>CM070777.1:70464008-71195883 GCA_036346955.1 Dipus sagitta
GATTTGGAGCTTCTTATGCAGGTGCTGTCAAACCTGAGTGCCTGGGGCAGTCTAGCCAGAGGGCTGGTGGCAATGGACAAGAGCCAGACCATCTGGGTTGGTTCAGACCGTTTGGTCATTCCTGCTTTTGAAAAGTGGTTGGCTGGCTTCCAGGAGCAGAAACGTATTCTCATGAAACTGTGTCTTTGTATTTTTATTTATTTATGGTTTTTCAAGGTAGGGTCTTGCTCTAGCCTGGGCTGACCTGGAATTCACTATGTAGTCTCAGGGTGGCCTTGAACTCAACAGTGATCCTCCTACCTCTGTCTCCTGAGGTTTGGGGTTAAAGGCGTGTACCACCACACCCAACACCTTTTTTTATTTTTTATTTTTTTTGAGCTAGGGTTTCACTCTAGCCCAGCCTGACCTTGAACTCATTCTGTATTCCCAAACTGGCTTTGAGCTCACTGTGAACCACCTACCTTTGCCTCTGCTGGGGTTAACGGTGTGTGACACCTGGCTTGTCTTTGCATTTTTAACAAAGTCCTAAATGAATATTCTCTAAATCATGTCCTTGGAGGATTGCTTACCATAGCTTCAGAATTTTTCTTTTGGGCTTGCTTTTGTCTAAGCTACAATCCCAGTCAGGGTTTCTATCTTTGGTCTTTTGTAGAGAAGCTTAATTTTAGGAAGCAGTCAAAATTTCTTTAAAAACCAAGCCTAGGGCTGGAGAGGTGGCTTAGTGGTTAAGGTGTTTGCCTGCAAAGCCAAAGGATCCCAGTTTGATTCTCCAGTGCCCACGTAAGCCAGATGTACAAGGTGGCACATGCATCTGGAGTTCCCTTGCAGTAGCTGGAGGCGCTGGCATGCTCATTCAAATCCAAGTAAGACATTTTTCGAAGTAAAGAGGTCACTTGTAATGACATTATGTGTCATCCACCCATTATACTCCCAGTGCCTGGCACACAGATGTCAGTGTTCTTGGTGAGTTGCAAACGGAGCCTGGATCCATAGGTACCCACAACTGGCTCCAAGAGGAACTCTGGAGACTTCGTAGAGCAATAGTAGCCACACTTAGGGACTCATAAATCCTAATCTGCATGCTGGGTAGAAATGTGCCATGTCTATACCTTGCACATGTGAACAACGAGAAAATGTAGCAGTTACCATCCTGTTACAAAGGGTGAGCTGGATTTAGCCTCCCAAGGCAAGCACTACTCAGTGGCACTGGACAAATCCAGGCCTTTTGGGAAGAATTTTTCAATGCAAACCAATCCATAGAATGTCCAAGCTTGGGACTATTGGCAAAGGCAATGGCTAAAACATAACTCGCCTTTTCACCTAAGGATTGCAAGACATTCACAGTATTCTAGCCTTGTAAAAGGGCCGAGGTGCACATGACCACAGCTGAAGGCATTTAAGGTGTCTGAGTTAAGCAGCTCACAGGACACAGGGAAATGGCCTGAGCATCAGGCATCTGGGTGGTTCTGGTTCTGTTGTTAATTGTGTGACCTTGGGGGAAACATTTTAACATTTTACATGCACCATCCCTTGGACTCTAGTGCTCTTAGAGACCTGGGTTCTAAACTGAGAAGAGGCACGAGAAGCTTGAGGAGGGCAGATCCCCCCCCCCCCCCCACTGGAACCTGCATGGGAACAGAAGCCCTGTGGGGCAGCAGAAGCCAGTTTGAGCAGCAACATAGTCCTAGCTTTAAAAGCAAAAAAAAAAACAAAAACCCACAAATGAAGCCCAACTGCTGCTCCTGGCTATGGAATCCATTCCAGCACACGGGTCAGCTGAGGTCAGGTTCAGGGCACGCAGCCAGATGCCAGGCGGGAAGGAAGGGCAGTGAATGCCGGCAGGCCTCTTCTCCCAGCCCTCTACTTTCTGACCAAGTCCAGTACCACAGCTCTTTGTTGGGAGGCCCAAGGGAGCTCACAGGCACCTTCCAAACCCAGGCAGTCTGGCTCTGGCCTCAGATACAGGTCTCACAGAAGTGCTGGGAGAAGCAGATAAGGAAACAGCAATGGCCATGTCTCTTCTTTCCTAGCAGAAATGAATATGTCACCCTTGCTGCCTTCGCCAGCCTCATGGTCTCCCTTTCCCTTCCTTATCTTCCTGCTTTTGCTCACGGTGGCACTTGTATCCCAACTGTTGCTCTAAAACTTCTGCTACTACTAGATGCCACTTCAAATGCTATGTGACCCAGAAAGTAGCACCTTTTCCCAATCTGTCACTCTTAGGGGCATGCTGTCCCCCCTCCCCCCGCCAGTGGCCCTGCTCGACACCATCACACCATGTGAACCCCGTCCTTTGCCATGCCACTGTCTGACCTGCCAGCCATGGCTTTGCCACCGTCCGCCAAGACAGTCTTTAGCTAACTCTTCAAGGCTCAGCTCAGAGCCCATCTGTGAAGGACAGGCCAACACTCTGGCTGGCTCTCTACTCACCCACATCCACCAGCTCCATTTCTTGAATGGCAGCTGTATGCCCAGAGATTAATAAACCTTGGAGCCCCTTGCAAATGCAGTAGGCATGAAGTCAGTGTTGCTTACAGCTTTAAGGAAAAAAGCTCAGAGAGGTTAAAGAATGTGTACATGTTGCTCTTTGGCCAGTGGCCCAGCAGGGATTTGCATTCAGGTTTGTCTGTTGCCCACACTCAAGTCCTCCATTTACTCCATGGTACTTATTTCTAAAGCAAATATTCGAGGTTTTTAAACCTTTTTTAAACTTTTTTTTTTTTTTGAGAGGGAGAGAGAGAGAGAGAGTGGGGTGGGGAGGGGTAATGGGTGCACCAAGGCCTTCAGCTGCTATGAATGAACTCCAGATACATGCACTCCCTTGTGCATCTACCTTTATGTGGGTACTGGGGAATCAAACCTGGGTCCTTAGGCTTCGCAGACAAGTGCTTTGACTGCTAAGCCATCTCTCCAGCCCCCCTCTTTTTTTTTTTTTTTTTTTTTTTTTTTTTTTTTTTGGTTTTTCAAGGTAGGGCTTCACTCTGGTCCAGGCTGACCTGGTATTCACTATGTAGTCTCAGGGTCAGGGTGGCCTCGAACTCATGGTGATTCTCCTACCTCTGCCTCCCGAGTGCTGGATTAAAGGTGTGCGCCAACACACCCGGCTTTTAAAAAATATATTTATTTATTTATTAGAGAGGGAGAAAGAGAGCGAAAAGAAGAGGAAAAAGAGAGAGAATATGGGTGCCTCTTACAAGTGAATTCCAAATACATGCACCACTTTGTGCATCTGGCTGACATGGGTACTGCGGAATTGAACCTGGGCTCTCAAGCAAGAAAGCATCTTCAACTATCGAGCCATCTCCCCAGCCCTGACGATTGTTTTTATTTATTTATTTATTTATTTATTGCTTTTGGTTTTTTGGTTTTTCGAGGTAGGGTCTCACTCTCGTCCAGGCTGACCTGGAATTCACTATGTAGTCTCAGGCTGGCCTCGAACTCTCGGCGATCCATCTACCTCTGCCTCCCAAGTGCTGGGACTAAAGCCGTGCGCCACCACGCCCAGCTCTGACGATTGTTTTTAAAGCAAGGAATTTAAGATATTGAATCCAAGGTATAACTCAACCCTCTTTCCGTGGTTTCTCCCACATGCCAGCTCTGATGGGCCAGGCTATCTGCAGAGGCTCCCCACTGGTAACATTTGTCTGGGGTCCCGGTTATAGGACACCTGATACCCACATGCGCTACAAGCGGGATGCCAACTCAGACATGAAAGAATGTTGCAACAAGCCTGGAGCCACAGGCTTTATTTACCTGTCTATTTATTTATTTGAGAGAAAAAGAAAGAGGAAGAGAGCGAGAGAGAGAATGGGTGCATCAAGGCCTCCAGCCACTGCAAACAAACTCCAGATGCATGTGCCACCTTGTGCATCTGGCTTTATGTGGGTCCTGGGGTATTGAATCTGGGTCCTTTGGCTTTGCAGGCAAGTGCCTTAAACACTAAGCAATCTCTCCAGCCCTTATTTACTTATTTTAAGACAGGTCTCAAGTAGCCCAGACTGGCCTCAAACTTTCTATGTAGCCAAGAATGGCCTTAAATTTCTGATCCTCTAGCTTCTACCTTCAGAGTGCTAGGATTAAAGGCATGTGCCACCATGCCCAGTATTGCAGTTACCTCTTCCTTGCTGGCACAAAGTATCTAACCAGAAGTAGCTGATGGGAGGAAAGTTGCTTATTTTGTCTTACAGACTTGAGGGGAAGCTCCATAATGGCAGAGAAAAATGATGGCATGAGCAGAGGCTGGCATCACTTCCTGACCAACATCAGGTAGACAATAGCAGCAGGAGAGTGTGCAAACACTGGCAAGGGGAAGCTGGCTATAACACCCATAAGCCTGCCCCCAATAATACATTGCTTTCAGGAGACTAATTCCAAATTGTCATCAGTTGGGGACCTAGCATTAAGAACACATGAGTTTATGGGGGGCACCTGAATTCTGTATTCTGCTCCTGACACCCATAAACTGATGATCATCCAGGATGTAATACATAATTATTCAGTTCAACCTTATTTGTTTATTTATTTATTTGACATAGGAAGAGAGAGAGAGAGAGAGAGAGAGAGAGAGAGAGAAAGAGAGAAAGAGAGAATGGGCACACCAGGGCCTCTAGCCACTGTAAATGAACTCAAGATACATGCCCCCCCATGCATCTGGCTAACGTGGGTCCTGGGGAATCAAACCTGGGTCCTTTGGCTTTGCAGGCAAATGCCTTAACCACTAAGCAATCAGTCCAGCCCTCAGGTCAACTTTTAAAAGTCCCCACAAAGCTGGACGGATGGCTTAGCACTTAAGGCGCTTGCCTGTAAAACCAAAGAGCCCAGGTTCGATTCCCTAGGACCCAGGTAAACCACAATTTTTTTTTTCACCATAAGGTAAAGCACAAGGTGGCACATGTGTCTGGAGTTCATTTGCACTGACTAGAGGCCCTGGCATGCCCATTCATTCTCTCTCATAAATTAAATAAATAATTAAATAAATAAATATTTGAAATTCCCCATAGTTTTTAATCAGTTTAATACTACTCAAACATCCCCACAGTCCAAAGTTCTTAAGTGAGCTGTAAAACAAACAAAATCAGAAATTTTAAAAAAAGCCCATAATGGCACAGAATAAACATTCATATTTCAAAAGATGGCTTTAGGGCTGGAGCGATGGCTTAGTGGTTAAGGTGCTTGCCTGCAAAGCCAAAGGACCCAGGTTCCATTTCCCAGGACCCACATAAGCCAGATGCATAAGGTGGCACATGTATCTGGAGTTCATTTTCAGCAGCTGGAGGCTCTGGCATGCTCATTCTATCTGCCTACACCCAACTCAAATAAATAAATCAGGGCTGGAGAGATGGCTTAGCGGTTAAGTGCTTGCTTGTAAAGCCTAAGGACCCCGGTTTGATGCTTGATTCCCCAGGACCCATGTAAGCCAGATGCACAAGGTGGTGCATGCATCTGGAGTTCGTTTGCAGTGGCTGGAGGCCCTAGTGCACCCATTCTTTCGCTGTCTCTTTTTCTTTCTATCTGTCACTCTCAAATAAATAAATAAAAATAAAGTAAAATTTTTTTAAATATTGTTTTTTAAATTTAAAAATAAAAAATTATTTAAAAAAAAGATGGCATTAGCCAGACATGGGTGGCACATGCCTTTAATCTCAGCACTTGGAAGGCAGAGGTAGGAGGATCACCATGAGTTAGTTTAAGGCCACCTTGCAACTACATAGTAAATTCTAGGTCAGCCTGGGCTACAGCAAGACCCTACCTCGAAAAACAAAACAAAACTAAACAAACAAAAAGAAGATGGCATTGTCATAGAAGAAGAAGATTGAGCTAATACAAGATTTAAAACAAACAGGGCAAACATCAAGTTCCATAGCTCCAAGTCAACATCTCTAACCAGTGACAAGTCTCTGGGGCTCCAATTGCCACTCCTCCAGCCTGGCTGCCCACAGCTTGCAGCTGTTCTTGGTGGCTCTCTCACAGTCCTGGCATTCTAAAAAGTCCTGGGGGTCTCCACTGGAACCCACGGTTCATTCTCATGGTTCCATCGGGTCTCCATGCAGGGACTTCCAACAGCTCTGCTTCATATTGCCCATGGCCATTAAAAAAAAAAAAAAAAAAAACTAAATTGTGTTGCAAATCCAATGACTCTCTCCTGCATTTGTTATACTCCATAATACCAGGTGGTCTATTAAATTGTTAATCCAGGGGGAGAAATTAAGCCGAGTTTGAAGAGGGGGAAAACTCCTTCAGCATTCAGGATCCCTGCTTTCAAAAGTGTTTGCATTCTTCCTGCTGTCCCAATGCAGACAGCTGGCCCAATCTCAATAGAGACTACAGCTGAATGAAGCTGTCTTTAGCCCTAAACTTTCATTTCTTTCTGCGCCATATCCTTGTGTTCATACCTGTCCATTTCTATGCATTGCAACTCTGCACAATTTCTCAGGACACAGACAGGCGGAATATAGCAAGCCTCTCACACAAACTGCTTCTAGACCAGTGCTAGGGATTGAATCCAGAGCATCATGCATGCTAGGCACCCTAACCCAGCCCCAGGATCTGTTGGTTTAGCTGTATGTAACAGGGACATCCTAAACAACAGTGACTTAGAAGTTTATGACTTTCTCACCTAAGAGAATTCAGAGGAAAGACAGCCAGGATGGCACGGTTCTATGGAGTCCCCGCCAAAACTGCTTGACTTCTGCTTCCTTGTGCACTTCTATCCTTATGAGGTACTTCATGCCCCTGCCAGGAGCACTTGGGGAGGTAATGTCTGGGAGAAGAAGCAAAGCCTTCATTCACTTCTATTCATCTTCTATTTTTACCATTGGCTCTATATGGTCTATCGGAGAAGTTGCTCACAGCCCTGGAGAGAGCTGGCCTGAGATTCAGCAGGTCTGTCTTATGTCACCAGCAGCATGGAGTAAAGGCACTGGAGACATTTCATTGCTTAGGACAAGAGGCTTCTCAAGCTCTACTACTTCCCCTTTTCTCTTCCTCTTCCTTTTTTCCATTCCCCCAGTGTTTCCTGGATTACTCACTGCAGTCTGCCAGCCACTGGAGCTACAAACTAGGCTAAGACATAGTCTGTGCTCTAAAAAAGATGTATGGGAAGAGATGGTTTTAATGTTGTGCCAACAGTGTAACAGTAAGATGAATGCACTCAACAGGAGCCCAGAGTGCAGAGCCCGAGTCAGCCGAGGCTTTCTGAAGGCGGTGCTGCTGTGATGGAGACCTGAGGAAGGCATCCCAGGACAGGCTCCAGAAATGGGCTGTGGGTGGCAAGTGGAGTGGAGGACAGTGAGGGTTTGATGGAAATAGGAACAGAGGATTGATAGGACACATACCTGCTCAGGACCCCTGGTCTCAAAGGGCCCATGAGGTCATTGTGTTTGAGATCTATGTGGCAGCTGTGTGAAGCAGGGATTTAAAATAAAATTACAATAAAGGGCAGTGCTTGGGCACGAATCTGGATAAGGAGGCTGGAGAACAGGCAGATTTGAGGAAATAGAAAATTTGGTCGTGTCAGATGATTGCTCACGTGCTGGGGATACGTGAGAGGAGGAGTCACAGATGGGATGACTGAGTCATCACAGATTCCCAGAGTTCAGGGTTTTTTCTTCACCACCCAGTGCTTTCTTGCTTGGGAGACTAATCCCCAGCCTCAAAGTAGGACATACCTCGCCATGCTCCTAAGGGCATACACATGGGCCCATTTCCTTTTAAGGGTTTAATTCAACTGCCCCAAGGAGACAAAGTTCTTTATATCATACTCTAGTGAAACACACACACACTCAGTCTATACAATGCAATCAGGTGGGCCAAACCAACTGAAATTCCCAAATGTCACCTGGGGCCAGGTATGTTGGCTCACACCTGTAATCCAGTAATTGGAAGGCTGATGCAATGGACTGTTGTGAGTTCAAGACCAGCCTGGGACACATAATAAGGCCAGACCAGCCTGAGCCTCAGAGTAAGATCCTATGTGGCCCATAGAACTCAAGAGGCCAAGGCAGGAGATCACACGTTTGATGCCAGCCTGGGTTACGTAGTGAGTTCCTATTTCTAAAAACATGTCACCTGAACTGACTGGTTCTCAGTGGAAGCTTTAGCTCTAAAAAACCCCACTTCTCATGAGCATCTGCCAGTCTTTGTGTAGAACCAGTGATAAATCCTTTTCCTGTGCTTGGGAATGAGCCTCCTTGGTTGGAGGTGGAGCCTATCTTCCATGTGGAAGAGGAAAAGTTAGGTACTGTCCTTCCCAGATTCCTTTGCGGCTGCTTGGCATGTATGGTGGTTTGATTCATGTGTCTCCCATAAACTTAGGTGTTCTTAATGCTAGATCCCTAACTGTTGGCAATTTAGGAATTAAAGCCTCCTGAAGGCAGTGTATTGTTGGGGGTGGGCTCATGGGTATTAGAGCCAGTTTCCTCTTGCTAGTATTAAGCACACTGTCTGTTGCTGTTGTGTATCTGATGTTGGCCAGGAGATCATGTGTACCCTCTGCTCATGCCATAGATTTCCCCTGCCATTATGGAGCTTCCCCTCAAGTCTATAAGCCAAAATAAACCTTTTTTTCCCCCCCCACAAACTGCTCGTGGTTGGGTGTTTTCTGGCAGCAATGTGAACCTGATTGCAACAGCATGTCAAGAGCATGTAGCCCAGGCTCTGAAAGTCAGATTACCTATCAGAATCTTGGTCCAAGAGGAACTTTCTGCATCAGCAGCAATAGTTGCAGGGAGAAAATTTTCCTAATAGCCATGGTAGGCCTTGTGAGTGTTGTGCCCCAAAACTTAAGCTTCATTATGGTCACAGTAACTTGCTTCTGTTTATAATGAAGGACTTGGTGGCTATCAGCCCAGCAATACATGGCCAAGCATGAGCAAGGGTTAGGAAAGGACAAACTTTATCCATAGGAGAGTAAAACCACTTGACTAGAAGAAAGGTTTCTTTTCTAGGTGAGTGTAATTAATTTTGATTGTCAACCTGACTATATTTAGAATTTCTTAGGAAACAAACCTCTGGTCATGTCAGTGAGGGAATTTCTAGATTAGGTTAATTAAAGTGGGAAGAACCAGCCAGGCATGGTGGAACATGCCTTTAATTCCAATACTTGGGAGGCAGAGGTAGGAGGATCTCTGTGAGTTCGAGGCCACCCTGAGACTACATAGTGAATTCCAGGGGAATTGAGCCCTGGGCCAGCAGGCTTTGCAAGCAAGTGCATTCAACTGCTGAGCCATTTCCCTAGCCAGCACCAACACTTTTATATGTATTTTCATTATGAAATAATTTATGAATTTATAGAAAATCACAAAGTTAGCAGACTTTCTACATATCCCTCCCCCTAGTTTCCCCAAATCTTACATCACATGGTAACTTGTCAACTGTGGTGCCCACATGAGTATGTTACCATACTCCAGCTCTAGACCTGAGTTGGATTTCATTCATTTATCCACAAATACCCTTTTTCTCTCCCAAGAGCCAGTCACAGATGATCCTTTGTGGTTGGATATGCCTTGTTTTTTTTTTTTTTTTTTTTTTTTTTGTTCATTTATTTATTTATTTGAGAGCAACAGACACAGAGAGAAAGAGGCAGAGAGAAAGAGAGAGAGAGAGAGAGAGAGAAAATGGGCACGCAAAGGATTCCAGCCACTGTACACGAACTCTAGATGCATGCACCCCCTTGTGCATCTGGCTAACTTGGGTCCTGGGGAATCGAGCCTCAAACCAGGGTCCTCAGGCTTCACAGGCAAGCACTTAACCGCTAAGCCATCTCTCCAGCCCTGTCTTAATTATTTTAGTCATTGATGTGATCAAACACCTGACAGGAAGCAGTTTAAGGAAGAAAACTGCTTATTTTGAGCTGTAGTCTACATAAGATACATTCCATCATGGTGGGGAAGGAATGGCAGCAGTGGGCGGGGTGGGGCTGTCACATTCAATTAAGAAGGAGTCTACAGCCATACCACCCTGAACATGCCTGATCTCATCTGATCCTGGAAGCTAAGTAGGGTCAGGCCTGGATAGTACTTGGATGGGAGGATGGAGGAGATAAGGAAGTAGAGCCAGGCTCTTACATCTCCAGTCCTGCTGTCAGTGACCCACTTCCAGCAGCAAGGCTCTACTTCCTAAAGGTTTCCCAACCTTCCCAAACAGTGCCACCAGCTGTGTTAAAACAAATGAGCCTCTGGGGACATTCCACATTGAAGCTACAAGTTACCAACTTTTCATTTTTAATTTTTTTGAGACTGGGTCTTGCTATGTAGTCCAGGCTCATGTAGGGTATGGTGACCCCTCATTCAGGTAGGGGTCACCATACCCGGTGCTGGATGCCAACCTTTTAAAGAATATTCACATGATGAAAGGTGTTTGAGAAGAATATTTTGATAGGAAGTTAAAGGGTAAACTGGGACATAGGAAGGCATTTGCAAAGGCCTTCCAGAACCTTCACTAATCTTCCAAATGCATTCTCACATGTCTGAAGAGGCTTTCATCTTTTTTATTTTATTTTTTCAAGGTAGGGTCTTGATGTAGCCCAGGCTGACCTGGAATTCACTATGTATTCTCAGGATGGCCTCAAACTCAGAGCAATCCTCCTACTTCTGCCTCCCAAGTGCTGGGATTAAAGCGTGCAGATGAAAGGCTTTCAAAGGCTCACTTGCTGAGAAGAGAATCTGGACCACCAGAAGCATCTCTGTGCTTGCTCAGGGCCCCAGTTGCTCAAAGGCATATTTAAGAATCACCTATTTGTTTCCACCTAGGTATACCGGCAAAATAAAAGTTCTTCCTGGGCTGGAAGGATGACTTAGCAGTTAAGGTGCTTACCTTTGATGCTTATGGACCCAGGTTTGATTCCCCAGATCCCATGTAAGCCAGATGCACATGGTGGCACATACATCTGGAGTTCCTTTGCAGTGGCTAGAGGCCCTGGTATGCCTCTCTCCAATAAGATTTAAAAAAAATAATAATTCTTCCTACTCAAGCTCCCAAAGTGGGCTGACAAATTGAGACAAGCAGCCAAAGAAATGTGTGCTTGTTCTCTTTTTATCCAAGTCTAATCGTGACTTCCTTGTGTGGCAGTTTGGTATTATGCAGAGGACAGGCTCTGGAGTCAGGATGGACCTGGGTTTTAGTCCTGGCTCCATCACCTATGGCTCTAGGTGATAGAGTAGTCCTCCTGAGCTGGTTTCACACAGGTCAAATTGGAGATTTTAAGTCTTCTTCACAAGATATTAAAAGGATTAATGAGTTTGTTTTTGCACATGTTCATGTGTGTGGTGTGCGTGTATGCTTGTATTTGTGTGTGTGCAGCTGTGTGTGAGTGCAATGCATGTGTGTGCAGAGAGGCCAGAGGTCAATATTAGGTGTCTTCAATTGCTCTTTGACCGTGTTTTTTTTTTTTTTTTTTTTCCTGAGGCAAAGTCTTACTGAATGCAGGATTCACTGATTTCTCCCCCCCCCCCCAAGGATTCACTGATTTACCTAGACTAGCAGTTCAGCAAGCTTCAGGGATTACCCTGTCTCTACCTCCCTGGTGTTGTAATTACAGGCATATGACACCATGCATGTGGTATATGCATCTGGGGATCTGAACTTAGGTCTTCATGCTTAGATGATAAGTATATTACCCACTGAGCCATCTCCCATCTCCTAGATTAACTAATATTTAAAAAGTGTTCAGAAGCCAGGTGTGGTGGCACAGGCCTTCAATCCAAGCACCCAGGAGGCAGAGGTAGGATCGCTGTGAATTTGAGGCCAACTTGAGACTACATAGTGAATTTG
Organism: Dipus sagitta; assembly: GCA_036346955.1. Taxonomy (NCBI): domain Eukaryota; kingdom Metazoa; phylum Chordata; class Mammalia; order Rodentia; family Dipodidae; genus Dipus; species Dipus sagitta. The sequence continues at coordinate 70,475,778 of CM070777.1, forward strand.
AGGTTAGCCTGGGCTAGAGTGAGACCCTACCTGAAAAACCAAAAGAAAAAAGAAGTGTTCAGTAGGGACCTGATATATAACAGACATCCAACAAATCCTTAGTTCCCTTGGAAATTTGAGGGTGGGGTCTAAGTCCCTAATTTCCTTGCATAGTATCACTGTGCTTACATACAGAGGGCACTTCACCAATTCATGACCACAATATGGAGTTCACAAATCCAAAGATGGGCACTGTCCCCATTCACACTTTTTTCTTTAGTAACCCATAAATGCAGATAGTATGCTCAGTGATCATGACATGGTCTTTGTCAAGAAGTTCCAAGCCAAGGACATCAAAATGATTCCCAAACTTCTTCAAAATGATTCCCAAACTTCTTCAGCTACGATACATTTGACAGAAGTTTAGCAAGCCAGGTGCCCGGGAGCTGGACTAGCTACTTTGAAGCAGGCTGAGGGAAAGGCTTCCCAGAGGGGAATAGTAGGCCTGGAAGTGGCAAAAACCAGTGGTTCTTTCTTATAAAAGGGCCAGGACGAAGGGGAGAGAAGCTTTACATTGAGAGAAACGTGACACGTTCCAGAACCATGTGTGGTCCTGTAAGGAGTCTGGCAGAAGTAGGGGGAGATGAGGATCTAAAGCTACGGCAACTCTAGCACCCCACACAGGAGGGGCTGAACACAGGACACCTGACATGAAGCTGTGCCCTTGCAGAGCCACCAGGGTCCTTCCTGTACATTGTTAACTTGAGGTAGTGTGGGGAAAGGGATGAGCACTGGTGATAGTGTGCTTAAGGCTGGGGAATAGCAGCATTCCAGCCACTCCGGGCCACGGTCGCTGCTACAGATGAAACCACATGACTGCTGAACAATAGCGGTGGAACAAGTGAATGCTTGGATTCACCTACAATGTCCACGACAACTTCAACTGAAGAAAGACCTTTTGGGGTACAGAGACATATTAGTTACTTTTCTCACTGCTAACCAAAGCTACTGAAAGGAAGGTTTTATTTTGTCTCACAGTTTAAGAAGGGCTTGAGCTGGTCATGGTGGAAAGGCATGGCAATGAGAGCGTGAAGCAGCTCGTCTCTCTGATTTCTGACTGCAGTGTGTCTGCAGTCAGAAATCAGAGAGAGAAATACTGGTGCCCCACTTGCTTTTTCCTTATTACCTTTTTATTTATCCTGGTGTCCCAGCCCATGGGCTGGTATTGTCCACATTCAAGAAGAACCTTCTGGGCTGGTAAGATGACTTGGTGGTTAAGGAGCCTGTCTGCAAAGCCAGAGGACTCAGGTTTGATTCCCTAGGACCCCCATAAGCCAGATGCACAAGGTGTCTGGCACATGTCTGGAGTTTGTTTGCAGTGGCTGGAGGCCCTGGCGCACCCATATTCTCCCTCTCTACCTTTTTTTGCTCTCACTCAAATAAATAAATATAAATAAATAAATTTTTTTAAAGTCATCCTGTCTGGGATGTCAAAATATTCTGAGTGTAGACGAGTGTGGTAGCTCACGACTTTAATCCCAGCACATGGGAGGCAGAGGTAGGAGGATGGCTCTGGCTGGCCTGGAACTCACTGTGCAGCAATCTTGCCTCTGATTATAGGCATGAGCCATTAGGCCTGGTTCGCTGACTCTTTATTCTCATTCCAGTTTGTTCTGCATCTATTCAAACACCAGCACCCAGGAGGCAGAGGTAGGAGGATCGCCATGAGTTTGAGGCCACTCTGAGACTACATAGTTAATGCCAGGTCAGCCTGGAAGAGAGTGGGACCCTACCTGGAAAAAATTTTTTTTCACCTAACTCTACCCTTCCTCAAATCCTCCATCTCCCTCCTCTTGGCTGGTGATACACCTCACAGTTCCTATTGCATCATTAGTAACTGTGACTTTGTGCTCTTAGGCTGGCTGGCCTGGAACATGGCAAAGAGTAGACAGGAGTGCTTTAGAGTAACCCCTCTGTTGCATATGATCCACATTTTGCATAACATCCCAAGCTTTTAGAAAGGCCTCTCTCCATGCTCGTGGTAGGAACCATGACAGTGTCTGAGGTCTATGGAAGGCACACACTACAGTGCTCCCCAGAGGTCCACATCCTCATCTCTGGAACCTGTGGAACCTTACATAGCAAAGGGGATTTCATAGATGAAAAGCACTGAGCCAGGGAGATTAGATCAGGACATTTGGATGGGCCCAGTCTAATCACATGCTTCCTTAAATGCAGAGAAACCTTCCTGGCTGTCATCAGAAATGAAACATTTCTGGCTTTGAAGATGGAGGAATAAGTCAAGGAATGTGGGTAGCCTCTAGAGGACAAGAAAAGCAAGGAAGTGACTCTTCTGGAACCCCCAGGAATCAGCCGTTAACTTAGATTTGGCACAGTAAGACCCCAGAGCCAGAGTTCTGGCCCATGGAGATGGAAGGTAAGAGTTCTGCTGCTTCATGCCACTGTATCTGGGAATTTGATATGGCAACAATAAGAAATGTATTAATACAAGATCACCCAGAGGGAAGAAAGACAGTTGAAGCACAGATGGACTGAGAGACACCAACACTTCAAAGGAGGGGAGAAAAAGGAAGTCAGCAAAAAAGGAGGTACCAAGTGGTAGAGCCAGAATTCGCCAGTGAAGGGACGAGCAAGAGAACTTAAATTGGAGAGGGCCGATGAAAGCTCAATGTGTTACACCTTCCGGTGCATGGTGTTTATTCATTTCATTTTCCCAGAGTGATTGCAGCATTTGCATAGCTTCAACAGCCTCTTCCACCTGAAGCCACCTCCTTCTACTTCTAGTACTAAAGCTGGAGTCTGAGAACTTTCCACACGCTGATTCATGTTATAAACTCAGGGTCCACAACAGCACGTTCTACCACATCATTAGATGGAGAGAAGTGTACATACTTACTATGTGCTGTCCCAAGTTATCTGACTCTGAGAGAGACCCTGCAAACCCAGAGTGAGAAGACCTACCAGACTGGCCCCAGTGTTGGGTAGAGGTGATTTTAGGCAAAATGCTTAGCAGTTACTGTCAGTCAGTTCCAGTGCAACTTCTATGCCTATGTACCCCTTTTTCAAATAAAAAAGATTTTTTTGAGATGGTCTCATGCCCTGACTTGCTTCAAACTTGCTAGATGAGGCTTTTACCTCTGGACCCTCCTGTCTCTACGTCACAGATGCTATAGTTACAGGCTGTGCCACCATCTTCTGCTATCCCTTTTAATCTCTAAGGTGTCCAAAAGCTTCACGTTGTCTTCCTATGGTTTTAATCCCTATATTTAAAGGCTCCACCCAGACCTCTCCCCCTCAAAAACTTAAAAGTTAACGCTTCATTAAAGTATTTAGCTACAGATGATCTCAGCTACCCAAGTGACACTGTTAGTGGCTCAATTTTTTACTTTTTTTTTTTTGAGACAGGATGTCATGTAGCCCAGGCTGGTCTCAATCTCCCTACATAACTCAAGGCTGACCTTGAACTCCTATTCCTTCTATGCTCACCTCCCAAGTGCTGAGATTACAGGTATGAGCAACCATGCTCAGCTTGACATTTATACATTCTAAACAGCAATTTAATGAACTGAAAAAAATTGACTTATATATGTCAACTGAAGTCTGGAAAGGCGAGAGTCTACTCTTAAGTTATAGGTACATGCTCTGCACACCCTCAGTGCTCTATTCTCAGTAAGGGCCATGGCCCATGACCTTTTTCTACCCTGTTCATTCTTCAGAATTTACTTTCTCAGAGGAGCTGCACCAGATTATACTGGCCCCAGTGTGATAGTCCCTCATAGTACTGACCTCATCAGGAATTCTTTAGTGTCTATGTCCTTGTCCAGCAGATGGCTTTTGCCACACTCACCACCTCTCCTTGGTACTGTGAATATGCAGACTCTTGAGAACACTGGTGTCAGATGATGGGTGAGGAGCCAGTGCTCCTACCGTAAGCCGGCTGCTGATTTAAGATCTAGTATTCCTGGAAACATACATGGGAATGAAATAGTTGGGCCCTTCAAAGCTAAATGTCTAAAACCACTGAGTTTCCAAAATATAACCTACTCTATTTTCATTTCTGCTTTTGTTCAAAGTCTGAAGCAAGCTGGGCATGGTGGCACAGGCCTTTAATCCCAGCATTTGGGAGGCAGAAACAGGAGGATCACCATGAATTTGAGGTCAGCCTGAGGCTACACAGTGAATCCCAGGTCACAGCAAGATCCTACCTCAAAACAAACAAACAAACAAACAAAAGTCTGAAGGGGCAATCAGCTCAGCTTTTCAACAAGGGTGCCAAGACAATTTAACAGAGAAGAGACTTTTCATTAATTGGTATTGGACAATTAGATACTCGTGCAAAAAAAAAAAAAAAATGAAGATGGACCCTGTCCTTAGACACAAAAATTAACTCAGGGGATTACAGACCCAAAGAGGAATTGAAACATAGGACATAGGAATAAATGTCTGTGACCCTGGTTTGCTCAATGTTTTTAGACAGTAAAAGCACAAGTGACAAAAATAAACTGGACTTCATCAAAACGAAATACTTCTGGGCTGGAGAGATGGCTCAGCTTTTAAAGGCACTTGCATGCATAGCTTGACAGCCAGGCTTCGTTTCCCAAGTACTCACATAAATGGCCAAATACAGTAAGTGGCACATGTGTTTGGAGTTTGTTTGCAGTGGCAAGAAGTCCTGTCATGCTCATACTCACTCTCTATCTTTCTGTCTCTCTCTCTCTAATAAATAAATAAATACAATTTTTTTGAAAAATGAAATATGGGGTTAGAGAGATGGCTTAGCGGTTAAGGTGCTTGCCTGCAAAGTGTGGTGGCCTGAGTTCAATTCCCCAGTATGCACGTAAAGCCAGATGTACAAGGTAGCACATGCATCTGGCGTTTGTTTGCCTTGGCTAAACACCCTAGTATGCCCATTCTGTGTTTGTCTGTCTCTCTTCTCGCAAATAAGTAAATTAAAAAGAAAAAGGCAACCAGGCATGGTGGTGCATGCCTTTAGTCCCAGCACTGGGGAGGCTGACATAGGAGGAGCACCATGAGTTCAAGGCCAGCCTGGGGCTACAGAGTGAGTTCAAGGGCAGCCTGGGGCCCTAGAGTGAGTTCCAGGTCAGCCTGGACTAGAATGAGACCCTACCTCAAAACAAACAAGCCAAGTGTGGTGCCGTGTGCTTTTAATCCCAGCACTTGGGAGGCTGAGTTAGGAGGATCACTGTAAATTCGAGGCCACCCTGAGACTACGTAGTGAATTTCAGGTTAGCTTGGGCTAGAGTGAGTCCCTACCTTGAAAAACCAAACACAAATAACAGTAACAAAAAAAATCTAAACATGAAGACAGCTGGGCCTGGTAGCCCATGGCCATAATCTCAGTACTCAGGAGACTAAGGCAGGACAATCAGGAGTTCAAGGCCATCATCAACTATACAGAGTTTGAGGCCAGCCTGAGCTACAAGAGCTCCTGTCTCAAAACACACCCATACTCACACATCACAGCAAACAGAAAAGGAGAAATATTTGTACACCATGTATTTCTCTGTTAAGACTTATGCCTCAAACATACAAAAAACTTTTGTAACTCCACAATGACAGGTTAAATAACTCCAAGAATATAAATAGATATTTTTCCAAATAAGATATATAAATGGTTAAGAAACACAAAGAAGACCCTCAGCATCATTTAGCCATCCAAGGAATGCACCCCCAAACCACAGGCGACAGCATTCCACGCATACTAGGTTGGCTGTCATGAAAATGGTACCAATGAGTGAGTGAACAAAATGTGTCAGACCCATACACATGAAATGATCCTTCATCACATGAAGGAGTGAAGTGCTGGCAATGCTTCTGTCTCGATGAACCTTGAAAACATTATGTCAAATAAAAGAAGACAAAGTCAAAGAAGACTACGTTATGTAATTTCATTCACCTGAAACGTCCAGATTGTCAATCTGTATAAAGAGGTTGGTAGTTGCCTATGGCTGGAAGCAGAGAATAAGTGAGGGAAAACAGCATGGACTTTCTTTTTGGGGAGATAAAAAACTTTCTGAAATTTGGTGCTGGTTGTACAACTCTCTGATTATACTAAAAAGTACTGAATCATACAATTTAAATGGATGAATTAGTATGATGTATGAATTGCATCTCGATAAAAATTATTTTTTTTGGGGGGGGGTTCAAGGTAGAGTCTTGCTCTAGCCCAGGCTGACCTGGAATTCACTATCAGGGTGGCCTTGAACAGGGAGGGGATTAAAGGTGTGCAAAACCACCCTGGCTCGAAAGTTGCTACATTTTTAAAAGTGTGATAAAGAAACTACTGATGCCAGAAACTGCTGATGCCAGGCATGGTGGTGCACCAATTTAATCCCAGCACTTGGGAGGCAAAGGCAGGAGGATGGCTATGAGTTTGAGGCCACTCTGAGACTACATAGTGAATTCCAGGTCAGCCTGGGCTTGACCAAGTGATGCTCAATCTCAAAAAAAACAAAAAAGAAAAAGAAACTGCTGAGGCTTTTAGCAAACCTAGATTTGTTAGAAACCAGTCTCATGCTCACTTTTCAGAAGCCAAGATTACTATGCTCAGGACACTAGTCCCAGTTCACTGTTGTCCTGTGTACTGCAGAACTGCCAAGGGCTCAGTGCAGAGTATCTGCTCTTGGTCAGGGTCACAGGCTTCTTGCAATGGAGCACTTCACTTCTACAGAGCTATGTTTTCCTTCCCTCCACAACATATCATCCTTGATGCTCTGTCTTTCTTCCCTAGAGCTTCACTCCACTAGTCTGAATCTCATAGGTAAGATGCTGACAGAAAGCCCTTGTGCAAAATCCTTTTGGAGGCTGACTTTGGGGTTCTTGATGTTCTCTTCCTTTCTTCTAGGGAAGCTCGTCGGCTCTAGACAAGGGCCTCACTCCCACTCCCACCCTCTGGTACCAGGAGTGGCAGGTAGGTAGGTAGAAAGAGCTGAAGTAGCTGGAGTCCAGGCTCCATTTCCCTGTTCTAGAGTGCACAATGGGCACCCACCACGCCTGAGCTGCCTTCCTTTCCCTCTTCATGTGAAGGAGGGCTTGCTTCACTCTGGGACAATTCCTGCCCTGGCACGTCAGGTGGATAAGACAACATACATGAGCCTGGCTGGTGAAAGATTTCAGAGGAAGAAAGGCTAAGAGTTTCTCTCACATAACTGGCCATCTATTGGGGAGACCGGAGCAGGCATGAATAGGTACATCCTGGCATAGAAGAAAAACTGGATTAAGAGAATAATAAAACTAAGTCAGGGCTGGAGACTCAGCAGTTAAATGTGCTTCCAGTGTAAGTATGAGGGCCTGAAGGGGCTAGAAACAACCAGAGTTCAAATCTCCAGATCCCACTATCAGCAGGACCTTGTCACACATACCTGTATCCCCAGTCCTACAAAAGGGAGCACAGAGAACAGGGAATTGCCTTGGCTATCAAAAGGCTGGAGAGATGGCTTAGTGGTTAAGCGCTTGCCTGTGAAGCCTAAGGACCCCGGCTTGAGGCTTGATTCCCCAGGACCGACGTTAGCCAAATGCACAAGGGGGCACATGGTCGTTTGCAGTGGCTGGAAGCCCCGATGTGCTCGTTTTCTCTCTCTCTCTGCCTCTTTCTCTCTTTGTCTGTCGCTCTCAAATAAACAAACAAACAAAAAAATAAAATAAACAAAAAAAACCCAGCAAGCTTTGGTATCAGTTGAGACTCCAGCTCAAAAAAGAATGGGCACAAGAGCAAGGGGGCCAGGATACCTGAACACTGGCTCTAACCCTGCAGGCAAGTCCGCTCCATCTAACACCATGTGCATTGGGCACTGCAAAGGCACACAGACATGCATATACCACCCAAACACACCATATACATCACATACACATACACAGAAGAAAAAAGTCATCTTTATTACTTAAGTCAACTTTATTTTCAAAGTGCTTGAAATATATATATTAAAAAAAAAAGCCGGGCATGGTGGCGCATGCCTTTAATCCCAGCACTTGGGAGGCAGAGATAGGAGGATTGCCTTGAGTTCGAGGCCACCCTGAGACTCCATAGTGAATTCCAGGTCAGCCTGAGCTAGAGTGAGACCCTACCTCGAAAAACCAAAAAAAAAAAAAAAAAAAAAAAAAAAAAGACAGTGGCAGTCTAAACACAGCACAGACCAGATCCATGATTGTCAGAGAGTGCTTGAAGGGCAAAAGGGACAGAGATGGAAACAGTTCAACATTTTCTAGCTTCAGAAAGAGAGCCCAGACCAGTCAGAAGGTCTATTGGTTACAGGTTCTTTACAAAGGTGTCTACCTGCAAGAAAAAGAAAGAGAAAATGAGTTACATTTCACATTTTCAGCAGATTACTCAATGGTCCATCCACAACTCACGTGTGTCCAGTCTCATGGGTTTCTGTAAGGGAAAATAGGCCTAGAGAAGAAACATGAGCTGCCCAGTCAGATAGGCAGAGGTGGGATAGCATGCAAAGTCTTTCCCCTCTCTTTAGAATGCCTTATAGGAGGAAGTCAGCTGGTGAGCACACTTTACAAGTCAATTATTCAACAATTATCGACCCAACAAACTTCAGAATAGGAATTTTATTTGTAACCTGTACAAGATCCCTCCAGCTTTGGAGTGTAAATGCAATTTGAGATGCAAAGAAAGAATCCAATATAGTGAGCTTTGTTTGAGGCAGAGAGCAGAAAGATAAAAGCACAACACTGGAAAACCACCAGAAAACAGGAGCTGAAGTACTACCCACCTTTCTCATGAGCTCTTCTTGTTTGACAACTTCTTCAGAAAAATCGTCAGTGACATCCAGCACCAACACTGGAACACTCTGCAGAGCCTCAAAGTGCAACCTGAAGGCAAAAGAAAGTCAACAGAGCCAAGCATCACATATCCACTCCTGTAATATCCAGAGAGCAGATGGCAGTTCATGCAGCTTCCTGGTAACATAGCATGTAAACCACATTTTAAAAAAGGAACCCCATAAAGTTTCTGGAATGTAGAAGACAGATTTCTCTCTAGTCTTGAGACATCTCTCTAAAATATTTAAAGGAAGGAAAGAAAGAATGAAGAAGTGAGAGAGGGAAGGAGAGAAAGAGGGAGGGAGGAAGGGAAAGAATGAAGAAGGAGGCAAAGAGAGAGAGAGGGAGGATGGCAGGGAGAGAAGCAGATAGGGGAGGAGTAGAAAGGGAGGTAGGCAAGCCAGTGCCAGAGAAACAGAATCTAATAAAAGTCTCATGGGAGGTGCAGATTGTATTCAACACATTTTGGAAGCAGGCTTCTGTCTTGCTGTTCAGCATTTGCACTTACTTGGTTGACTTGTGAATAAACCAGTCTTCATGCTGTCTGTGTAGCTGCTCAAGATAGGCCAACTGGATGCCCTTCTCTTCTACCCTGGCCCTCTGGTACAGTCTCTTCAAACAAATCTGAAAGACACCCCTGTTGTTATAACGCAGTCTCAGAACCTGGATATCCACACAATGTCTATATACCTACCTTGAACACCACATGCTATGATCTTATTTCTGCTATCTATCTGTCTATCTATCCATTTACATTTATTTATTTGTGTGTGTATATATGTATGCACTAGGGTATCTTGAAGCTGTAAATGAACACCATACACTTGTTCCACTTTTTGCAACCAGTTTTACATGGGTGACTTAGGAATTAAACCTAGGCCATCAGGCTTTGCAAACAAGTGCCTTTTACACCTGAGCCATCTTCTGCTATCTTGTTTTCTTATCCAATCAGAACATCTGTACCATTCCCTTTACCTTCACCTTAAACTTGCTCTTTCCTTGGAGTTTTTCCTTTGGCAAAAAGTATTCATTCAGCTAAGCCAGGAACCTGGGACTATCCTTCTTTTCCTCTTCCTAAACTTATCAGGAAGTCACAAATTCCTTTTAATCTCTCCTTGCTCCTCCTCTCACCTCTGCCTAGCCAGGTACTCATGACCTCTCATCTAGACTACCACACAAACTTTCTGCCTCTCTGTCTTCTGGAAGAGAACACAGACCTTACAGGCAGGAGGTCCATGAGTCAATCAGTTGTCATGGTGCACTAGCCTAAGATCCTGGTGGGCGGCCCCTTCCCAGCCCTCCACCCACAGGTAGCTGTAAGGATTCTCTGCACTAAGGCCCATTATGGAAGCTTCTAGCAAGAGCTGTTCTCTCCTTCCAGTTTGTCTCTTAGTCCAGCCAGCCTTCCATGATATGGCAACTAATGATACTGGTGTCCTTGCTTAAGATGCTGCATTTCCCAGGTTCCTTACTGGCTATAGCCATAAACACAGGTTTCAAAGAGGCAGGAACTCTCTTCCTCAGCTTCTCAGGTGCTGGGATTATAGACATGTACCACCATGCCCAGCTTGTGACTAGCCTTCTACTTATACAGTGGTTACGTAAGTTGAAACTTTTCTTCCATATTCTATCAAGCACTCAGTCTGGAGAAGAATGCAGCCTTTGCCAGGAGTGGTGGCGCACACCTTTAAAATCCCAGGACGTGGGCTGGAGAGATGGCTTAGCGGTTAAGCGCTTGCCTGTGAAGCCTAAGGACCCCGGTTCGAGGCTCAATTCCTCAGGACCCACATTAGCCAGATGCACAAGGGGGCGCACACGTCTGGAGTTCGTTTGCAGTGGCTGGAGGCCCTGGCGCGCCCATTCTCTGTCTGTCTCTCTCTCCTTCTGTCTGTCACTCTCAAATAAATAAATGAAAATAAACAAAAAAATTTTAAAATCCCAGGACTTGAGAGGCAGAGGTAGGGGGAGCACTGTGAGTTCCGGGCCAGCCTGAGACTTCAGTGAATTCCAGGTCAGCTTGGACTAGAGTGAGACCCTACCTCGAAAAGACAAAAATAAACAAATAAAACAATTAAAAAAATTTTTTTTAGCATGAGGCTTGACACTAACTTCCTTTCCTCTTCTTTTTTAGAACTCTAGGCTGCATCCATCTGTAGGCCTGAAGTTCTCTGCCTCAGAGAAGGGTGTCTCCTTTACCTGTCACCCCTCTTACTTGTCCACACTTTCTTAGTTTCTCCTTGCTCACTCTTCAGCCAGATTTAGCCTTCTTCCTGTGGAAAAAGCCAATCTCCTTCCAACCTCCAAACCTTTGCTTCCAATGTTTGTTTTGCCTTCTTTCATTATTTAATAGCAACTGTCCAAGAACGTAGTAACCCACCGCTGACTGAGGACTCTTTTTTTTTTTTTTTTTTCAAGGTACGATTTCACTCTAGCCCAGGCTGACCTGGTGCAAACTCATGGCTATTCTCCTACCTCTGCTTCCCAAGTGCTGGGATGAAAGGCGTGCGCCACCACACCTGGCTCTAATATCACCTTTTTGAGATAGATCTCACACTATAGCCCCAGCTGAGCTGGAGTCACTATTCATCCTAGGCTGGCCTCAAATTCATGGCAACCTTCTTGTGTCAGCCTCCCAGACACTAGCCACTATGCTTGACCTTTGGAATTATATAATATAGATAGTAATAAAACATGCAACAGTGAGTCAAGTGCTGAACTGTGTGTGAGGTGTGGATTCTGAGTGCACTGTTTTGGATGTTCTCAAATTCCTACTTCTGTGGAACCTGTCCTTCACTGGGGTCCTGCTTACTGTATGCTGCTGTGAGCTCGGAACTGGCTAGACCCTGGGAAACAGACCACCAGTGGTTTTGTAGATATATCAGAGGACAGAAGGAGGTCTGTACAGGGCTGGGAAGACACAGAGACTAGCGGATACACAGGGCACAGGGCTAGAATCTGTCTTGTCCAGGACTGAGCAAGGAGTCCAGCTGCACAGGTGGTCAATAAATGTGTGTATTCATTTTATTGGATCTAGTCTCTAGATCTCCACTTACCTTTTGCCTACTTTCACTTATTCAATTTCCTTTTGTTTTCTTCTCTCTTTCTACCTCTGCATGCCCATTCTTGCTGCTGATAACTTTGAGACCTTTCACTTTGGTTCTTCTCTTCTAACTGCACAGATTTTTTTAAGCAAGTCTTTAACCACTGAACCATTTTCCACACCCAAGCTTGTCAACATAGCCTTCACTTTCCAGCTTCCCAATTCTTGTCACTCACAGGCAATGTGATTAATAACTTTATACTTTGAACAAGTTTAGCATATACATTCTTCCTATTCCCTACCTGTTAAAAATGTACGTAAAAAGTGTCCTACCATATGTTCTACTTGTTTTTCTTCCAGACATGATGGTTCATGCCTGTAATCTCAGTACCTGGGAGGCTGAGGCAAGTGAATGTTGTAAGTTAGAGGCCAGCTTGGGGTACAGAGTAAGACCCCTCACAAAACAATATGCCAGGTGTGGCGGCACACACCTTTAATTCCAGCACTTGGGAGGCAGAGGGAGGAGGATAGCCATGAGTTCAAGGCCACCCTCATACTACATTATGAATTCCAGATCAGCCTAGAACAAGATCCTACCTCGAAAAACCAAAAACCGAAACAACAATAATCATCAAACCAGACATGGTAGCACACACCTTTAATCCCAGCACTCAAGAGGCTGAGGTAAGAGGATCACTGTGAGTTTTCAGTCCAGCCTGAGACCACATACTGAATTCCAGGTCAACCTGGGCTAGAATGAGATCTTACCTCAAAACAAAGCCCAGCTGGGCGTGGTGGTGCATGCCTTTAATTCCAGCACTCGGGAGGCTGAGGTAGGAGGATTGCTATGAGTTCAAGGCCACCCTGAGACTACAGAGTGAATTCCAGGTCAGCCTGGGCTAGAGTGAGACCCTACCTCGAAAAACCAAACCAAAGCAAACAACAAAAAAACAAAACAAAACAAACAAACAACAAAAAACAAAGCTGGGCATGATGGCACAAACCTTTAATCCCAGGACTAGAGAGGCAGAGGTAGGAGTATCACCATGAGTTCAAGGCCACCCTGAGACTACATAGTGAATTCCAGGTCAGCCTGAGCTAGAGTGAGACCCTACCTCAAAACAAACAAACAAACAAATAAACAAAAGGTAGGCGTGGTGGATCATGCCTTTAATCCCAGCACTTAGGGAGGCAGAGGTAGGAGGATCTCCAAGAGTTTGAGGACAGTCTGAGATTACATAGTGAATTCCAGGACAGCCTGTGCTAGAGTGAGACCCCCTACCTCAAAAAACAAAACAACAACAACAAATCATAACAGAAATAATGTTTTTTTTTGGAGGCAAGCCCAACAGACTGGGTTTCCCCCTGCCCCAAAGAATTTATTTATTTATTAGAGAGGGAGAGAGAGAACACAAGGGTGCGTGTGCCAGGGGCCTCCAGCCACTGCAAATGAACTCCAGATGCATACACCACTATGAGTATCTGGCTTACATGGGACCTGGAGAATTGAACCTCGGTCCTTAGGCTTCACAGGCATGATGTGCCTTAATGGCTAAGCCATCTCTTCAGCCTTCTTCTTCTTTTCTTTTTAGTAGTTCCAGAGTTTTCTAGCACATGGCTGGAGCATAACCTATTCAACAAGTCCCCTTTGATGAAACCCACAGGTTATTTTCAATACTTGGCTAACACAAGTGTTGCTTTGTACACAGAGCAGTTTGCCTATGTGTGAGGCTATGTATGGGCTCAATTCCAAGCACCAGGATTAACAGGTCAAAAGCATAAGCACTTCCTCAGGGGTTAACTGATATTCCCACACTCAAGAGCTAGGAGTTCCAAACATGGCAAAACTACTTACTCTTTCTCTAAGAGAAAAATATTGGCTGAATTAGTAAAAATGAGCACTTCTTAAATGTATGTATACGTATATGTATATATATATATACATATATATATAATATATATATATATATATATATATATATATATATAGAGAGAGAGAGAGAGAGAGAGAGAGGAGAGTCATGTTTTCAAGTATACACAGGACAGGAACAATTCTTTAAAAAGCTATAATTCTTCATTCATTGACTGCAAACAAACATTGATGCTGGCATGGCTCTATTAAAATAAACTAACAGGGCTGGAGAGATGGCTTAGTGGTTAAGCACTTGTCTGTGAAGCCTAAGGACCCCGGTCTGAGGCTCGATTCCCCAGGACCCACGTAACCCAGATGCACAAGGGGGCGCATGCATCTGGAGTTCGTTTGCAGTGGCTAGAAGCCCTGGCGTGCCCACATTCTCTCTCTCTCTCTCTCTCTCTCTCTCTCTCTCTGCCTCTTTCTCTGTCTGTCGCTTTCAAATAAATAAATAAAAATAAATAAACAAAAACCAAAAATTAAAAAGATCTCTACTAAAAAAAAAATAAATGAAATAAAATAAGCTAACAGGGCTGGAGTGATGGCTTAGTGGTTAAAGTGCTTGCCTACACAGCCTAAGGATACAAGTTCAATTCTCCAGGTCCCATGTAAATCAGATGCACATGGTGACACATGTGTCTGGAATTTGTTTGCTGTGGCTAGAGGCCCTGGCATGCCCATTTTCTCTCTCTCTATCTGTCTCTAATCAATAAATAAAATAAGCTAACATTTCCTTCTTCAGTATTGATCTGCTTAACTGACCCCTGGAAGTCTAGGTAAAAGTTCTCTTTTGAGATGTGACTCAGTTTTTACTTTACTGACAGGGTCATAACGAACTCTTTGTAAAAAAGATCCCATGAAGCAGCCAGGTGTGGGGGCGCACACCTTTAATCCCAGGACTCAGGAGGCAGAGGTAAGAGGATTGCCATGAGTTCAAGGCCACCCTGAGATGACATAGTGAATTCCAGGTCAGCCTGGGCTAGAGCGAGACTGTACCTCAAAAACCTAAAAACAAACAAACAAACAAACAAACAAGAAAGATCCCGTGAAGCAGCTTTGACTTCACCTCAGTCTTCACAGGGGAGTTACACCTGATTGTGAACAGAAAAGACAGTACAGGATTAGGTGGCAGGGAAGAAGCCTTCAGCCAGTCTTCTCCTAAACCTGCTATGAACTAGCTGCTTGTACTCTGACAGGAACTGGACTGTGACTGCTGCTGGGTCTGCTCACTGTGCTCCGAAGCCCACGCCCAGCTGTCACTTGCTCCCATGCAGCCCCTGAATACTGCCTCCATGCTTCATGGAGCCAGCAGGACCAGGCTTCTTGAGGCATACTTTCTACTTTCTCTTCTGGATTCTTTTTTTTCCCCCCAAGGTAGGGTCTTGCTGTAGCCCAGGCTGACCTGAATTCACTATGTAGTCTCAGGAGGGCCTCAAACTCATGGTAATCCCATACCTCTGCCTCCCAAGTGCTGGGATTAAAGGCATGCGCCACCATGCCCGGCTGGATTCTTTTAATTTTATTTATTTACCTTTTTTTAGAGAGAGAGAGAGGTAGATAGAAAAAGAATGGATGTACCAGGGCCTACAGCTACTGCAAACAAACTCCAACACATGCATCACCTTGTGAATCTGCCTTTAGGTGGGTACTGGCCAATTTAATCTGGGTCCTTTGGCTTTGCAGGCAAACACCTTAAATACTAAGCCATCTCTCCAGCCCTCTCTTCTGGATTTTAACACAGGGGAACAGAGAGAGCCAGACATTTCTAATTCTTTCTTTCTTTTTTCTTTTCTTTTCTTCCCCTCCCTCCTTTCAACTTGCCAACTTTTAGAATTTGGAGGACAAGTGGACAGGAGCCACAGGCCTTGCTAAGGCCTATCTCACACACTTTAAGTCAGTGTTTGCAGGATCTGTGCTGGACTACTGAGCACTGACATAGTCATTTGCACAGACACATTTTAACTTCTGAATTACTCTTCCTTGGGGTTTAGTTACCTCTCTATATCCCAGAAGAGGCCAGGTGACTTCAGAGGAAGATATGGACATTCCTGGGTTCCTTCATCTAATGCTATGAAATTAGCACTAAAATCCCCATTCAATCCCCAAATGAAATACCTTTTTTTCCCCCCTGCCATTAAGTTGCAATAATGAAGTCCCCTCATTCTATACTATTCTCTCCAAAGACCAGCACCAGTGATAATCACCATCACCACTACCACTGCTCCTTCGCCTAGGGCACTCAAGAGTGTACAAGAAGTGAGGGGCACTTCCTTGCTTTCCTCATGGGTCCACCATCTAATCCCCAGAAACCAGAACCTGTGAGGTGGCCAGGGAGCACTAATTTATTCCCAGGAATAAGTCAGCTCACCGCCTCCTTTTCTCCTTCCTGCATTGTCACCGTGGCGCCAAGCTGATCACGCTGACGTTCTGTCTCTCTTGAAGCAGGCTGGTCAGTCAGCACTCTTTCTTCCCGCAATGCCTAGCATTCCACCTCCTGCTTCCAGTCTAGCCATCTCAAGACTCCCATATGAAACATGTTGGCTTTTCTAACACTGCCAAAATCTTCACTCTGTCCAACTCTAAAGCACCTCACACCTGGAGAACCAGAACCCTACTTCAGTCACTTTATACTATCCTATTTCAAAAGCAGCTCCTCTCCTGCCACTCAATGAATCTACTCTCTACCTCTAAAATACACTCACCTTCATAATGTGCAGTGAAAACCACTGAAAGCAACCACTTATCTAGTTACTGCACCTGACTTCAGCTTATCCTCTTCACAGAAGATTCTTCTCAGACCTCTGCCCTCACTCACTCTTCACTGAACCTCTACGTCAGTTTTTGTTTTGTTTTGTGGTAGGGTCTCATTCTCTAACCCATGCCAACCTAGAATTCACTGTGTAGTCTCAGGGTGGCCTCGAACACACAGCAAGCCTCCTACCTTGGCCTCCTGAGTGCTGGAATTAAAGACATGCGCCACCAGCCTGGCTTCAATTTGATTTTATTTGAAACCTTAGACTCTATTTACTTCTTGTGGAGTCATCTACTTCTCCTGTGATCCAGCTCCTTCATCACAATGCAGAAACTCCTGATACAAAGATGTTCCAAATCAGGTCCCAGTTTCACTCAAAGGCATCTGTCCTGGCTTTGTCCTTCCTGAAGTGAGGCCCTTTTTTTTTCCAGTCCTCTCCTTAAGCCTGTATAAGTCTATGTGACAGAAACGTCCATCTGTTCTCTGACTGCTCTGATCTCAGGCTCCCTTCTCCATAGGCCTGATCCCATCTCTGAAAAGTACAGCCTCTGCTTGCAGACAGCTGTCTGCTTTCTACAATGATGGGGCACATCTAGCACCTGACTACATCTGAGAAGTATGTCTCAAAAGCTGATAGGACTACAGCTCTCAAAAACTACCTTGCCTTGACTTGGACTCAATTCCAGAAGAGAACTTAGAGATCTAGTCTGAGCCAGTGGAGTTTAGTGGAATGCTTCCCAGGGCTAGCCAAGGTCACCGTTCATCAGCAGAAGACAAGGACCAGTACTGTCTCCAGAAGCTCCTATTATAACATCACTATGTATGCAAGGCTAGCTCCAAAGTCCAAGTTAGAGAGCCAGAGATACATTTCTATAGGCCATCCTGCCTTACTAGGGGCCCCCTCAAAGTTCAAATGAGCGATAAACTAGGGCTTTACAGAACACATGAGGAAATCCTTCTCTCCCTCCTCATATCCTAGAAAGCAAAAGAAATGGTCTGGAGAGATGGCTTAGCAGTTAAGGCACTTGCCTGCAAAGCTAAAGAACCCAGGTTTGATTACCCAGGACCCACGTAAGCCAGATACACAAGGGGATGCACACATCTGGAGTTTGTTTGCAGTGGCTGGAGGCCCTGGCACGCCCATTCTTTCTACTTGCCTATTTCTCTCTCACTCAAGAAAATAAATAAAAATAAAACTTAAAGAGAGACAGAGAGAGAGAGACACCACTACAGCCTCTGACAATGGAAAAACTGAGGTATGAGTTACATACCTGGAGGCACAGAGATTAAAAAACAGCCCCCCCCAAAAAAAAACCACCCAATTTGTTCTGCCTCATTGCTCCAAGATGGACTCTTCTATGCACAGCTAATTGTTTGACCATGCTGCTACTGCACGACTGTGGGAAATGGGCTGCTTAATCTAGAATTGAAGGTATCCACTTACTGCTGTCTGCTGGATAATGCCTGCAGCCTAACTTCTCCAACTAGAAAATCAGAGGCTTGCAGAATATCACCTCTGAGGTTTTGCACAACACTAAAGTCTAGGGCTTTAGGTTCAAAGTTACCTGGGGAGAAGCCTGGAGATAGATGAAGCCATGTACACAGACACGATTGGCAAATTCCTGCAGGAGAAAAGAATGCCAGTCCTGATAGATGTGCCATTCAATGTCACTCAGGGAACCATTTTCAAAAAGATTCTTTGCAAAGACATACCTGGTTGGAAATGCAAGTGGGATAGGGTGAGGTAAGAATGGGAAATAGAGGGAGAAAGGTTCAAAAGAAAGCAGAAAAAAAAAATGACCAACTTGTTCCATGTCTCTCCAAACCATTTACCCATTCTAGCTCAACAGCCCTTAAGAAATCCAAATTATTATTGTATTTTAAATTTATTTTTATTTTATAAATTAATTACTTTTTTAATTTTTGGTTTTTCAAGGTAGGGTCTTACTCTAGTCCAGGTTGACCTGGAATTCACTATGTAGTCTCAGGGTGGCCTTGAACTCACGGTGATCCTCCTACCTCTGCCTCCCCAGTGCTGGGATTAAAGGTGTTCGCCACCACACCCAGCCTATTTTATTTTTTGGCATGTGTGATGTGTGTTCATGTTTGCCCACACATGCAAGACACATGCAGAGGTGAGAAGACAAATGTTCAGTCACTGTTCCTTGCCTTCTACCTTGATCATTTGGGCCAGGTTCTCTTGTTGTCGTTGTTGTTTATGTGGTTGTTCATTGCTACATTTGCCAGGCTAGCTGGTCCAAGAGCTTCCAGGAAGTGCTCCTTGTCTCCACCTCCCTTACCACCCTACAGGTTCTGGGATTACAGAAGTCCTGCCAGGAATTCTGGCATTTACATGGGGTCTGGAGATCCAAACTCAGTACTTAAGCTTGTACAGCAAGTACCTTATCCACTGAGCTATCTCCTTAGCCCAGAAATCAGAATTCTTAACCTGTATTTCTTTCCATGCTCAATACTGAGATAGCACCTTAGACATAGAGAAGATTCATGCTACAGTTTTTCATGCAAAATAATACACTATAAGACAAAATTATAAAAGAATTGAAAGGTCCCGAGAATTTTTTGTCTAGCAATCAATGAGAATACATACTAGAGTACACACATAAACTTGAACTTTGAGGCTTCCTTATTATTACTGCAAGACTCCAAATAAAACCCAAGTGAATAAAGGATAAAGCCAGATTCCACATTTCATCTCAGGACTGAGGGCTTCTGAGCCTCCAGCTGCTAAGCTATCCTTTTGTTCAGTTGAGAAGTGGAGGGAGCTTTCTTTATGTGATGCTGGAAATCCATTCCTACTGACTTCAGGGCTTCCAAGAAAGTACTTTCCTCATACACGAGGAGTCTTGCTCCCTCTGCTGCAGAGCTTCTAAGTCAGATAAAAGAAGGCTAAAGCTGGAAAGTCAAACTAGCTTCTTGCTTGGCTTACTTCTACAACAAAAGGAGGATCTAGTAAAGTAGGAAATTGGAGTTAAGCAGACCCCACGGCCTCAGAAGGGGCAATTTTGTGTTCAAACCTCACACATCCTGGTACAAAACAAAATTTACATCCTCAACAATGAACTTCAGTTTCTAAGGCAATGCTTAGTGACTGGAAGAATGAAATGCAGAATCTGTGTGAGTGGCTAAGGGAAGTACAAACTACAAGGCTAAGAGTGTCATCCTCATGAAACCAGGTTTCAGAGTAGCTCTGTGATATTTCATCCCAATTGCAGCATTTACAAGCCACAACACTTGGAGACGCCCCCTGACTCTCGGCCCACTGCTGTGGTGACTGCATGTAACACTCTTAAAGTGCTTAGAGGGGCCTGTACATAGCCCTTGACATCTTAGTTATCAGAACTGCCTTTCCTAGGCTATGAAGAAGCTAATTTGCCTTTTAATCCCAGTACTCAGGAGGCAGAGGTAGGAGGATCACTGTGAGTTCGAGGCCACCTTGAGACTATTGAGTGAATTCCAGGTCATCCTGGGCTAGAGTAAGACCGTACTTAAAAAAAAAAGAGAGAGAGAGAGAGAAGCTAATTTGGAAATTCCACATGTAAACTTTCCTAGTCTGGAATGTTTTAGCTTACAGGCTAGCTAAGGCAATAAGAAAAGGTAACTTTCATAAATCAAGCAATGAAAAATATTTCCACAGACAGAAAAAAGATGAAAGTTAGATCTTACAAATAAAAATGGGCCCAACCCTGGTTCGAAGCTCAATTCCCCAGTACCCACATAAGCCAGAGGCACAAGGTGGCGCATGCATCTGGAGTTTGTTTGCAGTGGCTGGAGGCCTTGATGTGCCTATTCTCTCTCTGCCTCTTTTTCTCTCTGTCATTCTCAACTAAATAAACAAACAAAAAAAGGGGCCCTTGCCTCTCCTGGATAAGTACTTCCCTTACTCTCCAAATGTGGTAATGATGGGTATGAGGGGCAGAACGGCAGCTGCTAAGCAGAGGGAATAAAAAACTGCAGGGGCTATGGAGAGGAACAGGGCAGAAGGACCTGGCAGTAAGAGCTCTGTTCTAAAATGTCAGTATTTCCTTTAACTCAGAAAAGACTTAGATTTCTTCCTTTCTGTCATCCACTCTTTGCAAATAGTCCATGTTCCTCCTGGGGAATGCATACCATACACATGAGCCCACTGCATATGTGAGTGTGTTTTTAGTTTCTGCTGGAGTAACATCCTTATGGAAGAAGGGACTGGGGCTGTTTTCTCTGGTGTAGCCTAGGGCCAGGCTTCGTGCCTAAGCACAAGAGGCATTCAGTAAATCTCTGCTGAGCAAATGAACAAAGGAACGAATGTGTACTGCTTTGGCATTAGAATTGAACACAGGCTCTGGGCATGAGAAGAACCATTCTACCACTGAGCCACAGCTGGGCCCTGAAATCTATTTTTTAAAAGAATGGAGAACATAGGGCTGGAAAAATGGCTTAGCAGTTAAGGCAGTTTCCTGCAAAGCCAAGGGACCATGGTTCAATTCCCTAGACCCATGTAAGCCAGATGCACAGAGTGGCACATGCATCTGGAGTTCGTTTGCAGTGACTGGAGACCCTGGTGTACCCATTCTCTGTCTCAAAAAAAAAAAAAAAAAAAAGAATGGAGAGTCTAAATACCCTCTCTGTTAGTTTCCTAGTTACCCTTTCTGTCTCAAGATGCCTCTAGTGGAAACACCTACAATGCTAGTACTGCCCACAGTGTAACCAGTTCCTGCCTATTCCTTGGTAAGTAAATGTCCAGAACCAGGTAGGCTTTTGTTTGCTTGCTGTTTTTTTCTGAGGTGGGGTCTCACTCTCTAACCCAGGCTGACCTGGACTCAGGACCCAAATAAGCCCAATGTCCAAGGTGGCACATGCATGTGGAATTCATTTGTAGTGGCTAAAGGCCCTGGCCAGCCCATATTCTCCCTCTCTCCCTCTCTCTCTGCCTTTTACTCTATCTCTCTCAAATACATAATTTTTTTTTTTTTTTTCCCGAGGTAGGCTCTCACTCTAGCCCAGGCTGACCTGGAATTCACTCTGTATTCTCAGGGTGGCCTCAAAACTCACGGTGATCCTCCTACCTCTGTCTCCTGAGTGCTGGGATTAAAGGCATGCACCACCACGCCTGGCTTAAATAAAATATTATTTTAAAGAAAAGTTTGTGTAGCCGGGTGCGGTGGCACACACCTTTAATCCCAGCACTCGGGAGGCAGAGGTAGGAGGATCACCCTAAGTTTGAGGCCACCCTGAGACTACATAGTGAATTCCAGGTAGGCCTGGACTAGAGCAAAACCCTACCTCAAAACAACAACAACAAAAAGGTTTGTGCTACCACGCCTAGCTTTTTTTAAAAAATTGAAGCAGAGTCTCACTCTAGCCCAATCTGGCCAGGAACTCACTCTGTAGCCTCAGGCTGGACCTGAACTCATGGCCTTGAACTTGGAGCATGTAGCTTTTTAAATTTCATTTTATTTCAGAGAGAGAGAGAGAGAGAGAGAGAGAGAGAGAGAGAATGAATGGGTGCTCCAGGGCCTTTCAGTGGCTGTGAACGAACTCCAGACACGTGTGCCCCCTTGTGCACATGTGCGAAAGTGCATGCTTACATCACTGTGCATCTGGCTATGTGGGACCTGGAGATCTGAACATGCATTAGTAGGCTTCACAGGCAAGTATCTTAATTGCTAAGCCATATCTCTAGCCTTTCCTTTTTTTCGGAAAAAAATTATTAGATTGTTATATTTATTCAGGGAAGTATAAAACCAAGGGAAGAAAAATTGATATACCCATGTGGTCTGAGAGCCCATGTGGTGGGCCTGGAAGAAACATGAAAAGAGATTTAGAGAGAAAAGAAAATACGGAGAGCTCCTGCCATGTGGAGGACAAGAGGGGGTAGAGAGCCCATGTGGGAGTAAGGGCGGGGTCTCACCTTATCTCAGCCCAGCCAGGTGAAGATGAGGGAAGCTTACCAGAACCTTGAAGTTCAAGAGCCAGCCAGGAGACTCGTGTAGCTGCTGCTGCTTTTTATTTTTATTTTATTTTTTTATTTGAGGTAGGGTCTTGCTCTTGCCCAGGCTGACCTGGAATTCACTATGTAGTCTCAGGGTGGTCTCGAACTCACAGTGATCCTTCTACCTTTGCCTCCCGAGTGCTGTGATTAAAGGCATGTGCCACCACGCCTGGCTCATGAAGCTTCTTAACAAAGCATTTCTATCAGGCACGAGGGCACACATTTGTAATTCCAGCATTCAAGAAACAGAGGCAGTAGGATGAATAAAAGGCCAGCTTGGCATTGTGAATTCCAGGCCAGCCAAGACTAAATAGTTGAGACTCTGTCTCAAAAAACAAACAAACAAACAAAAAACCAAAAAACAATAATTGATGCCAGCTTGGTGGTGCATACCTTTAGTCTCAGCACTTGGGAGGCTAAAGTGGAGAGAGTTCAAGGACAGCCTGGAGCTAAAGAGTAAGTTCTAGGTCAGCTTGGACTAGAGTTAGACCTTGCCTCAAAAAAAAAAAAAAAAAAAAAAAAAGGGGGGCGGGCTGGAGAGATGGCTTAGGGGTTAAGGCGTTTGCCTGCAAAGCCAAAGGACCTTGGTTAGATTCCCTAGGACCCACGTAAGCCAGGTGCACGAGGTGGCACATGCGTTTATCTGGAGTTTGTTTGCAGTGGCTGGAGGCCATGCTGCACCCATTCTCTCTGTCCCTCTCTCTGCCTCTTTTTTTCTCTCTCTCTTAAATTAAACAAACAAAAAAATAAAGTTAAAAAATATTTTAAAAATAGCCAGATCACATACCTTTAGTCCCAGCATTCAGGAGGCAGAGGTAGGAGGGTTGCTGTGAGTTGGAGGCTACCCTGAGATTACACAGTAAATTCCAGGTCAGCCTGGGTTACAGTGAGACCCTATCTTGAAAATCCAGAAAAAAAAAAAAAAAGAAAAAAGAAAAAAGAAAAAAAAACACCACCAAAAACAATAAAAAATACAAACCTAAAGCATTCGAAATTAACAAAGAAATTCCGTTTTGATCTGAGAGGTCTCTCACATGGTGAGAATGGCCTATCTCACTAAGGGGCCAGAACTCAAAACAAACAACTATGAAAATTTTTATCCAAGCCTGGTGACCATATGTCTTTTAGCTTTATAGTGCTAGAGACAAAGCTTGGGACAGGACAGAGGAAGGCAGCAGCGGCAAGGCTACAGTAGAAAATGGACTCAATCCTGGAGCCCAAATGTTTATGGGCATACATGTAGCTTATCTGAAAAGCATGCCTATAGCATTTCCTTCATATCTTGCAAGATTCTGAGTGTCCTCAGAATCATCACATGTCATTTACAAAGGGGACCCTTATTTTTTCTCTCAGGAGGCCTTATGGGAGAAATAAGAACCAAAATTAGGGCTGGAGAGATGGCTTAGCAGTTAAGTGCTTGCCTGTGAAGCCTAAGGACTCCGGTTCGAGGCTCAACTCCCCAGGACTCACGTTAGCCAGATGCACAAGGGGGTGCACGCGTCTGGAGTTCATTTGCAGTGGCTGGAGGCCCTGGTGCGCCCATTCTCTCTCTCCCTCCCCCACCTCTCTGCCTCTTTCTCTCTCTGTCTGTTACTCTCAAATAAATAAATAAAAAATGAACAAAAAAAATTTTAAGAACCAAAATTAACTTACTTAGAATTAAATAGGCAATCAACCTAGTGTCTTTAGTAGTGAAAGACAATGAAAATGTAGCATTTCCCATCTTAAGAAATCAATAGGGGGCTGGAGAGATGGCTTAGCTGTTAAGAGCTTGCCCATGAAGCCTAAGGATCCCGGTTCAAGGCTCGATTCCCCAGGACCCATGTAAGCCAGATGCACAAGGAGGCACATGCATCTGGAGTTCATTTGTAGTGGCTGGAGGCCCTGGTGCACCTCTCTCTCTCTCTCTCTCTCTCTCTCTCTCTCTCTCTGCCTCTTTCTCTCTCAAATAAAAAAATTTAAAAAAAATCAATAGGGCTCAAGATAGGTAATTCTGTTCCAAAGCATAATTTCTCCCACCAAAGTCACTCACAACCTTCAAGTTCAAACCCCAGCAGTGTACATATCAAGTCAGCCTGACTTTGTCTGTTAAGTAGCTAAATCCAGATAATAACCTGGTCTCTCATGGCTGAACAGAACCAAGAATCTGGAGCCTGGATGGGCTAGCTATTAAAAGCCCTTCAACATTAAGGAGATGGCCTAGAAGGCAAAAGCGCTTCCAATGTGAGCATGAGGACCTGGGTTTGGTTCCCTAGCACTCACATAACTGCTGGGCATGACCATGCAAATACGCCTGTAATCTCAGTCCTGTGGAGAGCAGAATGGAGAATGGCTGGAATTCATGAAAATGGCAGCTCAAGATTCAGTGAGAGCCAGGCGTGGTGGCACACGCATTTAATCCCAGCACTTGGGAGGCAGAAGTAGGAGGATCAAGTTCGAGGCTAGGCTGATACTCCATAGTGAGTTCCAGGACAGCCTGTACTAGAGTGAGACCCTACCTCAAAAAACCAAAACAAAACAAAACAAAAAATTCAGTGAGAAACTCTGTCTCAAGGAAACATATGGGGACTGGAGATGGCTCATCAGTTAAAGACATTTGCTTGCAAAGCCTAGAGGCCCAGGTTTGATTCTCCAGTACCCATGTAAATTCAGAGGCACTAAGCAGTGCATGTGTCTGGAGTTTGTATGCAGTGGCAGGAGGCATGCCCATATTCACTCTTTTCCTGCCCCTTTTTCTTTGTCTGTCTCTTTCAAACAAGTATTTATTAGTGGGGGTTAAGGAGGGGGAGAGAGAGAACATGAATGGGTGTGTCAGGGCTTCCAGCCACTGCAAACAAACTCCAGACACATGCACCACCATGTGCACCTGGCTTACATGGTGTTGGGGAATTGAACCTGGATCCTCAGGCTTTGCAGGCAAGTGCCTTAGCTGCTAAGCCCATAATTTTTTTAAAAACACAGACATGAGAGAAAAGTGGAAGACACCAGATGTTCTCCTCTGGCTTCTGCACACATGCAAAGGACATGCACATCTGCATACATATATGCATACATGCACACACACACACACTCACTTGCATATACCTATCATATACATTAACAAAAAAAAGCACTTAACAGTTGCTCCCATAAGTGGCCAAGATAACACCTTTCCTCATGAAATGACATGGAGACAGAAACCAGTTTCAGATGTAATTTTTCTGGCTAGATATCCTTTCCTGAAGAATGACAGTAGGTGACTGGATTGCTTAGATTGTTCTTTTATTTACTTATTTTTATTTTTAAAATATTTTATTTATTTATTTGAGACACACACAGAGAGGGAATGGGTGTGTCAGTGCCTCTAGCCATTGCACATGAGCTCCAGACACATATGCCATCTTATGCATGTGGTTTATGTGGGTACTGGGGCACTGACCCTGGGTCCTTAGGCTTTGTAGGCAAGTACCTTAACCACTAAGCCATCACAGCAGCCCTTACATTGTTTTAAGTACACAAATTTTAATTCATCAGCTTCTTCTTTTTTTTTTTTTTTTGAGGTAGGGTTTTAGTCTAGTCCAGGTTGACCTGGAATTCACTATGTAGTCTCAGGGTGGCCTTGACTCACTGTGATCCTCTTACTTCTGCCTCCTGAGTGCTGGGATTAAAGGCATGCACCACCACATCCTGCTTCTTTCTTTTTTTTCTTTTTAAAAATAATTGATTTACTTATTTTGAGAGAGAGAGAAGAAAGAGGCAGAAAGAGAGAGGGAGAAAGAATGGGCATGCCAGGGCCTCTAGCCACTGCAAAGGAACTCCAGATGCATGTGTCACCTTGCACATCTGGCTTAAGTGGGTCCTAGGGAATTGAACCTGGGTCCTTTGGTTTTGCAGGCATGTGTCTTAACCACTAAGCCATCTCTCCAGCCCTAAAAATAGTTTTCAGTAGCTAGACAAACACCATGTAGGGCCTATGCAAGAAAATACATGCTAGGAACTGAAGAGATGACTTGGTAGTTTAAGGTACTTGCTTGCAAAGTCTGACAGCCTGGGTTCAATTCCCAAGTACCTACATTTGCAATGGCAGGAGCCCTGGCACATTCATATTCACTCACTCACTCACTCTCCTTACAAATAAATAGTTCTTTTTTTTTTTTTTTTTTAAAGAAAATACATGCCAAACAGCGTGAGGGTGGCATCTTACCTGTCACTGTACACAGACCTCTCAAAGATCTGAATGGGCTTCTTGGTCTGGATGAGTTTCTCAGGGAAGGGCTCCAGTTGTACTTTCAGGCGGCTCATAAAGGAAAATGTCTGGAATGTGTATGACCATCGCGCTGGTTCCCTGTACATCATGTCGAGCAAGTTTCCAAGACTTTGGGCAGTGTCAGCCTATGGGAGAATAACAAAGAGAACCTCCTAGAAAGTGTATTTATTTCAGTATATGCCCTGTCCCCCCTCCCTACTTCCCAAGAAGGTTCAATAATCAATGTGAGAATCACAAAAGTTTCCTTTCACTAAAAAAATATAGTTAAATATAGTTAGCTGAAATGACAGTCAGGAAAGATTGTCCCATGGTATGATAAGAATGTGATGAAGCAGACGACATGCCAACTCTGATATAACAGAAAACAGCAGAGTAAAACCCATACATGAAGTTCACACAATCACTGCCTTGATCTACCTCATAGCTCTCAGACTAAATGATGGGGCAGTGAGTTACTCTGTTAGACATGGCGGTGGACTGTATACAGGCTACTGCATCAGGAAGCTTTGGACTACCAAAGGGAGAATGTCCTGCAACAAAAACCATAAAGACCTACAAAATTTCTAAACAAGCCCATCTCTGCTATAGAAAAATTACAAACATCCTTCAAATGTGTAAACAAAGGGATAATATTTGGGCATAAAAACATTATGCAGCTGAAAATGCATGAAGATCAAATCTCTATGCACACAGAGAAAGTTACTGCCCAAGACAGGAGAGACAGATATATCTCAACAAGATTCAAGAGGTTGTTAAAATAAGAAGCATTTCATGCTGGGCGTGGTTGTGCACGCCTTTAATCCCAGCACTTGGGAGGCAGAGGCAGGAGGATTGCCGTGAGTTTGAGGCCACCCTGAGACTCCATAGACTCCATAGTGAATTCCAGGGCAGCCTGGGCTAGAGTGAGACCCTACGTCGAAAAATGAAACAAAACAAAACAAAACAAGCCAGGCGTGGTGGTGCCCCGCTTTAATCCCAGCACTCAGAGGAGGCCTAGGGTAGCAGGACTGCTTTGAATTTGAGGCCAGCCTTAGACTACATAGTAAATTCCAAGTCAGTCTGAGCTACAGCAAGACCCTACTCCAAAAAACAAAAAAAATCAAAACAAAACAAACAACAACAACAAAAAACAAATAATAACTAAAAAGGAAAGCTGGACGTGGTGGCGCACACCTTTAATCCCATCAGGAGGCAGAGGTAGGAGGATTGCCATGTTTCAAGGCTACCCTGAGACTATAGAGTGAATTCCAGGTCAGCCTGAGCTAGAGGGAGACACTAACTAGAAAAACCAACCAACCAACCAAACAAAACCTAAAAACTAAAAAGGAGGCTCCAGTTGAGCAGCTCTGGAATAACTTCAGACAGCTTTCCACACGTCCCCTCCCCCATGTGCCAGCACCAAGAACCACTGGAGATCTCAGATTGCCTAGAGATTGAGTCACCCCTCCCTCAAACAGGATCCAGCACAGCTGATTGGAAGAGTAGACCCACCTAACCAGTGAGCCCACACCACAGTGCACCACAGAGGGAACCAGCGTCACACTCAAATGTAGGTGAGATAGAAAGTCACCCCCAAAAGTCACTGGGCTGTTTTACTCTGATGCAATACATAACCCAAAGCCTGGTATGCGGGCTTCCACTGGAAGTGCTCACTGCACCATCCATATCAGGGAGGGTGATAAAGAATCCCAGGGAGGGAAAAAATCCAAAACCTAGCTCCTCTAGATAAAAATACTAATTTGTTAGAGCTTATGTAAACTGAGTCTACTTTGCCATTATTAAATAAGTTGTGTGTTCAGGTTAACTTTTGATACTTTTTTTTTTCTTTTAAAATCGTTTATTTTAAAACATGAAACTCAAGCTTAATAAAAACCACAGAAACTACATGGACAAGAATTTTAGTTATTTGCTAAGAAAAACGTTTCCTAAAGAAATAAAAATCAAACCCCAAACCCAGTTTTAAAAAACAGAAACACAGCGACAGTAACACACAGCCATGGCCCTACAGAGGCTGGGGAGATGTGGGGCTGGCTCGGCTCAGATGTTATGGTCCCCTGGGGGCAGATGTGGGCAGAGGGACAGTAATCAGGAAACAAATATCAAAAACTATATATATATATATATATATATATATATATATATATATATATACACATATATACACACACACGTATGTGTACATATACACACACATATATATAAGGGAAATGGCACACAACTGTTAAGGTTAACTCAAAAAAGGCCACCTCATAGGACCCTAGTCACCTTGGGTTGCCATCTAAGCAACCCCTCTGGACTGGGCAGAGTTGGACCTAGGCAGCATGGGCAGTGGAGCTGGGGCTGGGAACTGCATAGTGAGATGGGGTGGGTGGCCACTGGGGGACCTGGTCAGGGGCTGCTCCTAGTGACATCAGTGTCCTTATCCCTCTGAACCTTCCTCCCATCTGACCAGGGACCTGGGTTTGGCTGGTAGTACAGCCATCAGATGCTGGGGTTCTCGAGACAGGGGGTAGAATGGTGGACAGCCATAGGCAGCTGGCCTGCGGCCCCCTTGGGGACGTGGAGGGGTCACTGGGATGAGATAAGTTAGGGAACTATAGGCAAGAAAAAAAAAACCCATGGTGACAGGAGCTGCCCTCTCTGCCAACAAGATATCAGGGTGGGCATCCCCTTCTCGTTCCCCTTCTTTCTCCTTTCTTCAGCCTTGGGGAGTGAAAAGTCACAGACAGGGCCCGCACACAGACGGTCAGGACTCCCAAGACAGCACAGATCCACAGCCACATCTGGGCAGACCTGCCACTCATGCTATGTCCATGCAGCATTTGTGCTTCAGAGAGGCCCCAGGGCACACACGGGCACCCAGGTGCAAATGCCCATACCTCCCTCTGGACCTGCATCCAGGAATGTGCCTGGCACACAGGGCCCAGGGAAAAAACTGGGTTGGCTGGCTGCAGCCGATCTCCAAGGCCCATACTGTCTGGGAGCCAAAGGCAGAGTTCATTCCACTGAGGTTTGGTCATGCCCAGGGAACACAGAAGCCCAGGCATGGGCCCTAGGCCCACTGAGTCCTCTGCCCACTCCCTCCTTATCCCCGCCACCTTTTTGGTCCCATACACCAACACAAAGAAATGGGTTGAGGAAAAAGGGAAGGTGGAACCTCATCCCAGAAGGGCTGAGGCCATGTTCCTGGGAGGCATAGCTGCCTGGCTGCTCTGTAAACCGCTTCCGGGTACAGGGGCCCAGCCATGGACCCGGCCCAATGTCCTGGCCCTGGCAGAGCCTCTGGGTCCTGGTTTGAGGGCTGTGCTGCCCCACGGCGGGAAGCAGGGCAAACATCATACGCTAAAGCCAAAAGCACCTTGGGGAAGCTTTGTTCCCACTTCATAGGTAGGAGGACCAAAGCCATAAGGACCTTGGTCCAACGTCCCCAGGATGCTTATTCCTGAGGACATGGTCCTTCTGGGGTGGCACCTGCCTGGGGAGGGGTGCCCAGGCCCTTTGGGCCGCTTGTTGATCTGTAGCTCCTCCCCTGCAACTCCCCATGAAGAACCAAAGCAGCAGCTACTCCAGCCCTGGCTCCCAGGCAGCTATCAGCCTCAACTCTAGGCCATTTTCTGAGTCACACTTGATGGCTCTGGGTCAGCCAGGGGGCCCTGGGGAGGCTGGGAGTGAAGTTAGTGGTTAGTCCCAACAGGGGGCATGTGAGGCTGGGGGCTCATTCATGGCCAATTTGAGTCCAGCCCCTGAGGCTGGGCTCCAGAGACACTGCGCCTGCCCTAGGTAGAAATGGAATCAGAGAGACAAGGGAAGGGGGGCAGAGTCTTGCTCCGCCTGCACCCCAGCCTGCCCAGGAGATGACAGATGTGATTAGTGCAAAAAAGCAAACTGGATGAAGCTGCCACTCTTCAGGAGGATGAGAGATGAGGGAGTTTGGCACCAAGAAGGTGGCCAGCGCTGGGAGGCCAGTGAACAACCGGGGCTCTGTGTGGCACCTGCTGTCCAGGAAGGGCTGGGTACCTCGGGCAAGGGCGGGCACTGAGGAGACAGCGATGCTGAGCAGGAGGCAGAGGAAGGGCTCTGCCCAGGAGGAAACTCTGGGAAGCGATAGTAAGGGCCAAGTCAGCCGGGTGGTCAGAAGGAGGAGCTCGACGCTGTGGAGAGAGAGGCGTGTGGAGGGGCTGCACTTGTGCAGGGGAGCAGCGGGGAGCAGACCTGCCCAGCAACCGAGGATGCCAACCAAGCACAGGGGCTCCTGCTACCTGTGAACTGAGAAGTGACCTGTGGAAGCGCCAAGGGCAAGGTGGCACTAGGAAAAACTTGGGAGCTGCTGGAGGGAAGGAGGGACTCAAGTGCAGGGAGTAGCGTGGATGGTCACCTGCAGAGGGAGCCTGTGGGAACCAAGGACCTGACACAGCAGGGCTCAGCGAACCCAAGTGCGTAGCAGATGTGGGGGGCTCAAGGCAAGGCAGGGCTGGGATGCTGGTGGCAGCGTCTGTCCCAGGCGCGACCCCCGTGCCCTAACTTCTTAGGCCAGCCCAGGGCTCGTGCTGGGCATCTCTGTACCCCCTGCAGGGAGGGGAGAGCAGGGGCTGGACTGGCATGATGTGCAGGGTCAAGCAGCAGCGCTGGCATGGGAGGAGTGGGGAGGCTGGCACATGGGGCAGACAGGTGGCTAGCTGGTCACCGTCTAGTGTCCACTGCCGCTGGAGTCAGGACGAGACTGGCTTGTGACAAGGTAAGTGGCTCTCAGGCTGGAAGTGTATGAGGGCGGTGGGGACTCGCGCCCAAGGAGGAGTGTGTTCTCACAGCGGGGATTCTGGAAATTGGCATTCTGGCTCATGTACTCGGTGACTGAAGCGTTGCTAACCGTGTGTGTGGCAGCCGGGATGCTGGCTTCGCTGCCATCGCAGCTATACAGGCTAGGCATGTGTACACAGAGACTGTCATGTGCCTGCCGCTGCCCCAAGGTGGCCTCCTCCTCCCCATCCTCAGCAGGGCCTCTTGGTGGCTGGGTGCTCTCGTGGGACATTCCTCAGCAGCTCAACCACGACATCTTATATCTCCACCCAACTTTTGATACTTTTTAACATGCTTGTTTTTTCTTTTTTTTGGGGGGGGGGTGAAGGTCAAGGTCCCACCCTGGCCTTAGCCCCAGGACTGCTGTGAGCTCATTGTAGCATATCTCAGACTCCCAATGACTGAATTAATGACGCAAAACATAAAGCCTATCCATTCACCTGGACTGGTGTGTTTGTCAGCCGGATTTTAGGTTTCTTCTGTTTATTCTCTACCTAATACTCTTCCCATGCACAAATCCTTTACTTTCCCTCTCTCTCTTTTTTAAAATTATTTTTATTTATTTATCAGAGACAGAGACAGAGAGAATGGGCACGCCAGGACCTGAAGCCACTGCAAACGAACTCTAGACACTGTGCCACAATGTGCATCTGGCTTACGTGGGACCTGCAGAATCGAACCTGGGTCCTTAGGCTTTGCAGGCAAACGCCTTAACCACTGTCATCTCTCAAGACTCCCCCTCTTTTTTACATTCTCTCCTCTTTATTCTCCATAACTCCAACTTTCATAGCCTCAACAACCTCTAAAATCTGTGACAACTAATAGTACCCCAATTTCCCTTAATACTAGTTCTCACACTAACCCAGTCTACTACACTGCTTCCATGTCTAAGTGCTCAAAATACTAGCATACTTCATACCAGCCTTGTTTGTTTAGTCATGAGCAATTACTGAAGTCAAAAGAATAATGTTGCCAGGCATAGTGGCACATGCCTGTAATCCCAGCACTCAGGAGGCAGAGGTAGGAGGATCATCTTGAGTTTGAGGCCACCCTCAGACTACATAGTGAATTCCAGGTCAGCCTGGGCTAGAGTGAGACCCTACCTTGAAAAACCACACGCACGCACGCACGCACGCACGCACGCACACACGCACAAATAATAATGTTTTTAATTAATACTAGGACATATGTGTTATCCACCAGCCTGGCCCACTCCTGCCAGTTACTCTGGAGTAATATAGAAGCCATTTTCAGTACCTTGAGCTCCTACCCTGAAGGCATAACTTCTGATCTACATTTAAAAAAAAATATTTATTTTAAATGGGGGGGGGGAGAGAGAATGAATGAGAATGGGGGTGGCTAGGGCTTCTAACCGCTACAAATGAGCTCCAGATGCACCTGTCATTTTGTGCATCTGGCTTTACATGGGTACTGGGGAACTGAACCTGGGTAATTAGGCTCTTTAGGCAAGCACTTTAACTGCTGAGCCATCTTACCAGCCCTCATCTACATATTTAAGAATACAGCTGATAAACAGAAAACCCAAGCAACGAAGTAACTAACTTGAGATGTGAAAATCTCAACACAGTAATGCAAGAAACACACACATAGGACTGGAAAGATGGCTTAGCAGTTAAGGCTCTTGTCTGAGAAGCATAAGGACCCACGTTTTAGTCTTCAGAACCTACGTAAGCCAGATGCATATGGTGATGTATGCATATGGAGTTCATTTACAGTGGCTACAGGCCCTGACACACCCATACCCTCAACCTCTCTCTTTCTCTCTATCTCATAAATTAATTAAAAAAAAGAAACACACACAAAAATGAAGACAATGTAACTCCTCCAAAATTATAAATCCAATAGCAATGAACTGAATTATATAAAAATGTCACAGAATTTCAACAAATGATTATAAATCTGTACTGCAGTTAGTTTCACGTTGCTGGCAGAAAACACCTGATCAAGAGCACCTTGTGGGAAGAAAGGGTTTATTATGGCTTACAGACTTGAGTGAAAGCTCCATGATGACAGCAGAAAATGATGGAATGAGCCGATGGTGGACATCACTTCCTGGCCAACATCAGGTGGACAACAGGAGCAGGAGAGTGTGCCAAACACTGGCAACAGGAAGCTGGCTATATATAGCACCCATAAGCCCACCCCCCAACAATACATCACCTCCAGGAAACTCCAATTCCCAAAATGCCACCAGCTGGGGACCTAGTATTCAGAACATGTAAGTTTATGGGGGACACCTGAATCAAACCACCACATTCTGCCTCTGGTCCCATAAACTGATAACCATCCATGATGCAAAATGCAATGCATTCAGTCAAACATTAAAAGTCCTCATAGTTTTTATCAATCCCAATGATGTTAAAACATCCCCATAGTCCAAGGTCTTTTAACTGAGCCATAATACCAAAACAAACAAACAAAAAACTCTGTAATGGCACAGAATAAACATTCATACTCCAAAAGATGGCACTGGCACAGCAAAGAAATATTCAACTAATGCAAGATTTAAACAGGGTGAAGATCAAACTCTGTGGCCCCAAGTCCAACAACTCTAGTCAGTGACAACTCTCCAAGTCTGATAATCCGGAGGCAAGCCCAATACACTGGCTCTTTTTTTTTTTTTTTTTTTTTAATTAAAGCAAGAGAGCATGAAAGAATTGGCACGCCAGGGCCTCAAGCCACTATAATTAAACTCCAGACGTGTGCACCACCTTGTGGCGACCTTGCATGCTTGCGTCACCTTGTGCATCTGCTTATGTGGGACCTGGAGAGTCGAACATGGGTCCAAATACCAATATATGCCAATGCACTAATATGATACAGAAAATTTAAAGTGCCCCTGGTTCTTGTCTTATGAATTCAAAGAACTGAAATCCACAGAACAGAAGGTAAAGTTTACAAAGACTTTATTATACTAAGAGAAGGAAAGAGGAGAGAGTATGAATCCTGCCCATGAGAAGGCAGGAGGGAGTAAAGCCCATCTAGAGACCTAGATTGGGGACATTTATAGGTTCTGAATGTGAGCTGAGCTAACCAGGTTCAGGTTTAATCCTTCCAGGAGTCTTAATTCTACAACATGGGAATCAAGTTGTTTGTGGAAAAACAGATCTAGGGAACTCCTTTAGGCAGCAAGAGATAAGGAGAAGCCAGATTCTTCTCTGACCTCTAGCAAAGTGTAGACTGCAAGGACAGGCTCCAGGACATTCCTTACTTTCAGGAGGCCTAGCCATCCTAAATTGCCTCAGATGGATCTAGAAAAGATTATACTAAGTGAGATAACCCAGGCTCAGAAAGTCCAACTGAAACAAGATGTTAACAGGAGATTCAGGAAATTCCTTGAACACCAAACCCTGAGTTTGCGTTTGATTTAACCAAAGAATTAGGCAAACCAAACTGAGAAGGATAAATATCAAATTATTATATTATACTTACTGAAGGAAGACAGAACAAAGGGAAGAAAAATGAATACACCCATGTGTCCTGAGAGTCCACCTGGTGGGCCTGGAAAAACCATTGAAAGAGAAAGAGGAAAGAAAAGGAAGTTCAAAGAGCTCCTGCCACGTGCAGGTCAGGAGGGGGTAAAGAGCCCATGTGGGAAGTAGAGGTTAGGGGGTTCTGTTGTCTCAGCTCAGTGGGAAACTCACTGGAATCTGGAGGTTCAGGTGTGGTCAGGCAGCCCAGAAAGCTTACTTTGGTAGGCTTTACCTTCTGGTTCAGGTGAGCCAGAGAGCCAGCTGATTGGTCTGGGTTAGAGGCTGTCTCAAGAACAGGCCAGCCATGATGCCATGTTCTGGGGGCTGAACTTGACCAACCACAATGTCAGGATTAGATTTAAATTCTAGGAAAGGGTACCTCCCTCCCAGGCGGGGCCCAGATTATGTGGAAAAACAGATCTAGGGAAGAGATAAGAAGTCAGATGAGGGCTGGAAAGATGGCTTAGAGGTTAAGGTGTTTGCCTGCAAAGCCAAAGGATCCCAGTTCAATTCTCCAGGACCCACGTAAGCCAGATGCACAAGGGGGCACATGCATCTGGAGTTCCTTTGAAGTGGCTGGAGGCCCTGGCACACCTGTTCTCTCTCTCTCTACCTCTTTCTCTCTCAAATAAATAAATAAAATAT
This sequence comes from Dipus sagitta, assembly GCA_036346955.1. Lineage (NCBI taxonomy): Eukaryota > Metazoa > Chordata > Mammalia > Rodentia > Dipodidae > Dipus > Dipus sagitta. Next base: position 70,511,443 of record CM070777.1, read on the forward strand.
ATTTTTTAAAAAAGAAGTCAGATGATACTTTGATCTCTAGCTTTCAGGGGCCTGGTCACCCTAACCGCCTAACAGAGCTACCTGACTCCTTCTCACAACACCACATGTTCTCTCTCATATGTGGATCCTAGCTTCAAATGTTTAGATTTGTACATAAGCTGAAGTAAAAGTCAGGACAGACTAGGAAGCTAGAAAGGGGCCATGAGGGAGGGAGGAGAGGGGAAGGGAGGGGAGAGCTTAAGGGGAAGAATATAGTAGATATGTCGGTAGAGGGGCACAATATTGGGAGTAGAATGATCTAAGCAGGTTCAGGGGTGGGGATGGAGAAGTAGATGGGTTAATCAAAATTAAAGAGGTTGGGAAGATGGCTCAAAGGTTAAAGGTGCTTGCTGGCAAAGCCTGCTGGCCTGGGTTCAATTCCTCAGTACCTACATAAAGCTATATGCATAAAGTAGCGCATGCTTCTTGTGGTGGTTTGATTCAGGTGTCCCCCATAAACTTAGGTGTTCTGAATGCTAGATTCCCAGCTGATGGAGATTTAGGAATTAACGCCTCCTGGAGGGAGTGTATTGTTGGGGGCAGGCTTATGGGTGTTATAGCCAGTTTCCCCTGGCCAGTCTTTGGCACACTCTCCTGTTACTGTTGTTCACCTTATGTGGGCCATGGGATGATGTCCACCCTTCTGCTCATGCCATCATTTCCCCTTGCCATCATGGAGCTTCCCCTCGAGCTTGTAAGCCAAAACCTCTTTTTCCCACAAGCAGCTCTTGGTTGGGTGGTTTCTACCAGCAATGCGAACCTGACTGCAACAGTAAAGTGGTACTGAGGAGTGGGATTGCTGGAAGACACCTGACTGTGTGGCTTTGGCCTTCTGGAGCTGATTTTCAAGAGGAATGTGGAAGGATTTTAAACCTTGGCCTAAGAGTCCCCTTGCAGTGCTATAAGTGATGCCCCCCAAAATTACAGGCTATTATTAAGGCTCTTATTTACCTAGCTGAACTAGATGGTAGACTCTATTGGTGAAGACTCCATACATATATTGGGGCTGCAGGACACTGAGAAATCAAGCTGGAACTGAGCTGGAAGCCTCTTCCATATTGACTAGCTGTCATGATGCTAGAAAGAGCTATATGCAGCCTTTTGGGGGAGAAGAGTTGCAAATGGTTGTAACAAGCAGTGGACCCCGCAAACTTTAAGGCTGGCCAGCCAGGCCAAATGTACAAACTGATGCAAGGGATAAACAAGTGTTCTCTGAATGGATTTAAGTCCCACCCCATGGGAGGAAATTCCTGCATGGTACTGAAAACCTAATGAAAAGCCTATGGCTGAAGAAGTCACAAACTTAGGGAGGAAAATACTATTGCTGTGTGTATAAATGGATATATTGTACCCACCAAACTGCCCTCTAAAAACACAACATGCCCTCATAAAACATAACATAAACATAAGCATATTTACTCCCACATGCTACAAACATACTGAAAGAAAGAAAGGAGGGAAGGAGGGAGAAAAAAAGGAAGGAGCCAATGCATGTCTACATACCTTTTACATTTACATAGGTGTATGTAAACATGCATTTTATCCTCTATAGAGAGAAGTATAAAAGGACAAAAGTGCTAGCCATTTTGTCTCTAAATAGTGGGCTATAGGACTACTATATATTGCTGCCTAAGAAATGTCAAAATTTAGTGCTTGCCTCTGCTTCATAGTTTGGGGTAATCTCTCACTTTGATGATTTTTATGATTTTCCTCTGGTCTCCGAATCTACCACGTGCACACTACTTCCCTTCCACTCCCGATCTACCACATGGTGCTCTCAGCAACTCTAGGCCTGCTACCTGTGCAATTTCTTTAAACTCAGGGTAACTTTCTTCATTACTCATTTCTCCTCAGAATTTCTTGGTCTCTACTTTCATATTTTTCCTTTTATTCTTCCTTGAGCCTCACCGTTTGCCCTCTTAACTGCCCTCCAGAGGAAAGCACACAGGAGATGCATGTGTGTTCCTTCTAAATCTCCATATACAAGCTCCTCAATTCTATCACTCACATGCTTGTAGCTCTACTCCAGTCTTTCCATGAAAGCCTCAGTTTCTCTTAAATGGGCTTTAAGAAATCCCCTCGAGCTTGTGGCTCTACTCCAGTCTTTACCCCCAAACCTCAATTTTTCTAAAAAAGGAACCTTATAAACTGCAGTGTTTTCCACATGAGAGCAGGTTTCCTACTTCCCATGTGTTTATGACTCTGCTCCAGCCTTCCTTGCTAGATCCCACTCTCCCTTAAATAAACCCCACAGTTTGTGATTCCTCCCTAAATAAATTTATTAATTATTCATAATTTATCCTATTTATTAAATTTGGTTTTTCAAGGTAGGATCTCATTCTAGCCCAGGCTGATCTGGAATTCACCATGTAGTCTCAGGGTGGCCTTGCTTGTTTTTATGAGAGAGAAGGGAATTGGCATGCCAGGGTCTCCAACCACTTGCACTCAAACTCCAGATGCATGCACCTCCTAGCACACTTGCATTGCCTTGTGCATCTGGCTTATGTGGGACCTGGAGAGTTGAACATGGGTCCTTAGGCTTCACAGGCAAGCACCTTAACCACTAAGCCATCTCTCCAGCTCTATCACCTGTACTTCAGGGAGTCTGTGGGTACAAGTGCTGTCACTCCCTCTGCTACTCTACGCTTCTTATCCAAACTGGTCCTTCCCTAGTCACACTGATGTGGCTGGCATTAAAATCAACCCTATGGACTTGAAACACATAGGGCCCAGCCTGGTACAGTGCCTGCACATAGTATGTGCTTTTAAAATGTTAGCTATTGCTCAAATATCTAAAAGTATCATTAAGTATTAATCCTGCCAGTCAGCTTCAGTAATAACAATATACTTACTTACTTACTTATGGGCAGAAATGACCAAATTCACTGCCAAAGCTAAGACAGTTGGACATGCTTTGGGAAACCACAAAGAAAAGAGGCAGGCAAGCACTTATATAGACATATAAAAGCCACAAAAATAAAAACTAAACATACTGAAACAAGGCATATCCTCTGTGGTCTGCTTTCTGGAATGAAGCTATTTTAAAAAGGAGACAATCTGGTCAACTTCATATCCTCAGAGCAAATTAAATTATTACAATTTCATTACTCACTCATGCCTGCCAACTGCCCACCACAGCTGAAAACTTACGTTTTGGATGCCAGAAGCCTGGATATTCTGCCATGTTGCTACAGGTTCTGTAGCTGCGTGCCACTCTGGGTAAGTTTTCCTGAGCAACTTCACAAAGGTGGACTTTCCCACAGCTGCAATGCAAACAGCATGTGTTGGATGCTTCCCAGGTCAGGCTAAAGAAGGTTGTTAGCCAACTGTGCTACAAGTCCCATCACATGAGCACGTGAACCAGCTTTTCCAATGCCACTGTCAGAACAATGATGGGCAGGCAGCTAACCAGTCACCACCATGAACACACACCATGTGGAGGGGAAATCATGTTAGGATTCTACCTGCACTTTTAATGGCCTAACCACCCAAAGGTGAAGTATTTAGTAATAGCTAAAAATCTAATAGAACCATCAAAAGTAGATGAAACCAACAACATAAATTATGAAGCTTGAGTCAAGTCTTGTTTTGTGACTGTAAAAATTTAAAAGGCGAAGTGAGAAAAACATGATTGTCACTGATTCAACAAATCTAACATGGGCTGGAGAGATGGCTTAGCAATTAAGGTGCTTGCCTGCGAAGCCTGAGAACTGAGGCTCAACTCCCCAGGACCCATGTAAGCCAGATGCACAAGGTGGCACATACATCTGGAGTTTGTTTGCAGTGGCTGGAGGCCCTGGCACACTCATTCTCTATCTACCTCTCTCTCTCAAATAAATAAAATATTTTAAAAAACAAATATAATAAACATTGATGGAGATGTGCTTAAGACTGGCAGACACTGGGGTACAACAAGAAACAAAACAGTGAATGGGCCAGGCAAGGTAGTACATGCTTGTAATCCCAGCATTCAGTAGGCAGAGGTAGAAGGATTGCTGTGAGTTTGAGGCCACCCTGAGATTACATAGAGAATTCCAGGTCAGCCTGGGCTACAGCCCTACCTCAAAAAAAAAAAAAAAAAAAATTGAATAGATTTTCCTCACAGAGGACATGAGTGATAAATCCTAAACAAACACACAAGTGGCCACTAAGCAATTGTGATAAATGCTGGGAAGGGCAAATACAGAGTGTTTCTAATGCAGCTCAGCAGGTCAGAAAAGTCTCCTCTGAAGAAATGATATCTGAGGTAAGATGATCAGTCAGCTAAACCAGGGAGGGTGAATGATAATCTATGCATGGTGAGTAGCATGAGCACAGGTCTGAGAGAGACAAGAATGAGGTCTTAGAAGCCAGTAGGGGTGCAGCATGGGCAAATGTGGGAGAAGAGTAGCTCAAATGGAATAGACAGGCAGGCAGGCTGGCTGTACAAAGTAGGGTACACAGGTCCTCACAGTCATGGTAAGAAGACTTCTCAAGGCAAAGAGAGGTCAGCAGCAATGACTTAAGGAAAGACATTCCAAGATTCTTAAAGACCACTCTGCCAGCTGTGTAAGAATGGGCTAAAACCTTAGAGATACTTGCTCAACGATGTTTATTGCCACTTTATTCACAATAGCTAGGAAATGGAACCAGCCTACATGTCCCTCAACGGATGAGTGGATAATTAAGATGTGGCACAATACACAATGGAGTTCTACTCAGCGGTAAAGAAAACTGAATTTATGAAATTTGCAGGAAAATGGATGGATCTGCAAAGGATTATACTTTATAACATAACCCAGGCACAGAAAGCCAAAAGTTACATGTTCTCTCCCATATGTGGATCCTAGTTACAAATGATTGGACTCCTATGTGATTAGGAATAAAACTTAGTAGCAGAAGCTTGTAAACTAGAAAGGGGATATAAAGAAAATAGAAAGGGAGGGAGGGGGGAACTTAGGATGGTCTTGTATATATGTAAGTAGAAGAACAGATTAATGGGGGTGAAAAGGCCTAAGTGAGGTCAGAGGAAGAGATTGAATAAAAGAAAGGTGGAGGGAGGGCTAATCAAAATCTAAGCGTATACAAATAAGTCATATGCAAACCTACATTTTTTTTTGGACAATGGAACACCCAGAAGCTATAGATTATTACTAGAAAATTTTCAGTGCCAGGAATGGGATACCTTCCAGTGAATTGTTGGCTAGGAAGATCACTGATAACCCCAAAACATTACAGGCCATTGCCAAGGCCCTTGGTTTCCAACCAGAAATAGATGGTAAGACCCTACTGCTAAAGACTCCACATACTTGGGCTGCAAGGTCACTGAGAAATCCTGCTGGAGCTGAGCTGAAAACCTCCTCCACGTAGACCAGCTGACAGAAAGAAAGAAAAAGCTACGGTGCATGCAGTTCAATGGGAGAGAGAGAAACCACCAGTGAAGATACTCAAAAGTGGACACTGCAAGCCTTAAATTTAGCCAGCCAGGCCAAATGAGCCAATGGGTGCAATAGCGGCATGTCTGTTATGGGGGAAACTAACCACTCTTTTGGACTGGAGGCCCACTCCATGGGAGGGAATACATCCCTGATACTGAAAACCTGCAGCAGGGGTAGTCATGAGTCCTAGGGGTGTAATGTCTGCTGATATCTGGCTAAATGTAGATACTATGCTCACCAAACTGCCCAGTAAGCACTTCTCTTAATGTTCATACCCACATATACATTTTTTTAATTACTTTTTTTTTTTTTTTTTTTTTGAGGTAGGGTCTCAATCTAGCCCAGGCTGACCTGGAATTCACTACGGAGTCTCAGAGTGGCCTTGAACTCACGGCGATCCTCCTACCTCTGCCTCCCTAGTGCTGGGATTAAAGGCATGCGCCACCACGCCCGGCTAATTACTATTTTTTAATTAACAACTACCATGATTGTAAACAATATCCCATGGTAATGCCTTCCCTCCCCCCACTTTCCCCTTTCAAACTCCATTCTCCATCATATCCCCTCTCCCCTCAATCAGTCTCTCTTTTCTTTTGATGTCATGATCTTTTCCTCCTATTATGATGGTCTTGTGTATGTAGTGTCAGGCACTGCGAGGTCATGGATATCCAGGCCATTTTGTGTCTGGAGGAGCACATTGTAAGGAGTCCTACCCTTCCTTTGGCTCTTACATTCTTTCCGTCACCTCTTCCGCAATGGACCCTGAGCCTTGGAAGGTGTGATAGAAATATTGCAGTGCTGAGCACTCCTGTCACTTCTTCCCAGCACCGTGATGCCCTCTTCTGAGTCATCCCAAGGTTACTGCCATCTGAAAAGAGAAGGTTCTCTACCAAAAGTGAGAATAGCATTAATATATAGGTATAAACATTAAGAGAAGTGCTTACTGGGCAGTTTGATGAGCATAGTAAATACATTTAGCCAGACAGCAGCAGACATTACACCCCTAGGGGTTATGACTAACTCTGCTGTAGGTTTTCAGTATCAAGGATGTATTCCCTCCCATGCAGAAGGCCTCCAGTCCAATTAGAAGGCGGCTGGTTTCCACCATGACAGACATGCCACTACTGCACCCATCGGATCATTTGGCCTGGCTGGCAAAATATAAGGCTTGCAGTGTCCACTGTTGAGTATCTTCACTGGTGATTTCTCTCTCTCCCATTGAACTGCATGCAGAGTGGCTTCTTCCAGCTTTCTGTCAGCTGGTCTACATGGAGGAGATTATCAGCTCAGTTCCAGCTGGATTTGTCAGTGGCCTTGCAGCCCAAGTATGTGCAGTCTTCAGCAATAGGTTCTTACCATATATTCCTGGTGGGAAACCAAGGGCCTTGGCAATGGCCTATAATGTTTTGGGGGCATCAGGGACCTCCGTGGCCAACAACTCACTGGAAGGTATCCCATCCCTGGCACTGAAAACTTTCTAGTAACAATCTACAGCTCCTGAGTGTTCCACTGCCCAAAAAAGTAGGTTTCCATATGATTTATTTATATCCCCTTAGATTTTGATTAGCCCTTCTTCCACCTTTCCTTTATTCAGTCTCTTCCCCTGACCTCACTTGGGCCTTTTCACCCCCATTAATTTATTCTTCTACTTACATATATACAATACCATCCTATTAAGTACCCCCCTCCCTGCCTTTTCATACCCATATATTAATGCTACTCTCACTTTTGGTTAGAGAAGCTTCTCTTTTCAGATGGTGGTGACCTTGGGATGACTAAAAAGGCACCATGGTACTGAGAAGTGACAGAGGTGTATTCAGCACTGAAATATCTCTATCACATCTTCCAAGGCTCAGGGTCCATTGCGGAAGAGGTGGTAGAAAGAATGTAAGAGCCAAAGGAAGGGTAGGACTCCTTAACACATGCCCCTCCAGACACAAATTGGCCTGAATAGCCATGACCTCGCAGTGCCTGACAGTACTTACACAAGATCATCATAACAGGAGGAAAAGATGATGACATCAAGATAAAAAAGAGACTGATTGAGGGGGAAAGGGGTATGATGGAGAGTGGAGTTTCACAGGGGAAAGTGGGCAGTGGGAGGGAATTACCATGGGCTATTGTCTACAATTATAGGAGTTGCCAATAAAAATAAATAAATTTAAAAAAAAGAAAGAAAAGGATGGGCTGAAGCAAAGATAGGGAGACCAGTCAGAAGTTAACAGTGACAGAAAGATGGAAAGTGGTGGCTACTATGAGAAATATTTTGAAGATAGAATCAACTCGGTGCTACAATGCTCAAATTGTCTATTCCCATGCTGGGGAGATAGCTTAGCAATTAAAGGCACTTGCTTGCAAAGCCTGCAGGCCCAGGTTCAATTCTCCAGTACCCAAGGAAAGCCAGATGCATAATGTGGTACATGCACCTGGAATTCATTTGCAACAGCAAAAGGCTTGGGCACACTGTTGTAGTCAGGCTCACATTGCTGGCAGAAAACACCCAACAAAGAGCAGCCTGTGGCTTACAAACTTGAAGGGAAGCTCCATGATGCCAGGGAAAAATGATGGCATGAGCAGAGGGTGATCATCACCTCCTGGCCAACAGCAACAGGACAGTGTGCCAAACACTAGCAAGAGGAAGCTGGCTATAATACACATAAGCCCACCCCCAATAATTTGGGCTTTAATTCCCAAGTTGCCATCAGCTGGGGACCTAGCACTCACAACACCTAAGTTTATGGCAGATACCTGAATCAAATCACCACTTTCCAACCTTGACCCCATAAACCGATATACATAATGTAAAATACAATGCAATCCATCTTTAAAAGTCCTCATTGTTGGGCTGGAGAGATGGCTTAGAGGTTAAGGTGTGTGCCTACGAAACCTAAGGACCCAGGTTCGATTCTCCAAGTCCCATGTAAGCCAGATGCACATGGTGGCATGTGTCTGGAGTTCATTTGCAGTGGCTAGAGGCCCTGGCGTGGCCATTCTCTCTCTCTCTCCCCCTCTCTCTGTCTCTAATAAATAAATAAATCTTCTTTTGGTTGTTTGTTTTGTTTTTTGGAGGTCAGGTCTCACTCTAGTCCAAGCTGACCTGGAATTCACTCTTTAGTCTCAGGGTGGCCTTGAACTCACAGCTATACTCCTACCTCTGCCTCTCGAGTGCTGGGATTAAAGGCATGCACCACCATGCCTGGCCCAAAAAAATCCTCATAGCTTTTATGAATACCAATGACAATCAAACATCCTCATAGTTCAAGGTCTTTTAACTGAGCCATAATACAAGAAAGAAGAAAGAAAGAAAGGGGGGGGGGAAGGGAGGAAGGAAGGAAGGAAAGAGGAAGAGAAAGAAAGAAAAGAAGACAGCATGATGGCAGAGAATAAACATTCACACTACAAAAGATGGCACTGGGCATAGAAAAGAAATATTAAATCAATACAAGATTTAAAGAGGGCAAACATCAAATTCTGTAGCTCCAAGTCCAAGAACCCTAGTCGATGACAAGTCTCCAAGTCTGATAATTCCAACCAGCAACAAAGTCTCTGGACTTCCATTTCCGCCCCTCCAGCTAGGCTACTCACAGTCCCAAAAAACTTCATCCAGTGCCAGAAGCTCTCCTTGGCAACCATGCCATAGTCCCAGCATCTCCACTGAGTCTCCAACTACAACCCATGGTTTATCTTTATGGCTCCCTTGAGCCTCCATGCAGGTAATAAGCCTGTTTCACACTGCCCATGGCCATTTCCAAAACACAAGATTGTGTTGCAAGTCTAATGACTCTCTTTCCTGCATTTGTTATACTCCATAGTACCACGTGGGGTGCCAATTTGTTAGTCCATGGCAGAATAAAGCAGAACAGGACACTCCTACAGTATTCAGGCCCCTTCAAGAGACTCTGCATTCTTTCTGTTGTCCCAGTGCAGGTCAGCTGGCCCAATCTTAATGGTAGTAATCTCTTATACAATTGTGCCAAGCAGGCAGCAGTTTTGGTCCAAAGATTTCATTTTTTCTGTGCCATATCCCTCTGCTCACACCAATACATTTCTACACAATGCAACGCTGCACAAATTCTCAGGGCAGGGGCATAACAGCAAGCCTCTCACAGAAACTGTTCCTAGCCCAGTCCAGGCAAAGCTCTTTCTTACCCTCTTTAGCCAAACCTTACAGTCCATAGTTCTTACTGCATTCAGGTCTTTCAGCTCTAACCAGAATAGTCCATCAAGCTGCACTTAACAGCAGTGCAAGGTGTCTCTTAGACCAAGGTTTCAATCCTTCCACATTCCTCTTGAAAATCAGCTCCAAAGGACAAAAGCCCCACAGTCAGGATTCTAGCAACAATGATCCCCCTTCTTGGTACCACCTTTACTGTTGAGGTTAGGTTTGCACTGCTGGTAGAAAGCACCCGACCAAGAGCAGCTTGTGGGAAAAAAGGTTTATTTTGGTTTATAGACTCGAGGCGAAGCTCCATAATGGCAGGGGAAAACAATGGCATGAGGAGAGGGTGGACATCACCTCTTGGCCAACATTAGATGGACAACAACAACAGGAGAGTGTACCAAACACTAGCAAAAGGAAGCTGGCTATAAGCCCACCCCCAACAATAAACTGCCTCCAGGATGCTTAATTCCCAAATTGCCATTAGCTGGGGAGACTAGCATTCACAACACCTAAGTTTATGGGGAATGCGTGAATCAAACCACCACACACATCCATACTTTCTCTTGTGCAAATAAATGAAAGTGTTTTAAAATACATCTATTCCCATTTACACCAATGTCTGGCCCATACCTCTCAAGAGTTCCAAAACCACAGAACCCTCCAGACATCTTCAACTTGAACATCCTCAGAACACCTCAAAGCCAACATATTCCCTGAATGATCTCATCATCTTGCCCACCACACTGACTTTCTCAGTTCTCAAGTATGGCTAACACCATCTACTCACTATTGGAACTTCCTCCTCGGCCAGACCTCCAAGCCCTCTGCCACCTGAGCTGCATCCTCAGCCCCCTCAACCTCTTCATCAGGAGTATCTTTCCTGGGTGAGTTCTAACTTTTGGAGGAAATTCAAATGGAACCAAGAGAAAGAAGTGAAGACCTTATCAATTTTTTTTTTTTTTTTTTGAGGTAGGGTTTTGCTTTAGTCCAGGCTGACCTGGAATTCACTATGTAGTCTCAGGGTGGCCTCAAACTCATGGTGATCCTCCTACCTCTGCCTCCCCAGTGCTGGGATTAAAGGCGTGTGCCACCACACCTGGCTCTGCTTATCAATTCTATGTCATATGTGGTGAGTGGTCAGGAGTGCTTTAAGTCCCTTTGCTCCTGCTTCTAACTTTCCCACTTTTCCTTTCTTATCCCTGTTAGCACCTCAGTACTCAGTAACAGATCCTCATCATCCCTTGATCCTCTGACTCAAGCCTGTGCTCTGCAACCTCTATACTGCACCCACACTGTATGTAAAACACTGTTTACAATCCTGACAGGAGCTGAGTGTGGTGGTACACACCTTTAATGCCAGCACTTGTGATAAAGAGGCAGGTTAAGACCAGACTGGGATAACTAGTTAGTTTGAAGCCAGTCTGTACATAGTGAGACTCTGTCTCAAAATCAAACCCTTTAAAGGGGCCTGGAAGATGGTTCAGGAGTGAAATGCACTTACTTGCAAAGCTAGTGGGCCCTGGGTTCAATTCCCCATTCATCCCCCAGCCACCCATGAAAAGATAGATGAGCACTCTTTCACATCAGCAAGAGATCCTGTAGCATGTACACACCCTCAAGTGCAAAAAACCCCAACTGACTTCATGCTAAGATCCAAGCCCATGAGCATGGACTATGAGACATAAAAGGACCTGGCCCCTGCTGATACTTCTCTGCACTCAGCTTTCCTGTACTAACGATAGCCCACATTCCTTGCAACCTTACTCATGTCATGTTCTCTCCTGTGAACATGACTATGTTCCTTTCCCATTTTTTGAACTCCTCCTGGCACCTGGCCAGCTGCTCCTTAGTCTTCAAGAGTCTGCTCAGATGCACCCCCTGTGTGGAACCTTTCCATATCCTGACACCTCTATACCAGGCTGGCCAATCCTTTGTGGCTGGCCTGGTATTCTGTATACCACTCCATCACTGAAATTATAATTGTGTTTCTCCAGGTAGAAAATGGGGCATCCACAACATAATAAATCAAGCCTCACACCCTAACTAAACTAACAAAGCACACAGCAATTTCAGGTCCCTCAGAATCCTATATATGTGAAAAATCCTTAAAAAAAAAGCTAGGCATGATGGTGCATACTATTAATCCTAGCATTTGGGAGGCAGAGTTTTAGGAGGATCACTGAGTTTGAGGCCACCCTAAGATTACATAGTGAGCTGTAGGCCAGCCTGGGCTAGAGTGAGACCCTACATAGAAAAACTAAAACACCTTCAGAATGGATTGGGAGTTCCACCTTCTATCTCTCTCTCTGAGTCAGGTGTTCAAGAAGCCCAAGCCCATGGCCTTGAAGTCACCATGTATCTGAGGTTGACTTTGGATTTCTGATCCTCCTGCCTCCACCTGTACAGTGTTAGTCAATTCTTTCAGTCACTCATGGTGACTGATCAGGAGTAATATCTCAGCACAGCCCACATATCCAATATGTGACATGCATTACACTTAGCCAACTTCTCTGAATGCACACGATCAGAACAAAGAACATGAACTTGTGTATTTTGTAGTCATGCTCTTCTCTCAGTCCCACCTCCACCTAACTTGTTCATGACTTTCATTTTGTTCAGCCTCTGCCCACACACCAGTGAGTAAGTTCCTTCCCTTGCAACTCCAGGTTTGTGTCTTAATCCTTTCGCCTACCAAACCTAACAGCTCAGCTCATCCATCAAATTTGGGACTTCTCTAGCTTACACCTAATTCGTATCACACTGGTCAGTTACCCCACTGGCTGAGTTGTTATATTTCAGAAACCTGCCTGTGCTGAGTAGGCCCCAGCTTAAAATGTATGGCCTAGATAGCCAAGATTTAGATTGCAAGTTGTATAGTAAGTCTGAAACAAGAGCCCTACTTAAAGGCTGCAAAGAGATTTACGTAATATGAGAAAAGTCAGACATGGTGGTTTGTATTTGGGAAGCTGAGACTAGACCAGCCTGGACTACAGCCCCTGTCTCAAAAAGACAAACAAACAATAAATAATATGAAAAGATGAAGGTAGCTGACCACTAGAAAAACTTACAGTTTTAAAACTTAAAAAACTGTTGCAGATGGAAGGAATAAGATAAGCTCTGAGGGCTGGGGAGTGCCAGCTCCACCTCTGAGGTCATAAGATTAGCTCATCTTAGGGCAGTCAGGGTTCTGAGAATCCAACTCATGCCATTTACAAAAACAAAACCTGGCATGTCAGCAAATTAGATGTAATGGGAAATACAAAGTTCTAATCACTAGAATCATCCCTTATGATGCCCAGGGCATCCTGAATCCCCCCTCCCACACCGCACAATTCCAACTTCGGCAGAATGACAGTACATGGTCCTGAGAGCTGTGATCCCAAGCTCAGAGAGCCTGGGTAATTCACCATGGAGCAGTGTGCCAGAACTAATTCCACTAGAACCATGCTTTACCAGGCCCACCACAGTTAAGGAATTATCACTCTAAAAACAATGTGAATTTAGATCTTTAAGTTAAAACCAGAAACAACAAAAGTTTTCCAGTGCTATAATGTTTGGTATTTTTTTTCTTACTTGGGTTTCTTTTTTTTTTTTTTTTAAGATACTTTAAAAGTGTTCTCATAGCCTTCTTTTTAAAAGAAAATTTATTTATTTGAGAGACAGAGAATGAAAGAGACAGAGAGAAAATGGGCATGCCAGGACCTCCAGTCACTACAAACGAACTCCATAGGCATGTGCCACCTTAAACATCTGGCTTACCCAAGTACTGGGGAATTGAACCTGGGTCATTAGGCTTTGCAGGCAAGCACCTTAAACGCTAAGCCAACTCTTCAGCCCCCATAGGCTTCTTCAAAGTGACTGACTTTGGTTCTCCACTGCCATAGAGGCCACCTAGTAACAAGAATGTCTACAGCAAGCCTCATTTCTTTAGGCAACATTAATCTCGTATGATACCATTATCTCAGACTTGGCAAAATTCAGTTAGAATCCAATATAACCATCCTCTTTCAATATACTGTTACAGGGCCAGCGGTAAAATGGACCAGTGGTAAAATGCTTCTCATTATACTATCATGTCATTTGGCTACCTGACCTATAAAGCAGCATAAAACCTTTAGGGCTTTGACCATCAGTGTTCTTTATTTTATGTACCATGGTTTTGAAAGGTCAGAAGCACTTAGGGTCGTGGTGTTTTTTGTTGTTGCTGTTTTTTTTTTTTTTTTTTTGAGGTAGGGTCTTGCTGTAGCCCAGGCTGACCTGGAATTCACTCTGTAGTCTCTGGGTGGCCTTGAACTCAAGGCGATACTCCTACCTCTGCCTCCCAAGTGCTGAGATTAAAGGAGTGTGCCACCACGTCCAGCCATGTTGATTTTTATTAGCTCCAGGATTATCAATCCACAGGTGAGATTCCTAAACCATAGCTTTTTCTTCTCACAGCTCTTCTATAAACTCAACCTACTAGTGACAGTATCTGATTGAAAACCCCAAAGAATATATTAAATTTAATATACTAGTATCTCATGGGAACTTCTTAGATATTCTACAACCTCTAGGCATTTTCTTTTTTTGGGAAAAAAATATTCATTTATTCACAGGGACAAAGGGAGAGGGAGAGAGAAAGACGGGGGGGGGGGGAAGGAGGGAGAGAGAATGGACTGTTAGACCCTCTTGCCAATGCAAATTTAGCCTGGATGCATAGTGCCACTTTGTGTATCTGGCTTTATTTACATGGGTACTGGGGATTTTGCAAGCAAGTGATTTTAACTGCTGAGCCACTGCCCCAGCACCTAGACATTGTCTTTACTTCAATAACATGGAAAATATGAGGGGGGAAAATCCAGTTTTGAAATCCTTCACCAAAATCAATCAATAGCACTAAATATAAAACTATTACTTTAAAAAAATTCTTCCAAAGAAAATTTAGTATTTATGCCAGGAAATGACATTTAATGCTGAACTCTTGTGGAGTAGCTTCTATGTGGCAGGTACTATGACTAAATGAAGGAGGCTGAGCTCTGCCCATAGGAACTTATTCTACTGTAACCTTTAGGCTAACTACCCAGGATCATATAGGCTCTAACCCTAAAAGCATTCTGGGAAAACTTAATAAATCAGTCATTAAGCTTAAAAGAAACAATACATTTTTACAACTTGGTTTATTTTATCTTATTTATATATGGGAAACTATCAGGATTTTTTTATTGATAGTTTCCATAATTATAGACAATAAGCCATGATAATTCCCTCCCCTCTCGCACTTTCTCCTTCACAAATTCAGTCTCCATCATATCCCTTTCCCCTCTCAATTAGCCTCTCTTTTATTTTGATGTCATGATCTTTTTCTCCTATTAGCATTTTTTTAAGGGGGTGGTTTCTCACAGCTCAGAGTATGACGCATGGAAAAGCCTCACTTATCTGGCATACCCTCCTCACCCACTTGCCTACCAGGTGATTCATCCTTCCACTGTCACTTTCTCTTGGAAGCCTCTTTGAACTCTCTCCAGCTTCATTTCATCCCTAGGCAGACTTCATTATTCCCTGCTCTGTTTACCAGGGCCTTCATTACATGGTAATTATTTGTTCACTCATCACTTTCATCAGCAAGACTGGGAGCTCACTTTTTGAAGACAGACTGTATCTTGTGCCTTTTGCATCCTGGGTTCCTAGTCAGGTACTAAGAATACAGCTGGATGAATAGGCTCAGGTGAGTCAAGAAACAGAGAATCCGAGATACAGTGTTTAAGTTCCAATTCTTTTTTCCCCAGGATGCTTTGCTCAATTTTTATTCTTGATACAAGCAAAAAACATATTAGTGTATAAACACCCAATTTTGAATACTGGAGGTAACATTTGGTTACTGCTTTATGTATATAAACTCTCTAGACTGAAAAGAGTAAAACTGGGGCTGGGGAGATGGCTCAATGGTTAAAGGCACTTGCTGCAAAGCCTCTTGGCCTGGGTTCAATTCCCCAGTACCCACATAAAGCCAGACATACAAAGTGGCACATGCATCTGGAGTTTCATTTGCAGCAGCAAGAGGTGCTGGTACCTCTCTCTCCCCCCTCTCAACACAGATAATAAAAATTAAATATATATATATATATATATATATATATATATAAAATACATATAAGCAAACATAGATAAATACATGTAGATAGATAGATAGATAGATGGATGGATGATAGATACAGTTATAGACTAGGCACAGCTTAGGGGAGGAAGGGATTTATTTAAAGCTTACAGATCCAAGTAAAGTTCCTCCAATGGTAGAAGAAGCTGGTTCCCATGCATAAATCCAAGCAGAGAGCGAAACCACTACCAGCCAGCAACACCAAAAGGCAGCAAACACTAACCAGCAATAAGCAGGAACCTGGAGCTCAGACCTCTCTGCATACTTCTGGGCTGGAATTCAGATCTGTCCTGGGGGGAGGAGGATATGGTAGAGAGTAGTGTTGTGAGGGGGAAGGTAGGGGAGGGGAGGGAATTATTATGGTTTATTGTGTATAATTATGGAAGATGTCAATAAAAAAATTAAAAAGGGTACAATAGTGGCATGTCTGTTATGGGGGAAACCAACACTCACTAACTGGACTGGAGGCCCACTCCATGGGAGGGAATACATGCTCGGTACTGAAAACCTATGACGGGGAGGTCATGAGTGCAAGGGGTGTAATGTCTGCTGGTGTCTGGCTAAATGCATATATTATGCTCACCAAACTACCCAGTAAGTGCTCCTCTTAACATTCATACTCATATATTAGTGCTACTCTCACTTTGGGGTTAGAGAAGCTTCTCTTTTCAGATGGTGGTGACTTCTGGGATGACCAAAAGGCACCATGGTGCTGAGAAGCGACAGAGGAGTGATCAGCACTGAAACATCACACCCTCCAAGGCTCAGGGTCTATTACAGTAAAGGTGGTGGAAAGAATGTAAGAGCCAAAGGAAGGGTGGGACAGCTTACAATACACTCTTTCAGATACAAAATGGCCTTGATATCTGTGACCTTGCAGTGCCTGGCACTACCTACACAGGATGCTCATAATAGGAAGAAAAGATGATGACATCAAAATAAAAGATAGACTAATTTAGATGGGGAGGGGAGATGATGGAGAGTGGATTTGTGAAGGGGAAAGTGGGAGAGGAGAGAGAATTATCATGGTTTATTGTCTATAATTGTGGAAACTGTGAATAAAAAGTAGTTTAAAAAAAGTTTAAGGGCTGGAGAGATGGCTTAGTGGTTAAGCGCTTGCCTGTGAAGCCTAAGGACCCCAGTTCGAGGCTCGATTCCCCAGGACCCACATTAGCCAGAAGCACAAGGGGGCACATGCGTCTGGAGTTCGCTTGCAGTGGCTGGAGGCCCTGGCGGGCCCATTCTCTCTCTCTCTCCCTCTTTCTCTGTCTGTCGCTCTCAAGTAAATAAATTAAAATGAATAAAATATTTTTTAAAAAAAGTTTCAAAAAAAGAGTAAAACTGAGGCTGGAGGGATGGCTTAGCAGTTAAGGCATTTGCCTGCAAAGCCAAAGGACCCAGGTTTGATTCCCCAGGACGCATGTTAGCCAGATGCACAAGGGGGCATACATGTCTGGAGTTTGTTTGCAGTGGCTGGAAGTCCTGGCATGCCCACTCTCAATCTTTCTCTCTCTCCCTCCCTCTTTCTCCGTCAAATAAATAAAAATAAATTTTTTTAAAAAAAGAGTAAAACTGTTTCCTCATTTTATAGTGGGTCTTTGCAAATACCTACCTACCTAAATAAATAAATAAATAAATAGGAATGGGGCTGGAGAGATGGCTTAGTAGTTAAGGTACTTGCTAGCAAAGCAAGGACCCAGGTTCAATTCCCCAGTACTCATATAAAGCCAGATGCACAAGGTGGTGCATGTATCTGGAATTTGTTTGAGGTGGCTAGAGGCCCTGGCATGCCCATTCTTTCTCTTTCATAAATAAATAAAATTGAAAAAAAAGTAAGAATGGACTCAGATGACTCACTGACAATTATATTTCATACAGCAACTATTACCTCAATTTACATTTGTATTCACAACATAACTGGCTTTGGAAGATGTATCATTTTAGTGGTGAATAGCATTGAAAATCAACTAGGTACTGTATCTTTTAGATTTTCAGGAGTTCTAGGTACCAGGCTTTTGACTCTCAATCACACACTTTATAATCACATGAAATGCCAACACCTGCTACCACACAGATCACTTATGCGCTACTGTCTGTAACTTTGGGATCAGATTAGCAGGAGTCAGAATAGCAGGACTATCAGAAGGTACCTTGAAAGACATTTAGCTTAGTTTAGGTTTCTCAAATAGGTTTTTTGGTTTTTTTGTTTGTGTGTTTGTTTTTTGATGCTAGGGACTGAACCCAAGACACTGTGCATGGACTCTGTATCCCCAGCAAGAAAATTGTAACGTGCCGGGCATGGTGGCGCATAGCTTTAATCCCAGTACTCAGGAGGCAGAGGTAGGAAGACTGTTGTGAGTTTGAGGCCACCCTGAGAATACAGAGTGAATTCCAGGTCAGCTCGGGCTACAGTGAGATCCTGCCTCAAAAAACAAAAAACAAAAAACAAAAAAAAAGAAAGAAAGAGAAGAAAAGAAAGTTGTAACTTAACTTAAAATACAATTTAGGGCTGGAGAAATGGCTCAGTGGTCAAAGGTGTTTGCTTGCAAAGCCCACAAACCCAGGTTTGAGTCCTCAGTACCCATGTAAGCCAGATGCACAAAACGGCACATACATCAGGAGTTTGTTTACAGTGGTATACCCATATTCTCTCCCCTCTGTCTCATTATCAAATACATACACACATACATACATACATATTTAAATAAAAACAGTTTAGGGGCTGGAGAGATGGCTTAGCAGTTAAGGCCCTTGCCTGCAAAGCCTAAGGACCTAGGTTCAATTCCCCAGTGTCCACATAAGCCAGATGCACAAGGTGGTACATGTACCTGGAGTTCATTTGCAGTGGCTAGAGGCCCTGGAATGCCCATACTGTCCCTCTCTCTGTGCCCATTCTCTGTATCTGCCTCTTTCTCTCTCAAATAAATAAATAAAATAAAACTTAAAAAAAAAAAAACACAGTTTAGGAGCCAGGCATGGTGGTGCATGCCTTTAATCCCAGCACTCAGGAAGAAGAGGTAGGAGGCTCACACATGAGTTTGAAGCCATACATAGGGAACTCTAGGTCAGCTTGGACTAGAGTGAGATCCTACCTTGAAAAACAAAACAAGAACAACAAAAATACAAAAAAACACAGTTTAGGGTGGGGTGTGGTGGCACACATTCATAACCCCCACTACTCAGGAGCCTAAGGTAGGACAGTCACTTGAGCCCAGAAGTTCAAGACTACTCTGAGCAATATAAACTCTGACTCAAAAACAACAACAAAAATTCATGTATTTTCTCTGTGGACCAATGATTAACAATGACTAACTTCCACAAGGATCTAGAATAGGATTCAAGGCTGTGATAATCACTTCATAGATAGGATGATCAGGCAGCACAGATGGACAGGACACTGGAGGCTGCAACCCAGGGAAGATGCTGAATGTACAAACAACCTCAACAGACTCAATGCAACCATAGCAGTGGGTACAAAGTTATGACAGCCCACAGAGGAAGAATGACTAATTCTGTCTGGGAAGTGTCATTTGGATGTGTGCGGTGATGGAAAGTAATGTGTGATAAAAGTAGAGTCAGCTGAAGTCCCCCAGTCCATTCATCACCCTTTTCTTGTCAACTGTATTCATCTCCATGACTTCAACAACTACCCCTACCCAGGACCAACTTCCATGTCTGAAATCTCAGCCCTACCTCCAGTCTCTCTGGACTTCAGGCACAGACTCTGGTCAACCTCATGATCTCCATCTCTGTGTGTCTCCAGGTACCTCAGACAAAATATATCACTCGCACCTCCCCGAGACCTCCTCTTCCTTTAATCCTGCTTCTTGAGTCAAAATCCATGTGGCCACCAAGTCCTGCCAATTGCAATTACAAAGTGTCTTTCAAATCATCACTTCTTTCTCCCTCCACTCAGGCCTGCATCTTTCCTTCATCCAGTTAAAACCACAAAACTAGTCTATTTACTCCAAACCAGTCCAATTTATTTATTATTCATCCAACCAACTGGAGACAAGGCACTATGGGTACTGCAATAAACAAGACATTAAAAAAAAACACTACTCATTTACATAGCCCATTTCTTTTTTTGAAATTAATCTGATCATGGCACATACTGACTTCAAGTCTTCAATAGCTTCCCAATGCCAATAGGATAAACTGCTACTATGGGCCACAGGCTCTTCAACATCTTCAACCCCACCAATTTCCTGTCCTGCTACCATTTCACAAGCTCCTTTAACTCCAGGCACAGCTACTTCCTTTCTATGAAAACTGTGTATTTCCTCAGTCTTTCTCATCTTTGTAAATGTTATTTCCTATGCCAGGCGCTTTTCTCCTTTTCCTCTTGCTAGGAATGCTTACACTACAGTCTCAGTTTCTTTGTCCAGTCATGGATATCATCATGGTATGGAAATTAGTTTTAGAAATCTGCTTTTTAGCTGGGAATGGTGGCTCATGCCTGTAATCCTAGCATTAGAGGCTGAGGTAGAAGGATCACAATGATTCTGAGGCCAGCCTAGGGCTACACAGTGAGATCCAGGTCAGCCTGGGCGATAATGAGACCCTCAAAAACCAAAAGAAAGAAATCTACTTTTCCCATTTGGTTACAAGCTCCTAAGAGTATCACATTCACTACTGTGCTCAGTACTCAATAGCCTCTATTGCGACAAAACATGGAATTTAAAAACTCAATCCCGCTTCCAATCTCAGCTACCACTCACTCCATGACTCCTCTTTCTAGGAAGTGTTCCAAACAGTTGTCTTAACCCACTCTGCAATTCTCCTTGAGTCTATGCCAACAGGCTTTCACTCCTACCACTACTCAAATGGTTCTTTGCAAGTTCATATATAACCTTCACTCACTTTAACAGTATTACACAATTCACCATTCCCTTGCTCTAAGCACCCTCATTACTTGATTTGCAGGATGTCGCTCTCTTGTTTTCTCCTGTCTCAGTGGCCTTTACTTCTCACTCTCCCCTGCTTGCTCCTTTCCCTCTCCTCTACCTCTTGATGTTTACAGGCCACAGGACTCAATCCTTCACTACAGTCTCTTGGCTTTAGATATCATCTATTTATAGCTCCAGTCCAGGGATTCTCTCCATTCTAGACTCCCATAACCTAACAGCTTATTCAACATTCTACTTGATTATCTAAAACTTATACAAAAACCTAACCAAATTTTGAAAACCACTCATCCAACCTGTTCTTTCCAAATTCCTCCATTTAAAAAAATCTGAGAGATGGGGAGGGAATATGATAGAGAATGGAGTTTCAAAGGGGAAAGTGGGGGGAGGGAGGGTATTACCATAGGATATTTTTTATAATCATGGAAGTTGCTAATAAAAAAAAAGATTTAAAAATCTGAGCGGAAGATGGTGAGACATACCTGTTATCATTCACTTGGGAGGTGGTGACAGTAGGATTTAAGTTCAAGGCCAGCTTAGGCTACCTAGGTAGCTCAAGGCAACCCTGAGCTACATAAACAAGACTCTGTCTCCAAAAAAACAGTGGCTGGGGATGTAGCTCAGAGGTAGAGCACTTGCCTCACCTGTGCAAGGCTCCAGCATGGCAAAAAGGATACACAAATACATCTTTCAAGCTATCCAAGCTAAAATGACTAGGGTCATCATTGACCTTTCTATTTATCTGTCACCAAGTTCAATTGGCCCTACCTTAAAATGTCACTTCCACCCAGTTATAACACAATGCTACAATGGCTTTCTAAATGCCACCTGTCGTTTTCTTTTTCTTTTTCTAAATATTTTATTTTTAAGGCAAGAGACACACATAAAAGGGATACAAATTGGAAAGGAAGAGATCAAGTTATCATTATTTTCAGATGACAGGATTCTATATATAAAGGACCCTAAAGACTCTACCAGAAAACTGTTAGAGCTGATAAATATCTATAGCCATGTAGCAGTATACAAAATAAAACACACAGAAATCAGTAGCCTTCATATATGCTAACAACAAACACACAGAGGATGAAATCAGAGAATCACTCTCATTCACAATTGCATCAAAAAATAAATAAATAAATAAAGTACCTTGGAATAAACCTAACCAAGGAAGTGAAGGATCTCTACAATGAAAACTTTTAAAACATTCAAGTGAGAAATTGCAGAAGACACAAGGAAATGGAAAGATATCCCTTGTTCTTGGATTGGAAGAATCACTATTGTGAAAATGGCAATCTTACCAAAAGCAATCTACACGTTTAATGCAATCCCCATCAAAATTCTAACAGCATTTTTCATGCAAATAGAAAAAACAATCCAAAAATTCACACAAACCACAAAACAACATCGAATAACTAAAACAATACTGAGCAACAAAAACAAGGCTGGTGATTGTGGAAATCAGTGTGGAGGTTCCTAAAACAGCTAAAGATTGATCTACCATATGACCCAGCTATAGCTCTCCTAGGCATATATCCTAAGGACTCATCTCATTACCTTAGAGATACTTGCTCAACCATGTTTATTGCTGCTCAATTTATAATAGCTGGGAAATGGAACCAGCCTAGATGTCCCTCAACTGATGAGTGGATAATGAAGATATGGCACATTTATACAATGGAGTTTTACTCAGCAGTAAAGAGAAATGAAGTTATGAAATTTGCAGAAAAGTGGATGGATCTGGAAAGAATTATACTAAGTGAGGTAACCCAGGCCCAGAAAGCCAAGCGCCACATGTTCTCCCTCATATGTGGATCTTAGCTAGAGATGATTGGGCTTCTGTGTGAGAAGGAAAAAACTCAGTAGCAGAGGCCAGTAAGTTAAAAAAGGAGATAGAAAGGGAAGAGAAAGAAAGGGAGGAGGGCTTTTATTAGGTTGGTATTGTATATATGTAAGTAGAAAGATTGAGATGGGGAGGGGATATGATGGAGAATGGAATTTCAAAGGGGAAAGGGGGGAGGGTAATACCAAGGGATTTTTTTGTTATCATGGAAAATATTAATAAAAATGGAGAAAAAAAAAAAGAATAAAAAAAAAAAAAAAAGGCTGGTGTTATCTCACCATACCTGATTTTAACCTATACTACAAAGCCATAGTAACAAAAACAGCATGGTACTGGCACAAAAGCAGACATGTAGATCAATAGAACAGAAAAGAGGACCCAGATGTAAATCTGGGTGGCTATAGCCACCTGATATTCGATAAAAATGCCAAAAACACTCATTGGAGAAAAGACAGCCTCTTCAGCAAATGGTGCTGGGAAAATTGGATATATATCTGTGGAAGGATGAAAATAGATCCATATCTCTCTCCATGCACAAGAATTAAGTCCAAATGGATTAAAGTCCTTTACATCAGACCTGAAACTCTGAAACTACTAGAGGAAAAAGTAAGGGAAACCCTTCAACATACTGGTCTTGGCAAAGACTTTCTGAATATAACCCCAATTGCTCAGGTAATAAAAACACAGATTAACTCCTGGAATCTCATGAAATTACAAAGATTTTGTATGGCAAAGGACACTGTGAATAAAGCAAAGAGGCAACCTACAGAATGGGAAAAAATCTTTGCTGACTATAAAGGATTAATATCAAGGTTATACAAAGAACTCAAAAAATTAAATAAGAAATCAAACAACCCAATTAAAAAAATGGGCTATGGAACTAAATAGAAAGTTCTCAAAAGAAGAAATACACATGGCATATAAACATCTAAAAAAATGTTCTACATCCTTAGTCATCAGGGAAATGCAGATTAAAACTACATTGAGATTCCATTTCACTCCTTGGCTACCATCATGAAAACAAATGACCACAAATGCTTGCGGGGATACAGAAAAAGAGGAACCATTCTTCACTGTTGGTGGGAATGCAATCTGGTCCAGCCATTGTGGAAATCAATGTGGAGGTTCCTAAGACAGCTAAAAATTGATCTACCATATGACCCAGCTATACCATTCCTAGGCATATATCCTAAGGACTTGTCTCACTACCTTAGAGATACTTGCTCAACCATGTTCATTGCCACTCTATTCACAATAGCTAGGAAATGGAACCAGCATAGATGTCCCTTAACTGATGAGTGGATAATAAAGATATGGCACATTTATACAATGGAGTTCTACTAAGTGGTAAAGAAAAATGAAGTTATGAAATTTGTAAGAAAATGGATGGACCTGGACAGGATTATACTAAGTGAGGTAACCCAGGCCCAGAAAGCCAAACATCTCATGTTCTCTCCCATATGTGGATCCTAGCTATAGATGACTGGACTTCTGTGTGAGTAGGAAGAAAACTCAGTAGCAATGGCCAATAAGGTAGAAAAGAGATATAAAGGGGAGAGAAAGGAAGGGAGAGGGGTACTTAATAGGATGGTATTGTATATATGTAAGTAGAAGAATAAATTAATGGGGGTGAAAAGGCCAAGGTGTGGTCAGGGGAAGAGATTACTGTGAGTAAAGGAAAGGTGGAGGGAAGGCTAATAAAAATCTAAGAGGATATAAATAAATCATATGGAAACCTACTTTTTTGGACAATGGAACACTCAGGAGCCATATATTGTTACTAGAAAATTTTCAGTGCCAGGGATGGGATACCCTCCAGTGAGTTGTTGGCCAGGGAGGTCCCTGATGCCCCCAAAACATTATAGGCCATTGCTAACGCCCTTGGTTTCTCACCAGGAATATATGATAAGACCCTATTGCTGAAGACTGCACATACTTGGGCTGCAAGGCCACTGAGAAATCCTGCTGGAACTGAGCTGATAACCTCCCCCATGTAGACCACCTAACAGAAAGCTGGAAGAAGCCATTCTGCATGCAGTTCAATGGGAGAGAGAGAAATCACCAGTGAAGATACTCAACAGTGGACACTGCAAGCCTTATATTTTGCCATCCAGGCCAAATGAGCCAGCGGGTGCAATAGTGGCATGTCTATCGTGGTGGGAACCAACTGCCCTCTAACTGGACTGGAGGCCCACTCCATGGGATGGAATACATCCCTGATACTGAAACTCTAAAACAGGGGTAGTCATGAGCCCTAGGGGTGTAATGTCTGCTGCTGTCTGGCTAAATGTATATACTATGCTCATCAAACTGCCCAGTAAGCACTACTCTTAATGTTCATACCCATATATTAATGCTACTCTCACTTTTGGTAGAGAACCTTCTCTTTTCAGATGGCAGTGACCTTGGGATGACTCAGAAGGCACCATGGTGCTGGGAAGAAGTGACAGGAGTGCTCAGCACTGCCAAGGCTCAGGGTCCGCTGCGGAAGAGGTGACGGAAAGAACATAAGAGCCAAAGGAAGGGTAAGACTCCTTACAACGTGCTCCTCCAGACACAAAATGGCCTGGATATCCATGACATCACAGTGCCTGACACTACCTACACAAGACCGTCACAGTAGGAGGAAAAGATCATGACATCAAAATAAGAGACTGATTGGAGGGGGGGCATATGATAGAAAATGGAGTTTCAAAGGGGAAAGTGGGGGGGGGAGGCCATTACCATGGGATACTGTTTACAATCGTTGCAGTTGTTAATAAAAAAAATAATAAAACAATTATTTTTATTTATTTGAGAGACACACACAGAGAGAGAGAGAGAGAGAGAGAGGGATACAGTGACAGGTAGAGAGAGAAAATGGGTATGCCAGGGCCTCCAGCCACTGCAATGAACTCCAGACACATGTGCCCCTTGTACATCTGGTTTATGTGGGTCCTGGGAGTCGAACCTGGGTCCTTTGGCTTTGCAGGCAAGTGCTTTAACCACTAAGCCATCTCTCTAGCCCTCACTTGTCATTTTCAACATGTCAGTTGGGTAATGCTTTTGTTGCTCCCAGTCTCCATCATATTAAAAGCTCACGATGGACTCTTAAGTCCTACTAAATTTGGTCATCCCTTAACTCTCTGACCTTATTTTCCTCCACTCTCTTCCAGGATCACTCTACTTCAGCCACAATGGTGTCCTTCCTATTCCCTGAACACACCATGCTGCCTCTGTACTCACTGTGCCTGTCAGATTCTTCTCCTAGCTACCCACATGGTTCACTCACTCACCTTCAAGTTTTTGATTACTTTCTCAATGACACACTTAATTACCCTATCTAAAATGACAAAAGTCCCCTCAATGTTTCATCTTTGACATTTCTCCTGCATACTCATCACTATCTAACAAACTATTTACCTTGCTTGATTGCTACAGTCATTGTGTATCTCTCCCTATTAGAATTCCATGACAGTAGATTTTCATTTCTTCTGTTCACATCTATATCCTCAGGGCCAAGAACAGTGCTGGCATATGGCTCAAAGGGCGATTTGCTGAATGAATGAGAAATTCTGTTTGCTGCTAGAATGTCTTCAGGATTCAACACATGCAACTCACAGCCTTAGTGCCTTTGCATAAGGTATCAAGTCAGAATTTACTGAGTTGGAGTGCTTTGCTCTTATTTTTTATTTTCATTATTGTTTATTACAATACTGGTTTTTTTTGTAACATGTTTAATACATATCTAACTTTAAAGAGATATACTTCTAAAAAAATCTTAAGCCGGGCGTGGTGGCGCACACCTTTAATCCCAGCATTTGGGAGGTAGAGGTAGGAGGATTACCATGAGTTCAAGGCCACCCTGAGACTACATAATGAATTCCAGGTCACCCTGCGCTAGAGTGAGACCCTACCTCGAAAAACAAAACAAATCTTAAGAAATTATAGTGCAACTAGCACAGAGACAAATCAACAACAGTGAATATGGCATTCGAATCCTGAAGATGAGGAACTCAGTGGTTTCCAAATACTGACACACACCAAAAACCATCCTATATTTTATATGAACTGGGCGTTTATTTTTGTTTTTGCCAAATCTAGTAACCACATGAAAATAAAGAAAGTGAACACTGTTGCTCCCATTTCGATCTACTACAAGCTAGTAGAATTCTTCCCCTTTTAAAGCTTGGGTGACTTTTGTGGTCCTGTAGATAGGTACTGAGGGCCAATGCCCTAAAAATCAGAGGCAAGAGCCACAGTTGTCCGGAGTGGTGGCTCCCGCCTTTAAATCCCAGCACTTGGGAGGCTGAGGTAGGAGGAATCACAGTGAGTTCGAGGCCAGCCTGGGACTACAGAATGTGTTCCAGGTTAGCTTGGGATAGAGTGAGTCCCTACCTCAAAACATTAAAAAAAAAAAAAAAAGGACCCCCAGTGAACTGTGGGGGGGGGGGGGAGTGGGTCCCAGCCGGTCAGTAGCCTGCTTGGCGGAGGCCAAGGCTTAGCGCCCACTCTCTGGCCCTTACCAATGTTGCCTTCGATGCAGAGTCTTCGGGGACCGCGCCCCTGGTGCAGGCCCCTGGACGGGGGCGCACACTCCCACGGGTGCTGAGCCATGGAAAAGAAGGGCGCACAAAGCCGCCTTAGAAGCAACCGACCTGCAAACATCCCACTCAAGCTTAGCTCAGCGACCACTTCCGCCCAGCGCACTTCCGCCCTTGATACACTGCTCACGACACCTCTGACGTCAGAGGATCGCCACGCAGGAAATGGCTGGGTTAATGTAGCTGAAGGCCGGGGCGTGGGCGTGTCCGCGGGGGGGGGGGGGGGGGAAAACTGCTCTGTTCTCGCGATATTCGCAGAGCCGCAGGGAAAACGGGAAATCTCGCAGAGTTTGGTTGCGTGATGTGTTAGACTTGGGGTTGCAGCGGTGGCGGTGATAACTATAATCACCCCCTTTTTTTTTTAAATTGGACGAAAGAGAAATAATAGTAGAGGCCCGTCTCCTTTGCATTGTCACCTTTTTTTCCAGGTAGGGTCTCACTCTAGCTCAGTCTGATCTGGAATTCACTATGTAGTGTCACGGTGGCCTCGAACTCACGGTGATCCTCCTACCCCTGCCTCCCCGTGCTGGGTTTAAAGGCGCGCGCCACCACCCCTGACCATTGTCACTTTTTTTTAAATGGTGCTGGGGATTAAGCTAATGGTAACCTTTGCCTTTTTATAGGAAAATCAAAATAAATGGTAATTTTCAAAGAAGTTCCTCGCTCCCCAGATGTTTGCCTTTATATTATAATATAGGAAGAAACTTGGCGGTTTTAAGTAGGAAAATGGCACGATCGGATGACTTACGCAAATTAATTTTTCCCATTCCCTTTAACTTCCAGCACAATGTTGAACCATTATTTTATCATTAACTTCAGTTTGTTATTCTCATCAATAATTTTTGCCTTTTGAATATGTTTGCTGGTTCATTCGATTTGTATAACTAAAGCTCATCAAAGTTAAAGTGATGAAGGTTCAAGGGAGTGACTGGCATTCTTAAAAGGTGGGTTCTGTGGGAGTGAATGGGGAGGGTGTTGAGGGAAGGAGAGAGTGGGTGGGAAGACGTCAGAATGCCACGTGGAAAGGGATGAGAGGAGGAACCCTGAGGAGGCACGCTGAGTAGGAACCTCAGGGCTACTGTTGCTGGAGATCTTTGATCCACGGATGTTTGGAAGGGGCCTAAGAGCCCTGTAGTGAGGCCTGACTGGCCATGTGCTGCCACACCCCATGGTGGTAACAACGTCGTGAATTATAAAATACTGTTGGGAGCATCCCGTTCCCATCACTTAAGCCACCAGAGTCAAACATGAATAGACAGGCTAGAGTGGCATATAGACAACTTTTACCTATGGAAAGTGGTAGGAGACCAGGAACTGGTTGCAAGTGGGTAAGGAGAGACCTGTGGCAGGGACACACCTGTCTTGAAGCTGTATGGCCTATTGCATGTGTATGTATGTATGTGGGCGGGTAGATAAAATCATGTTTATATATTAACCATGTGTTCTAAAAAATAGATTGAAGACTGGAGATGCAGTCCCAGAATTTGGGAGATGAGGCAGGAGGATCAAAAGTTCAAGGTCATCCTTGGCAACATGGGCCAAGCTTGGGCTATAATCTTTTGAATAGCTTAAAAATTTGACTAGGATACCTTGGGTGGGGAGCTAGTGGAGATCAGAACTGCTAAATTTCATGCATGTCTATCCCTAAGCCAGCAACCACTGCTTACATTTCTTTGTGTGTGTAAACTTAGAAAATATTCATTCAAAAATGGTTGAGATGCCCCTTTCTTCCTCAGGGTCTGACTGCTTCAGGGTCATTTAAAGTTAAATAAGGAGGCTGGAGCGATAGCTTAGTGCTTAAGGTGCTTGCCTGCAAAGCCAAAGGACCCACATAAGCCAGATGCACAAGGTGGCCCATGCGTTTGGAGTTCATTTGCAGCTGCTAGAGGCCCTGGCATGCCTATTCTCTCCCTCTATCTGCCTTTATCTCATAAATAAAGTTAAATGAGGAAGTCGTATATAGGTGCAGATAGGCAACTAACCTGCTCCTAAAAGTTACAGTGCCTAAAAGCTAATTTTACAGACTTTATAATAAGGGCTAGAGAGATGGCTCAGTGATTGAAGGTGCTTTCTTGCAAAGCCTGACAGCCCAGATTGGATTCCCCAGTACCCATGTAAAGCCAGATGCGAAAAGTGGCACATTTATCTGGAATTCACTTGCAGGAGGCTCTGGTATGCCAATAGTGTCTCTCTCTCTCTCTGTCTCTCTCAATCTTTCTCTCCCCTTGCAACTAAGAAACACAGAGGCCTTGAGGGAGAACCTGAGGGTGTCACTGGAGGGGGCTGCTTCACTTGTGTCCCTGCCAGGGCCTAGGATACCAAGGATCCTCCCTGTCCAATATCACCTCCTGCCTTGTTGTGAAACCTCCCCCCCACCCCCCGCAAAAGAAAACCTTTATAACAAAGTGTAAAATGTATTGAAGAAAGCTGGGCATGGTGGCTCATACCTATAATCTCTTGCAAGGCTGAGGTAGGAGGACTACCACCAGTTTCAGGCCAGTCCAGGCTGCATAGTTCCAGGCCATTTTAGGCCTGAGACCTTACCTCAAAAAAAAAGTACTGGCTGGTGTGGCAGCGCACACCTTTAATCCCAGTACTTGGGAGGCAGCAGTAGCAGGATCAGCTGACTCCGAGGACACCCTGAGACTACATAGTGAATTCCAGGTCAGCCTGAGCTAGAGTGAGACCCTACCTCAGGAAAAAAAAAGTACTGAAGACAAAAACATGTAAGTATACCACTCAACAAAACATTCTAAACCGGGCGTGGTGGCGCATGCCTTTAATCCCAGCACTCGGGAGGAAGAGGTAGGAGGGTTGCCATGAATTTGAGGCCACCTTGAGACTACATAGTGAATTCCAGGTCAGCCTGGGTTAGAGTGAGACCCTACCTCAAAAAAACAAAAAAGATATTCTTTTAAATATTTTATTTATTTATTTGCACACAGAGAGACAGGAGAGAGAGAGAGAGAGAGAGAAAGAATGGGTGCACAAGGACCTGTAGCCACTGTAAATGGACTCCAGATGCATGCACCACTTTGTGCATCTGGCTTTATGTAGGTACTAGAGAATTCAGGCAAGTGTCTTAAGTGCTGAGCCATCTCTCCAGCCCTCAACAAAACATTCTATGAGCAATTCCTATGTTGTTTTCCCTGAATTCCCTTCAAGTCCCTGGATTCTGTTTTGTACCTGCCAGTTATCATCTGTCAAGGGTAATCACTATTAGTCTGACTTTTTAACAGCAGAGATCAATTTAATCATCTCTTTATTTAAATGGAATCATTTGCTAGATGTGATGGCATATGGCTTTAATCCCAGCACTTGGGAGGCTGAGGAAGGAGGATTGCTATGAGTTCCAGGGCAGCCTGGGCTAGAAGAGATGCTGCTTCAAAATGAACAAATGGGCTGGAGAGATGGCTCAGCAGTCAAGGTGCATGCCTCCAGAGTCTAAGGACCTGAGTTTGATTCCCAGCACCCATGTAAAGCCAAGACACACAAAGTGGCACATATTATCTGGAGTTTCTTTGCAGTGGCCTGAGGCCCTGGTATGCCCATTCTGTCTGTCTGCTTGCAAATAAATAAATAAATATTTAAAACAAACAAATGGGATCATTTAATAAGCATTTGTGGTGGTTTGATGTCCTCTAAACTCATGTGCTTTGAATGCTTGGTCTTCAGCTGGGGGCAATTGCAGAGGTGGAGCCTTGCTGGAGGAGGTGTGTTGTTAGGTGTAGGTTTTGTGATGTTAGAGGCAACGCCCCCTCAACAGAGCTTAGCTCACTCTCCTGATGCTGTTTTCCACCTGCTGTAGCAAGCAGTCCAGCCCTGCTCGTGACATGCTTTCCCCTGCCATCATGAAGCTTCCACCAAGACTATAAACCAGAATAAACCCTTTCCTCATGAAGGGTTAATGACTTTCCCTGAAAACTAGAGGGAGCTAAAGAGTTAAAAACTACCCCTAAAACTAGCAGGCAATAAAGAAGCCACAGAGGTATTGGGCCACATTAAGCCTGGCATCTTCCCTAATCTTAGCTCAGATAGCCTTGGAGGATCAGAAATTATCTGAAGAGGCCCATTCTGAACGAGGACACAAACAGCTACAATTTTCTTATTTACTGCACCTGGTACAATCTGTTTCTTAGGATCCTCCTTATAAATTTGAACCCCAGCCTGGCTCAGTGCTCCAGCCTTTATCCCACGGGAAAGCTGCTGCCCCTCACTGTTTCAATAAACTGTCTGTAGAGATCAAGTGTGGTGTTCTCTTTGCTTTTCTATTACACTTTCCTTACACCTCCTGTCATCTGCTTCTTTTTTCATTGAACATATCTGTGACAGGTATGAGTTCTAAATTATTCATCCCAAGGCTATCTAGTATTTTCTCCATTCCACTCTTTTTAAAATATTTTATTTTATTTTATTATTTATTTGAGAAAGAGGAGAGAGAGAGAGAGAATGGATGCACCAGGGCCTCTAGCCATTGCAATCGAACTCCAGATGCATGCACTATCTTGTGCATCTGGCTTATATGGGTTCTGGGGAATCAAACATGGGTCATTTGGCTTTTCAGGCAAGTGCCTTAACCACTAATCCATCTCTCTGGCCCTCCACTCTTGATGAACATTGGGAGTTTCTGGACTTGAATCAGGATAGTGTTGTTGTGACCACTCATTTTATCCTAATTAATTAGTGTATATTAGTGTATTAGTGTATATTAGTGCGTGTGTGTGAATGCTAGGGTCTCTTGCCACTACAAACAAATGTCTAACAGGCTTTAAGTGGGTGGCTGTGGAATTGATCCCTGACCAGCAAGATTTGCAAGCAAGGGCTTTTAGCTGCTGTGCCATCTCCCCAGCCCCAGTTATGACTAATGTTACACATGACTGTTGGTGAACAAAAGTTTGCATTTCTCTTGGGTATATACCTGGAGCTGCTCAGCTATACCAGACACTCCGAAATAGAAAGTGCACACACACAATATGTGACCATACCAACCAGCACTGCCACCACATGTGAGCAAGAGCTCTGGTCTTTGTCAGTTGGTGGTGTCAGCTTTTTCATTTTATCCATTCTGCTGTGTATATGGAGTCTTCTTACAGCGTTTTTTCTCTTCTTTTTAAAAATATTTTCTTGCACATGTGCATGTGTCTGGTTGAGTGTCCCAGGGCCTCTTACGCCTCACTGCAAATGAGCACCAGAGGCTTACACCACAGCCAGGTATGGTGGCGTACACCTTTAATCCCAGCACACTGGAGGCAGAGGTAGGAGGGTTGCCATGAGTTCAAGGCCACTCTGAAAACTTCATAATGAATTCCAGGTCAGCCTGGGCTAGAGTGAAACACTACCTTGAAAAACAAAAACAAGCAAGCAAGCAAAAAAGATGCTTACACCACTTTTTGTGTCTAGCTTTAAATGAATGCTGAGGAATCCAACCCAGGTCACAGGCTTTGTAAGCAAGCATCTTTAATGCTGAGCCATCTCTCCTGCTCTTAAAGTTTTTGTTTATTTATTTATTTTTTGAGATTAGTTCTTACTTGTACAACCCAGGTTGGCCTCAAACTCACAGCAATCCTCCTGCCTCACCTTTTTTGATGCTGGGATTATAGGCATGTGTCACTATGCCTGGACTATTTTTTATTTTGGATTTATAATGTGAATTACTAAATCAAACCATCTTTTGACTAATTGCATGTAAGTTATCCTAATGCCATCATAAGTAAAGA
Organism: Dipus sagitta; assembly: GCA_036346955.1. Taxonomy (NCBI): domain Eukaryota; kingdom Metazoa; phylum Chordata; class Mammalia; order Rodentia; family Dipodidae; genus Dipus; species Dipus sagitta. Next base: position 70,544,241 of record CM070777.1, read on the forward strand.
TCTTTTATCACTTATTTTGTTTTAGTCTATGTTATAGAATTTATAAAAATTCAGTATCTTGGTGGGTGAGGTGATATATCCCTGCAATCCCAGTACTTGGGAGGTACAGGAGTTCAAAGTCATACTCAGCTACTTAGCAAGTTACAGGCAAACCTGGGCTATGAAGGAGTTAGCAAACAGACCCTGGACAGACACCAAGGGATTTTCCCAGAGATGGCAGACTTGCAGACAAATTTGAGCCACAGTCTATGCAGAGATAACCAGCTGGCCCCTCTATCTTAGGCCACAAGAAGCCACTTGCTGACTGGCCACCCTGGGAAACTAAAATAACTCCAGACAGCGTGCAGCTCCCATGTCCTTACCCTGTCCTCATTTTGCAGCTAGAATATCCCTACCCCCAATCCCAAGGCTAATAAAACCTCCCAGCACATACCACCCACTACATACTCTTGTTTCCAGGGTCATAGTGCCATTGGTAGCAACCTCTCAGGCCCTCCACTCTAAATGAAGCCTGCTCTTTGCTGTTGAGATTCCTATCAGTCTCTTTCTTCCAAACTTTTTCCTTGTAGGCTACAAGACCCTGTCTAAAACACAAAAAGGAAGGGTAGAACTCCTTACAACGTGCTCCTCCAGACACAAAATGACCTGGATATCCATGACCTCACAGTGCCTGACACTACCTATATAGGACCATCATAATAGGAGGAAAAGATCATGACATCAAAATAAAAGAGAGACTGATTGAGAGGGGGAGGGGATATGATGGAGAGTGGAATTGTAAAAGGGAAAGTGGGGGGAGGGAGGAAATTACCATGGGATGTTGTTTACAATCATGGAAGTTGTCAAAAAAATTAAAAAAGAAAAGAAAGAAACACAAATTGCCAGATATGGTGGCACACACCTAGAATCCTAGCCCTTGTGAAGGAGGCAGGATGATCAAGAGTTCAAGATCATCCTAGTCTTATATAAAACCTTATCATGTAGCTCCCAGTCTTCCTTACGTTCAAGAGAAGACAAGGTGGTACAGAAGAAGGAGCACTATCTTCAGTATTTAGTACACTTGAATTTGGATCTGGGTCCTGTGATTGTCACCAAGATCTTAACTTCTGTGAGCCTCCATTTCCTCAGCAGGAATGTGGGGACGATTGCAGTGCCTTCTTGTCAGGGGCACTGTGTGTAAAGAATGTACGAAAAGACCTTAATATCATATGTAAGACACACACCCACACACAGGGGCCCAGGAACAAGAGTCCCACACAGATAAGTAAGGCTTGCAGGTTTTAATGTTTCATGACTAATAGTAGTAGTTTTAAGAGGATCCTCAGAAATCCCTTTTGACTTTAGAAACACTTCCTGTGGACAATGGAGGGTCCTGCCTCATCATACTCGGGCTTGCTGATCCACATCTGCTGAAAGGTGGAGAGAGAAGCCAGGATGGAGCCTCCAATCCAGACTGAGTACTTGCGCTCTGGAGGAGCAATAATCTGCAAAGAGCAAATGAATAGGTAAGGAAGCAGAATACAGCAGTGCACACCTATGGTCTCAGGTACTTTGGAACTCCAAAACTAGCTGTTCATATGAACAGAGGAATTCCAAACTTACTGGGGTAACACAAGATCCCATCTCAAAAAAGAATGGAGGCTGGGTAAATAGCAGCCCAGTAGGGAAGGTCCTTGCCATATACAGAGACCTGAATTCTTTTTTTTTTTTTTTTGAAACCTGAATTTGATCCCCAAACCCATATGACAAAAATCCATGTGTGGTGTAGTGTGCTTGTATTCCCAGTGCCGGGGAGGTAGAGACAGGTGGATCCCCAAGGCTCACTGGCCAGCTATTCTAGCCTGCTTGGTGAGCTCCAGGACTATGAGAGACCCTGTCTCAAAAAAAAAAAAAAAAAAAAAAAAAGTTGGATAGGGGCCTGAAGAGATAGCTTAGAGGTTAAAGCACTTGCTTGCAAAGTCTAAGGACCCAGGTTTGATTCCCTAGTACTCATTAAGCCAGTTGCATAAGGTGGTACATGCATCTGGAGTTCATTTGCAGTGGTTAAAGGCCCTAGTGTGCCTGTTCTCTTCCTCCCTGCTCTCTCTCTCAAATAATAAAATAAAATATTTTTTTAAAAAGGTAGATGGTGGGTAGGATGGTGGGTAGATGGTTGACTCAGCAGTTAAGGAGCTTATCTGTAATGCCTAACGACCTAGGTTTGATTCCCCAGTACCCACGTAAACTCAAATGCACAAAGTAGCACATGTGTCTGGAATTCGTTTGCAGGGGTTAAAGGCCCTGGCAAACCCATTCATTTTCTCTCTCTCTCCTTGCAAATAAATAAACAAAATAAAATAAAATTTTAAGCCGGGCATGGTGGTACACACCTTTAATCCCAGCACTTGGGAGGCAGAGGTAGGAGGATCACCGTGACTTTGAGGCCAGCCTGGGACTAAATAGTGAATTCCAGGTCGGACTGGGCTAAAAGTGAGACCCTGCCTTGAAAAACCAAAACAAATAAATAAACTAATTAATTTTTTTAAAAATGTGGATAGTGCCTGAGAGGAATGACACCTGAGATTGGCCTCCACATGCATGCACACATACATGCACACACATGCACCACACATACATCCGTGAAAACACCTTCTAAACACCCCCAGCAAAAAAAGAAAGAAAAGAAAAAAATGGTAAGGGAGGCCAGAAATCAGAATCATGTCAGCCTGCTGCAGACTGCTCCAGAAAACAGCAATTTCCATGTTGGAAACGAAGAGAATAAACATAGTGGTTGATTGCTCAAAATTTTCACTCCTTGACCACTCCTCCATAAGAAGAGTGAATTCCTCTGTCCTGTGACTTTTGGCTGGATCATGTGTTTGGTTTGTCCAAAGGGATGCTAGCAACCATGACACAAACAGGGGCTTAAAATGTGCTGGCACAGTTGAATGTAGTCCCTGGTGCCTCTTCTATCTGCAAAAGAAGAGCTTCCCTTCAGGAGGAGTTGGCCTTCCATCCTGGGCTTGATAATATGAGATATGGACTCGACCTGAGCTGGCCAGCCCTATAGGGCAGCCTGGCCATGTTGTGGTCCTGAGATTTCACAGGCATTTGTTAGCACTAGCTGAATGATACCAAAATCCACAGGGGGGCCTTTGTTCTGTCCTTGCCTGGGTTTGGATGCATGGACAGTTTGAATGCAGCTGCCTCTGTTCCTGACTCCATGCCTCACTGCCCAGACCCTGTTTTGAACTTCATCTGCCAACAGCCACTTATATCTGAGAAGTTCTAAATTCATGCATACAATGTGTATCCTTTTATAAGGAACCCTGAGCTTAGGTTTTAGGAATTGGTTGTCATGTCCAACAACTTTGAATTTCATCTAAAAATGGATCCAGAAGGACGATGGCTCTTCAACTATTTCCCAGTTTCTGAAGGATCTGGAAATCCAGTGCTATAGCAAATCAGAGAATAAACTTCCTTCCTAGACACTCTTCACATAGTTCTTAATTTCAGAGATCATAGGATTACATCATAAGAAGTGCTTTAGAAGTTATGAACACTTGTTCATACTCCTGTAAACAACCCCACTGAAAGACAATGGGTCACAAAAAATTTAAAAAAAGACATGAGGCCAGGTGTGGTGTCCCACGTCTTTAATCCCAGTACTTGGGAGGCAGAGGTAGGAGGATCACTGTGAGTTCAAGGCCACCCTAAGACTACATAGTGAATTCCAGGTCAGCCTGGACTAGAGTGAGATCCTACCTCAATGGCCCCCCCACCTAGCAAAAGACATGAGGAGTGGGGAGATGGCTTAACAGTTAAAGGTACTTGTTTGCAAAGCCTACCAGGCCCAGGTTCAATTCCCCAGTACCCACATAAAGCCAGATGCACAAAGTGGCCCATGCATCTGGAGTTCGTTGCAACTGGAGTGCCCTACTCTTACACTTTCTTCTCTCTCTCTCTCTCTCTCTTTCTCTGCTTACAAATAAATAAATAAATTTTTAAAATATATTTTATTTATTTGAGAGAGAGAGAGAAAGGGGCAAAGAGAGAGAGACAGACAGAAAATGGGTGTGCCAGGGCCTCTAGACACTGCAGATGAATTCCAGATGCATGCACCCCTTGTGCATCTGGCTTACATGGGTCCTGGAGAATCGAACTGGGATCCTTTGGCTTTGCAGGCAAACGCCTTAACCACTAAGCCATCTCTCCAGCCCTAAATAATCTTTTTTTTTTTTTTAAAAGATGGAAAGCTGGGCATAGTGGCACACACTTTTAATTCCAGCACTCAGAAGGCAGAGGTAGGAGGACTGCTGTGAGTTTGAGGCCACCCTGACACTACATAGTGAATTCCAGGTCAGCCTGGGATAGGGCGAGATCCTACCTTGAAAAACAAAAAAACAAACAAACACATGGAAGTAAAAGGTGGGGAAGAGAAAGGGGATTAGTGGGAGTAGAAGGGGTCAAGAAAGAGTAACCAGGGGTGATTGTCATCAAAACACATTATGTACATATTATAAAAATGTCATCATGGGGCTGGAGGGATGGCTTAGTGGTTAAGGTGTTTGCCTGAAACCCAGGTTCGATTCCCCAGGATACACGTAAGCCAGATGACAAGGGGGCACATGCATCTGGAGTTTGCAGTGGCTGGAGGCCCTGGCATGTCCATTCTCTCTCTCCCTCTCAAATAAATAAGTAAATAAATAAATAAATAATAAAATATATTTTTTATGTCAAAATGATGGGATGGAGAGATGGCTCAGCAATTAAAAGTACTTACTTGTAAAACCTGAAGGCCTGGGTTTGTTCTTCAGTACCCACATAAAGCCATATGCACAAAGTGGTACTAGGCCTTGCCATGCCCATTTTCCCAATCTCTCTGTCTGTCTCACTACTTGTAAATAAATAAATAAAATTATTAAAAATGTCATAATGAAACCCATGATTATATATATAACTAGTATATGCTAATGTAAAACTTTTTAAGGCTGGGCATGGTGGGGCACGCCTTTAAGCACAGCACTCGGGAGGCAGAGGTAGGAGGATCGTTGTGAGTTTGAGGCCACCCTGAGACTACAGAGTGAATTCCAGGTCAGCCTGGGCAAGAGTGAGACCCTACCTCGAAAGACAAACAAACAAAGACCACTTTTTAAAAAGTCATTTTACTATTCAGGCTGATCAAGGTCACCTAGATGCTCCTTACACAGATATGTGGAGGACTGAAAATCAATGGTCACTAAGAAAGGAATGGCTTTATTGCCTGGTAATACTAGTTGTGAGAAAACTCAGGTTTGTCTTAGGCTACTGTTCCTAGATCACAGCCCATTTCCACCCCAAATCCTTTGTGCATGTCCTCAAGGTTTGCCTCCTGTCCCCCAACTCATCCCCACAAATTCTTCTGTCCAATTAGGTATACGAACAACTCATTCACTTGTGCTCTTGCGGCAATCACGTCCATCAACTAGAGTCTAAATTTTGTGAAGATTTGTCATGGCAGTGGCTAATGAATTGGCACATGCATCAAATTACTGGTGGTTGATTGTCTACACAGGGGAAGGAGGCACTCCAGACTTGTTGAGCCAAAAACTGAGGGTGAGAGTCAATATAGTATCTTGACACATGGTCCTGACCCAGACCTAACATGATGCCTTCTGCATAGCAGGCTTTAGAAAGAGGATGGTTCCTAGGGATTTGGGTAGGAAGAGCTCATGGGCTTTTCACTAGTTTTCTGGTGGACCACTCTGCTTCTCTGTGATGAGCACTGTCAGACAGGTAGTCATGGGCAGCCTTTCTTCCTGAAGAAGGTTCTCAAAATGCTGACAGAGTGCATGCCCTCTCACATCAGTCCTATTTCCCAGCTTCATTATAAGGATGTAATGCTCTGTATTTTTATAACCCTGTTAGCAGGAAAGTTCTCAGAAGTCCTGAAAAGGTTTATATGCTTGTTCAGAGACAGAGATGAGGAGAAATGGCAGATAGGTGGGCTTCCTTTCTATCTAGGCTCAGAAGAATATATGTAGATGTGTGTGTGTGTGTGTATATATATATATATATATATATATATATATATATATATATATGCAGTAATGAGGAAGGCTATGGCCTAGATGGTCAGTAGAATAAAGCTGCCTCTCTAGGGAATCAAGAAAGCTGATGTGACAACCAGCCCTGTGGGCAAACATCCCTCTTTAGAACTTTCCACCCTCCTCTCAAGTCATGTTTGAAGTTCAAAGATACTGAAGTGTTGCATCTCTCTTTTCTTTCCCTCTATTCCCTCCTCCACCCCTTGATATTCTCTTTATCTCAAATTCTTTTAACCCATTCTTCTATGATGATCATGCAATTATGGGTTTAGCCATGCTAACCATATTGCTAGCTCCTTCCTCATTGTCCAAGGAACATAATCCTCCATGATGCAGTTTGCTGCAGACAAGGCTGCTGCTGAAGCCAGGAGACCACCAACCACTAGGGCCACACAGTATCTACCAGGTAAGCAAGTCTCTGTACAAAGAATAGCAAAAGGGAAGTAGGGCAAGACCCACCTTGATCTTCATGGTACTGGGGGCCAAGGCTGTGATCTCCTTCTGCATCCTGTCAGCAATGCCAGGGTACATGGTGGTACCCCCAGAGAGCACATTGTTAGCATACAAATCCTTACGGATGTCGATGTCACACTTCATAATGGAATTGTAGGTTGTCTCGTGAATTCCAGCAGACTCCATGCCTAGGCAAGGTTACAGTACCTAGTCAATGTTTCAGCTCCACCTCTTCAAATGATCCCTCTTCAGCCATTGAAACTGCCATTGCTTAGACCTTTGGTCAACCTCCCAAAAAGATCGCAAGCTCAGATTCCCCACTAGGTGTAGCTCTGTCTTTAGTTTGTCTCTGCTCTGGCTGATACTTCTCACTGTTGCCCATGACATAGTTCTAAAGGAATCCGCTTCTTTCCATGGCTTTATGAAGATATATTCACATACCACAAAACTCATCCTTTAAAAGCATACACTTCTGTAGCTGTTAGAATATCTGTGAAATTATATAACCACCACTGCAATCTAATTTGTTTTTCAGTTGCTGTGTGTGTGTGTGTGTATGTGTATGTGTGTGTGTGTGTGTGTTTCTTTTTGGTTTTTCAAGGTAGGGTCTCACTCTAGCCCAAGATGACTTGGAATTCCCTATGTAGACCCAGGCTGGCCTCGAACTCATGCCAGTCCTCCTACCCCAGCCTCCCAAGTGCTGGAATTAATTAATTCCCAAGTGCTGGAATTAAAGGCATGTGCCACCATGCCCAGCTTTGTTTCACATTTTTTTGAGACAAGGATTTATGGTTTCAAGAAACTCAGGGTGCTGGGTGTGGTGGTGCACGCCTTTAATCCCAGCACTCAGGAGGCAGAGGTAGGAGGATCAGTGTGAATTCAAGGCCAGCCTGAGAGTGCATAATGAATTCCAGGTCAGCCTGAGCTGGAGTGAGACCCTACCTCAAAAAACAAAAAACAAAAAACAAAAAACAAAAAAAGAAACCTAGGGTGGCCTCAACCTGGCTATGTTGCTGAGGATGAATTTGCACTTCTGCTCCTCCTGCTTCCACCACCCAAGTGTTGTAATGACAGGAGTGTCTACAGTATTTTAATGCTCCCCCACAGACCCCCTTTTTTTGAGGTAGGGTCTTGCTGTAGTCCAGGCTAACCTGGAATTCACTCTATAGTCTCAGGGTAGCCTTGAACTTAGGTCAATCAAACCTCGGTCTCCCAAATGCTAGGATTAAAGGCGTGTGCCACCATGCCTGGAAAGAAAAATCCCTTTTCTCTCAAATAAATAAGTAAATAAAAATAACAGAAATCCCTTTTCTATGAGCAGTCACTTCCCATTTTCCCCATAAACAGGCCTCAAGAAAGTGATTGTCCTTGTATCAAATATTGTCTTGTGATCATTGTCATAATATTAGTTAGTAGGTACTATTACTATTTCCATGTTATAGATGAGAAAAATGCAGTTTGGCAAATGTAACAAGTCTAAGGAGATAATCTGAATCCCATACTCATCCTTTGTACCACTCTATAGATACAGGTATCTATATTCAGAATGTCTAGTGGAAAAGTGTTCTGGATTCATTCTTAGTTTCATATTATATTGTCTATCCTGTTTTTCCTTATCTTGATTTCATTGTCCTTCTATTTAAACTTTGATTTTAAAAAAACACAGTATTTTTACTTCTGATGGCACATCAGGGGCTCTTGCTGCTGCAAACAAACTCCAGATGTATGTAGCACTTTGTACACCTGGCTTTATGTGAATACTGGTGAATCAATACCTGGTCCAGCAGGCTTTGCAAGCAAGTGCCTTTAACCACTAAGCCATCTCCCCAGCCTTAAACTTATATTTTTATCTATTTATATTGTTTATTTGCCCTTCCCTTAAAAATGTGGGGTAGATATAAATAAATTTTTAAAAGGCTGGAGGGGCTGGAGAGATGGTTTAGCAGTTAAGGAATTTGCCTGCAAAGCCTAAAGAACCCAGGTTCTATTCCCTAGTACCCATATAAGCCAGATGTACAAGGTGGTACATGCATCTGGAGATCATTTGTAGTGGCTGAAGTCCCTAGTGTGCCCACTGTCTCTATTTGCACCCCCTCTCAAAAAATAAATAAGTAGAATGTTTAAAAAATAAAAAAGGGCTGGAGTGATGGCTTACCAGTTAAGGTATTTGCCTACAAAGCCAAAGGACCCAGATTTGATTTCCCAGGATCCATGTAAGCCAGATGCACAAGGTGGTGCATGCATCTGGAGATCAGTGGCTGCAAGTCCTGGCATGCCCATTATCTCTCTCTTCTTCCTCTTTCTCTCAAATAAATAAATAAAAAATATTTAAAATATATAAATAAATCAGAAAGGCTGGAGAAGGCAGGCGTGGTGACATATGTCTTTAATCTCAGCACTCGGGAGGCAAAGGTAGGAGGATTGCTGTGAATTCGAGGTGACCTGAGACTACATAGTGAATTCCAGGCCAGCCTGGGCTAGAGTAAGACCCTACCTTGGCAAAACAAAATACAAAAACAAAAACAAAAGGCAGGCTGGAGAGACAGTTCTTTGGTTAACTGAGCTTCCTGGGCAAGCATGAAGGCCTAAGGGAGCCTGAGACTGCCAAAGTTCAATGTACCTTTAACCCTAGTCCCCATAGGGGAGCAGAGATCCAAGCATTTTAGGAGCCTGCAAGCTCCAGAATCAGTAAAGACTCTATCTCAAAACAAGACCATGGGGGTAAATGATGGACACAATTGTTCTGCTTTGGCTACCCTGGGAGAGCATTCCCCCCACCACTACATGGAAGCATATGGGGCACCACAAGGACATACACACGCATATACCACACACACCCACACATGCAAAAACAAAAAATCTGTGACACTGAAACTCATCTACCCCTCTGCCCCCCATCGTCACCCCTCCACCCTGTACCCATCTATACTCATTCCTCAACCCTAACCCTTGCCCCTCTCACCCTGCTGCCACCTACCCCAACTCCTTGATCCTGCACCCCTCTACCCAGACTCCTACCCTCTGTCTGTACCCCTCTACCCTCAACCCCTGACCTCATCTCTACCCCTTCATCCTGCACCCCTCCACCCTGCCCTCTGTCAACGAGCAGGCAGCACATCACCAATGAAGGAAGGCTGGAAGAGGGTCTCTGGGCAGCGGAAGCGCTCATTGCCAATAGTGATGACCTGCCCATCCGGCAGCTCATAGCTCTTCTCCAGGGAGGAAGATGAAGCTGCTGTGGCCATCTCGTTCTCAAAGTCCAGGGCCACATAGCACAGTTTCTCTTTGATGTCTCGCACAATTTCTCGCTCAGCTAGGAGTAGGAAAGACAAAAGGTGGAAACTTAGCTCTGCCAGCTTAATTGTACTGCTGCAATGTCCATGGATCCCTCCCCCCCCTTTTATAACCCTCTTTAAGTCTATTTTGGATCCACCCTTAAGATGATATTGAAATTGCCCTCATGAGGGTTAAGCTCTGTAAGCATTGCATTCCTCTTTCTAAAGTGGAACTTCAAAGGGTTGGTACCCAAGCAATACTGGAATATTCTCCTTGCCCCCATCACTGTCCTGACAAAGCTACATGACATGAGACCCTTATAGGGTACATTTCCAGAGTAGATTTGGACTTTCTCTTGATGATATGCTCTAAGAGGCCGCTACTCTACTCAAAAATTTCTTGAACTTATATGATGGAGACTGGAATTTCAAAGGGGAAAGTGTGGGGGGGGGTACTACCATGGGATATTTTTTATAATCATGGAAAATATTAATAAAAATTGAGAAAAAAATTTCTTGAACTTCCAGTTAAGATGGTGGCTTAGGAACCATGCCAAACAGCCTATGGGAGAATGTCCCCCCCCCCAAAAAAAAAGCCCAGAAAAATATACTCTTCTACTAAAAAGTGAAGGTGTATAAGAAATTATCAATCACAGCAGAGAAGTAGGAGAGATCCAGATCATCTAGAGACCACAGAAGCAGCTCCAGCAGCGGTGGCACTAGGTCTGCACAGCCGCCAGGTTCAGCCTACGCTGCAGGAAAAGCCAGGTTAGAAGATTTTCCACTCACTAGCCTCCTAGCAAACTCAAGAAATGTGGTAATCCCAGCACTTGGGAGGCAGAGGTAGGAGGATCACCTTGAGTTCAAGGCCACTCTGAGACTATATAGTGAATTCCACATCAGCCCCTGAGCTAGAGTGATACCATACCACAAAAAAAAAAAAAAAAAAAAGGAAAGAAAAAAAGAAATGTGGAAGGGAGGACGGCAGGGACCAGCGGAGCAGCTTGTGAGAAAGAGGATTGCAAGGTTCAGCAGAACTTCAGCCACCACTCATGCCCTCCCCTCCCCCCACTGCCAGCACAAGCACCAGCAAGCACCAGAATCCTGGGGAAGGGAGCTCAGCTACACAGCACCCACCACAAGCGATCACAGCAGTGACCCACAGATCCATCCAGCCTACCTGAGCCCACAGTGCAGCAAAGAGAGACCTAAGTGGGTGTGCAGCATAGCTAAGACCAAAGCCATCCCAAAAGGTAACTGGTATTACACCAGGTCAGTGCCCACCAAATAAGCCTGGTATATAGGCTTGCATCAGAAGTGCTAATGACACCTTCCATGTCAGGGTAAATTATGTTAAATCTGACAGATGGTAGGATTGGCTATTCTTTTTAAATTTTAAATTTTTATTTTTATTAATTTATTTGAAAGTAACAGAGAGAGAGAGAAAGAGGCAGATAGACACAGAGAGAGAGAGAGAATGGGCTCACCAGGGCCTCCAGCCACTGCAAACGAACTCCAGATGTGTGTGCCCCCTTGTGCATCTGGCTAACGTGGGTCCTGGGGAATTGAGCCTCGAACCAGGGTCCTTAGGCTTCACAGGCAAGCACTTAACTGCTAATCCATCTCTCCATCCAGATTGGCTATTCTTAAATAAGCTATATTTTGGGCTTGTGATTTGTTGCTTCCTGATTTATAGTGCCATTGTCTCCTCTTCTTTCATTCATAGGGGAAGGGTCTCATTCACTCACAAGCTGATCTTGGAACCCTCTACAGACCACAAATCTCAGCCTCCTAGTTGACAGGATTAAGGGTATGGGCAACACACATCATTAGGGACTTTGACTTTGTTAGAGGATCTCTTTGTTGAAATACCTATTCTTGTATAAATACTCTTCTGTTTTCCATTAAATGTGTACATCGCTTAGTTAAATTTTAGAATTTGCCTGTATTGTGTTCCACCCAGCCTACTACAATACTCACATAGCAGGCAAACCCAACACCTAGGGTCACTTTTATGGTTACTCTGAGAGTCTTTAGAGCCACATCTAGCACCTTAAGCTCTTATACAGAAGATATATAACATCAGATTGAATGGTATATCTAATATAATACTGCAGATAATAAGAAAACACAAGCATTAACTTAATCCAAAATGCAAAAATATCTGCATTATAATACAAGAAACACAAAAAAATCAAGACAATATAAATCCACCAGAAAGTATGAACCCATCAGAAATGACATCCAGTGGGATAGATTTAGAGGAAATGCCTGAGAAAGACTTCAAAAGAATGATTATCAATATGCTCAAAGAAAACAAAGATGAAATCAAAGTAATCAAAGACACAGGAAACCAATTTAATGAAATAAAGAGGTCAATACAAGAAATGAATAAGAAGATAGAAATGATAAAGAAAAACCAGTCAGAAATACTAGCAATGAAAAACACAGTCAGTCAAGGAAAAAAATCTGTAGAAAATCTCACCAGTAGAACGGATGAAAAAGGAAACAATATCTAAACTAGGAGACCAGGTGGCAGATCTAATACAATCCAACAAAGAGAAAGACAAACTAATAGAAAGGTATGAATTGGAATTTCAAGATATTTGGGACACTATGAAAAGATCAAACATAAGAATTCAGGGTATAGTAGAAGGAGAAGACTTTCACTCCAAAGGCACAGTAATTATTTTCAACAAAATCACAGAAGAAAACTTCTCCCAAATTGGAAAAGGGATGCCAATGAAGATACAAGAAGCCTTTATAACACCAAACAGACAAAACCTGGAAAGAACCTCTCCTCGCCATATTATAATTGAACTACCAAACACACAAACCAAAGAAAAAATATTGAAAGCAGTTAGAGAGAAAAATCAGTCACATATAAACAAGCCCATCAGGATCACAGCAGATTATGCAATAAAAACTTTAAAAGTCAGAAATGCTTGGACTGATATATTCCAATTTCTGAAAGATAACAATTGCCAACCAAGGTTACTTTATCCTGCAAAGCTATCCATGCAAATAGATGGAGAAATAAGGACATTCCACAACAAAAGCAGGCTAAAGGAATATTTGAAGACAAAACCACTTCTACAGAAAATACTTGAAATGATGAAGAGAAAGAAAAGCATACATATAAGGAACATGGAAAAAAACAAAAAAATACTCAAATACAGGAGAGCAAAGATAAAACCAGAAGAACTACAAAACAAGAAAAATGGCAAAAACAAATGCATACCTTTCAATAATATCTCTTAATATCAACAGCCTCAATGCCCCAACCAAAAGACATAGGTTTGCAGACTGGGTTAAAAAGCAGAATCATTCAATTTGTTGCCTCCAAGAAACTCACCTTTCTACAATGCATGGACACTATCTTAGGGTGAAAGGTTAGAAAATGTTATTTCAAGCAAATGGGCCTAGAAAACAAGCAGGGGTTCCTATCCTAGTATATGACAGAGTAAACTTCAGACCAACATTACTTAGGAAATATAAGGAAGGTCACTTTATATTGATTAAAAGAACGCTCCAACAGGAGAACATTACAATCCTGAACATAATATGTACCTAACATGGGGGCTCCCAATTTCATCAAACAAGTGCTATTAGATCTAAAGTCACAGATAACACCAAACACAGTTGTAGTAGGTGTCTTCAACATCCCACTCTCATCAATTGACAGGTCATCCCAGGAAAGAATAAACAGAGAGGCATCTGGATTAAATGAGGTCATAGAACAAATGGACCTAACAGATATACAGGACATTTCATCCAAATGCTGCAGAATACACATTCTTTTCAGCAGCATATGGAACATCCTCTAAAATAGACCATATATTAGGACACAAAGCAAATCTTAACAAATACAGGAAAATTGAAATAATTCCTTGCATTCTATTTGATCACATGGGATCAAACTACAAACCAATAGCAAGAAAAGCTCTAGAGAATACATAAAATCATGAAAACTAAACAATATATTACTAAATGATGAATGAATCAATGAAGAAATCAAGACGGAAATAAAAAATTCATAGAGTCAAACGATAATGAGAACACAACATACCAAAACTTTTCGGACACAATGAAGGCAGTCCTAAGATGGAAATTTATAGCTTTAAGTGTCTATATTAAGAAATTAGATGCCGTGAGTTCAAGGCCACCCTGAGACTCCATAGTGAATTCCAGGTCAGCCTGGGCTAGTGTGAGACCCTACCTTGAAAAACCAAAAAAAAAAAAAAAAAAAAAAAAAAAAAAAGAAATTAGAAAGATCTCAAGTAAACAACTTAATACATCACCTTAAAGCCTTGGAAAAAGAAGAACAAGGCAAACTAAAAATTAGTAGATGGGAAGAAATAATAAAGATTAGAGCAGATTTAATGAAATAGAAACCAAAAAAACAATCCAAAGAATCAATGAAATAAAGGGTTGGTTCTTTGAAAGGATAAACAAGATTGATAAACCTTTAGCAAATCTGACCAAAAGAAAGAGAGAAGAGACACAAATTAATAAAATTAGAGATGAAAAAGGCAGCATCATAACAGATACCAGAGAAATTAAAAAAAATCATAGGGACATACTATAAGAACATATACTCCACTAAGTTTGAAAATCTGAAAGAAATGGGATGGTTTCCTTGATTTATATGACCTACTAAAATTAAAACAGGATGAGATTAACCATTTAAATAGATCTCTAACAAATATGGAGATCCAAGCAGTTATAAAAAAAAAAAAAAGTCCCAACTAAAAACAGTCCAGGCCCAGATGGATTCACTGGACCTTCATGGAAGAAGTAACACCAATGCTTCTCAAACTTTTTCATAAAATAGAAAAGGAAGGAATCCTACCAAACTCCTTCTACATCACCCTAATAACAAAACCAGGCAAAGATAGAACAAAAAAAAAAAAAAAAAAAGAAAGAAAGAAAGAAAGAAAATTACAGACAAGTCTTCCTCATGAACATAGATGCAAAAATTCTGAACAACTTATTGGCAAACAGAATACAAGAATATATCAGAAAGATCAATCACCCCAACCAAGTAGGCTTTGTCCCAGAGATGCAGGGATGGTTCACCATATGTAAATTGATAAATGTAATGCATTATATAAATGGACTGAAGGACAAAAATCACATGATCATCTCATTAGATGCAGAAGAAACATTTGACAAAATCCAACATCCCTTCATGATAAAACTCCTACAAAAACTGGGAATAGAAGGAACACATCTTAACATAATAATGGCTATTTATGATAAACCTGCAGCCAATGTAATACTAAATGGAGAAAAGCTTGAACCTTTTCCATTAAAATCAGGAAGAGGACAAGGGTGACCACTGTCCATAATTTATTTAATATAGTAATGGAAGTCTTAGCCATAGCAATAAGGCAAGAGAGATGCATAAAAAGGATACAAATTGGAAAGGAAGAGATCAAGTTTATCATTATTTGCAGATGATATGATTCTATACATAAAGGACCCTAAAGACTCTACCAGCAAACTATTAGAGCTAATAAACACCTATAGCCATGTAGCAGGATACAAAATAAACAAAGAATTCAGTAGCCTTCCTATATGCTAACAACAAACACAGAGAAGATATAATCAGAGAATCACTCCCACTCACAATAGCATAAAAAAAATAAAGTACCTTGGAATAAACCTAACCAAGGAAGTGAAGGATCTCTATAATGAAAACATTAAAACACTCAAGCAAAATATTGTAGAAAATACTAGGAAATGCAGACATCCTTTGTTCTTGGACTTGAAAAATCAATATTTTGAAAATGGCAATCTTACCAAAAGTAATCTACACATTTAATGCAATCCCCATCAAAATTCCAATGGGGGGCTGGAGAGATGGCTTAGCGGTTAAGCGCTTGCCTGTGAAGCCTAAGGACCCCAGTTCGAGGTTCAATTCCCCAGGACCCACGTTAGCCAGATGCACAAGGGGGCGCATGCATCTGGAGTTCGTTTACAGAGGCTGGAAGCTCTGGTGCGCCCATTCTCTTTCTCTCTCTCTTTCTATGCCTCCTTCTCTCTGTCACTCTCAAATAAATAAATAAACAAAAAAAAATTCAGCGGCATTCTTCACAGAAATAGAAAAAAATCCAAAAATTCATTTGGAAGCACAAAAAAACCTCGAATATCTAAAACTATTTTCAGCAATAAAAATAAGGCTGGTGGTATCACCATACCTGATTTTAACCTATCTTACAGAGCCATAGCAACAAAAATAGCATGCTACTGGCACAAAAACAGACATGTAGATCAATCAACCAGAATAGAGGACCCAGATATAAATCCAGGTAGCTATAGCCACCTAATCTTTGACAAAAATGCCAAAAATACTCATTGGAGAAAAGATAGCCTCTTCAGCAAATGATGCTGGGGAAACTGGATATGTATCTGTAGAAGGATGAAAATAGATCCTTATCTCTCTCCATGTACAAGAATTAAGTCTAAATGGATCAAAGACCTTAATATCAGGCCTGAAACTCTGAAAGTGCTAGAGGAAAATGTAGGGGAACCCATCAACATATTGGTCTTGGCAAAGACTTTCTGAATATAACCCAATTGTTCAGGAAATAAAATCACCGAACAACCACTGGGACCTCATGAAATTACAATGCTTTTGCATAGCAAAGGACACTGTGAATAGAGCAAAGAGGCAACCTACAGAATGGGAGAAAATCTTTGCCAGCTATACATCTAAGATATGCAAAAAACTAAATAATAAGAAACAAACAACCCAATTAAAAATTGGGCTATGAAACTAAATAGAGAGTTCTCAAAAGAAGAAATGCACTCTCTTTGCTTGGACCTGTGAAAGCAGGGCCAGCTTCTTCTGCCATTATTGAACTGGATCTGTAAGCTTCAATAAGTATCAATTAATATTTCTTTCTCCATAACTGTGCCTGGTTTGGAAGTTCATCTCCACAAACCTGAAACTTTCTGCTACAGAAATTGGTACCAGCAGGCTGGAGAGATGGCTTAGCAGTTAAGCACTTGCCTGTGAAGCCTAAGGACCCCAGTTCGAGGCTCGATTCCCCAGGACCCACGTTAGCCAGATGCACAAGGGGGCGCACGCGTCTGGAGTTTGTTTGCAGTGGCTGGAAGCCCTGGCATGCCCATTCTCTCTCTGGCTCTCTATCTGCCTCTTTCTCTCTCTGTCACTCTCAAATAAATAAATAAAAATCTTTAAAAAAAGAAAAAGAAATTGGTACCATAATGTGGGGTGACATGAATCAGACCATGTGGATTTTGGTCTTTTGGAACTTTTGTTTTGGAGGGATAGGCACAGACTTGGTGCTTGCAACTGAAGATGCCTTCTGGAGCAGTAAACCAAGTATTATGAACTATTCTGATGAGAGTTTGAGAATGCTAAGTGCAGAGAGGATTAACCTTGGAGGCTTGGCTTTTGAGGTTTCTATGGGGAAGGAAAGGCTGCAGAGGACTTTGTTGGAACTGGGCTACTGGCATAAGGACTGGCTGCATTTTGCCTAGGCCCAGAGAGTTTGATCAAGGTTAAATTTGTAATGGAATGATATGCTTGGCTAAAGATATTGGACTGAGAAATTTAAATTTTTAAGTTGGAAAACCTCAAGTAAGTTAAAATTACAGGCATTGAGACTGGTTTTAGGTTATGGAAGCTGTTATTGTCAAAACATATTAGCAGTCTTAAGGAAGATGGTCCAACTGCTTTACATTAAAACAATGGAGAAGATACCTGAGGAAAGACTATGATAGAAATGCAATCTCTTGGAAAGAGTTAACTGGAGAAAGAACCTGCTTTTCAAGGTCATGATTTATTTCATCACTGAATTGAGAATATGGCTGTGTCTTGCACACCTGGTATTTGTCTTGGAAGCATGAAAAAATACATTGAGTGGTTCAAGAATTACACACATGGTTCCAGAAGCCTCTGATGAGACATGGCATGAGTCAGAGTGTGATGATGCTGATAGGCTGGCAAAGCCATTGGAAGATGGACTGTAGTTTACATGGAGACCTGAAGATGTTTTTGATATACCAGGACTGTGCAAGGGCTACCATGGAGACTGTTGGCTAGGGATTGAAGTTTTCCCTGGCTACTCAGCCCAGCTGGAGGGGCAGAATTGGAAAATCTGGAGACTGTTAGTCTCTGGTTATATTGGACTTGAACTCCAGAAGTTTGATGTTTGCTTGATGGTTGTTAAGTTTGCATTGTTCTAGTCTCTCTTGTTATGCCTTATACCAGTTGAAAATGTTCACTCTGTGCCTTTATATGTTGAAAGTATTTAACTTGTTTGATTTTACAGAACTCACAGCCAAGAGACCATCTTAAATCTCAGATGAGACTTGGAACTTTGGAACTACCTTAAGTTGGTAAAGTCTGTGGGGACCTTTGAAATTGGACTAAATATAATTTCAAATGTGTGATGGTTTTGCATCTACTGGGGACTAGGGGCAGAATGTGGTAGTTTGAATAGATGGCCCCCAATATATACAGGATTTTACTAGTTTGTAGTTTGGATCTGCAGCCACCTGGCTGAAGGAGGTATCACTGGGCAGTTCTTAAGGTGCAATGGTGGGTTTGAAATTCCAATCTAAAGATATGTAAAATGCCTAGTTCCACCTGGAAAAAAAAATAAGAAATTACAGATGGCATATAAACATCTAAAAAATTGTTCTACATCCCTAGCCATCAGGGAAATGAAGATTAAAACTACGTTGAGATTCCATCTCACTCCTGTCAGATTGGCTACCATCATGAAAATAAATGACCATAAATGCTGGTGAGGATGCAGAAAAAGAGGAACCCTTCTACACTATTGGTGCGAAAACAATCTGGTCCAGCCATTGTGGAAATCAGTGTGGAGATTCCTGAGACAGCTAAAAATAAATTTACCATATGTCCTAGCTATACCACTGCTAGGCATATATCCTAAGGACTCGTTGTACTACCTTAGAGATACTTGCTGAACAATGTTTATTGCCACTCTATTCACAATAGCTAGGAAATGGAACCAGCCTACATGCCCTTCAACTGATGAGTGGACAATGAAGATGTGGCACATTTAGACAATGGAGTTCTACTCAGCAGTAAAGAAAAATGAAATTATGAAATTTGCAGGAAAATGGATGGATTGGGAAAGGATTATTCTTTGTGAGGTAACCCAGGCACAGAAAGCCAAGCGTCACATGTTCTTCATACGTGGATCCTGGCTACAAATGATTGGACTTCTATGTGGGTAGGAATAAAACTCAGTATAAAAGGCCAGTAAGCTAGAAAGGGGATATAAAGGGAATAGAAAGGGATGGAGGGGGGACTTAATAGGGTGGTATTGTATATATGTAAGTAGAAAAACAGATTAATGGGCGTGAAAAGGCCTAAGTGAGGTCAGGGGAAGAGATTGAGTAAAGTAAAGGTGGAGGAAGGGCTAATCAGAGTCTAAGAGGATATAAATTAGTCATATGGAAACCTACTTTTTGGGGCAATGGAACATTCAGAAGCCATAGATTGTTACTAGAAAATTTTCAGTGCCAGGGTTGGGATAACTTTTAATGAGTTGTTGGCCATGGGGGTCACTGATACCCTCAAAACATTATAGGCCATTGCCAAGGCTCTTGGTTTCCCACGAGAAATAGATGGTAAGACCCTATTGATGAAGACTTCACATACTTGGGCTGCAAGGTCACTGAGAAATTCTGCTGGAGTTGAGCTGAAAACCTCCTCTATGTAGACCAGTTGACAGAAAGCTGGGAAAAGATGCTGCATGCAGTTCAATGGGAGAAAGAGAAATCACCAGTGAAGATACTCAAAAGTGGACACTGCAAGCCTTAGATTTGTCTAGCCAGGTCAAATGACCAACAAGTGCAATAGTGGCATGTCTGTTATGGGGGAAACCAATCATTCTATACTTGGACTGGAGGCCCGCTCCATGGGAGGGAATACTTTCCTGATACTGAAAACCTACAGCAGGGGTAGTCATGAGCCTTAGTTGTATAATGTCTGCTGCTGTCTGGCTAAATGTATATACCATGCTCACCAAACTGCCCAATAAGCACTTCTCTTAATGATCATACTCATACTCTTATATTAATGCTGCTCTACTTTTGGTTAGAGAAGCTTCTCTTTTCACATGGCAGTGACCTTGGGATGACTCAGAAGATACCATGGTGCTGAGAAGAGTGCTCAGCACTGAAATGTCTCTATCACATCTTCCAAGGCTCATGGTCCATTGCAGAAGAAGTGCAAAAAAATGTAAGAGCCAAAGGAAGGGTAGGACTCCTTACAACATACACAAAATGGCCTGGATGTCCATGACCTCACAGTGCCTGACACTACCTACACAGACCATCATAATAGGAAGAAAAGATGATGATACCAAAATAAAAGAGAGACTGATTGAGAGGGAGAAGGGCTATGATGGAAAATGGAGTTGCAAAGGGGAAGGTGGTGGAAGGGAGGCAATTACCATGGGTTATTGTCTATAGTTATGGAAGCTGTCAATAAAAATAAATTAATTTTAAAAAAAGAATTGAAATTTTAAAAAAAGTTCTCTTGTCCAGCTGGGCCTCATGACTCCCTCTTATTCCATTTGTTCTTCCAGACACAGCAGATCCATAGGGGAGAAGATGCATCCTCAGCTCTTCAGTACAGTTCAGCTCTGCTAGGACCACTGGGCCTGACAGCACAGATTTGGCTCTGAGCTCAAGTGGGAATCAGAAAAGGGGTAGTATACCTGTGGTCACGAAGGAATAGCCTCTCTCTGTGAGGATTTTCATGAGGTAGTCTGTGAGGTCACGGCCAGCCAGGTCAAGACGCATGATGGCATGGGGCAGTGCATAGCCCTCATAGATGGGGACATTATGGGTGACACCATCTCCTGAATCCAGAACGATGCCTGTGGACAGAAAGAACATACCTGGTTGAAACCTTATTCTTGTTTCTCATTTATTTATTGGTTCTGTTGCCAAATGATCTTCCATAACCACATTTTACTTTAGTAGTAAGAAAATTCAGGCTGGGTATGGTGGTTCACGCCTTTAATCCCAGCACTTGGAAGACAGAGGTAGGAAGATTGCTATGAGTTCAAGACCAGCCTGAGACTACATAGTGAATTCCGGGCTAGCCTGAGCTACAGCAAGACCCTACCTTGAAATCCCCCCTCAAAAAGAAAGAAAGAAAAGAAAAATTCGCCCACTATGAGAATCATCAATCATTGTGTGTTTGTGTGTGTGTGAATTTTTTCCCCAAAATGAGACTACAGACTTCTGGAAAGCAGGTACGATGTCTCCTTTTCTTGTACTCCTTGAAATGCGTACATAGTAACGCATATTTGCCAATTAGAACTAAATCTAAACTGCACATTCTTTTTTCCTTTCTTTTATTTTCTTTTCCTTTCTTTCTATTTGAGAGAGAGAGAATGGATGCACCAGGACCTCTAGCCACTGAAAACAAACTCCAGAAGCATGTGCATCTGGCTTTACGTGGGTACTGGGGAGTTAAGCCTGGGTCCTTTGGCTTTTCAGGCAAATGCCTTAACTGCTAAGCCATCTCTTCAGCCCTCTTTTTTTGGATACAGGGTCTAACGTGTTTCAGGCTGGCCTCAAACTCACTATGTAGCTGAGGATGACTTGGAACCTCTGATCCTTTTGCCTGTACCTCCCAAGTGCAGGGATTATAGGTGTGTAATGCCACACTCTGTTTATACAGTACTGAGATTTAATCCTAAGGCTTCATGCAAGCTAAGTAGGCATTCTCCCAACTGAACTATATTCCCAGCCTCTAGACTGTACATTCTCAAGTCAAGGTTAGTCTGACCTACATAGCGAGATTTTGTCTCAAAAAAAAAAAAAAAATACAGGCTGGAGTGATGACTTAGCAGTTAAGGTGCTTGCATACAATACTTGACCAGCCAGGTACAATTCCCCAGTACCCACATAAAGCCAGATGCACAAATTGGTGCATGCATCTAGAGTTTATATGCAGTAGCTAGAGGCCCTTGAGCACCTATTCTCATTCTCTCTCTCATTGCAAATAAATAAATAAATAAATAAATAAATATTAAGCTCTATTCTCCCTGTATCTCTTATTGGTCTCTCTCTTCCTTTTGTCCCATGAGCTGGCCTGAACATCCAGGTGAGTTTGTTCCTCCTTCCCAGCCTGGCTGGGACCAGTATAGCTGAGAAGGGGGAATACTTACCTTGGCTTGGGTATTTTTCTTTTTGCCTTCTGTCCTGGGGTAACTTCTCACTTTAATTGCATGTATGACTTTCCTCTAATCCCTGAGTCTACCACGTGTGTATTCCCTTCACACTCTAGATCTATTATGTGGGTAATTGCCCCCTTCAAACTCTGGGCCTGCTACTTGTGTAATTTCTCTAAACTCAGGGTAACTATGGGTATAACTCTCTTTACTACCCAGTTCTCATCTGAATTTCCTGGTCTCTGCTTTGGCACTCTTTCTGCCCTGTGATCTCTGCATGGATACACTCTCTCTCACACCTGCTATTTTCTTTCTTTTGCCCTGTGACCTGGCCTGAATATCCACATAAGTCTGTCCCTCTTTCCCAGCCTGGCTGGGAATAGGAGAATACTTATCTTGGTTTAAGTATTTTTCTTCTTGCCTTCTAGCTATGTCATGCTTCGGGGCTCTCCTCTCACTTTGATTACATGTAAGATTTATCTTTGATCTCTGAGTTCTTCACTATTTCTTAATCCTCTCTGGTCTGTTATTTCAAGGGGCTTCTATGTTCAATCTCGCACGTGTGTGTGTGTGTATGTGTGTGTGTAACTGCCCCAGCCTTTTCCTAGATATCAATTTTCCTAAATAAACTTCACAAATTATGATTTCACCCCAAGTAAACTCAATAATTCATAATTTTAAAAATATATCAAAAATAGCCAGGTGTGGTGGCACATGCTTTTACAAAAAATCCTTCTTGGGCTGGAGGGATGGTTTAGCGGTTAAGGCATTTGCCTGCAAAGCCAAAGGACCCAGGTTTGATCCCCCCAGGGCCCACTTTAGCCAGATTCACAAGGGGGTGTATGCATCTGGAGTTTGTTTGTAGTGGCTGGAGGCCCTGGTGTGCCAATTCTCTCTCTCTCTCCCTCTTTCTCTGTTAAATAAATAAATAAATAAATAAATAAATAAATAAATATTTTTAAAAAATCCTTCTTGATCCAATAGCCATGTAATTGGCAGGAAATACCATAATATCACTATTATTATTTAATATTGTCTTGGGTGTTCTAGCTAATGTACTAAGGCAGGGAATAAAAGTAAGTATTATTACCAAGAGGAAACAGAATTGCCATTTTTGCAGAAGTCATAGTTTTATATTTAGAAGGCCTAGCAGAATCAATTAAGAAACTATGATGAGCCAACAGGTGCAATAGTGGCATGTCTGTTGTGGGGGAAACCACCCGCCCTCTAATTGGACTGGAGGCAGGCTCCATGGGAGGGAATACATCCCTGATACTGAAAACCTACAACAGGGGTAGTCATGAGCCCTAGGGGTGTAACGTCTGCTGCTGTCTGGCTAAATGTATATACTATGCTCACCAAACTGCCCAGTAAGCACTTCTCTTAATGTTCATACCCATATATTAGTGCTACTCTCACTTTTGGTTGGAGAACCATCTCTTTTCATATGGCAGTGACTTTGGGATGACTCAGAAGGCACCATGATGCTGAGAAGTGACAGAGAAGTGCTCAGCACTGAAATATCTCTATCACACCTTCCAAGGCTCAGGGTCCGTTGTGAGAGAGGTGGCAGAAAGAATGTAAGAGCCAAAGGAAGGGTAGGACTCCTTAGAACGTGTTCCTCCAGACACAAAATGGCCTGGATATCCATGACCTCACAGTGCCTGACACTGCCTACACAAGACCATCATAATAGGAGGAAAAGATCATGACATCAAAATAAAAGACAGACTGATTGAGGGGGGGGGGATATGATGGAGAATGGAGTTTCAAAGGGGAAAGTAGGGGGGGGAGGGAATTACCATGAGATATTGTTTACAATTATGGAAGTTGTCAATAAAAAATTTAATTAAAAAAAGAGGGGACTGGGGAAATGGCTTAGCGGTTATGGCATTTGCCTGCAAAGCATAAGGACCCAGGTTCGATTCCCCAGGACCCACATAAGCCAGATAGACAAAGGGGCATATGTGTCTGGAGTTCATGTACAGTGGCTAGAGGCCCTGGGGTGCCCATTCTCCCTTTCTCTCTAACTGCCTCTTTCCCTCTCATAAATAAATAAAATATTTTTAAAAATAACTGTTATTTAAAAAAAAAGATGCCAGGCATGGTGGCGCACACCTTTAATCTCAGCACTTGGGAGGCAGAGGTAGGAGAATTGCCGTGAGTTCGAGACCAGCCTGAGACTACATAGTGAATTCCGGGTCAGCCTAGGCCAGAGTGATACCCTACCTCAAAAAACCAAACTCCCGGCCAAAAAAAAAAAAAAAAAAAAAACTATGAGTCCTAGTAGGATGGTTCAAGAAAGGGCCAGGTGAAAAAAGTATTCAGAAACTAGTAACTTACTTTTCTTTGTTTTGTTTTGGTTTTTAGAGGTAGGGTCTTGCTGTAGCCTAGGCTGACCTGGAATTTACAATTAACTCTGTAGTTTCAGGGTGGCCTCAAACTCATGGCAATCCTTCTACCTCTGCCTCCTGAGTGCTGGGATTAAAGGTGTATACCACCACAGCTGGCAGTAACTTATTTTTCAACAAGGATTTTTTTGGTTTTTTTTTTAATTTTTACTTATTTATTTGAGAGAGAAAGAGAGAGAGCGAGAGCCAGAATGAGGACACCAGGGCGTCTAGCCACTGCAAATGAACTCCAGATGCATGCATCATCTTGTGCATCTGGCTTACATGGGTTCTAGGGGATTGAACATAGACCCTTTGGCTTTGCAGGTAAGTGCTTTAACTTCTAAACCATCTCTTCAGCCTTTCTACAAGGATTTTGATAACAACATATTCTATCATAAAAATTGGAGACAACTAAAGATCCAGGAATAGAGGCATGATAAAATAAGCAACTAAATGATAAATAACAAATAAGCAGACAAATAAATAAGTGGAAACATCATACAGCATACTGCATGTCCAGTACACATGATGTTTAGACCATAAAATGAAAGGAAAAGCCCAGGATACAAAAGTGTATGTGACATATGTTTCTCCCTCACTGTTATTATCACCTGTGGTGAAATGATCTTGTACTTTTGTTTTTTCCCTACTAAATGGATAGTTCCCTTGTGTGTATATGTGCCCATGTTTTGTATGTTTCCCTAGTATGTGCCTATGGTTTGTAGAGAGTAATGGGGACTATCTGATCAATTAATGAATAGATAATGAATGACTATATGAATGTTTTAACAGCATTTATGGAAGTTGTCAAGTCCTTATTAAAGATCACTTTAAATATTTTATTTATTTATTTGAGAGAAAAGGGGAAAAAAAGAGCCAGGTAGAAAGAGAATGGGTGCACCAGGGCCTCTAGCCACTGCAAATGAACTCTGGATGCATGTACCACCTTGTGTATCAGGCCTTCTGTGGGTCCTGGAGAATCAAACCTGGGTCCTTTGACTTTGCTGGCAAGCACCCTAACCATTAAGCCATTTCTCCAGCCCCAAAGATCACTTTCTACCAGTTTCCCAAGCATCCTTCTACATCTTCACGTCCTCCATCATAGTTCTGCTGCTGCTGCTTCAGGAGTCAAAACCCTCCAAGGCCTTGAGAACATTGCAGAAAAATGGCAGAAAGAACATAAGATCCACAGGGAGGGAAGGTATACTGGTGTAAAATAGGACACAGAAACTGCCTAGGTAGCTTAGGGTAACAGGACCCCCAAAAGAATAGCTTTCTCCTTGACTGAAGGTGAGAATTGTCCTTGGGCCTACAGGGGACAATTCAGGTCATTACACTTTACTACAGGTCAGAAGGGTCTGGCCTTTCCTTATCTCTGCCCTCTTAGGGAGTTCTTCCACTCCCTTCAGAGAAGGCCCTTCCTAGAGAATTAAGATTTCTGGGAAGATTGTCCTTCTCCAGAAATCTTGACCCCACACATATGACATCAGAACTAACTGTCCAGGGCTGGAGATATGGCTCAGCAGTCGAGGTGTTTGCCTGCAAAACCTAAGGACCTGGATTCAATTCCCCAGTATCCATGCAAAGCCAGATGCACAAAGTGGGGCATACATCTGGAGTTTGTTTGCAGTGGCTGGAGGCCCTGACATGCCCATTCTCACTGTCTTTCCATCTCTCTTCTCTCTACCTCTCTCTGCTTGCAAATAAATAAATAAATAATTTTGGGGGGAAAAAACTAACTGGCTAAACCAGCTGTTTATTCATGGGGTTCACATAAAAATTCCCAACCTGAGTTTCAAGGTGGTTTTTCTCAAATCTCCTCTTGCCTCTCTGGGCAAGAGCTCTGCCTTGCCTCCTTTTCTTACATTCTGGGCTTAAGCCTTCCTTCTCTTCTCTCTCCTAAAGCTTTAAGCTATAACAAAATCTCTCTGGATCTTATCTCTGATCTGTGGATTACATCCTTCAAATTCATGACACAAGAATCTGGAGACATGCCAAAATTATTAGTGCATTGGTATATATTGGTGCATTGGCAGAATCTCAAAATTCCTGTATCACTGAGAGGCATTGTTTCCCCCCACAGAAACTGACCGGTACATCCATGACCCTTCAGAGACTATGAACATCCAGCATGTGCTTAGGGACTCCTATTTGTTATCCCTACACAGGATTTCCTCCTTGGCTTTGGTTGCCCCTTTTATTCTTATTAGCAGGAGTCCCCCTCCCAGGACCCCAGCTTGTTCATACTTTTGCTGGAGTTAGAAAAGGAATGGATGGACTGGGGAAATCATTCAGTTGGCAAAGTGCTTGCCTCACAAATGTGTAAAAACATGTAAAAACAGCTGGACATGGCATGCGCTTGTAATCCCAGCACAAGGGAGCTGAGGGCAGACAGAACACTGGGGTTCACTGAGCAGCCAGTCTAGTCTACTTAGTGAGTTTCAGGCCAGTGAGAGACCCTGCCTCAACAAAGGTGAAGTGGATGGTGGCTGAAGTTGCCATCTGGCCTACACACACTCGTTCATTTGTACACACACACACACACACACACACACACACAATGAATTTGAGTGCTACTAACCTGTAGTGCGGCCAGATGCATAGAGGGAGAGCACAGCTTGAATGGCGACATACATGGCAGGGACATTAAAGGTTTCAAACATGATCTGGAAGGACAATGAGGAATCAACACTGTCACAGCACCTCTTGGCCTAAAGAATGGTTTGTAATTTTTTTTTTTTCCAGACAGAGCAAGAGAGATAGAGAAAGAGTTGGCACGCCAGGACCTCAGCCACTACAATCCAACTCTAGACACTTGTGTCACCTAGTGGGTATGTGCGACCTTGCACTTGCCTCACCTTTGTGCATCAGGCTTACATGGGATCTGGAGAGATATTGAATATGGGTCCTTAGACTTCATAGGCAAGCGCCTTAACTGCTAAGCCAGCTCTCCAACCCTGATTTGTAATTTTATCAAGTGCAAGAACTGTAAAATTCGGTAAGTATGTCTTTATCCCACTCCCATTGCCCATTGGGTCTGTCCTACATAGCAAGTCTTCAAAAGTTCTTCTGTAGCAATAAATGAAGGAAGGAAATATGACCAAGCTGCTTTCTTGGGCCAACACTAAGTCTTCCTGGCTCTTACCTGGGTCATCTTCTCCCTGTTGGCCTTGGGATTGAGTGGAGCCTCTGTGAGCAGGGTGGGATGTTCTTCTGGTGCTACCCGCAATTCATTATAGAAGGAGTGGTGCCAGATCTGGTTGAGACAAAAGCCAGATGAGCACGGCAGACTCTCAGGGAACTGGATAAATCACGCTGGAAGGAGTGGCTGAGTGCTGCTCAGGGCAGGACCAGGACAGGCTGAATCTGGAGAGAAGAGTCAGCCCTGGGGACTTTTTTTTTTTTTCCATGAGTCAAGGTTTCAAACTGTTTTTTTGTTTTGTTTTGTTTGTTTGTTTGTTTTGTTTTTCAAGGTAGGGTTTCACCCTAGTCCAGGCTGACCTGGAATTCACTATGTGGTCTCAGGCTGGCCTCAAACTCACAGTGATCCTCCTACCTCTGCCTCTGATTGCTGGGATTAAAGACATGTGCCACCACACCTGGCTTCAAACTTTTTGATGTGTGTGTGTGTGTGTGTGTGTGTGTGTGTGTGTGTGTGTATTATATGCATGCACCCCGTGCACATGCTGTGTGGAGGCGGAGGTGGGAGGAGGATGGGTGACCTCAACCTCCTTTACCACTCTTCTGCCCTGTTCTCCCTTAACCTGGATTTGAGCTGTTTTGGTAGTGTTTTACTCTAGCCCAAGCTGATCTGGAACTCACTCTAGTCCCAGGCTGGGCTCAAATTCACAGCGATCCTCCTACCTCTGCCTCCTGAGAGCTGGGATTAAAGGTGTGCTCTCCCCTCAGCTTTTTACATGGGTTCTGGGCATGGAACTCCAGTCTTCATGCTTGCAACAACAATCTTACCCACTGAGCCATCTCCCCTGCCCCAGCCCTGAGAGTTTTGGTGAACATATAGTGGATACATATATTCTAGCTCAACAAGACCTCAGACAGGACAGACATGAAGCCAATGTACTCTGTTTGCTGTTTACTTCCATTTGACTCTCCCTCTTCCGCCCTCTTTTCTGTTCTCCCCATTGCTTTGTGCCTTAGGAGAGCCAGACTCACTGTGGTACTCCATGTTCATTGCTTTCTGTCTTCCTGTGGTGTTTGGTGGACACAAGATACTGCTAGTAAAAGGGTAGACAGGGGATGGAGAGATAGCTTAGCGGTTAAGCGCTTGCCTGGGAAGCCTAAGGCTCGATTCCCCAGGACCCACGTAAGCCAGATGCACAAGGTGGCGCATGCATCTGGAGTTCATCTGCAGTGGCTGGAAGCCCTGGCGTGCCCATTCTCTCTCTCTCTCTCTCTGCCACTTTCTCTCTGTATCACTTTCAAATAAATAAATAAACAAATTTTTTTTTAAAGGCTAGACAGTGAGAGGAAATAAAAGCCAGGGCATTTCTCCTGACCGTAGTGTGGCCCTCCATGAACACACCTTCTGTTGGTAGTCTCTCTTCTAAGATGCCAGGTCTCACTGGGCTCCAAGTACATTGTCCCATCCACAGTTCCCTCAGGCTTTGGGTAAAAGCTGGTGGCTGGTAATTGTATTCCTCAGCATTTCCTTCTGTTTGCCTTATCCCTGCCCATACCTCTGTAAATCTTCATTTATTCACTCTCAAAAAGTGTATACTGCCTCATGCTGGGAATCTGTTCTCACTGTTTATTACTGACCAGGCTGGTACTTTAGAGCCCTGGGGACAAAACCATCTCAGGTGAGAACCACTACTTCTGAGAAAGAGGTCCCTCACTCTGTGCTCAAAGATAGCCAAATGGGAGTCTACCTCAGAGGGCTTTAGCAAACAGTGCCAGGGACATAGGGCTGTGGCTTCTTTAGAGGTAGGGCTCAGAGTCACTTGATCCTATTGGATCCATATATTTATGGGCTTTGCTAGGATGGCATTAAATGTGATGACAGTAGCTATGGATCAGACATGATGCCTACTTCTTAATTCCAGAGTCAAGAGGGGAGAAAGACCAAAACACCAGGACGCAAGCCACGTTTAAAATGAAGGAAGTAGGGCTGGAGAGATGGCTTAGCAGTTAAGGTGCTTGCCTACAAAGCCAAAGGACCTCAGTTCAATTCCCCAGTACCCACGTAAGCCAGATGCACAAGGTGGCTCATGCATCTGAAGTTCATTTGCAGTGGCTGGAAGCCCTGGCGTCACCATTCTCTCTCTCTCTCTCTCTCTCTCTCTCTGCCTCTTTCCCTCTCTCTTAAATAAATAAATAAAAATAAAGTATTTAAAATGAAGGAAGTAGCTGGGCATGGTGGCGCATGCGTTTAATACCAGCACTTGGGTAGGAGGAGTTCGAGGCCACCCTGAGACTCCATAGTGAATTCCAGGTCAGCCTGGGCTAGAGTGAGACACTCCCTTGAAAAACAAAACAAGCATAAAATGAAGGAAGTATCTGGGTGTGGTGGTGCACACCTTTAAGCACTCGGGAGGCAGAGGTAGAAGGATCGCCATGAGTTCAAGGCCACCCTGAGACTACAGAGAGAATTCGAGGCTGGCCTGAGCTACAGCAAGACCCTACTTCGAAAACCAAAAAGAGGAAGGAGGAGGAGAAGAAGAAGAAGGAAACAAAAGTTATATGGGGGATTGGGATGGACCTGATAGCAGAGGTCTCCAAAGTCTGTAAAGGGCATCTGAGGTGGCACAGGAACTGGGCATGAGCAGAGGCCCTGCATCACGCAGTTTTCCAGGGTTATGAAGTTCAGCAGCTGGCCTGGGTGGAATGAGGTAGTGTTTGAAATGTGCTTCCCAGACACCCTGTCCCAGCATCACCTGGAGTCATCAGTACAGAGACAGTGTCTTTGGCTCCATCATCTACCTGCCAAATCAGTATCTTTAGATGTGAGCCCATGCACTATACTTTAATTTTACAAATTACCATGTCTGAAAGGTTAGAGATGTTGGTCATTCAAAAAAATAGGAATTGTAGCCGGGCGTGGTGGCGCACGCCTTTAATCCCAGCACTCGGGAGGCAGAGGTAGGAGGATCGCTGTGAGTTCGAGGCCACCCTGAGAATGCAGAATGAATTCCAGGTCAGCCTGAGCTAGAGTGAGACCCTACCTCAAAAAACCAAAAAAAAAAAAAAAAAAAAAAAAAAAAAAAAAAAAGGAATTGAGCCAGTCGTGGTGGCACACACCTTTAATCACAGCACTCTGGAGGCAGAGGTAGGAGGATCGCCATGAATTCAAGGCCACCCTGAGATTACATAGTGAATTCCAGGTCAGCCTGAGTTAGAGTGAGACCCTACCTCGGAAAACCAAAAAATAAAAAAATAAAAAAAGAATTATTTTTGGAGAGGGGTGGGTTTCAAGGTAGGGTATCACTCTAGCCCAAGCTGGCCTGGAATTCACTCTAGTCCCAGGCTAGCTTCAAACTCATAGGTGATCCTCCTACCTCTGCCTCACAAGCACTGGGATTAAAAGTGCGCAGCACCATGCCTGGCGGAAAATATACTTCTTCTTCTTCTTTTGATTTTTCAAGTCAAGTCTTAACTCTAGTCCAGACTGACCTGGAATTCACTATGTAATCTCTGGGGAAAATATTTTTAAAGGAAACAAAAACAGCCCATATTTCCATCAACTTACTTGACATTTGACTTTTTCCTTGTGAATTTTTTAAAGGTTTTTATTTTTATTTATTTATTTATTTTAGAGAGAGCAAGAGAGAGAGACAGAGAGAAAATTGGTGCACCAGGGCCTCAGCCACTGAAATTGAATTCTAGACACTTGCACCACCTAGTGGGAATGTACAACCTTGCCTCACCTTGGTGTGTCTGGCTTATGGGGGATCTGGAGAGTTGAACATGAGTCCTTAGCCTTCGCATGTAAGTGCCTTAACTGCTAAGCTATCTCTCCAGTCCTTGCGAATTTTTAAAAAATAGTTTTGAGTTATTAATTCACTTTATGTCCTTTTATTATTATTACTATAAAATGTTCAAATTTGTTTTTACTTATTTATAGGGGGTTTGACACTAAGGTCTTACTGTGTAGCCCAAGCTAGCCTCAAACTTGTAGCCCTCTTTCTGATTCAGCCTCTCAAGTGTTGGGAATACAGTCATGTACCACCATGGATGGGGCTCAAATTTGTTTCCATAGAATCAGTGATTTCCCTTTTCATAGTAACTGTTAGTGAATGCAAGAAACTTTCAAAGCTTACACAATTCGTCATATATATCATGTATTTAATCATATTACTATTTGTGTAATCTTTGATTTTTGTTTATCCTGTTATAACTACCGTTGTGCTTATTACATTTTCTATTTATAAATTAGGATATTTACAAAAAAATTTTTTTAATGTAGGTTTCAGGATATGGTGACTAGGAGATTTTGATTCCTTTTTTTTTTAAATTTTATGAGAGTAAGAGAGAGAATTGGCACATCAGGGACTCTAGCCACTACAATTGAACTCCAGATGCATGTGTCACCTTGTGCATATGTGTTGCCTTGTGCATCTGGCTTATGTGGGTTCTGCAGAATCAAACCTGGATCCTTAGGCTTCATAGGCAAGTGCCTTAACTGCTAAGTCATTTCTCCAGCCCCAAGATTTTGATTTCTATTACAAACGCTAAACTGTTTGTTTGAAACAAAGTCTCACTTTGTAGGTAAGGCTGGCCTTACTTAAACTGGGGGCAAGCTTCTTGCCTCAGCCTCCCAAGGGCTAGAATTACAGTCATAAATTACTATACCCAGCGAGAATGTTTGTTTGTTTGTTGTTTTTCAAGGTAGGGTCTCACTCTAGCCCAGGCTGACCTGGAATTTACTATGTAGTCTCAGGGTGGCCTCAAACTTATGATGATCCTCCTACTTCTGCCTCCCAAGTGCTAGGATTATAGGTGTGTGCCACTACACCCAGCAAGAAAGGATTTTTAAAAATTAATTAGTTAATCAGTGTGCCTGTGTGTGTGTGTGCGTGTGCACATGTGCAGCATGCCAGGGTCTTGCCACTTTTTGCACTTGTTAAATATGGACAATTTGGCAATCAAACCCAGACTGGCAGGCTTGGCCTTTGACCATTAAACCATCTTCCCAACTCCAAGAAAGGGTTTTTATCTTTACTCTACAAATGAAGAAACTAAGGTTGGTGGGGAAGGGGGTGTGCACCCAGATTGCATTACTGCTGACCCCAGCATCTTACCCACTCCTCTATGGAATGTGAAAGCTTCCACAGGCTATGCACTTATCTCACATCCAGGGAGACTTAATCCAGGATATAAAAATAAAAAGAAAACTAAGTGAGTTACATATTTCAAATCAATTCTCTCTGTTCCTCCTTGCCTTCTGCTCAGGGAGCTCTCCACTACATTTCAGAAGCCAAATCAGAGTAGAAGCAAGACTCAGTAACTGTCAGCAGAACCCACTAGAAGATTAGAAGAGCTCTGTTAGCATTTCATACACATGCTGTTTATCACAAAGGGTGCCATTTAAAAATCATCCTGCCCTTGCATAAATCTTCTACAAAGCCCTAGGGTCCTCCTTAAGCTTTTCATTAGAGAATCATCATGATAACATAGAAGCAGAGTACCTACCTGAGATTAAGACAGAGAAAATGAAAAGGAAAGGGCTAATTGACTCTGTGGAGGCATCAGCATTTTAAACAAAGAATGAGCCCTAAATAAAGTTAATGTTGCAAATTAGGTGTGACTAGGTCCCCAGATGGCAGAAGAGAGAGTCAGAAACCTACTAATGTTCATGAGGCTACCTTCTCAAAAAAAGTGAAAGACATATGGCAGATGTTTTTAGAAAAGTATGGTGGTTTCAATCATATGTCCCCCATAAACTCATGTATTTTGAATACTTGGTCCTCAGCTGATGGCAGTTTGGAAGGTGGAGTCTTGCTGGAGGAGGTGTGTTGCTATGGATGGGCTAGGGGTATTATAGACAGCTCCCCCTTGCCAGAACTTGGCTCAACCCCCTGATGCTCTTTTCCACCTGTTGTGGCAGGGGTGATGTCCACCCTCTGCTCATGCCATGCTCTCCCCTTCCATCATGAAGCTCCCCTTCAAGATTGTAAGCCAAAATAAAAAACGTTCCTTCCATCAGCTGCTTTTAGTAGGATGCTATGTCCCAGCAATGAGAATGTAACTACAACAAAAGGGAAACTTTGCAGCAGCATAGATAATTGATTGAATGAGTTAGAGTAGGATGCAAAGAAACCAGTAAGAAGTCATTGCAATGGTCCAGAGAGAAGTTGGTAGCCTAGTTTGGAAATGATCTTGGGGGTAGAAAGGAAGAGAAGAGGAATGTGAAAACCATTTCAGAGTAACAGTTGACAGAGCACAGAAAACTGTGTCATAGGAGGGTCAAGGTGATATATTATCTTAACAATAAGCACATTGGAGGGGAGGGTCCATATACCTTCTCCATGTCATCCCAGTTGGTGATGATGCCGTGTTCAATGGGATATTTGAGAGTTAGGATCCCCCGCTTGCTCTGAGCCTCATCTCCAACGTAGCTGTCTTTCTGGCCCATTCCTACCATCACACCCTGCAATATAAAAGAGAAGGATGGAGAAGTGAATCAGTTAAGGGGTCCTACAGAGAGATACAGTCATTGTAATGTCCCTGAAGAGGAAAGAGATGGGGAAAGAGCCCTTCTTCCTTGGAAACAGGGCAGCAGGAACAAAGGATAGGTAGACACTGGGCAATCTGGTGGCATTAGGAAGAGGAGGAGGACTTCTTGTGGGCAGGTCTCTCTTCTCTCTTCTAAGACAATGAAATTTTTGTTGTTTGTTTTTCAAGAGTTTCACCCCAGCCCAGGATGATCTGAAATTAGTCTCAGGGTGGCCTCAAACTCACAGCAATCTTCCTACCTCTGCCTCCCAAGTGCTAAGATTAAAGGCTTGCACCACCATGCCCAACACAATGAGATTTCTTTGAGAGAAAACAAGGGCCATAGTACACTTTCCCCCTTACCTTATGTGGTGATTTGATTCAGGTGTCCCCCATAAACTTAGGTGTTCTGAGTGGTAGGTTCTCAACTGATGGAGATTCGGGAATTAATGTCCGCTGGAGGTAATGTATTGTTGGGGCTGGGCTTATGGGTGTTAGAGCCAGCTTCCCCATGCCAGTGTTTGGCACACTCTCCTGTTGCTATTGTACACTTTATGTTGGACAGGGGGTGATGTCCATCCTCTGCTCATGCCATCGTTTTCCCCTGCCATCATGGAGCTTCCCCACAAGTCTGTAAGCTAAAATAAACCCTTTTTCCCCAATAGTAATGTTGGTACCAAGAGTGGCACTGCTGCCAGACACCTGACTGTGTGGCTTTGGCCTTTTGGAGCTGATTTTCAAAAGGAATGTGGAAGGATTTGAAACCGTGGCCTAAGAGATGGCTTGCAGTAAGTACAGTTTGATGGACTATTCTGGTCAGTGTTGAAAGACCTGAATGCAGAAATGTGGACTGTGAGGTTTGGCTACTGAGGGTTAGAAAGAGCTTTGCCTGGACTGGACTAGAAGCACTTTGTGTGACAGGCTTGCTGTTATGCCCATGTCCTGAGAAGTTGTGCAGGGTTGCATTGTGTAGAAATGGACTGGTGTGAGCAGAGGGACATGGCACAGAATGAAATCTTTGGGCTGAAGCTTCTGCCTGTTCAGCTGCAATAATATGAGATTACAACCTTTGAGGTTGTCCAGCTGACCTGCACTGGGGCAACAGAAAGAATGTAGACTCTTTTGAAGGGGCCTGAGTGCTCAAGGAGTGTCCTGTTCTTCAAAGTTTGCTTTATTCCCCCCTGGATTAACAAATTGGCACTCTATCTGGTATTATGGAGTATAAGAAATGCAGGAAAGCCAGGCATGGTGGCACACACCTTAAATCCCAGCACTTGGAAGGCAGAGGTAGGAGGGTCACTGTGAGTTCAAAGCCACCCTGAGACTACATAGTGAATTCCAGGCCAGCCTGGACTAGAGTGAAACCCTACCTCGGGTAAAAAGACCAAAAAACAAACAAACAAACAAAAAAGAAATGCAGGAAAGAGAGAGTCACTGAGTTTGCAACACAGTCTGGTGTTTTAGAAATGGCCATAGGCATTGTGAAGCAGGATTGTCTGCATGGAGACCTGATGGAACTGTGAGGATGAACTGTGGGTTGCAGTGGAGACCCAGTGGAGATGCTGGGACTATGAGATGGCTGCCAAGGAGAGCTGCTGGCCCCAGGTGAAGTTTTCCAGGACTGTGAGTAGCCTAGCTGGAGGGGCGGAATTAGAACTTCAGAGACTTGTTGCTGGTTAGAATTATTGGACTTGGAGATTTATCACTGACTAGAGTTGATGGACTTGAAGGTACAGAGTTTGATGTTTGCCCTGGTTGTTTTAAAGCTTTTATTGGCTGAATATTTCTCTGCTATGCCCAATGCCATCTTTCGCAGTATGAGTGTTTATTCTGTGCCATTATGGGCTTGGGGGGATTTTTTTTCTGGTATTATGGCTCAGTTAAAAGATCTTGGATTATGGGGTTGTCTGAACATCATTAGGATTGATAAAAAACAAAATGTGGGGACTTTGAAAGTTAGACTGCATGTATTGCATTTTACATCATGGATGGTTAACAGTTTATGGGGGCCAGGGGCAGAATGTGGTGGTTTGATTCAGGTGTCTCCCATAAACTTAGGTATTCTGAATGCTAGGTTCCCAGCTGATGGCAATTGGAAATTAAAGCCTCCTGGAGGCAGTGTATTGTTGGGGGCAGGCTTATGGGTGTTACAGCCAGCTTCCCCTTGCTAGTGTTTGGCACACTCTCCTGTTGTCCACCTGATGTCGGGCAGGAGGTGATGTCCACCCTCTGCTCATGTCATTGTTTTCCCCTGCCACTATGGAGTTTCCCCCACTAGTCTATAAGCCAAAATAACCCCCCCCTTTTTCCCAAATGCTGCTCTTGGTTGGGTGATTTCTGCCACCAATGTAAACCTGACGGCAACACCTTACTACACACACACACACACACACACACACAGAGAGAGAGAGAGAGAGAGAGAGAGAGAGAGAGAGAGAGAATACTCAGCATGATCTCTGCAATGTAGGGCCCTCACTGTCTACCCATAGTAACTCAAAATCCTGGATGCAGACAACATACCTGGTGGCGAGGACGGCCCACGATGGAGGGGAAGACAGCCCGGGGGGCATCATCTCCTGCAAAACCTGCCTTGCACAGGCCAGAGCCATTGTCACACACAAGTGCAGTAGATTCCTCTTCACACATGGCGGGTGTGGCTGAGTGAACTGGGGGCTGGAGCACCTTGGGAAGGAAGAAGAACATAATATTCATCCACTTGTAAAATCATGCAAGGTACAGTCTTCTTGGCTTTGGGTGTGTGACTACTGGCAACTAGAGTCCTGTTCCAGGAGACACAGGTATGGACTTGGCCTCCCCAGCCTCCCAGTCTCTGGCAGTTGAGCCTCTCAACTCTAGTCAGTTGCTTTGCACTGAGTTATATTCCACAAAGTTCACATGTTGAGTCTACCTCAGTATCTGCAGTACCTCAGGATGTTACTGAATTGAGAGATTGGTCTCTAAAGTGGTAATTTAGTTGCACTGAAATCATAAACCCAATAGGCTGCTAGCCAATATGGCTATTCACATAGGATGGGAGTCTTTATAAGAAAAGAAAATTATGTGCCTTGAATCACAGCATCGGGGAAGCAGAGGTCAGAGGATTGCTGTGAGTTCAAGGCCACCCTGAGACTACATAGTGAATTCCAGGTCAGTCTGGGCTAGAGAGAGACCCTACCTTGAAAAACCAAAAGAAAGAAAGAAAGAAAAGAAAATTAGAATACAGA
Organism: Dipus sagitta; assembly: GCA_036346955.1. Lineage (NCBI taxonomy): Eukaryota > Metazoa > Chordata > Mammalia > Rodentia > Dipodidae > Dipus > Dipus sagitta. The sequence continues at coordinate 70,581,523 of CM070777.1, forward strand.
TGCAAGTAGAGTGGACTACATAAAGACATGGCCAGAAAATAGCTATTTACAAAGGAAATGGGTGTTAGAAGAAACCAACCCTGCTGATACCTTGACCTCAGACCTGGCTCCCAGGACTATTAGAAAGCAATTTTCCAGGTTTGGGACATGGCACAGCTGGTAAAGCACTTGCCTTGCAAGCATGAGGACCTGATCCCCAGTACGCACATAAAAATGCCAGGTGTGTTTGTAATCTCAGCACTGGGGAGTTGGAAGCAACTGGGGTTCACTAGCCAACCAGTCTAACCTAATCGGTGAGCTCCAGGCCAGTGAGAGACCCTGTTCGTGATTTGCTACTTGTAGATATAAATACACAACACAGAGTTCTGACGGGACATACAACAGACTGTTGTAACTGGGATTACTTCTGGGGCTGAGGAGAAGACCATGAAGGAAGTGTTGTGATTACCTCTCTAGTGGTTTAGGTGATTACAAGACCATATTCACATATAGTTCATATGACAGAAAATAAATCATCAAAGACACAGTAGTTATTAGCAAACTATAGAAGCAGCCAGAGGAGGAAAAGGCAGCTTGAAAGGAGAGAGAAGCAAAGAATTTCACTATCTACTGTTTCAACAGATGAGGAAACAGGATCTCCCTCCAGGTCTGGGAGCTGAAGCAGGATGAATACAGAGGGGTAAAGAGATGAATTTTTCCAACGCCTACTACAGACTTCTTCCCTCTCTCCTCTCTGCCTTCTACCTTCCTTTCCTCTCCTTTTTTTTTTTTTTAAAGAAAAGATTTACTTTTTAAATTTTTTAAAGAAAGATTTATTTGAGACAGAGAGAGAGAGAGAGGCAGATAGAGAGAATGGGCGCACCAGGGCTTCTAGCCACTGTAAACGAACTCCAGACGCATGCGTCCCTTGGGCATCTGGCTTACATGGATCCTGCGGAATCCCTCCCGGGTCTTTAGGCTTTGCAGGCAAACACCTTAAGTGCTAAGCCCAAATTTTTACTTAAAATTATTTATTTATTTATTTATTTATGAGAGAGAATGGGTGCGCCAGGACCTCTAGCCACTGCAGACAAACTCCAGACACATGTGCCATCTGGCTTATGTGAGTACTGGAGTACTAAACCTGGGTTCTTTGGCTTTGCAGGCAAGTGTCTTAACCACTAAGCAACCTCTCCAGGCCCCCTTTTTAAACTTTTTTATTTGAGACAGAGAGAGCTAGAGAGACTGGACACAGTGCAAACAAAGGCTAAAAGCACCACCTTATGTATCTGGCTTATGTGGGTCCTGAAGAACCAAACTTGGGTCCTTAGGTTTCACAGACAAGCACCATAACCACTAAGCCATTTCTCTAGCCCCACCCTCTTTTTAAGAAGGGTCTCATGAAGCTGGGAGTGGTGGCGCATGCCTTTAATCCCAGAACTTGGGAGGTAGAGGTAGGAGGATTGCCATGAGTTTGAGGCCACCCTGAGACTCCATAGTGAATTCCAGGTCAGCCTGGGCTAGAGGGAGACCCTACCTCAAAAAGCCAAAAAAAAAGAGACTCCTCTTGAGACTGGTCAAGAACTCCTGATTGTCTTGCTTCCACCTCTCAAGTGCTGGCATTACAGGCATGTACACCAACTCCAGGGTCTTTCTTTTTTGAGTTAGATAGCATCTGAGACATTCTTGGCACTTGCTGATGAAGAAGAAGCAACAGAGGACTGTAGAGATGGCTTAGCAGTTAAGGCATTTGCCTGCAAAGCCAAAGGATCCCAGTTCGACTCTCCAGGACCCCTGTAAGCCAGATGCACAAGGGGGTACATGCATCTGGAGTTTGTTTGCAGTGGTTGGAGGCCCTGGCATGCCCATTCTCTCTCTCTTTCTCTCTCAAATAAATAAATAGGCCGGGTGTGGTGGCGCATGCCTTTAAACCCAGCACTCGGGAGGCAGAGGTCGGAGGATCACCGTGAGTTCAAGGCCACCCTGAAACTACATAGTGAATTCCAGGTCAGCCTGGGGCTAGAGATCCTACCTTAAAAAAACAAAAATAAATAAATAAATAAAATATATTTTAAAAAAGAAGAAGAAGAAGAAGCAACAGAACCCCAGGAGGCAAGGTGCCTCTCGGCCAATGCTTGGGGCAGGTGCAGTCAAAGTGTATGACCAGAGGTGCCTCCAGTGTAGAGGGAAGGATAGACATGTTAGAGACTCCTCTTCCCCTGACCCCAAAAGGCCTTAGGCTGAAACTGGTCAGTGATGAGTGAGCAAAACAGAGACCATATCTCAGGGCTTTTGAATAGGAAGTTTGAAAGGCTAAACAGGGACAGATCCGAAGTCAGTACAACATGAGACTCTTAAAATGAACAAAATTGGGAACCACCTTAATGTTTAAAAAAAAAGTACTGAATAAGTTAGTTTTAGTTTACAAATTAATTATTAGACTTCTCCATAGTACAGAGAAAGATAAATATTTAATTCAATGGAAAAGTGTTTTTATTATTTTTATTTAGATAAAATAGCATGTAATGTTCAGTGTTTCCAAATTTCCTAGAAAAAAAGAAACTTTTTTTCGATGTAGGGTCTTCTATAGCCCAGGCTGACCTGGAATTCACTAAGTAGTCTCAGACTGACCTTGACCTCACAGTGATCCTCCTACCTCAGCTTCCTGAGTGCTGGGATTAAAGGTTTGTGCCACCATTCCCAACCAGAATTTTTTTTTTAAAGACAAAGTGGTGCTTTATTTGTTTATTTGAGAGAGAAAAAGAGAGAGCGGGAGAGAGAGAGAGAGAATGAGCATGGGTGCACCAGGGCCTCCAGGAGCTGCAAATGAACTCCAGACGCATACACCACCTTGTGCATCTGGCTTATGTGGGTCCTGGGGAATCAAACCTGGGTCCTTTGGCTTTTCAGGCAAGTGCCTTGATGGCTAAGCCATCTCTCCAGCCCCAGAAATGTATTTTTTATTGATTTGTTAATCCATTTTTTTGAGATAGTCTCACTTTGCAGCCTAGGCTGGCCTCCAACATAGGATAATCCTTCTGCCTCAGCTTCTCAAATGCTAGGATTACAGACATGAGCCACTATATGCAGCAAAATGTATTTTTCTTTTCTTTCTTGCATGTGTGCACATGTGTATGATATGGATGTGTGCACATGCTTACTCCATGTGCTTGCATGTGGAAGCCAGAGGATGGTGGGTGTCCTCCTATACCACTCCTGTGTGTGTTTCCTTCAGACAAAGTCTATCATTGAACCTGGAGCTGCTCTTTTTATTCAGACTGGCTGACCAGTGAGCTCCAGCAATTCTCTGGTCTCCTCCCCCCCCCCCAACCTGTCCCAGGACTGGGGTTACAGTCCTGTAGGGGTGGGAAATACCCAGCTGTCTACGTGGGTGTTGAGGAATCCAACTCAGGTTGAATCAATCCCTCACAGGACCTCATGCGCATGCAGCAAGTACTGTTACCCACTGAGTCATCTCCCTCCCAGCCTTGTATTTTTAAAAATATTTTATTCTTATTTATTTACAACAGAGAGAGAGAGAGAGAATAGGTGTGCCAGGGCCACTGCAAATGAACTCCAGATGCATGCACCACCATGTGCATCTGGTTTATGTGGGTTCTGGGGAATCAAATCTGAGTCTTTAGGCTTCCCGGGCAAGCGCTTTAACTGCTAAGCCATCTCTCCAGTCTCAGCCTTGTATTTTTAAGTTTAAAAAATTGAGCCAGCCAGGCATGGTGACACATGCCTTTAATCCCAGAACTGGGGAGGCTGAGATAGGAGGTTTGTCATGAGTTCAAGGCCACCCTGAGACTATATAGTGAATCCCAGGTCAGTCTGGGCTAGAGCAAGACCCTACCTCAAAATCACCCCTTCTAAAAAAAAAAAAAAATATATATATATATATATATATATATATATATATATATTGAGTCAGCCAGGTCATGGTGGTACACACTTTTAGTCCCAGCACTCAGAAGGCAGAGGTAGGAGGATCACTGTGAGTTCCAGGTCAGCCTAAGCTAGAGTGAAACCCTACCTCTAAAACAAAAATAAAATAAAATAAAATAAAATAAAATAAAATAAAATTGAGGTCCCTTTCCATGTATAGCATTATCTATTTAAACCTTGAAACAGCCCTGAGAAAACTTATTTTCAAATCCCATTTAGAAAGCAAGATTGTGAGGAATTAAAAAACTCATTCTGATGAGCATGGTGGCACACACATTTAATCCCAGTACTTGGGAGGCAGAGGTAGAAGGATCACCATGAGTTTGAGGCCACCCTGTGACTACATAGTGAATTCCAGGTCAGCCTGGACTGGAGTGAAACTCTACAAAAAAAAAAAAAAAAAAAAAAAAAAAAAAAAAAACTCATTCTGGGAGCTGGAGAGATGGCTTAGTGGTTAAGGCACTTGCCTGCAAAGCCAAAGGACTCAGATTTGATTCCTTAGTACCCACATAAACCAGATGCACAAGTTGGCACATGCGTCTGGAGTCTGTTTGCAGTGGCTAGAGGCCCTGGTGTGTCCATTTTCTCTCTCTCTCTCTCTCTCTCTCTCTCTCTCTCTCTGCCTTTCTCTCTCTCCTTCAAATAAATAAATAAACAAGTTAAAAAATTTAAAAAATAAACTCAGTCTGAGAGCTTGTAGGTGAGGAGACAGACCTGGCATCCATCCAGGACTGGTTCCAGACCCTGAGCCTGTGCTGGCCTCAGCACAGTGGTGAAGCCATCATAACTTCTCCTTGTTTGGTATTTTGCTTTTGCCCATTTGTCCAGAGCTATTGGCACTGAGAGCCTTAACACAGAAGCATGTCTGTTTCTCTCTCTGGGAACCTCTGAACTCTTCTGGGTCAGAACCAGGTCTGCTGGACCTCTAAGAGCATCTAGCACAGTGAATGCTGAGTGATATAGCAGCTCCCTCCCTGACCTGGTCAGCTCTGTGCCTGGAACCAAGTGCTTCATTTTCTCTTCCCTCACTGGCCAGTGGGGGTCAGTTGTCCTGACCTAGTGGGGTGGGGGGTCCATCTACAGGGGAAAACAGCCTCAAAAAAGCTTCACTTTTGTGACTGTTTCACTGTAGGGCCCCTCAGCATCTTCTCTCATCAGGGTGTGATTTATACTTCAAGTGCCTCTGCACTTTTAAAGCCCCCCCCCCTTTTTTTTTTTTTTTGGTTTTCTGAGGCAGAGTCTCACTCTAGCCCAGGCTGACCTAGAACTCACTCTGTAGTCCCAGGCTGGCCTTGAACTTGCAGTGATCCTCAGCCTCCTGAGTGCTGAAATTAAAGGTGTGCACCACCATGGCGGGCTAAAACTTTTTATTTATTACTCTTGTTTTCTTTTTGTGTGTGCGAGCATGTTCGTGTCTGAGTGCAGGTGCACACATGCCATAGTGCAGGTGTGGGTGTGTGTACTTGCCTTCCGCCTCGTTTGAAACAGGGCCTCTCCTTGTTCACCATGCTGCATTCACCAGGCTAGCTGGTCTGCAAGCTTCTGGACCATTCTCCAGTCTCCACCTCCCTTCTTGCCCTACACACTGGGATTACAGATACTGATATCATTGCCTTAGCTTCATGCGGATTCTGGGGCTCCCAGGTCCTCACCTTATCCACTTTATCCATGGAGGCACCTCCCCAGCCTCTGTTTTCATTTTGCTGTGTTGTCATTTTGAGACAGGGTGTCGCTACCTAGTCCAAGCTGGTCTCAAGCTCATGGCAATCCTCCTGCCTCAGCCTCCCAAATGCTGGGATTTGCAGGTGTGATTCCCTTGGATTCCCTTTGGCTTTTCAATGATCTCTCTCCTTCCTGATGTCCCCTCACACAAAAAGAATCAGAGGTGGACTGGAGAGATGGCTCAGTGGCTAAAGGTACTTGCAAAGCCTGATGGCCTGGGTTCAACTCCCTAGTACCCACATAATGACAGATATACAGAGCGGCACATGCATTTGGAGCTTGTTTGCAGTGGCAAGAGGCCCTGGTATACCCATTCTCTCCCAGTTTCCACTTGCAAATAAATAATAAATAAAAATATTTTGAAAAGATTTTATTTCCCAAGCAGCATGGCCATGAGCCACTACAGATGCATAGATCTGCTTTCCCGAGGTAGAACCAAAAGCAAACAGAATGGCAGGTGAGGATGGGCAGCTGGAAGAAGGGCTTCCGATAGGCTCCTGTGATGTGCGTCAGGAGCAATTCTAAACCTTTCTGGTAACTTGTGGCTGGTCTCTAGCATGTCAGCTGAACCTAAGCCAAAGTCACTGTAGTTTCCTGGGGTTGCAACTGCTTTGCCTTCAGGGGAAGCTGAGAAAACTGTTGATTTTCAACACATACAACATCTAGGCTTCATGAGAGAGCTCACAGTGGGGCTGGAAAGATGGCTTAGTGGTTGAGGCACTTGCCTACAAAGCCTAAGGACTCAGGTTCAATTCCCCAGTACCCACATAAGCCAGATGAACAAGGTGGCTCATGTGTCTGGAGTTTGCTTGCAGTGGCTAGAGGCCCTGGTGTGCCCATTCTCTCTGTCTGTTTCCTCTTCTCTTCTCTTCTCTCCTCTTCTCTTCTCTCCTCTCCTCTCCTCTCCTCTCCTCTCCTCTCCTTCCCTCCCCTCCCCTTTTCTCTCTCTCTCTCTCTCTCCCTCCTTGCAAATAAATAACTTTTTTTAAAAAAGGTCTCACAGTGGGGCTGGGGAGCCTTCCAGCTCAGGTTCAAACTCCCAGTACCCACACAGAGTCAGATGCACAAAATGACATAAGCAACAGAGTGCATTTGCAGTGGCAAGAAGTCCTGGCCTGCCTATTTTCTCTTTCTCTCCTTCTCCTCACAAATAAATAAATAAAATATATTTTTTAAATCTCACAAGATTAGAAATCTAGTTTTGGGGCAAATGAGTACAAATAATTTGTTCACTACCCATCTTCTTGGCCATCCCAGCTCAATATGTGGACAGGTGTGAAGATTCACCCTTCCCAGAACACAGGGGCTAGTTTAGGTCCAGTTTCTCCCACCTCTCCTTTCCTAGCACTTATTCTTCCCCAGAACTCTCTTCTCATAGCCCTGATCATGTTTTCCTCCCTGGTCCCCAGTTTCCTCCATTATAAGGTAGAAATGATGTCATCTTACCATCTATCACACGAGATGATAGACAGATTAAACAAAAACATGGATATGAAATTTCGGTACCGATCATAAATGAGGATAGGCATACTTGGGCCATCTTTAGAAAAATCCCACAAGCTATAGGTGGTTTTTGCATTGTTCAATGGTTGAAGAAAAAGCAATAGAAGACCAATAGTTTGTGGCTTGTGAAATTATATAAAATTCAATTTCAGTGTCTGTAAAAAAAAGTGTTTTGTTTTTTAAAGACAGGATGAAGCCCAGGATGGCCTTGAACTTGCTATGTAGGCAAATTGAACTCATGGTCTTCCTGCCTCTACCTCCTGAGTACTGGGATTACAGGAGTATGCCACCACACATGGCATGTATAAATAAAAGTTTAGCTACACAATAAGCTTGCCCATTTAGTTCTATATTGTCTATGGCTGCTTCTTGGTTATAGCAGCAGAGCTGTAGTTGCTTAAAATGTGTACTGTCTGGCCTCCTATAGAAAAAGTTTGCAGACCTCTATTGTAACGAGCCAAGAAGACACAAGTTCTTATTCATCTCTCTCATTCTTCGCCACGCAAACTTACTCTTGGGACAGAGTGTGTCATTCTGAAGGAAGCACATCATCCATTTCATAAACCAGTGACTACCAAAGGATGAATTTATGCCAGTTACACAAGATATCTTCATTTTGCTGGAAAGCTTTAACCCTAAATAGAAGGCCTCTAAAAGGTGGGATTTCAAATAAATAGTTGGAGATATAATTTATTTTGTTTTGTTTGTTTGCTTTTGGGTTTTTGAGATAGGGTCTTGCTCTAGCCCAGGCTGACCTGGAATTCACTATGTAGTCTTGGGATGGCCTTGAACTCACGGTGATCCTACTACCTCTGCCTTCCGAGTGCTGGGATTAAACATGTACCCCACCATGCCTATACTCTTCCTGTTATTACCAGTCCCCTACTCTGGCATAGAAACATACTGTGCAGCTGGTGTGCTGGATGTCCCCCAAAGGCCTGCATATTAAAGACCTAGTTGACATCTGTAGATGGTGAATAAGAACCTCCAAAACTGGGAGCTAAAATACACCCTTTCTCATTGCAACTTAATAATCTCAGGTGTTCTATTTATAGAGATAGAAGATGAATAGCACACACATGATCAGAAAAGCTGGCAGAAAGGAGTCACTGCATGGAAAACATTATGCAAATAGAGGACTAGCAGCACTCTAAAACAGACTCCAGGGTACTTTCACTGAGTTCGTATCTATTCATTCCATGAAGACGACTTCTGGAGCTGGGAAGATGGTAAAGTTGGTAAAGCACTTGCCTGGCAAGCAAGAGGACCTGAGTTTGACCCTCAGAGTCCACATAAACGCCAAGTGTGGTGGTGCACACCTGTAACCTCAGCCCTGAGAAGGCAGAGAAGCTGTTCCCTGGAGCTTTCTGGCCAGCCAGTCTAGCCTACTTGGTGAGCTCCAGGCCATGGACAGAGTTCTTCAAAGGAAGTGGCTGGAATTCCTGTGGATGACACCTGAAGTTGTTCCATGACCTCCATACGTGCAAGCACACACACATGTACCTACACACACATGAACCCACACATATGCATATGCATAAAAAAAATGACTTCTGAGCCGGGCTTGGTGGTGCACACCTTAAATCCCAGCACTCAGGAGGCAGAGGCAGGAGGATCGCCATGAGTTGGAGGCCACCCTGAGACTACATAGTTAATTCCAGGTCAGCCTGGGCTAGAGTGAAACCCTACCTCGAAAAAACAAACAAACAAAAAAATTACTTCTGGTAATATTTCTGTGGCTGTTTTTTAGGTAGAGTTTCACTTTAGCCCAAGCTGACATGAAACTCTGTAGTGCCAGGCTGGCCTTGAACTCAGTGATCCTCCTACCTCAGCCTTCCAAATGCTGGGATTAAAGGCATGAGCCAGGGTTGGAGAGATGGCTTAGCAGTTGAGGCCTTTGCCTGCAAAGCCAAAGACCCTGGTTTGTTTCCCCCAGGACCCATGTAAGCCAGATGCACAAGGTAGTGCATGAGTCTGGAGTTTGTTTGTAGTGGCTGGAGGCCCTGATGTGCCAATAGAAAAGCGAGAAGAAAAAGAAAAAAAAAAGGCATGAGCCAACATGCACAGCTATTTTAATTATTTTATTGAGAAAAGGTTTCATGTAGCCCAGGTTGGCCTTGAGCTCAATATGTAGCCAAGGCAGGCTAACTCCTAATCCTCCTGCCTCTACCTTCCAAGAGCTGGGATTACAAGAATGTATCACTACACCCTCCATGGTGATTCTTCCCCCCCCCCCCCCCCCCCGCAGGCAGGGTATAGCTCTTGCCCAGGTTGACCTGAAATTCACTTTGTAGTCTCAGGGTAGCCTTGAACTCATGGTGGTCCTCCTACCTTGGCCTCCTGAGTGCTGGCATTAAAGGCGTGCACCATCACACCCAGCCCCAACAGTGATTCTTAAAGTTTGAGAACTCTAGGCCAAGGCCCTCGCTATGCTTTATGGCATTTATCCCTCACTAAGTAGATACTATTTCAGGTGCCCATAATTTACAGGTGAGGAAATGGAGGTCAGTCATGCTGTATCCAAGACTTGCAGTCCACCCTCAACCTACCCCAGCTGTGAAGAGCTGCCACAAGCGTGGCAATGAGCCTTCAGTCTCGCCCCTCTTGATTCTTGGAGCCTGCTGTCTGTGTGCGTTGGGGGAATAGTGGCCTTATCAAGGGATGCCACAGCTGAGTGTAAGTCATTGTGCCTTGTTTCTTTTAATGCAGCAACTCATTCAATAGCCCAGACTGGCCTTGAGCTCATGGCAATCCTCCTGCCTCAGCCTTGCAAGTACTGGACCAAAAGACATATGTTACCGTACTGAGCAAGTGTTAAACTTCTGGATGGATTACTGAGCTGCCCTGGGCCTCAGTGTCCTTATCAGATAAGAATGAATTAACTGGCTGCCAAATGCCTTCCAGCTCTAAAACATGATGTCATAGGACATTTGCCCTTCTTTACCCCTAACTCTCCTCATCCCACAGCCTTCAGACACTAGAAAAATTCCCTATTTACCTTAGCCAAGCACGTATCAGAGGACAGAGACCTACCCAAGGGGGCCTGAAGAAAATGCCTTCCTATTCCCAACATGAATATCTCATGGATACCAGGACCACCACTGGCTTTGACTCAAATACTGGAGAGGAAGTTGCTTTTCTGCAAACCTCCCTAAAGCAACCTCCCTGACATGCTGACCAATGACTCCAGGTGAGTGGGGAAAGTAAGGACAGCAGATACCACGCCCCACCACCTTCCAGCCTGACAGCCCAGAACACAGCGCTAAGCTGCCTGGACCCAGGATGCTCTCTGGTCAGACATACCCAGGTGAGCTGCAAAGTGCTTGCAGGCACCACTGCCACCCACTGAGGGCCTTGTCGTGTGACCTGGACCAGCGTCATGGAAATCAAGCCAATCTGGAGTCCTCCCTGACAATCAGGAGGTCAGACAGCCTCAGAAAGGAAGAGGCTACGAAAGCCAGACTGTACTCACCAAGAGCGTGAGAGGTCCTTCTCCAAGGACTGAGGGCCGCTGTGTCTTTGGCAGAAATACCAGAGCAATATAAAACCCCAGAGGCGGATCTTCTTTAAACAGAGTCCCTAAAAAGGCCAGCTGACGGTGTGGTAGCAATATTACCATATAAGGTGTTTTTTTCAATAAAGCGGCCTTGGGGGTGTGTGTAGGGAGGGTGGGTAGAGTGAATTATCATTTGAAAAATGTATGCAAAAGGATTCAAGTGGTAACTGCCTGGGTGCTGGTGGTTTGTTCCTTTTAGACTGTCCTCACATAAACAAAACTCACACCAGGCCTTATAAGCTGCCCAGCATGAGGCCAGACAAGGCTGTGCTCCAGAGAGACAACCATACCAAGAATGGCAGTGGGATTCCTCTGTCCACACCTCCTGCCTCAGGCCTACTGCCCACTGCCCCAGGGTTTGCCTGGGACACTCATGCAGTGTCCCCCAAATGAGTAGCTGTGCTTTGGCTGGCACAAGCCTGGGACAACAGAAAGCTGAAGGGAAATTCCACTTGTACTTGGCAAGAAATCCCAAGCACTCCACTGTCTTACTGCCCTGGGGTCCCCTGCTGTTATAAGCTTCCTGTGGAACTTTACTCTCTCACCTGTCTCCTTCACTTCCCTCTACCAGTCCCCCAGTACTGGAAAATACAGACCAAGAGACCTTCCTCAAGGTTGAGTGCACCTAACAAGACTCATAAGCATGTGGAAATTTCCAGAGTCCCGTGGCTCTTGCTTCTCTTGTGCAGCTCATGTTCTCTTCTTGGGTAGCTGTTTCATGCCGCATTATGTTGGATACCATCTCTGTGGCGAATACTTTCAACTCCACAAACACATCACACCTAACCCAGACTAAAACAATCGATCAACTGCTTATTGGAGAGCTCCAACGAGGTGACTCTGGGCTCTTTCAGCTCAGCTGTCCAAAACTGATGGTTTCACCTCCACAAAGCTGTACTTCCTGCTTCCCTCCCTCACTATCTTTCCTCTCAGCTAGTCTAGAAACCTTTGTCCCTCCTTCCCCAGCTATCTGAGCTCCCTGCCTGGTTGTCATAAAGTGCTTCTGAAGTGTGTCTTCCGGTCTCTGATTCTAGCCTGGACCTGTCTGACCCGGAGTTCAGCTGAACTTTCCAATTGGCTTTCCTGACTCTGCTCCATGATCAAACCCAGCCGTTCCCAATGTGGGGCCACCAGCGTGCAGCACCAGCATGACATAGAAATGTGGCCAAAATACAGTTTCTCAGGCTTCCCCCAGATCATTGAATCAGAAACTCCTATTCTTCACAAGCCCCACCCCCAACAGCTGGATGCCCAGAAAACCTACCTTTCAAAGGAGAATGCAGTGGATACCGACCATCATCTAGAAATGCTTATTTGTGCATATTCAGAAAAGCACAAGTTCTTTTCTTTTTATGATGGTATTGATTGTTATGCTGTTCCCCAAAGCTGGTCCAGAACTCATAGGCTCAAGTAACCCTCAGGCTTCAGCCTCCCAGGTAGCTGGAATTACCAAGTACATGCCACTGTGCTCATTATGGTAAAATTCTTAGAGCTTTCATTTGATTAGAGTTCTTCATTAAGCAAGAACATGTGAACTATTGATGGACACTGCCAACTGTTAGTACCAGTTTAAACTCCTGCCAACAGTATGAGAGACCAATATTTTTATACTCCTTTAGATGTTCAATACCAGTGGGAGATTTGGTCTATTACATTTTTAAAATATATTTATTTATTTTATTTGAGAGAGAGAGATAGAGAGAAAGAGGTAGATAGAGAGAATGGGCTTGCCAGGGCCTTCAGCTACTGCAAACACCACCTTACGCATCTGGCTTACATGGGTCCTGGGGAATTGAACCTGGGTCCTTTGGCTTTGCAGGCAAATGCCTTAACGGCTAAGCCATCTCTCCAGCCCTATTACATTTTTTTTTTAAGTAAGGAAGGAGTTATTTTAACTTGCATTTTAAGGGTGCAGTCCATCATGGAGGGAAGCCATGTAGCCGAAGCTTGAGGCAGCTGATCACATCATGTCTGCGGTCAGTAGAGAGAGCGCTGCTCAGCTCCCCATGCCCTTTGCATGCAGTCTGGATCCCCGCCCAGCCTGTGCAGTGGCCATCCACATTCAGGTGGGTCTTCCCTCCTCAATTTACCTAATCTAGATCTCCCAGAAATAGGTCCAGGTTTGTTTCCATTGTGATTCTTTAAAATTATTTTTTGGGGGCTGGAGAGATGGCTTAGTGGTTAAGCGCTTGCCTGTGAAGCCTAAGGACCCTAGTTCGAGGCTCAACTCCCCAGGACCCACGTTAGCCAGATGCACAAGGGGGCGCACGTGTCTGGAGTTCGTTTGCAGTGGCTGGAGGCCCTGGCACGCCCATTCTCTCTCTCTCTCTCTGCCTCTTTCTCGCTGTCTGTCGCTCTCAAATAAATAAATAAATGAAAAACAAAAAAATTAATTTTTTATAATTTCAAATATGTATATTATATATTTTTGATCATATTTCTCCCATCACCTTCTCTTGTCCACCTCTCACTTCCCACTCCTTCTGAACCCCTTCTTCTTCCCAACTAGTTCCTCTTCTATTTGGATGTCTTTGTGTGTGTGAGAGAGAGAGAATGAGAGATACAGTGAGTTCAGTTAAAGTTGCTTGCCTGAGCATGTATAGGGAGTTATTTAACCAAGAATGGGCAATTTACCAGCGGCTATGCCACTGAAGGAAATGTGTCCCCCTCCCCCAGCCATCATTAACTGCCAATAGCTCTTCAGTATGTTTGTTTATTACATTTAGAAGCATGTTGATTTTTTTTTTTTTTTTTTTTTAGTTTTTCAAGGTAGAGTTTCACTCCAGTCCAGGCTGACCTGGAATTCACTATGTAGTCTCAGGGTGGCCTCAAACTCACGGAGATCCTCCTACCTCTGCCTCCTGAGTACTGGGATTAAAGGCGTGCACTACCACGCCCAGCAAGCATGTTGATTTTTAGGACTCACCATCTTAGAGTTGTCCAGGATATTTTTCTAAATTATGAAAGTAATATATGTAATGATTTAAGAAAACAAAATAACAGTTAGAAATAGGTGTCTACATCTGGGTTGTTTCTGTGCTCATCTGATCCTCTTTGTTCCCAGAGGAGCCATACAAAACATGGGCAATTATCCTTTTGTTATTGTTGTTGTTATTGTTTTTTGAGGTAGGGTCCCGCTATAGCCCAAGCTGACCTAGAATTCAGTATGTATGTAGTTTCAGGGTGGCCTCGAACTCATGGTGGTAATCCTATCTCTGCCTCCTGAGTGCTGGGATTAGAGGTATGCACCGTCACACCTGGCAATTATCCTTTTTTAATCAATCAATTTTCATATAAAAATTATCTCAAAATTTCTCTTCAAGGCAGGGTCTCTCTCTAGCCCAGGCTGACCTGGAACTCACTCTGTATCCCAGGCTGATCTTTTTGTCTTTTTTTTTTTTTTCGAGGTAGGGTCTTGCTCTAGCCCAGGCTGACCTGGAATTCACTCCGTAGTCTCAGGGTGGCGTCGAACTCACAGCGATCCTCCTACCTCTGCCTCTCAAGTGCTGGGATCAAAAGTGTGTTTCACCATGCCAGTCTTTTTTCTTTTTAAATAAATAAATAATATGTGTATATTTAAAGCAGAGAGAGAAGAGAAATAGAGAGAATGGGCACACCAGGGCCTCCAGCCACTGCAAACAGACTCCAGATGTGTGTGCCACTTTGTGCATCTGGCTTTACCTGAGTACTGGGAATCATACTTGGGTTGTTAGGTCTGAAGGCAAGTGCCTTAACCACTGAGCTATTTCTCCAGCCCCCAGGCTTGTCTTGAATTCACAGCAATCATCCTACCTCAGCCTCTCAAGTGTTGGGATTATAGGCATGAGTTATGATTCCTAGCTCTCATAACTTTCTTTTAATTCTTATTTATTTGCCCATGCCCATGCCCACAGGTGCATGGGTGTTATATGTGTGCTAGGGCCTCTTGCTGCTACAAATGAACATCAGATGCTTGTGCCACTTTTTCCATCTAGCATATGTGGGTGATGAGGAATTAAATCTAGGCCAGCAGGCTTTGCAAATAAGTGCTTTAGCCACTGAGCCATCTTCCCAGCCCCTTCATAAAAAATTTAAGTAACATTTTCTAATATTTAGAAGATGTGGTATTTCTCCACTATAGCAAAGCATTGACATTCAACCTGTGGTTTTAAAAATATTTTAGTTGGACATCCCTGATACTGGAAACTTAAAACAGGGGTAGTCATGAGCCCTAGGGGTGTAACATCTGCTGATGTCTGGAAAAATGTATATACTATGCTTATCAAACTGCCCAGTAAGCACTTTTCTTAATATTTATACCCTTATATTAACGCTACTCTCACTTTGGGTAGAGAATCTTCTCTTTTCAGATGGCAGTGACCTTGGGATGACTCAGAAGGTATCATAGTGCTGGAAAGAAGTGACTGGAGTACTGAGTAACAACTCAATCACACCTTCCAAGGCTCAGGGTCTAATGTGGAAGAGGTAGCGGAAAGAATGTAAGAGCGAAAGGAAGGGTAGGACTCCTTACAACGTCCTCCCTCCAGACATAAAATGGCCTGGATATCCATGACCTCATAGTGCCTGACACTACCTACACAAGACCATCATAAGAGGATGAAAAGATCATGACATCAAAATGAAAGAGAGACTGATTGAGATGGGGAGGGGATATGATGGAGAATGGAATTTCAAAGGGGAAAGTGGGGGGAGGGAGGGTATTACCATGGGATATTTTTTATAATCATGGAAGATGTTAATAAAAATTAAGAAAAAAAAGAATAGAAAAAAATATTTTAGTTGGGCTGCAGTGATGGCTTAGTGGTTAAGGCACTTGTCTGGGAATCCTAAGGACCTAGGTTTGAGTCCACAGTACCCACACATGCCAGATGCACAAAGTGGCGCATGTGTCTGGAGTTTGTTTGCAGTAGCTGGAGGCCCTGGCACACCCATTCCCTCTCTTTTTCTCTCTATCTGCCTCTTTCTCTCTCTCTCAAATAAATAAATATTATTTAAATAATATTTTGTTATTTATATTATTTCTTTGTGATACTAGGAATCAAACCTAGGGCCTCACATGTTAGGCAAGTGCACTACAACTGAACTATATTCCCAGCCCTGTTATTTTCTAAATTAGGTTTTATTATGGCATTTTGTTTTGTTTTGTGAGGTAGGGTTTCACTCTAGCCAAGGCTGACCTGGAATTCACTGTGGAGTCTCGGGGTGGCCTTGAACTCACAGTGATCCTTCTCCCTCTGCCTCCTGAGTGCTGGGACCAAAGGCGGCGCCACCACGGCCGGCCCCATTGTGGCATTTTCATCCGCACGTTGTTTTCCTTGACATGCTTGTCCCTTGCTCGCTCCTCATTCCTGCGGTATGTGTGCTATCACCTGCTACCACCTTCTTTGCTCCCTCCCTCCCCCTTAAGACCTCAGTTTCTCGTGCTTGTAAGGTGAGTACTTTACTGACTGAGCTATCTCTAACCCCAGTTACCTTCATTTAAATCAAGTGAATATTTCTCTTTAGATTGTTGAAGGTTGGAGAGATGGCTTAGTGGGTAAGAGTGCTTGCTGTGCAAGCATGAGGGCCTGAGAGGACCCGAGACCACCTGAGTTCATTTCCCCAGCACCCATGTAAGATAGCTGGACATGGCCATGCCTGTCTGTAAGCCTAGTCACATGGGGATCAGAGGCCAGAAAACCACTGGGCTGGAGAGATGGTTCAGCAGTCAAAGACACTTGCTTGCAAAGCCAGATTCGGGCCCGGATTCAATTCCCCAGAACCCATGTAAAGCCAGATTACAAAGTGGCACATGCATCTAAAGTTTATTTGCAGTTGGCAAGAGACCCTGGTGCACCTATTCTCTCTTTCCTCCGGCCCCGTCTCTCATCTCTGCTCACAAAGAAATAAAAAATATTTATTTAAAAATCTGATATGGCCTCCAGTTGATTGCACAGCCCCAGCTCTTCAGGTAGGAGGAGAAAGAGATTGCAATTCTCTTTTACTCTGATGATATGACCTTATTTTCTTGACATAGAAATAGTCTGTATATGCAATAGACGTGACTAGTTAATGAAGGACAGAAAGCAGTGATGCAGATCAAAACTTCTAATGTTTAGTACTACCAGTAGGTATTCTTTCCCATGCTCTTCCTGAACTGATGTCATGAGACAGCCACATTGCCTATTCCTTACGTCCCCGAATTTGCCTATACAGAAGCCCTTTATAGTTGCTACAATTTCTCTTTCCACTGTAAAGAAGGACTCCGTGTGGTAAGTGGGCTTGGGTTCTTTCACTTCATCTGGTCAGCTTTGGTAAGACAAGACAAAACTGATTGTAAGTCTAGAGCCACAGATCACACTCAGCCACCACTAAAGGGTGGCAGCTGTATCCCAGGCGTTGCAAAAATCACAATTCCACATTCAGTGTCGCTAAATATTTGCTAAAATTTCAACAACAGTAAAGTTGGATTTGTTTATAAAACCCATGCATTTGGGGTTTGGGAGGTGGCCCAGCAGTTAAAGGCACTTGCTTGCAAAGTCTGCTGGCCTGTACCCACATAAAGCTAGATGCACAAAGTGGCACATGAATCCAGAGTTTGCAGTGGCAAGAGGCCTTGGTGCACCTGTATTTTCTCTTTCTCTCTGTCCGTCTCTCTCAAATAAATAAAAATAAACCACGTAATAAAGACAAAGGGCAGTGACACATGCCTGTCAAATCCCAGCACTCAGGAGCGAAAGCAGGAAGAACAGGAGGCCATCCTCAGCTACATCGTGAGCTTGGGGCCAGTTCGGACCACAGGAAACCCTATCTCTAAAAGTCGTGAAACAGACCATCATCAACCCCCTGCTGCAAAACAAAACAAAAACTCCATGAAGTACATTAGAATTCTAATGACTGACAGTGCATCTCTATGGTAAGCCAGGCCAATAGACAACTGGTGGCTCTGCTGCAACCTACTGAACCCACTAGAGTGCCTGAAGAATTACCTTTGCTCTGTATTATGCTTTAGTGAGATACCCTTGTTTACTTGGAAAACAGACCACTGTTTACTTGATGATGTTTGGGCTTATTATATAAATTATGATATCATATTTCATATGTCCATCCATAGCAGGAATAGAAGTCATCATGGTTTATGTTTTTTGCTTTATTACTAAATTTACATGGCTGTATACTTAATTTCTCTATTCCTTTCCCCTATATTCAATTAATTGTATTTATCTTTGTCATAATCTACAAGGTCTGTAGAGCTTACCTATACCAAGTCCAGTGGCACTTGGCACTTAGCAGGCATATGGCAAATATTTGCTGAATGAATGAAAAATGGAGTATAAATAACTACAATGGAAACACTCATGTCTCTCTCTCAGGGCTTCCCTCAGTATTGATAGGGAAAGTTGACACTCACTGTCCTGTGTAAACCCTCTCCCATCAGGAACAATTTGCTCTTGAGCTCTGTCAGGAAAGTGCACTCTTTCAATTATTCCACTGTCTGCTCCAGGAGGTCAGAGGGCATAGAATCCATTTTTTATATTTTATTTATTTATGAGAGAGAAGGAGAGAGAGAAAATGGGTATGTCAGGGCCTCTGGCCACTGCAAATGAACTCCAGACGCATCTACCACCATGTGCATCTGGCTTATATGGGTTCTAGAGAATTGAACCTGGGTTCTTAGGCTTTTCAGGCAAGCAGCTTAACTGCTAAGCCATCTCTCCATCCCCACTTTTTCATTTTTCAAACAGTGCTCTGCACATAGTAAGTACTTAGTAAATTAACTGAATGAACCATAGCCTAGATGCAGCTCATTTTTTATTCCCAGTTTTGGGGAGCAAGAAGGTTAGTACCCCTTAGTTGAGCTACTATTATCTAAAACAGCATCAAGGCTGGGGAGATGACTCGATTGGGAAAGTGCTGGACTCGCAAGCATGAGGACCTGCGTTCAATATCCAACACCCATGTAAAATGTCAGGTGTGGTTTTTGCATACCTGTAATCCCAGTTCTGAGGAGGCAGAGACAGGTCAATCACTAGAACTTGATGGCCAGCTAGTCTAGTCTAACTGTTGAGCTCCAGACCAATAAGAGATCTTGTCTCAAAAAGGGATTGACATAGCCAGGCGTGGTGGCGCACGCCTTTAATCCCGGCACTTGGGAGGCAGAGTTAGGAGGATTGCAGAGTTCCAGACCACCCTGAGACTCCACAGTGAATTCCAGGTCAGCCTGGGCTAGAGTGAGACCCTACCTCAAAAAAAAAAGGGGGGGGATGGACAGCAGACCTGAGAAAGGACACCCAAGGTTATCCTTTAGCCTCCACTTGTATACATGTACCCACACAAACTTGTGTCACACACATGTGAATATGCACATATATGCACTCCACATACACAAAATAAGGCCAGTTCCCATTTATATCTTCTTAACTTACACATCATGGGTTATTGCCCTTGGGGTTGGTGGTCAGCTCTAGCTTTTCCTCTTTGGTGGTGGACCTCTGCTGCCTCTAGGAGTCTAGTGTCCACTTCTTCCTCTTCTTCTTTTATTCTGAGGTAGGGTTTCACTGTAGCCCAGGCTGACCTGAAATTCACTATGTAGTCTCATGGTGGCCTTGAACTAATGGCGATCCTCCTACCTCTGCCTCCCAAGTGCTGGGATTAAAGGCACGCACCACCATGCCTGGCTGTTCACTTCCTTCTATGAATGCAATAATGATCGTCCTTGGACGTGCTGCCTGTTCTCAAAGCGTGTTAACCCAGGCTGGCCAATCATAGCACTCCATCCCTCTGGCCACTGTGATTACCCCAAGGATGAGTCATTACCAAGGCCATGGCCCAAAAATGCAGTTCCAGGACTTGTGTTGAAACCATTGCACCCAGAAGTTTGCCTTTTCCTGCTAGATTTACAAAGACAATAGGCTATCAAATAATAGCTGTTAAAGCTTCTGTTATATGGGCTGGAGTGATGACTTAGCAGTTAAGGTGCTTGCCTGCAAAGGACCCAGGTTTGATTCCCCAGTACCCACATAAGCCAGATGCACAGGGTGGTACATATGTCTGGAGTTCATTTGCAGTGGCTAGAGGTCCTGGTGGGCCCATTCTCTCATTCGCTCTCTTAAATAAATGAATAAAGTTTTTAAAAAGTTTCTGTTATGGAAGAATCTAGTTGAATGAACAAACGCTGAGCATGTAAGAACTAAGAGATGAATATTAAGTAAGTCTTGGTGACAGGAGACACCGGGTCCAACTAAGACTAAGCAGGTACTCTAATTTTCTACCATTGCAATGAAAAGAATTTGAACTGACACAGAACTATTTTCTCCTTTTGTGGTATCTTCCTGAGCCAGCTGAGATCTCAAGGTCATAATCAGAGACTTTGTGATTTCAGAGCCACACTGGGATTGAGAACTAAAATATTTGTGTGGTGGAGCCCTGAGTTGTCCATGGATCCATTAACAATAATTTAAAGAGCCGGGCATGGTGGTGCATGCCTTTAATCCCAGCACTTGGGAGGCAGAGGTAGGAGGATTGCCGTGAGTTTGAAGCTACCCTGAGACTACAAAGTAAATTCCAGGTCAGCCCGGGTTAGAGCGAGACCCTACCTTGGAAAAAAATAAAATAAAATAAAGAAAAATAAAAATCGGTTAAAGTTCCCAGTATGTGTGGGGGGGGGGGAGTGTAGAACACTAAGCTAGGTAAGAGAAGTTCTAGATACAGGTGTGCTACTATGGCATGCAGGGCACTAAGTACTGATTAAGGTGTCAACGTGGCTGTATGGTAGATAGCATGGGTGACATATTGTAATGGGATTGTGCTTTGATGTATTTTTGTTGTTGCTGTTTTGAGGCAGGATTTCACTTTAGTTCATGCTGATCTGAAACCCACTCTGAAGCCCAGGGCATGGTGATCTTCCTCCTTCAACCTCCCGAGTGCTGAGATTAAAGGTATGAACCACCACATCTGGCTTGTATTTTTCTTTTTTCTTTGAGGCAGGTTATCACTGTATTGCCCAGTCTGGTGTTGAACTTGGTAGCTCAGGCTGAGCTTCCTGGTGTATTGAGATCATGGGCATGTGCCACAACACCCAGCACAGTCGACATTGTTTTTTAAAGGTAGTGTCTTGCTCTATCCCAGGTTGACTACATAGTCTAGGGTAGACTCAAATTCATGGTGATCCTCCTACCTCTGCCTTCTGAGTGCTGGGATTAAAGGCATGTGCCATCATGCCCACCTCCAGTCGACATTTTTTAGGGTAAAATGAGATGAAAACAGGAGGCTTCTGGGGATGGCAAAGCAAATGAGGGAACAACAGAGGAGTGTATAAGAATACTCTTGCTTCCCTTCCTATAGGAGATTCTTCCACCTGTGTCACCTACCAATAACCCATTATAGTGTGTTCAACGTAAGTTCCAGACCCACAAAAAGACAGAAATGACCCTGGGCCACTGTGGCAGTTCTTTTTTGGAGCAGAATGAGGCTGGGAAGTATAATCCTCTCCTGAGGAATTGATCATAGAGATCTGCTGAACCCAGATGCCTAAGCCAGGCCTTCTTCAGGCCATAAAACCAGCACTTTGCTCTTTAGGTCAGTTTTTTTGTCAGCTCACCATCCTGTAGACTCTGTCCAAAGATCTGTACTGGCTCTCGCAGGCACCGTTTATGTTGAACAGGCTCCAGCAGTGAGGTCAGCCTCATGGAAGGTTCCCATATATGACGAGCCTCTGCTGCTGCACCCACGAGCTTCCTCCAGGCCCTTCTGCTGAGGCTGCCCAAGAGTAAGGTCTTGACCGATTGCCATGTTGAAGGGGTAGTAGAGTTTTGATTTCAGAAAATACTGGGCATTGTCTTTTTGTCCAATTATAAATGTTGTATGTGTTTGCTGTTATACTTTTGGAGAATTCAAAAATGGATAGAGGAGAAAATAAGGACAACTGGGGTTGGGGAGATGGCTCAGCAGTTAAAGGTACTTGATTGCAAAACCTGGTGGCCCAGGTTCAATTCCCCAGTACCCATGAAAATCCCAATGCACAAAGTGGCACATGCATCTGGGATTCATTTGCAGTTGCAGAAGGCCCTGGCTCACCCATATGCTCTCAACTAAATAAATAAATAAAAATACTTAAAAAATTAGGACAACCATTCCATATTCCTACCCATTGGTAGTTCATATCAATATCACTGTTATGAATATCATTTCTCATAGCTGTTCTGAACACATGGTGTATATGTGGATTTTAGGAAAGGAACTTCACAATGTGGGTCAGAGTATTGATTTTAAACTCCAAGCCAATCATTTGCAGTCCCTTAGCCTTGGGCAATTTAAATGCTTTAAAGTCTTTCTTACTTCCTTCAACAATAAAGTCTACTCCTTCTCAATGTTGTCTTTGGCCAGCATCACATTATTTTAACTTACAGGTTTATAAATAAGTATCATTTAGTAATAAAATTTCCCCATCATTAGCCTTCTTTCAATTTTTAGTGGTTACTTTATGTATTCCAGATTACTCCTAGAATGATACTTTCGAGTTAAGAAATGAGGTTTGGGGTTGGAGACATTGCTCAGTGAGTACAGTGCTTGCTGTGCAAACATGAGGACCTTAGTTTGAATTCTTAGCACTCTCATGAAGGCCCATGGCTGTAATCCCAGTACTGGACAGGCAAACATGGGAGGATCTCTAGGGTTTGCTGGCTGGTTAGTCTGGCTGAATTGGTGAGATCTAGGTTCAGTGAAAGAACTTCCAAAGTTTCTAGCATCTCCCCAAACACTGTTATCAGCCAGAGACCAGGCCTTCAACACATGAGCCTTTGGGGGATATGTCATGTCCAAATCACATGAAGTCTACCCTTTGTGGAATGTCTGTCTTTCTACTGCTTTTCCTCATGACCCACTGCAAAGCTTAGCTGCTATAATTCAAACTTATCTATAGTTTATGACCCCTATCCTGATGACTGTAGCCTCTCTGTGCCATCCAGAACCCTGTCTTGTGATCTGTAGTTAGCCCTATAGTTCCCAGGAGCAGGGGAGCTCTCCTTCAATCTCCCTAGCTGTTGAACCTCTGTTTCTCCTGACTGTGCAGCACTCCAGGAAGAGGGTCTTAGAGAAGCTTTTGATTGAAGCTCCTCCTACCTACATTCCCAGCGCCAGGATTGTTAGCGTGAGACACCATGCCTGGCTTTTTAAAAATGTGGGTTCTGGGCTGGAGAGATGGCTTAGTGGTTAAGCCTTTGCCTGTGAAGCCTAAGGACCCCGGTTCAAGGCTCAGTTCCCCAGGACCCAAGTTAGCCAGATGCACAAGGGGGCGCATGCGACTGGAGTTCGTTTGCAGTGGCTGGAGGCCCTGGCGTGCCCATTCTCTCTCTCTCTCTCTCCCTCTCTGTCTCTCTCTCTCCCTTTCTCACTCTGTCTGTCACTCTCAAATAAATAAATAAATAATGAACAAAAAAAAAAGTTTTTTTAAATGTGGATTGTGCAGATCCAACCCAGTCCCTCATTCTTTCAAGACAAGCACTATACTGACTGAGTTATCTCCCCAATATTCTCATGCTGCCATTTAAGGTGCTTGGTATCCTTGAAAGCACTGGAAGGCTCAAGGGTTTCTTTTCTCTTATTGGTTCTGTTTATCTAGGATTTGTACAAGTGATGCCCTGAGCGACTCGGCATTGCCCCCAGCAGAGCATGCCCTCCACAGACTCTGCACTGGCCTGCAGTGCATTGGTGGGTCTGTGCCTTGAGATCAGTAGTGGCTCCATATCTCCTCATAGCCCAGACCACCAAACAGCTCGGGAGAGAGGAAAAGGGAGGGTGACATGAGAGATAGAACCAATCCCAAGCAAAGAACCTCTGCATGGCCAGACAGGAGCAGGTGCCAAGAGGGGGACTAGCTGACTTCCTTCACTCATTTTGCCACATGGATATCTGTGCACAGGGGCAGAGGCAAGAATGTATGTCAGTACAGTGATCAGCTGGGGATCAGTATGGTTGCAATACATGATGCAGGTCACAGGGCTTAAATATGTTTGCTGAATGTTGACTGGGGATACTGATGAGAGCCTATTCTTAGTCATAGGTTACTAGTGCAGGGTTTTCAACCCTGGCTGCAACTGAGAATCCTAGCAGCTTTAAAGGAAATAAAATAAAACAGAACCACAATTAACAATTATGTGTGGGTTCCCACCTCAGAGATTGGGTTTAACTGATGTTGGGTAGAGCATGGGTATCACTATCTCTAAAAGATCCCCAGGTATTTCAAGCAAGTGCCTTTAACCACTGAGCAACCTCCCAAGCTCCCCCAGGTATTTGACTACGTAGTCAGAGGAAAGAAGTAAATGTGAAATAGTAATGAGGTTCCAGGCCTATAATCTCTGCTCTCAGGAGGCTGAGACAGGAGGATTGCCTTGAGTTTGAGGCCAGCCTAGTCTATATGGTGAGTTCCAGAGCATCCTGGGCTATAGAGTGAGACCTCATCTCAGAAACAAACTAAACAACAGCAAAAGGAAATGTCTGTGGTGATGGGTGAACGATTCTGGATCAAGGCTATTTGAGGCTTCAGGCAGTAGGAAGCCTTGGCAGGTTTCCAAGCAAGACTGGAAATGTGCAGGTGACTGCAACATGCAGACCAGAAAGAACACTGAAAACAGAGCCCTGGAAAAGGCGGCTGCAACAGTCAGGTCAAAGCTAATGAAACTGTTAACTAAGCTGTATGATGCAGAGTGGAGAAATCAGCACCCTTCCCCTGCAGAGTTAAGAGTGCCTGGGGCAAGGAGGAAGAGCCAGGCTGCCTCTGTGTCACAGCAGGGCTGGGAATCATGCTTCTCCTTGCCTCACCACAGCCCCCCATTCTGACCTATACCAAAACCTGCATAACGATTTCTAACCTCTTGGTAGTTAACTGAGGGGGAAAATATCACCTTGAGTCTCAGAGGACTACTAATGTAAGTCATAAAGCCTGGCATCTTCCAGGACACATCACTATAGCACTATAGCAAAGCCAGACTTCATAGTTTCAGACTCCTGCCCCGAATGCTGATTCAGAAAGAAGACTTTCTCTTGAGCAGGGCAGGGTCTCTAATCCCAGCCCTCAGGAAGCTCCAAAGTTTGTTCAAGGTCATAATCAACTGCATACTGAGTACAAGGCCAGTCTGGGCTATAAGAGTCACTATTTCAAAAAAAATAAAAAAAATAAGCTGGGTGTGGTGGCACACACATTTAATCCCAGCACTCGGGAGGAGGCAGAGTTACGAGGATTGCTGTGAGTTCAAGGCCACCCTGAAACTCCATAGTGAATTTCAGGTCAGCCTGGGCTAGAGTGAGACCCTACCTCAAAAAACCTAAATAAAAAAATAAATAAAAATAAAGAAGATAGGAAGGAAAGAGAAAAGGAAGGAGGGAAGAAGGAAGGTGTGGTAGTACACACCTTTAATCCCTGCACTGAGGAAGCTAAGGTAGGTGAATTGCTCTGATTTTGAGACAAACCTGGGCAATCCAGTTAGTTCCAAGTCAGCCTGGGCTAGAACGAGACCCTGTTTTGAGGAAGGGTAGGACTCCTTACAAGGTGCTCCTCCAGACACAAAATGGCGTTGATATCCATGACCTCACAGTGCCTGACACTACCTACATAAGACCATCATAATAGGAGGAAAAGATCATGACATTAACATAAAAGAGAGACTGGGGCTGGAAGGATGGCTTAGCAGTTAAGGCGATTGCCTGCAAAGCCAAAGGACCCAGGTTCCATTCCACAGGACCCACGTTAGCCAGATGCACAAGGGGGCACATGTGTCTGGAGTTCATTTGCAGTGGCTGGAGGCCCTGGCATACCCATTCATTCTCTCTCTCCCTCTTTCTCTGTCAAATAAATAAATAAATAAATAAAAATATTCTAACTTATAAAATGAATTGGATATCATTGCAGTTTAAAAAAGAGAGAGAGAGACTTCCGGTCAAGATGATGGCATAGGAACCACGCCAAAGCAGCCTAGGGGAGAAAAAGCCAAAGAAAACCCAGCAAAATACACCCCGTTACTAAAAAGGGAGGTGTATAAGAGATTAAAACAGTAGCAGAGAAGTAGGAGAGATCCAGAGCATCCAGAGCCCACACGGGCAGGCCGAAGCAGCTCCGGCAGCGGCGGCTCGGGCTCCGGCAGCAGAAGTGGCGGTGGAAGCCGTGACTCCGGCTCCAACGGCAACATCAGCGGCTCCGGCACCAGCTACAGCGGCTTCAGTGGCGGCGAATCCAGCAGCGGCAGCTCCAGCGGATCAGCAGCGGCAGTTCCAGGGGCAGCAGCGGCGGATCGAGCAGCAGCAGCTCCAGCGGCAGCAGTAGCAGATCCAGCAGCAGGGGTGCCTATCTGCAGGGCCACAGTTGCCAGGCTTGGTTTGCCCCGCAGGAAAAGCCAGTGCCCAGTTCCAGAAAACAGAACAGTGGCCCAACGTCCCAGCCAGCAACTTGACTGAGACCAAAAACATCCAAAAAGGTAACTGGGATTGAACCAGGGAAGGGTCTCACTTGGTCACAGGCTGACTTGGATCCCTCAACAGACCAGAAATCTTAACCTCTTTGTTGATAGAGGATCTGGCTTTTATAATACCTACTGTTGCATAAATACTTGGTGCTGTTTTTGACTGAATGTGTACAGGGTTTAGTTAAATTTTAGAATCTACCTGTATTTTATTCCACTCAACCTACTTGAATACTCCCATAGCAGGCAAACTCAACCCCCAGGAACACTTGTCTAGATACTCTGAGAGTGTTAAGAGCCACACCTAACATCTTAATCTCCTACATTGAAGATATACAACATCAAATCAATTGATACGGCTAAGAATACCCAGCTAACTGGAAAATCTAAGCAGTAACAATCCAAGATGCAAAAATATATACATTATAACACAAGAAACACCAAAAACCAAGGCAATATAAATCCACCAAAAAGTATCAATGCATCAGAAATGACCTCCAGTGAAAATGAGTTAGAGGAAATGTCTGAGAAAGATTTCAAAAGAATGATTGTAAATATGTTCAATGAACTCAAAGAAGAAATCAAAGGAATCAAAGAGGAAATCAAAGGCATCAAAGAAGACCCAGGACACCAATTTAATGAAATAAAGAAGTCAATACAAGACAAAAATAAGGAAATAGAAATAATAAAGAAAAACCAGTCAGAATTACTAGCAATGAAGAACACAGTTAATGAAATAAAAAAAAGAGAGACTGATTGAGAGGGGAAGGGGATATGATGGAGAGTGGTCTTTCAAAGGGAAAAGTGGGGGGATGGAGGGAATTATCATGGATATTGTTCACAATCATGGAAGTTGTCAATAAAAAAAAAAATCTGGGCATGGTGGCACATGCCTTTAATCCCAGCACTCGGGAGGCAGATGTAGGAGGATCACTGTGAGTTGAAAGCTGCCCTGAGACTACCTAGTGAATTCCAGGTCAGCCTGGGCTAGAGGGTGACGCTACCTCAAAAAAAAAAAAAAAAAAAAAAAAAAAAGGACAGGGTGGCTGGAGAGATGGCTTAGAAGTTAAGGTGTTTGCCTGTGGAGCCTAAGGAACCATGTTCGATTCTCCAAGACCCAGGTAAGCCAGATACACAAAGTGGTGTATGTGTCTGGAATTTGTTTGCGGTGGCTAGAGGCCCTGGCATGCCCATTCTCTCTCTCTCTCTCTCTCTCTCTCTCTCTCTCTCTCTCGCGTGCATGCGTGCACACGCATGCACAAATAAATAAATAAGATTTTTTTTTTTTTTTGGTTTTTTGAGGTAGGGTCTCAGTCTAGCCCAGGCTGACCTGGAATGCACTATGGAGTCTCAGGGTGGCCTCAAACTCACGGCAATCCTCCTACCTCTGCCTCCCAAGTGCTGGGATTAAAGGCGTGCACCACCATGCCCAGCTAAATAAGATATTTTTAAAAACCAAAAAGAAGGGCTGGAGAGATGGCTTAGCATTTAAGGTACTTGCCTCTAAAGCCAAAGGATCCAGGTTCGATTCCCCAGGACCCAGATACACAAGGTGCCATATGCATCTGGAGTTCATTTGCAGTGGCTGGAGGCCTGGCACACCCATTCTCTCTGTCTCTGTCTTTCTCAAACACTCTCACACACACACACACATATAAAGAGATAGAGAAGCTGGATGTGGTGGCACACACCTTTAATCCCAGTACTCAGGATGCAGAGGTGGGAGGATTGTTGTGAGTTCGAGGCCGGCCTGAGACTACATAGTGATTCCAGGTCAGACTGAGCTAGAGTGAGACCCTGCCTTGGAAAACCAAAATGGGGAGGGGGGGGTGGAAGGGTGGCTAGAGAGATGGCTTGCTTGCAAAAATCTAAAGTCCTAGGTTCAATTCTCTAGTACCCACATAAAACCAAATGCATAGAGCGGCACATGCATCTGGAGTTAAAACAAAGAGAGAGAAAAAGAAAGGAAGGAAAGACAGAGAGAGAGAGAAAGGAAAGAAAAAGAAAAGGAAGGAAGGGAGGAAGGGTCTGGCAAGATGTCTAAGCAGTTAAAGGTGCTTGTTTGCCCTGCTGGCCCAGGGTTCCATTCCCAAGCTGCCTACTTATCCTAGATGCAGAAAGTAGCACTAAGACGTGGTGTTCGTTTGCAGAGGCAGTATCAACCGCTTCGCACACCTTCCCACACACTGCCCAGGTGAGGAAAGCAGCAGTACGTGGGCTCAGCGGAGTGGGTGGCAGGGGATGGACCCACACACTTGGAATGTAACTGGGGATTCCAAATGTCTCTAACACCCCCTGGCTGAAGGCTGTGAGGCTTAAGGAGGAAGTAAATGGGATGACACATTGAGACAGTAGCAGAACATGCCCCTGGAAGATGCAACAGGCAGAGGAAAATCACAGGATAATTGAAAGTGAACTGGGACACACTTCCATGTCAGCACCTCTCAAATTCCATTTCCCCACTTTTCTCAGAACAACCAGGCTTTCAATGAGCTTGTTTATGTGATGCCCCAATCAGACACATCACTGTAGAACAAAGAAAGTTCACTTTTATTGTAGAAGAAAAAATATCTTAAATATGTATTAAATAACTTTCAAACACTTTTTTAAGGGGTTTTGAGCCTCCCTGCAGATAATTAACAAGGTGACAGGTTAGAAGAGGGAGGAAAGGGTGACAATTAAATTTAGGAACAAGGGTAGAGGGGTGCTGTGTCCTGCAATCCAATGGTTTAGTTGCCCTTCTTTTTTCCTGATGTACCTGAAACTTCATCCAGTTGTTTGTTTTCAAATGAAAACTTTGAAAAATGCTCTTCCCTGTTGGTGCCTTCCTTCTATTCAGTCTTCTTCAAACGCTGAGATTCAAGGGCAGTGATGTGTTAGGTTTGAGCTTGAAGGAGGGGATGAGACACTTATCGAAGATCTGTTATTGTAATGACTGTGTCCTTCATACTCACATGACTGCAGTCCTGCCACAGGGAAAGAGGGAGAATGATGAAATCATGGAAAATTCTGGTCAGTTTTTAATTTTAATTTTTAATTTTTTTATACTAATTTATTTGCAAGTAGAGAGATAGAGAGAGGTAGACAGAGAGAATGGACATGCCAGGGCCTCCAGTAGGTGCAAATGAACTCCAGATGTATGCACTTTGTGAATCTAATTTTATGTGGGTACTGGGGAATAGAACCCAGGTCTTTAGGCTTTGCAGGCAAGTGCCTTAACTGCTAAACCTCTCCCTGAAGTCATTTTTTTTAAACCTCTTATTAAAAATAATTGTCTAGCCAGGCATAGTGGCACACGCCTTTAATCCCAGCACTCAGGAGGCAGAGGTAGGAGGATCGTCGTGAGTTCAAGGCCACCCTGAGACTACATAGTGAATTCCAGGCCAGCCTGGACTAGTGTGAGACCCTACCTCGAAAAACCAAACAATAAATAAATAAATAAATAAATAAATGTAATTGTTTAATGTCAATGATTCCCAGTCTATAAACCAAACTGTGATATAAATGGTCATTATAGTAACAGGTCTGGAAATAGCCACCCCCACCAAACTGTTCATACAAAAGTCAAGATCGAGGCTGGAGAGATGGCTTAGTGGTTAAGGCACATGCCTGCAAAGCCTAAGGACCCAGGTTCGATTCTGCAGGTCCTACGTAAGCCAGATGCACATGGTGGCACGTGCATCTGCAGTTTGCAGTGGCTAGAGGCCCTGGTGCACTCATTCTCTCTCCTTCTCTCTGTCTTACTCTCCCTCTCTCTCTGTTTTTAATAAATGAATAAATAAACAAATAAATCTTTAAAAAACAGAGTCAATGTCTTTTCATATGTCTTTGCCAATTATTCAAATGCAGATATATAGTTTGTTTGTTTTTTGAGTAGAGTCTTGCTCTACCCCAGGCTGACCTGGAATTCCCTAGGTAGTCTCATGGTGGCCTTGAACTCATGGCAACCCTCCTCCTATCTCTGCCTCCCAAATGCTGAGATTAAAGGAGTGCACCACCATGCCCAGTGCAGATATATTTTTTAGTTACTATGAAAATATGCATTTATTTAAAAGGATCAGTAAATTGGTTGCAGTTTGGGGGGTCATTAAATGAACTGGATAATGAAGGTCACATTCCATCCCCTGGGATAATGCTCATTTTTGGCAATGTAAAAGCCTATTTTATTTATTTAATATTTATTTACGTGAAACCAGATGTGGTGGCACATACTTTTCATTCACGCACTCGGGAGGCAGAGGTAGGATGAGCGCCATGAATTCGAGGCCACCCTGAGACTACACAGTGAAGTCCAGGTCAGCCTGGGCTAGAGTGAGAACCGACCTTGAAAAACCAAAAAAAAAAAAAAAAAAAAAAAAATTACGTCACAGAGGATCTTGCTATGTAGCCTAGGCTGGCATTAAACTCGCAATCCTCCTGCCTCAGCTTCTTGAGTGCTGGGATTTATAGCTGTGTTTTACCATGTCCAGCTTAAAAAAAGAGTTTTTTTTTAAATAATTGAAAACTTGGACATTGGTGTAGTAGGCTTTTTTATTTATTTGGTTTGTTTGTTTTTCAAGGTAGGGTCTCACTTTAGCTCAGGATGACCTAGAATTCACTAAGTAGTCTCAGGGTGGCCTCAAACTCGTGGCGATTCTCCTACTTCTGCCTCCTGAGTGCTGGGATTAAAGACCTGTGCCACCACACTCGGCTGTTTGTTTGTTTGTTTGTTTTTGGTTTTATGAGGTAGGGTCTTGCTGTGGTCCAGACTGACCTGAAATTAACTCTGTAGTCTCAGGGTGGCCTTGAACTCATGGCGATCCTCCTACCTCTGCCTCCCGAGTGCTGGGATGAAAGGCATGTGCCACCACGCCGGCCCTGTTTGTTTGTTTTTATTATGCAGTCTTTATTTCAAGATCCTGGTACCTAAACATTTATTATATTCCAAGGCAAACCAATTTATTTCAGAGCATATCTATCAGAAAGTTCTTTCTCACATTCAACTGAAATTGTTATCTAGGTTTGATTCGTTAAAAGGCAAAAATAAAGTAAATAAATAATTAGACATAAAATAATGAATTACGTAAATATATTTTGTTCTCCTTTTTTCTAGGTAGGGACTCGCTGTAGCCTAGGCTGACTTGGAATTCACTATGTAGTCTCACAGTGGCCTCAAACTCATGGCAATCCTCCTACCTCTAACTCCTGAGTGCTGGGATTAAAGGCGTGTGCCACCACGCCCAGCCATAAATATATTTTAAAGCTGC
The DNA here is from genome assembly GCA_036346955.1 of Dipus sagitta. NCBI lineage: Eukaryota > Metazoa > Chordata > Mammalia > Rodentia > Dipodidae > Dipus > Dipus sagitta. The sequence continues at coordinate 70,612,908 of CM070777.1, forward strand.
TGTTCCATGAGGTCCCTGTGTTAGTACAGGCAGTGCTATGAAGTAAATGCATAAATTTCTGTCATCCCACTTGCCATCAGCTCAGAACCTTCCTTGGGGCTCTCTTCATATGTCCCAGCTGTTATGTGACAGGGCTCTGGTTCCTTACTCTAAATTGATTACTTTCCTCTAAACCCAAAATAAGTGGTAAACTCCAGGCTAGTTTGGAGTTAGCCAACAGAAGCACGTTAACTCTGTGGGGTGAATTGAAACAGCCTTGTCCACTAAGCTTGTTAATCATGACATATGACTTTGGGTGGGGATTAAGAGTTTAAAAGGAGACGACCACACCCTTTTTTCTAGGCAAAATTCTAGAACCAAATACACCTAGTTTATCTTCTGTGGTAATATTCCTTTATATTCAAATCTTTTAACCAAAACTTTAACAACTGACGTTGATGAAGAAGGAAATTAGGGCTGGAGGGATGACTTAGTGGTTAAGACACTTGCCTACAAAGCCAAAGGACCCAGGTTCAATTTCCCAGGACTCACATAAGCCAGATGCACAAGGGAGCACATGCATCTGGAATTCGTTTGCAGCAGCCGGAGGCCCTGGCACACCCACTCTCTCTCTCGTTGCCTATTCCTCTCTCAAATAAGTAATAAAAATGTAAAAAAAATGAAATTAACATTTAATAAGCCAGCAAAGTCTTTAGGAATTCTCTGTACATTACTTTTTTTTTTTTTTTTTGGTTTTCTTAAGGTAAAGTCTTGCTCTAGTCTAGGCTGACATGGAATTCACTATGTAGTCTCAGGGTGGCCTTGAACTCACAGCTATCCTCTTACCTCTGCCTCCCAAGTGCTGGCATTAAAGGTGTATACCACCACACCTAGCCCATTACTTCTTTTCCTGAGGTTCTAGGGATTGAACCCAGAATCTCATGAATGCTTAGCCACTGAACTATACTTAGCCTTACCTTCATTAAATTCTCTCAGTAGCCCCATATAGTATTGCTACAGAAGAAAGACTCAGGAAGGGTAAGCAGCCTCAAAGACATGTAGTCACTGAGTGCCAGAGTGAAGACTTAAACCTATTTCTATTCCACACTGTTTCCTATGTCCATGCTGATTACGGAGAGGTGGAAAGATGAGTGACAAGGCTGGTCTTCTGGGTGGGTCAGAAAGGGCGATGCACCTCATCAGCTCCAACTGTCCTCCTAGCTTGAAACATGGGCTAGATTTCTTCTACATAGATACATACACAGAACAGAGGACTCTCTTGTGAATGAGGGTGGAATCCTTTTTGTCGGCAGTAAGAGATTTCCTGTAGTCCACGGTCTGTTAACTGGAACACTCCAGTCCTTAAATAAGAACATATAGGCTCAAAGTCAAACAATAGTGCCCTTTATTCCTAACCCCCCCACACACACACAAAGATACACATGGGATCTAGGCATGTACACTTTCCTCTCTGGTGAGTGGGCATATCTTAAAGAATGACTTATCTAGAAGTTATGAATAGAAATCAAACAGTAATCCTTGTTTTTGTTTTTTTGTTTTGATTTTTGAAGTAGGGTCTAGCTGTAGCTCAGGCTGACCTGGAATTCACTATGTAGTTTCAGGCTGGCCTTGAACTCACAACAATCTTCCTACCTTTGCCTCCCAAGTGCTGAGATTAAAGGTATATGCCACCATGCCTGGCTAAACAGGAATTCTTGAGTTGAAAATTATAGCTATAATGAAAAATTCTCTAATGAAATTCAACAACAGATCTGAGTAATAAGAAAAAAAAATAAGTGGACAACCACCATACTAGTTTTGCTGGGAGACATCATCCTAAATAACAAGACTTGGAATGAAAAAGAAGTAACACTCTGAGACAATGAGATTGATTTTGAAATTGTTCAACATCAAATTCTTGATATTGGGCCTGAAAGATAGTTTAGTAGTTAAGGTGCTTGTCTGCAAAGCCTAAGTACCCAGGTTCAATTCCCCAGTACCCAAGTAAGTCAGATCACAAGGTGGCACAAATGTCTGGAGTTCATTTGCAGCAGCAGGAGGCCCTGCTGTGCCCATTCTCTCTTTCTCTCTATCTGCCTCTATCTCTCTCTAAAATAAGTAAATAAAGTTATTATTAAAGTTCTTAATATTCCTATCACTTCAAATCAAAGACTTCCAATTTCTTGAGAGCTGTTTTTACAATAGCAACAAAAGGTGGGCATGGTCATGCATGCCTTTAATCCTAGCCCTTGAGAGGCAGAGGTAGGAGAATCGCCATGAGTTTGAGGCTACCCTTGAGACGACATAGTGAATTCTAGGTCAGCCTGAGCTAGAGCAAGACCCTATCTCAAAAAAATGAAAAACAAAACAAAACAAAAAAGGTTGTGATGAGGATAACTTCTAAAATAGTAAGCTGGGGTTGGGGAGATGGCCCAGTAGCAAAGTGCTTGTGCAAGCATGAAGATCTACTTTGGGATCCTTTGCACCCACATAAAAGCCAGACATGGTGGCTCATGCCTGTAATCCCAGAGGCTGGAAAGCAGAGACAGGAGAATACTTGGATCTTGCTGGTCAGCTAGTCTAGTCAAATCATTGAACTGTGTTCAGTGAGAGACCCTATCTCATAAAAATACAGTGGACAAGTGTTAGAGAAAGATGCCAGACATGAACCTTTGGTCTCCATATGCACACACACACGTGCATCCACACATATATACATGCAAACAAAACAATGGAATAAGTTGTTTTTATTAGAATATGGGGCCTAAAGAGAGCTTTTTAAGGCAGCCAATTAAAGTGCAACTTACATATTTTATTTTTTAAAAGGGTGCAATAATGGATACATTTTGTTCTTTGTAACCCCTAGGACCATGTTGCACATACTCACTCATGAAACTGAGGTGAACAGACGATTGCAATAGATTCTGGCAGCATCATCTGATAAGAATAATGAGTGTGGAGATCAATGCTTGACAGAAACGCAGTCTGCGTCGGATGTGTCTGAGAAGAGGAAACAAGCCACAGAATTCTCTATGAGCACAGCTAGCCATGCCTGCATCAACAAGGGTGGCGGGGCCAAGGAGCCCTCCACAATTGACCCCCAGACCTCTTTGCAGGATGGCCTTGAACTAACCTCTGCAATCATGAAAGAGACACCTGAGGTTTGTAATAAGCAAAGTCCTTTCCAGCATTTTAAACAAACGAAGTCTAGCACAAGTATGTGAAGAGATTCATAACTTCTTTTGTAAGTGTGTATAGTACATGTGATGTGTGCAGAGTGTGCACATGTGTACACAGCAAGCACATTGGTGTGCAAAAGCCAGAGGAGAACACTGGGTGTCCTCTCTCACACTTTCACTTCCTTTCTTTGAGACAGAGTCTCTCACTTGAACATGAGTAGCCACTTTTTAGTCAGACTGACTGAGCAGGGAGCCCCAGAAATTTTCTTGTCTCTGCTCTCCTTAGCACTGGGATTACAGTTGTACACAGCTAAGCCTGTCTTACATGGCTGCTGAGAGGAAGGAATCAAACTCATATGTTTGCATGGCAGTGCTCTTATCCATTGAGACATGTCTCCAGCCCAGTTCTTCCTTTTTCTTTTTCATTTAATTATTTATTTACTTGCAAGCACAGAGAGAATAAAGAATGGGCACTAGGGCTTATAGCTGCTGCAAACAAACTCCAGATGCATGTGCCACTTTGTGCATCTCGCTTTATGTGGGTACTGGGGAACTGAACCCCAGGGCATTAGGCTTTGCAGGCAAGTGCCTTCACTGCTGATCCATCTCTCTAGCCCCTCCTTTTTCTTAAGTTCAAGATATTTTTGGTTTTTTTTTGTTTTTGTTTTTTTTTTTTTTTCCGAGGTAGGGTCTCACTAGCTCAGGCTGACCTACAATTCATTATGTAGTCTCAGGGTGGCCTCGAACTCATGGCGATCCACCTACCTCTGCCTTCCAATGGTTGGAATTAAAGGTGTGAGCCACCACGCCCGGCTAAGTTGAAGATATTTTTATTTATTTATTTTTCTTTATTTGCAAGGAGAAAGAAAGGGAGGGAGAATGGGTGTGCCAGGGCCTCTCACCACTGCAAACTCCAGATGTATGCACCACATTGTGCATCTGGCTTTACGTGGGTACTGGGGATTCAAAGCCAGGTTGTTAGGCATTGCAGTCAAGCACCTTAACCACTGAGCCATTTCTCCAGCCCAAAATATTTTTATTTATTTATTTATTTATTTATTTGAGAGAGAGAGGGAAAGAGGAAAGAAGGAAGGGGTCAGATAGAGACAAAGAGAATGGGCACACCAGGGCCTCTAGCCACTGCAAATGAACTCCAGATATATGTACTACCTTGTACATCTGACATTACATAGGTACTGGGGAGTCAAACTTGAGTCCTTAGGTTTTGTAGGCAAGCACCTTAACTGCTGAGCCATCTCTCCAGCCCCAAGAGATTTTATTTGATTTTTGGTTTTTTGAGGTAGGGTCTCGCTCTAGCCCAGACTGACCTGGAATTCACTATGTAGTCTCAGGTTGGCCTCAAACTCACAGTGATCCTCCTACCTCTGCTTCCCAAGTGCTGGGATTAAGGGCGTTGCCACCATGCCCAGCTTGATATCAGGTGTCTTAATCAATGGATCTGTACCTTATTTGTTGAGACAGGGTCTCACACAGAACTGAAGGACACCAATTAGGCTATACTATCTAGATGGTAAGCCTTAGAGGTCTTCCTGTCTTTACCTCTTCAGTTCTGGGGTTACAGACATGTGCAGGCATATGTCCAGCTTTTGACATGGGTACTTGGAATTCAATCTCAAATCCTTATGTTGTCTTTATTACAGAGGCATCTCCCCAACCCCAGGAAATTATTATTTCTTTAAAAATATTTCATTTCCTTATTTGCAAGCAGACAGAGTGGGAGAAAGAGATAAAGAGAATGGGCATACCAGGTTCTCTTGCCTCTGCAAAGGCATCCAGATGCATGTGCCATCTTGTGCATCTGGTCCTATGTGGGCAATAGGAAATCAAACCAGCATCAGCAGGCTTTGTAAGCAAGCACCTTTAACCCCTGAGCCATTTCTCCAGGCCCCCAGGAAACTATTTTTATTTTTGCAATATTTTATTGATTTATTTGACAAAAGAAAGAGGCAGATAGAAAGAGAGAGAATGGGCATGTCAGGGCCTCTAGCCACTGCAAATGAACTTCAGACACATGTGCTATCTTGTACATCTGGCGTTACATGGGTACTGAGGAATCAAACTCAGGTCCTTAGGCTTTGCAGGCAAGTGTCTTAATCACTGAGCCATGTCTCCAGCCTACGAATTTTTTTTTTTTTTTTTTTTTTTTTTTTTTTGGTTTTTCAAGGTAGGGTCTTTCTCTAACCCAGGCTGACCTGAAATTCACTTGTAATCTCAAATTGGCTTCAAACTCAAAGCAATCCTCTTACCTCTGCCTCCTAAGTTCTGGGAGTAAAGGCATGTGCCACCACACCTGGCCCAGGAAATTGTTTGTATTAAACAATAGATAAAAGGTTAGAAATGGGCATGGTGGCACATGCCAATCCCAGCTCTTGGTAGGCAGAAGTAGGAGGATCACTGTGAGTTCAAGGCCATCCTGAGACTACAAAGTGAATTCCAGATCAGCCTGGGCTAGAGCGAGACCCTACCTCGAGAAAACAAAAAACAAAACAAACAAACAAAACAAAACAAAAAGATTAGGAAAAGAAGAGAAGCTCAGAGAGGTCAGATCTGCTTACATGTATCCAGCCCAGCGTTAATAGGCCAAATTCATCTTGCATAAAGAAGAGTTCTTCCTCATTTTCAGTATAGCAGTAGTCAGGGCCAGCCTTCTGCCTTGGTATAATCACGTGGGAGATGGTGAACACGTTCTTCACCTGGGAAGGAGAAAACAACTGGTCACAGTTCGCTGGCACTCTTGCCACCCTACTCTGGCCTAACAGTAGAAAGTAAAACATCTATACAAATGAAGGCCCTTCCCTCCAGCATGAGCCTCTTTTGTCCTTCCTGAACCTCTCACCTCAGTGGTACCCAAGCTCGGCTGCTCACACACATTGTACTCTATAAAGCAGCAGATGTGGAGCCCAACCCCAGGGCTCCCCCTTTGCATGAACAGGGACAACACCACAGTTCTGGTGATTTCCTGCAGCCTCCAAATAGGTCTGCTCAGGACTCGAAAATTTCTCTGCACATGTCTAAAGCAGTTTCCCTGTTGAATCCTCATCCTCTCAGGTCCAGGTTATGTGTATTCCACTTTATTCATAGATTCACTCAGCAGTATGGAATGACAGGAGTTTTTTTGGTTGTTGTTGTTTTTCTTTTTTGAGGCAGGGTTTCACTCTAGCCCAGACTGACCTGGAATTCACTATATTGTCTCAGGGTAGGCTCAAAATCATGGTGATCCTCCTACCTCTGCCTCCTGAGTGCTGGGATTAAAGGCATGCGCCACCACACCTGGCTGGAATGGATTCTTTAAACTCTCCATTCAGTGGTATTTCCTCCTGAAAAATTTCTATTCAGCACAGCATATTTTATCTTGTGGTGTGTGACCCATCTCTGCAAGGCACTGATGACTTTTTGTGGATGTGTACCAAGTACCTGAGTTTACATTCCCGGGCCCTAGACAAAGCAGGCATTTAGAACAGAATATACAGGCAGTGACTGATTCTTTCTACTCAGTTTACAAGTCAGTTGGTCTTCCTTCCATCTTTCCTCCCTTTTCCTTTCTTCCTTGAGACAAGTTCTCACTCTAGTCAAGACTGGCCTAGAACTCACTATGTATCTCAGGCTGGCCTCAAACTTGTGACAATCCTCCTGTCTCAGCTTCCAAAGTATTGGGATTACAAGAATGAACCACCACTCTCAAGTAGAATTATTTATTTTTTAAAATATTTTTATTTATTTATGAGAGATAGAGGGAGAGAGAATATGGGCACACTAGGGTCTCTCGCCACTGCAAATGCACTCCAGATGCATATGCCACCATGTGCATCTGGCTTATATGGGTTCTGGGGAATCAAACCTGAGTCCTTAGGCTTCGCAGACAAGTGCCTTAACCACTAAGCAATCTCTCCAGCCCAAGTAGAATTATTTCTAACTATAGCATTAAAGCAATTATTTCACTTCAAAGGACTCAGAAAAGCAACCCAATACTGAGTCACCAAGTTCAAGGTGACCAGGTCAAGGTTCCTTCAGTGGGTGGGATTCATGTAAAAGCTTGGACCCTGAGTATCTTCTCTGAGAGTCTCAGGAGGCCATGGGGAAGGAATAGTCTCAGCTCAAGAAGAGTTTTCTTTTCTTTACCAAGTTCCCGCACAGCACGCCACATGTTTCAATTCCACGAGCAGTGTTGGCACTCGCTATCTGGAGAAATTCGGCACAGAGATTAAGTGGAATCACCACGTGGCGGAGTCCATCCCTAGTATCTGTAATGGAGAAGGAGGAACAGTTGAGTCAACAGGGCTGCTTTTCCCCAAGCATAACTCATAGCTGGCAGTACTGGGAGAGAAATGCTATCCATCCTGATGGCACCACAACTCTTCTACAACTTCTGGTCACTGTTGATTGGAAGCTGTCACCATTAACAATAGGTATCTGCTTGACCACGTTAAAGGATACCTAGAGAAGGCATAGCATTATTTCTGGATGTCTGTGAGATGTTTCTTAAGGAATAGGTGTTTGGGTCCATATACTTTCAATATGGTGGGTACCATATAATCAGCTGGGGAGCTGGATAGGATCAGACAGGCAGAAGAAAGGTGAATGTCTGTCTCTCCCCTGCCCTCTCACAACTGACACACTCTTCTTCCCTCCCTACACATCCTTACTTCAGGTTTCCTGGTGTCTAGACTCCAGGACCTGTACCAGTGGTACCCTAGGTTCATAAGCATGCGTACAGATGTGATCTGCAGAGGTAACAGAATACAGCAACACAGTCTGTTCACAGAACTAAAGACAATGGCTGGGGAAGAGGGGGTCAGCTGGGAACAGTCCTGACTTTTAGATGAAACCTCACTATGTACATACTGAATAGACACTGTGCTCTACTCACAGGGAGCACAAGCTGTAACATGCAGGAAGCTAGAACCTACTTATGGACAAATGACTATCAGGTAAGTGATCAAAACTGTACTAGAGGGCTGGAGACGTGGCTTAGCAGTTAAGGCATTTGCCTGCAAAGCCAAAGGACCCAGGTTCGATTCTCCAGGACCCACATAAGCCAGATGTACAAAGGTAACATGTGTCTGGAGTTCGTTTGCAGCAGCTGAAGGTCCTGGGGTACCCATACTCTCTCTCTCTCTCTCTCTCTCTCTCTCTCTCTCTTTCAAAAAAAAAAAAAAGCTGAGCTGGGCATGGTGGTGCATGCCTTTAATCCCAGGACTAGGGAGGCAGAGGTAGGAGGATCACTGTGAGTTGAGGCCACTCTGAGACTCCATTGTGAATTCCAGGTCAGCCTGGGCTAGAGTGAGACCCTACCTCAAAAAAAAAAAAAAAAAAAATGCTGTACTAAAGAGAAACAGAGCTCAGTGTCATGGAGAACTGAATCAACCCGGCTGAAGGGAGAGTCATAGGAGAAACTCCAGGAAAAGCAGGGAAGGCAGAAACAGAAAGGAAAATTGAAATAGAATACTAACAGTGCTCTGGGGAAGAAGAGAATGTGCCTCAGGGCACAGAAGACAGGACCAGTTGTGCAAGGTAAACAAAGGAAATTAACAGAGGGAAGGGGAGGTCTGAAGCCTTACTCAGGGACCAGCCCTCCTTCCCTTCTCACGCTGCACTTACAAATGGATCCTTTGCAAAAGTGATTTCTTTTTTTTTTTTTCTTTTAGCTTTATTTATGTATTTATATGTTTATTTATTTGCAAGCAGAGGGCAAGAGAGAGGGGGAGAGAGTACAATGGGCACACCAGGGCCTGTAGCCACCACCAGTGAATTCCAGATGCATGCGCCACTTTGTACATCTGCCTTTACGTGGGCACTGGGCAATCTAACAACTGAGCAACCTCTCCACCCCGATATTTTCTTGTGTTATTATATGTGGGTGGGCATACCTGTATGTATGTGTAGGATGTGTGTGTATGTGTGCATGGTCGTGCACAGGCCAGGGTGCACATGTGGAGGTCTGAGGACAGCCTCAGGCTTTTTGTCTTCCCTCTTCATCTGCCTGGACCCAGGATGTCCCCTCATTATTTTGTTTTGCCACTTTGCTCCGCACGGGCCAGTCTGTCTGGCCTGCGAGCTTCCACATTCTCCAGGCTTCACCTATCACAGATGTGTGTACTACTCTGCATACGACTAAGTGTGGGTGCTGAAGGGTTAAACTCAGGTTTGTAGCAAGTGCCTGTAACCACTGAGCCATCGCTCCAGTTCTGCCCTTTCAATTTTGCTACCAGAAATGGAATGTGGGTGGGTAGCAAGAAGGCAGCAAGCATTGGGGTTGGAACTTGCTGCAAAAGTGATTTCTATAAATGGTAGTCAAAAGTCAATTCATACCCTCCAAAATTTAACTTAGCAAGGTTCCCTCACTATTTCACCCCATTATTCTTTTTTCTGTTCTCTTTTCTTGTTTTGGTTTTTAGAGGTAGGGTCTCTCTCTAGCCCAGGCTGACCTGGAATTCAGTATGTAGTCTCAGTGGCCTCAAAAACTCTCACAACGATCCTCCTGCCTCTGCCTCCCAAGTGCTGGGATTAAAGGTGTGCACCACCACACCTGGATTAAAATATATATATGAAGCCGGGCGTGGTGGCGCACGCCTTTAATCCCAGCACTCGGGAGGCAGAGGTAGAAGGATTGCCGTGAGTTCGAGGCCACCCTGAGACTCCTTAGTGAATTCCAGGTCAGCCTACCTCGAAAAAATAAATAAATAAATAAATAAATAAAAATAAATAAATAATATATATATATGATTAGGAGTGTTTTCAAGGCAAGCACATTCAATAGTCTGGCCTTTTTTTTTTTTTTTTTAAAGTCAGTCATTGCATTTCACAGTTCATTTCAGAGTTATTTCCACATAAGGTCACCTGTATCTCTAGTTCACTGAACAAAGCCCACTTTTACAAGTCAGTGAGCAAGTGGCAGGACACAGTACCCCAACTACATGTGGTTCTGTGGCCAAAGCCTGTTGTGTGACCACAGAAGAGGACATTAGCAAATGGTCTCATTCATGTCTGTGAGGACACTTAATATTCAAGGTATTAAAGCTCTATCCACTATAGGTGACCCAGCTGGTCTTGTGTCTATGACATGGCTATAATGTTCTGAATCCTGCCTGGATGACTCTCAGTCAGGTTCACCTGGGCTGGGGTCCACACGTTCAAAGTGTCGGGAAATTTTGTGTTGTGCTTTTTCCAGCTCTTCTTCCAGTTGTTGACTGTTTCCAGCAACTCTGTGCAAGTTTTTCAGTTCTTCAGTGAGTGTATTACCAGCTAATCCCTCCTCCTGAATCTTCTATAAAGAAAGAAAAGGATTTAGGCTAACACTTCAACCATAGAAGAGAAAATTCTTTTCAGCAGGGAGATTTCCAAAATTACATCTGCTGTGGTCTAGTTTCCCCAGCAAGAATTCATGCTTTCCTTGATACCCATGGAAGATAGTTGCCACTCCTGCCTAACAAGTCACCATGCCCTTATCTTCAAGGACAGTTAAAGTCCCAATGATGCATGCCTTTTGTTATTATTTTTATTTATTTATTTGACAGAGAGAAAGAGAAGGAGAGAGAGAATGGGTGTGCCAGAGCCTCCAGCCACTGCAAATGAACTCCAGGCACATGTACCCCCTTGTGCATCTGGCTAACGTGGGTCCTAGGGAATTGAACCTGGGTCCTTTGGCTTTGCAGGCGAACACCTTAACCACTAAGCCATCCCTCCAGCCTGATGCTTGTCTTTTAGAAAATTTTTTTATATTTTATTTTTATTTATTTATGAGAGAGAGCGAGAGGAGAAAACAGAGAATGGGCAAGCTTGGGCCTCTAGCCACTACAAATGAACTCCAGACACATGCACTACCTAGTGTGTCTGGCTTTACATGGGTACTGGGGAATCCAACCTGGGTCCCTAGGCTTTGCATGTATTATGCCCAGATCACAGAGTCCCCAAAGACCACCGAAAGTCTGACATGTATGCAACAGCAAAGAGCTTTATTTCGGGCTTAAGCTCGGACTCTTGACTTCACCAACACAGTGGATCTGTACAAGAGCCCTGAGCAGCAGGGGGGCAGGGTTTTTATAGGGATTTGAACAAAGAAGTAGGGAGAAGTAGGGGAATGGTTACATGATTGGTTGATTTAAGCAGTAACTGCACTTGTATTTTTCTGATAGGCTTAGGACACTGGTGGGCAAAGCTGGTGGGCAGGGGGCTAGGGGGATTCCAAGCAGATTAGGTAACCTTTATTGTAATTGGCTATGTGTAGTTGAGGAACTTTAAACAAACATATTTTAAGCAAACTTGATCTATGACCACAGGAACGCATGGTGCAGACAGTCTATTCCCCCTTATCAGGAAACTGACCTTGCCGGGAAGCAGAAACTTAGGCCTATTGATGATTCTGAGGCTTATTATGGCTTCCTGAGTCCTTCAGAATTCACTATGTAGTCTCAGACTGGCCTCAAACTCACAGTGATCCTCCTACCTGTGCCTCCCAAGTGCTGGGATTAAAGGTGTGCATTGGGCTAGAGAGATTGCTTAACAGTTAAGGTACTAGCATGTGAAGGACTCAGGAAGCCATAATAAGCCTCAAAATCATCAATAGCCCTAAGTTTCTGCTTCCTGGCAAGGTCAGTTTCCTGATAAGGGGGAATAGATTGTCTGCACCATGCGTTCCTGTGGTCATAGATAAAGTTTGCTTAAAATATGTTTGTTTAAAGTTCCTCAACTACACATAGCCAATTACAATAAAGGTTACCTAATCTGCTTGGAATCCCCCTAGCCCCCTGCCCACCAGCTTTGCCCACCAGTGTCCTAAGCCTATCAGAAAAATACAAGTGCAGTTACTGCTTAAATCAACCAATCATGTAACCATTCCCCTACTTCTCCCTACTTCTTTGTTCAAATCCCTATAAAAACCCTGCCCCCCTGCTGCTCAGGGCTCTTATACAGATCCACTGCGTTGGTGAAGTCAAGAGTCCGAGCTTAAGCCCGAAATAAAGCTCTTTGCTGTTGCATGCATATCAGACTCTGGGTGGTCTTTGGGGACGCCGTGATCTAGGCATAACAAATTCCAGGTCAGCCTGGGCTACAGTGAGAACTTACCTCTAAAAATAAACAACAACAACAACAAAAGAAAATACCTGAGATAACCAATTACTACAAACAGCTTTAGGTGCAACCACATGTGAATCAAGATTCCAGATCCCATGATCCCAAAAGCCAATATTATAGTGAGAATGTTCACCGTTTTAAAGTTTCTTATTTCAGATATAGAGGACAGACAATAGATGTTCTGACCTTCATGTCAACTTTTGGACAAGTAGGCTAAATCTATACTAGAATCTTCTGCCTAAGCACTGGAGCTCTATATTTTTGAATCCCTGACTTTTGTCCCTGCAAAAGTGATCACATTAACATCACTGAATCTTAATACAACATAATACAATCCCAGAACACACTCTGAAAAATCAAAGTAACTTCCCACTGCTCTTCTGTACTGTACACACTGACCTTTTGTTTATATTCTTCATACTCCTTTGAGTATTTTTTTAATAATTCTGTCTTTAAGTGTTCAGCTTTTGGGAAGGCAACTTCTTTCAGCTTCTGAGGTACAAAAGAGAAACTGAGAATGAGAATAATTCTAATATCACCTAAGAGAGAAAGCACACAAGTCAGGAGTAGCAACAATGTTTCAAAAATGATTAGAAATGGGTGGGAGAGATGGGTCACTGGTTAAGGCACTTTCCTGCAAAGCCTAATGTACTGGGTTTGATTTCCCAGTACCCAAGTAAAGCCAGTGCACAAAAGAGGCACATGCATCTGGAGTTCACCTGCAATGGCTGGAGGCCCTGGTGTGCCCATCTCTGTCTGTTTCTCTTCTCTCTATGCTTGCAAATAAATAAAATATTTTGTAAAATATTTGAAATACCTGACCTCCTGCCATTCCTGCTCCTTCTTAACCCTGCAGGAGATGCTCAGAACCTGAGTCTGCTGCTTTCATGTCAGGTGTTCTGTTCTGTGCGGAAACTTGTGGATGGGCAACAATAAAAAAGAAGACCTACCTTCATTGTAGCCTTTCTCTCTGGCATGACACAGGTTTTGTATTTGCGATGCTTTGGAAGCTTTTCAATGAAAAGCCTAAAGAAACAGACAAGATTGGCTATGAGGCAGAGGACATGTTCATGAGACCCTGAAGCAATACAGCTGGTACAGGGTTCCCAGAGGTGCCAGGGAGACACCCCCAAATGGGCCTTGTCCCATGCCCTCATCTCCCTTCTTGGAAAGAGAACATCTCTGGTCCTTTTTTGTAAATCAGGCATGTGACAGTGATCAGTACACTCTTGCATTAGAAAGGGTGGGCCAGCTGGATGTGGTAGTGCACACCTATAATGTCCAACATTAAGGAGGTTGAGGCAGGAGAATCATGAATTTGAAACCAATATAGGAAACAGAGTAAGACTCTGTCTCAAAAAAGAAAAAAAAAATTAAAGCCAAAATAAGCTTCTCTTAGCAAGGTGTGGTGGCACATGCCTTTAATCCCAGTACTTGAGAGATAGAGGTAGGAGGATTGCTTTGAGTTTGAGGCCAGCCTGGGACCACAGAGTGTCAGCCTGGGTTAGTGTAAAACTGTACCTCAAAGGTTTGAGAGATGGTTCAGCGGTTAAGGTGCTTGCCTGTAATGCCTAAGGACCCAGGTTTCATTCCCCAGTACCCACATAAAGCCAGATGCACTAAGTGACACATGTGCTTGAAGTTTGTTTGCAATGGCTGGAGCCCCTGGTGCCCCCCATTCTCTCTATCTTGCCTATTACTCTCTGTCTCTCTTTATTTCTCTCTCCATCTCTCTCTCTCTCTCTCTCTCAAATAAATAAAATATTTAAACAACAGCAACAACAAAAAGGCAAGTAAAAGAATTAAAAAGAGCCAGGTGTGGTGGCGCACGCCTTTAATCCTAGCACTCTGGAGGCAGAGGTAGGATTGCAAAGAGTTACAGCCCACCCTGAAACTACATAGTAAATTTCAGGTCAGCCTGTGCTACAGTGAAACCCTACCTCGAAAAACCAAAAAAAAAAAAAAAAAAAAAAAAAAAAAGAATTAATTAATCTGGCACAAAAGCAGACATGTAGAAAAATGGAACAAAATAGAGGCCCCAGATGTAAGTCAGGGTAGCTATAGCCACCTGATATTCAATAAAAATGCCAAAAATACTCATTGGGGAAAAGACAGCCTCTTCAGCAAATGATGCTGGGAAAACTGGACATGTATCTGTAGAAGGATAAAAATAGATTCTTCTCTCTCTCCATGCACAAGAATTAAGTCCAAATGGATTAAAGACCTTAACATCAGACCTGAAACTCTGAAACTACTAGAGGAAAAAGTAGGGGAAACCCTTCAACATATTGGTCTTGGCAAAGACTTTCTGAATATAACCCCAATTGCTCAGGCAATAAAACCACAGATTAACCGCTGGGACCTCATGAAATTACAAAGATTTTGTATGACAAAGGACACTGTGAATAAAGCAAAGAGGCAACCTACAGAATGGGAAAAAAATCTCTGCCAGCTATACATCTGATAGAGGATTAATATCTAGGATATACAAAGAACTCAAAAACTTAAATAATAAGAAATCAAACAAGCCAATGAAAAAATGGGCTATGGGGGGCTGGAGAGATGGCTTAGCGGTTAAGCACTTGCCTGTGAAGCCTAAGACCCCGGTTCGAGGCTCGATTCCCCAGGACCCACATTAGCCAGATGCACAAGGGGGTGCAAGCGTCTGGAGTTGTTTGCAGTGGCTGGAGGCCCTGGTACGCGGATTCTCTCTCTCTCTGTCTCTCTCTGCCTCCTTCTCTCTCTGTCTGTCACTCTCAAATAAATAAAAATAAACAAAAAAATGGGCTATGGAACTAAATAGAGAGTTCTCAAAAGAAGAAATATGGATGGCATATAAGCATCTAAAAAAATGTTCTACATCCCTAGTCATCAGGGAAATGCAGATGAAAACTATGTTGGGATTCCATCTCACTCCTGTCAGATTGGCTACCATCATGAAAAGAAATGATCATAAATGCTGGCGAGGATGTGGAAAAAGAGGAACCCTTCTACACTGTTGGTGGGAATGTAATCTGGTCCAGCCATTGTGGAAATCAGTGTGGAGGTTCCTGAGACAGCTAAAAATTGATCTACCATATGACCCAGATATAGCACTCCTAGGCATATATCCTAAGGACTTATCTCATTACCTTAGAGATATGTGCTCAACCATGTTTATTGCTGCTCAATTCACAATAGCTAGGAAATGGAACCAGCCTAGATGTCCCACAACTGATGAATGGATAATGAAGATTTGGCACATTTATACAATGGAGTTCTACTCAGCGGAAAAGAAACATGAAGTTATGAAATTTGTAAGAAAATGGATGGATCTGGAAAGGATTACATTAAGTGAGGTAACCCAGGCTCAGAAAGCCAAGTGTCGCATGTTCTCTCTCATATGTGGATCCTAGCTACAGATGATTGGACTTCTATATGAGGAGGAAGAAAACTCAGTAGCAAAGGCCAGTAAGCTGGAAAAGAGATATAAAGGGAAGAGAAAGGAAGGGAGGGGAGTACTTAATAGGATGGTATTGTATATATGTAAGTAGAAGAACAGATTAATGGGGGTGAAAAGGCCCAAAGTGAGGTCAGGGGAAGAGATTAAGTAAAGGAAAGGTAGAGGGAGGACTAATCAAAATCTAAGAGGATATAAATAAATCATATAGAAACCTACTTTTTTGGACAATGGAACACTCAGGAGCCATAGGTTGTTGCTAGAAAAATTTCAGTACCAGGGATGGGATACCTTCCAGTGAATTGTTGGCCAGGGAGGTCCCTGATGCCCCCAAAACATTATAGGCCATTGCCGAGGTCTTTGTTTTCCCACCAGGAATAGATGGCAAGTCCCTATTGCTGAAGACTCCATATACTTGGGCTGCAAGGCCACTGAGACATCCTGCTGGAGCTGAGCTAATAACCTCCTCCATGTAGACCAGCTGACAGAAAGCTGGAAGAAGCCATTCTGCATGCAGTTCAATGGGAGAAAGAGAAATCACCAGTGAAGATACTCAACAGTGGACACTGCAAGCCTTATATTTGGCCAACCAGGCCAAATGAGCCAATGGGTGCAATAGTGGCACATCTGTCATGGTAGAAATTAACTGCCCTCTAATTGGACTGGAGGCCTGCTTCATGGGAGGGAATACATCCCTGATACTGAAAACTTAAAATAGGAGTAGTCATGAGCCCTAGGGGTGTAATGTCTGCTGCTGTCTGGCTAAATGTATATACTATGTTTATCAAACTGTCCATTAAGTTTAACATTAAGTAACATTAAGTTAATACCCTTATATTAATGCTACTCTCACTTTTTGTAGAGAATCTTCTCTTTTCAGATGGCAGTGACCTTGGGATGACTCAGAAGGCATCATGGTGCTGGAAAAAAGTGACAGGAGTGCGCAGCACTACAATAATTCTATCACACCTTCCAAGGCTCAGGCTCAGGGTGCAGAAGAGGTGGCGGAAAGAATTTAACAGCCAAAGGAAGGGTAGGACTCCTTGCAACGTGCTTCCCCCAGACACAAAATGGCCCAGATATCCATGACATCACAGTGCCTGACACTACCTACACAAGACCATCATAATAGGAGGAAAAGATCAGGACATCAAAAGAAAAGAGAGACTGATTGAGAGGGGGAGGGGATATGATGGAGAATGGAGTTTCAAAGGGGAAAGTGGGGGGGAGGGAGAGCATTACTATGGAATATTTTTTATAATCATGGAAGTTATTAATAAAAAAAAGCAAAGCCCTGTTCTTTACCTAAACTGCATCTCCTAAGAAAAAGATCCTTTCCTGGGCTGGGGAGATAGCTTAGCAGTTAAGGCACTTGCCTGTGAAGCCTAAGGAACCAGGTTCGATTCCCCAGGACCCAAGTTAGCCAGATGCACAAGGGGGCACACATGTCTGGAGTTCCTTTGCGGTGGCTGGAAGCCCTGGAGCACCCATTCTCTCTTTCTCTCTTCCTCTGTCTCTCTCAAATAAATAAGTAAATAAATAAATAAAATATTTTTTTAAAAAAGATCCTTTCCTTATGATGCAGCAGGTTTTCAAAGGATAAAGGATTCTGTCGAAAACCTTAGATGACATTCAACGGCCAGGGACAGGAGGCTACGGAGCAAACCCTGTCCCTTCTTACTCATGTGACCTTTGCCTCCAGCAATGTTCTTTTGGGATTTATGCCCCTTCAAAGAATATTCCTTGGGCTAGAGAGATGGCTTAGTGGTTAAGGTGTTTGCCTGCAAAGCCAAAGGACTTCAGTTCGATTCCCCAGTACCCACGTAAGCCAGATGCACAAGGTGGCACATGCGTCTGGAATTCATTTGCAGTGGCTAAAGGCCCTGATGCATCCATTTTTTCTCTCTCCCTATGTCTTTCTCTCTCTCAAATAAATAAATAATATAATATTAAAAAAAAAAAAAGAATATTCCTTGCACCATACCAAACACAAGCAAGGAAGAAGGGCTGCAAATGAGCAGCCATAGCTATGAAAATCACTAACATACTTAAAAATCCAGTGCAAGCTGGGCATGGTGGCACACAGCTTTAATCCTAGCACTTGAGAAGCAAAGGTAGGAGGATCACCATGAGTTTGAGGCCACCCTGAGACCGCATAGTGAATTCCAGATCAGCCTGGGCTAGGGTGAGACCCTACTTTGGGGGGGGGGGGCAATCCAGTGCTAGGAACCTGTGATGAGTGCTAATATGTTGACTGTCACTAGTAGGCAAATTGGCAAAAATGTGAGCAGGAATAATCATGAACACACTAACACCAGCACTAGAACCTTTGTAGCATGGAACAGCAGTGGTCCCTTGTATCCTGTTGTTTGGTGTTATATCTAGTTGCTGTCTGCAGAAAGCAAATGTATCAAAACAAAGACATCTACAGCCAGAGGTGGTGGTGGTTGAGCACGCCTTTAATCACAGCACTATGGAAGCAGAGGTATCATACAATAAATACAAAGATGTGTGTATAAGAATATTCAGGGCTAGCCAGGCGTGGTAGCGCATGCCTTTAATCCCAGTACTTGGGAGGCAGAGGTAGGAGGATTGCCGTGAGTTCCAGGCCACCCTGAGACTCCATAGTGAATTCCAGGTCAGCCTGGTCTAGAGTGAGACCCTACCTCAAAAAAACAAAAAAAAAATAATAATAATAAATAAATAAAGAATATTCAGGGCTGGAGAAATGGCTTAGTGGTTAAGGTACTTGCCTGTGAAGCCTAAGGACCTACATATTTCAATTCCCCAGGACCCACATAAACCAGATGCACATGATGGCACATGCATCTGGAGTTCATTTGCAGTGGTTGGAGAACCCTGAAGCACTCATTCTCTCTCTCTCTCTCTCTCTCTCTCTCTCTCTCTTTCTCAAATAAATAAAAATAAATTAAAAAAAAGAATATTCGGAGGTGGGGGAACAACAACAACAAAAAAGAATATTTGCTGGGCATGGTGGCACATGCCTTTAATTCCAGCACTCAGGAGGCAGAGATAGGAGGATTGCTGTGAGTTTGAGATCACCCTGACACTACATAGTGAATTTCAGGTCAGCCTGAGCTAGAGTGAGACCCTACCTTGAAAAACAAACAAACAAATATTCAAGTGGAAGGGACACAGAGGAGGGGGGAAGGGAATAGGAGGGAATTATAATCAAAATACATGAATATATAAGAAAATCTTCACTTACAAGTTTAAGAATAGGGCTGTAGGGCTGGAGAGATGGTTTCATGGTTAAGGTGCTTGCCTGCAAAGTCCAGGGACCTAGGTTCGATTCTCCAGGTCCCATGTAAGCCAGATGCACATGGTGGTGAATGTGTCTGGAGTTCATTTGCAGTGGCTACAGGCCCTGGTGTGTCCATTCTCACTCTGTCTCCTCTTTCTCTCTTTCTCTCCCTCTCTAATAAATAAAAATAAATCTTTATCCAGGCATGGTGGTGCACGCCTTTAATCCCAGCACTTGGGAGGCAGAGGTAGAAGGACTGCCAAGAGTTCAAGGCCACCCTGAGACTACATAGTGAATTCCAGGTCAGCCTGAGCTTGCGTGAAACCTTACCTCAGGAAAAAAAAAAAAATCTTAAAATTTTTTTTTTTTTAAATAATAGGGCTGGAGAGATAGATAGCTTAGCAGTTAAGGTGCTTGCCTACAAAGCCAAAGGACCCAGGTTCCGTTTCCAGGACCCATGTACACCAGATGCACATGGTGGCACATGCATCTGGAACTTGTTTGCAGCATCTGGAGGCCCTGGTGCACCCATTCTCTCTCTGTGTCTCTCTCTTTCTCTCTGTATCTGCCTCTATTGCTCCCTCAAATAAATAATAAAATTTTATTTTAAAAGTTTAAGAAGAGCTGGAGAGATGGCTTCGTGGTTAAGGCGCTTGCCTGCGATGCCAAAGGATGCAAGTTCGATTCCTGAGCCCACATAAGCCAGATACACAAGGAGGTGCACACGTCTGGAGTTCGTTTGCATTGGCTGGAGGCCCTGGCGTGCACATTCTCTATCTGCATTTCTCTCTCTCTCTCTCAAATAAACAATTTTTAAAAGCCGGGCGTGGTGGCGCACGCCTTTAATCCCAGCACTCGGGAGGCAGAGGTAGGAGGATCGCCGTGAGTTCGAGGCCACCCTGAGACTCCATAGTGAATTCCAGGTCAGCCTGGGCTAGAGTGAAACCCTACCTCGAAAAACCAAAAAAAAAAAAAAAAGTTTAAGAATATTTAGTGTATGGGGCTAGAGAGATGGCTTAGTGGTTAAGGCGTTTGCCTGCAAAGCCAAAGGACCTTGGTTTGATTCCCCACAACCCATGTAAGCCAGATGCACAAAGTGGCGCATGAGTCTGGAGTTTGTTTGCAGTGGCTGGAGGCCCTGGCACACCCATTCATTCTCTCTCTCTCTCTCTCTCTCTCTGTGTGTGCGTGTGTGCGTGTGTGTGTGTGTGTGTGTGTGTGTATGTGTCTGCCTCTTACCCTCTCTTACTCTCTAAAATAAATAAATAAATAAGTAAAAAGAATATTCAGTGTATGACTGAGGCTGTCATGACCTCACAGTGAATACTATGACCCCATTGAGGAGGGGCTCTAGGGAAACAGGAGCAGGGGCAAGTGAATAAAAGAGTATAACCTTTTATAAAATAGAATTTAAAACAACTCAGTGTGGAATTACTAATAAAGAACAAGGACAGGGCTGGGCATGGTGGTGCACGCCTTTAATCCCAGCACTTGGGGGGCAGAGGTAGGAGGATTGCCGTGAGTTCCAGGCCACCCTGAGACTCCATAGTGAATTCCAGGTCAGCCTGGGCTAGAGTGATACCCTACCTCGAAAAACCAAAAAACAAAAAACAAAAAAAAACAAAACAAAGAAAGAACAAGGACAGAAGTAACTGGGGAAGAGTGACATTTTAGATGGAGTAGCTAAGGTAGGCATCAGTAGGAGGTGGCATTTGAGGAAGCACTAAAATATAGAAGGACATGAGGAGATCTGGGAAAAACCTGTTCCAGGTAGAAGGAGATGGTTCTGTATGTTTTCATCTGGAACAACTATCGTTAAGAGAGTGAGACCAGAAAACAGAACACAGATTACAATCCCTTCCTGCACCAAGGAGAAAAAACACACAGGGGCTGCACATATGGAAACACTGACTTGTACACACAAGATACAACAATGGTCACCTCTGATCTATGGACTTTGCTTTTCACTTCAATGCTCACCTTGTAGTGCTTGAGGGGAAAATTACAATGAATAATTTTGTATGAAAGCAATTATAAAGTCAAGCAGACACTCTATAGCAGGATCTTCTCATTCCTTCCAGTTTTAACAGTTAACCAACAAAGTCAGCATGATTGCAGGAGAACACTTCTTTAGTCCATAACCCCTAGCCCCAGCAAACACCTTCAATACAGGGGATCGTTCATTGTCAGAAAGTGGATGTGTGCTAGAGGGAGCTCACAAGGCAGAAAGGAACTGTCTAGATGTCCTTGAGTCCTTTCTGTGCAGCCCAGTTGATGACCATAAGAAGCTGTGAAGGAATCCACTGCCTGGCTCACTGTCTGTGCTCATGGTGAAAATATGCACTGACTGAGCATGCTGAAGGCCTGTCTTCTATCCTGGGTCTGCAAGAGGCGATACATTCCTTCAGCAAGGAAACTACTGAGGGGAGAAATATGTCTGAGATCATTAAGATTCCTGAACTGCTCCAAGAAAAAGGAACGAATGTATCCACAAAAGGTCTAAAGCACTGATAGGCAATAGTGAGAGGCCTAAAGGAGTGGTGAGGCAGATGCTGAATCCTCCTCACTCTTCTTTTCTTAGTTTTTTTTAAAGTTTTATTTATTTATTTATTTATTTGAGAGAGAAACAGGCAGAGAGAGAGAGAGAATGGGCACACCAGGACCTCTAGCCACTGCAAACAAAACTCCAGATGCATGTGCCACCTTGTGCATCTGGCTTACATGGGCACTGGGGAATCAAACCTGGGCCTTTAGGCTTCGCAGGCAAGTGCCTTAACCACTAAGCCATCTCTCCAGCCCTGTTCTTAGTTGTGGTAACTGACATAGATATATATATATTGCCAAGAACATACCAAATAAGACAGACAGTGGCTGGGTGTGGTGGCGGCATACACCTTTAAACCCAGAACTTGCAAGGCAGAGATAAGAGGATCACTGTGAGTTGGGGGCCAGCCTGAGACTACCAGGTCAGCCAGAGCTAGTGAAACCCTATCTAAAAAGCAAACAAACAAAAAAGATAGTGAATCCTTGGGCTAGAACTCTGTAACAGCTGCACATGTCAGTTAATAGGATCAGAGGACTTAAAAGTATATGCCAGAAAACTATAGCTTGCTACATTTAGTGCTCCAGGCCAATATCACCCAATGAAGTCCTGAATTAATTCCTAAACTCAACAAGTCAAATAAATAGACTGCCATATCCCCAGTCTATGACTGTCATGTGGGCCATCATATTAAATGGCTCTCTATGCAGACCCTTTAGACAAGGACAAACTTCCCATAGCATCTAACTTCTGATATACACTGACAAATGTGTCACTCAAAGGAGCACCAGGTCACATTTGGCTTACTGGAGTACTGGGGAACTGAACCTAGATTCTTAGGCTTCTCTGGCAAGCACCTTAACCGCTAATCCATCTTTCCAGCCCAGAAATTTTTTTTCTTTTTAAAAATTTTTTTATTTTTCTTTTTAAATTTACTTATTATTTATTAGTGAGAGAGAGAGAAATAGGCAGGTAGAGAGAGATAATGGGCATGTCAAGGCCTCCAGCCACTGCAAACAAACTACACATGTGTGGCCCCCTTGTGCATCTGGCTTACGTGAGTCCTGGGGAATCAAACCTGGGTCCTTTGGCTTTGCAGGTAAGTGCAACCACTAAACTATCTCTCCAGCCCCAGAAAAACTTTTTCTAATATCACTGATTTTGCTACAAAGTAAGTAGAGATGAGGTATTTTGGCTCTGCTAGATACCAACAATAACTCTATGACCGGTTGCCTTAGTAGGGGAAAGGACAACACATGGTCATCCTATAGAATTACCAACTCTTCCATCTAACAGCTGGGCCATGTGGGCACAGGCCAAAGAGCTAAGTGTATTTGTCATAAATTTCCTGAGTCATAGCACCACCACCTTCAGTACACATGTCTTTGAATGGCAGGGAAAATCAGTACGTAGGAGCTGCAGCAAAAATGATTAATGTAGGGCCAGGAATGGTGGCACTCGCCTTTAATCCCAGCACTCAGGAGGCAGAGGTAGGAGGATCACCGAGAGTTCGAGGCCACCCTGGGACTACATAGTGAATTCCAGGTCAGCCTGAGTTAGAATGAGACCCTACCTCGAAAAACCAAAAAACAAAAATCAAACAAACACAAAAAGGTTAATGTAGATGAGATATTCCTTGCTTTTAGAAATGATAAGCAGCATAAATTAACACAAAGGTAGGAAAAGTGTGGGGGGGGGCTCAGTCAGGAAAAAGGAAATTCTGGGTGTCTTACGTAATATACTTGTTGTAAAGTATGAAAGCATGCTCCATATTCCCCTCCTCGTAATATATTGTTGCCATTCTGAGGATTTCAACTCCCGATCTGAAGTATCGACGAGGAGGGAAATCGTCGTTCACATCCACGGCACTGCCGATGTGAGTAAGTACCCTCACTCTCTCTTCAGGAGGAAGACTGACATCACAGTAGTCCGACATCAGATTGAAAAGTGTCTGAAACAGAGAAAACAGGTATCATCCCACCAGCCAAGCACTCCATGTTTACCTCATAAAACTCAACAGCAAGAAGTTGGAAGGGAGCACCATAATCTGTCTCTGACCAATGAGTTTCTCTCTCCTACCTTCAAGGAAGCCTAAAACTTGATGCAATGATTGACAGGCTCAAAAATCCACCCTTGGGCTAGAGAGATGTCTTAGTGGTTAAGGTGCTTGCCTGCAAAGCCTAAGGACCCAGGTTCAATTCCCCAGAACCCATATAAGTCAGATGCATATGGTGGTGCATGCATTTGGAGTTTGTAGTGGCTAGAGGCCCTGCCACATTCATTCTCTCACTCTCTCTCATAAATAAATTAAAATAAAATATTTTAAAACAATCCAGGGGAGCTGGAGGGATGGCTTAGCGGTTGAGGTGCTTGCCTGTAAAGCCAAAGGACCCAGGTTCAGTTCCTCAGGACCCACATAAGCCAGATGCACAAGGTGTAGCATGCATCTAGAATTCTTTTACAGCGACTAAAGGCCCTGGCGCGCCCATTCTCTCTCTCTCTCTCTCTGTCTCTCTCAAACAAATAAAATAAAATAAAAAGTTTAGGGTTGGAGAGATGGCTTAGTGTTTAAGGCACTTGCCTGTCAATCCTATGGACCTGGGTTCGATTCTCCAGGTCCCACATAAGCCAGATGCACAAGGGGGCACATGAGTCTGAAGTTTGTTTGCACTGGCTAGAGGCCCGGGCACACCTACTCTCTCTCTTTCTCCCTCCCTCCCTCTCTCTGTCTCTAAAAAATAAAAATAAAAAATAAAAATTTGGAAAAAAGCAGTTTAAAAAAAATCCAGGGGCTAATGATATGGTTTATGGTTAAGGTGCTTGCCTGCAAAGCCAAACAACCCTGATTCAATTCTTCAGGACCCATGTAAGCCAGATGTACAAGGTCGCACATGCATTTTCAGTTCGTTTGCGGTGACTGGAGGCCCTAACATGCCCATTCTCTCTCATTAATTAATTAATTAACTAAGTAATTAATTAATTAATTTAGAAGCCCACCAGGCATGGTGGTGCATGCCTTTAATCCCAACACTTGGGAGGCAGAGGTAGGAGGATCACTGTGAGTTTGAAGCCAGCCTGAGAATACATAATTAATCCCATGTCAGCCTAGGCTAGAGCAAGACCCTACCTGGAAAACAACAACAAAAAAGAAATCCACCCTTGTCCCACAATTTGGCAGAGCAGAACTATAACAACAGAGGTCATGGTGTGTTCTTTCCAGCTTTCAATCATTAGGAGGCCTGCCTAACATCTGCACGAGTAAGGACAGCATTTTCTATTTTTTCCATTATTTATCTTTCCAACTACCTGCTTCCATTTTCTCCAATACCTAGGAGAGTATAATCAGTGAGTATTTGTGAAGATTGGTGAGTGACTTCATGTTTGATCATTTTTTAAAGTTTCTTTTTTTATTTGCGAATGACAGAGAGAGAAAGAGGCAGATAGAGAGAATGGGCATGCCAGGGCCTCCAGCCACTGCAAACAAACTCCAGATGCGTGCGCCCCCTTCTGCATCTGGCTAATGTGGGTACTGGGGAATCGAGCCTCGAACCCGGGTTCTTAGGCTTCACAGGCAAGCGCTTAACCACTAAGCCATCTCTCCAGCCCATGTTTGATCATTTTTATTTAACTTAAACATAACTGGTATTGTTTTTAATTTTTTTATTGGGTGTAAATGATATTTTATGGATGTTGTTCATATCTGAGCAGAAGTTTAGGTATTCTGGGAATGCTCCGTACGCTAAGCTACTCTTAGATACAGTCTGTAACATCATTGTGCCTTATCTAGACAAAGTATACAGTCTGCAAACAATTACTTTCCTTCAGAAAATAAGCACTCCTTGAATCACAAGTTGAGAGAAGGGGGGAAATGGACATTACAAACTCCTGTAATTCTACAATCTTCCTCAATATTGTTGATGTTAGCCCCAGACTCTAAATTCCTGTGAGTAGCCGGGCGTGGTGGTACACGCCTTAAATCCCAGCACTCGGGAGGCAGAGGTAGGAGGATCGCCGTGAGTTCGAGGCCACCCTGAGACTCCATTCCAGGTCAGCCTGGGCTAGAGTGAGACCCTACCTCAAAAAAAAAAAAAGACATAAATTCCTGTGAGACCACCATTCGTCATAATCTACAAAATTAATATGGCTCCTTGAACGCACTGAATTATACACATTGTAACCAGCATGCTCCAGAGTATACAAGCTAGAGTAGAATTCGTCTTGGAATTCTAGGGCCGCATCTCCTCTTTTCCACCATGCACACCTTTCTCCTCCCCAGCACAGACCTTCCGTTTCTCTCAGGATTGTCACGTGTCCTGGAAGGCCCCCATCACGGTTTCATTGGTTTAGCTATTGTTTTTCTGCTTGCTACTCACCCTCTCCCTCAGTGATGGTTATCTCTGGGCCAGGTCTATCTTTAGGTCTCTTCAACCTGTGGGTCTCATTTCCTTCATGAAGCGGCCCCACTAAAGCACTTTCATTCGTAGTAAAAGCTGGGGACTGGTAGAGATGCAGACACCCGGCAAGTCCCACCCAGCCTTTTGCAAATCTAACACTTCCCCAAGTCTCTCAACTGGTAAGTCAGGTGCAGTTTATAGGAGTTACATGAAACAGAAGATGGTCGGGGCATCTCTGCCCCTCTAGGAAGAGGTAATTAGCATTGGAGAAGGGAATCTCCTCCCGAGGCCAGCAAGTGGCACCAGACAACAGGGGGACCAACAGCACTCGAGAGAGGAAATACAGGAGCCACAACGGAGAAAGGACCAGGAGGCAGCCAGTGGAAGACAAGGAGAAAGGAAGTTGCAGGAACTAGCAGGGGTGGTCATATATAGTCTCAGGGCAGGATCTAGCAGCTGCTGCTAGCCTTTTCTTTCTTAAGGGACTCATTCAAGGTTTTCCGATCTTTCAAATGGAATAAGCCCTGGGCCCGGCTGGTCCAGCCTGCGGAAACCGGAGCTGTCAGGACCTCCGTGCAGCAGGCTCAGTGTGGAACTCGGGAGGAGCGGGTCGGGCCTCCACCCAGAGTGGCTCAGAGTCCTACCACGGGGAACCCCGTCCCACAGCATTCCAGAGACCCTTCCCCACCTTTCCTGGCGGATGACAGTCGGAGCTTCCGTAGACGTCACCTCCGATGCCACGCCTACTTCTTCCAGTCGGGCAACTCTGCATTCACCCAAGGATTCAGGACCTGCAGCCGGGAACGAGTGGGTGGGACTAGTCCTGGAGCCAATGAGAAGCGAGCTCTACGCTGGCGTCTTTGTGAAGGAAAATGAGCCTGGAAGAAAGAGGAACCAAGTAGATGAAGGAATCAATGACCAGCCAATGTATTTTTTTTATTTGTTTGTTTTGAGATAGGGTCTCACTAGCCCAGGCTGACCTGGAATTTACTGTGTAGTCTCAGGGTGGCCTCGAACTGAAAGCGATCCTCTTTCCTCTGCCTCCCCAGTGCTGGGGTTAAAGGCACCACCACGCCCCACCAATGTGTTTTTAAAATCTTTTTGATGTGGGGTAGGAGTCTCCAGCCAAACAGTTCCTCCATCACATTTATATCAAGCTAACGTTACAAGAAGGAGTGCTGATCCAGCCACAACAGCAGACTTTGCAAATGTGGGGACAGGAAAACTTGAACGTATTTTTCAGCTGGTGTTACTGGCTACATAAAATTCATAGAGTGATTCGGCAATAACTTTTTTTATTTTTAAGTCTAGGTTTACCTGCACCACTCCCTGCAGCCCATGTTGGCCTTGATATCAGTGTGATCATCCTACCTGAGCCTCCCTAGTGCTTGGGATTAAAGGTTTATAAAAGAGCACCAGACTCTTTGAAGTCAGAACACTTGGAAAATGTATTAAAAGTGTTTACTTTCTAAGGATTCCTATACAAAACCAACCTAGGCAGAAAAATTGCTATCTCTGAGACCAGCACAAAGTGGGTACATAGCCCAAATGTAGAGTGGCATGTTCTGCATGCATATATTTGAGTATATGCACACACACTCTCTCTCTCTCTCCCTTTTTAAAAAGATATTTTATTTTTATTTATTTATTTGACTGAAAAAGAGGGTGAGAGAGAGAGAGAGAGAGAGAATGGGCGTGCTATGGCCTCCAGCCACTGCAAACGAACTCCAGACACGTGGGCCATCATGTGCATCTGGCTAACGTGGGTCCTAGGGAATTGAACCAGGGTCCTTTGGTTTTGCAGGCAAATGCCTTAACCCCTAAGCCATCTCTCCAGCACCCCTACACACACCGTTCTTTTTCAAGGTAGGGTCTCAGTCTAGCTCAGGCTGACCTGGAATTCGCTATGTAGTCTCAGGGTGGCCTTGAACTCAAAGCGATTCCTCCTTCCTCTGCCTCCAGAGTGCTGGGATTAAAGGTGTGCCCCACCACGCCCAGCTTGTTTTTTTTGTTTTTTGAAGTAGGGTCTCACTCTCTCTAGACCAGGCTGACCTGGAATTCACTTTGTCTTCCCAGGCTGGCCTTGAACTCACACAGTGCTCCTTCTACTTCATGTGTTCCACCACACCCTGCTTACATACCCTCTTTCTGTTAGGTTGTTTTAGTCCTCTGTCTTGTTTGGGATCCAGCCCAAAGCCAACTTCATGCTTGTACTCTACCACTGAGCTATGTCCCCAGGTCTGTAAGATTCTGTAAGCCTGCAGTTTATTCTGCCTTAGGCAACACTGCATATTGCCAACTCTGAAATGTGATGGTTTGGTTTAAAACCTTCCTAAACTGCCCAATGAGTTTGCTAGTATTACAACCTAACCTATGCTGGCTAAAGCCCCTGTTCATGTGTTACCTCATTCCCCAGGCCAAGATTTTATGTCTGTGTCTTTTTTTTTTCTTTAAGTTTGTAAGGAGAGAGAGAGAGAGAGAATGGGCACACCAGGACTTCTAGCCAGTGCAAATGAACTTCAGATGCATGCGCCACTTTGTGCACCTGGTTTTACATGGGTAGTGGGCAATTGAACCTGGATCAGAGCTAGGGCCCAGTCTTAACTCATAGATCCCCTGCAGAGAAATCTGGGAACACTGGCATTTTACCTTTTGTCTCACTCTTTTTCCTTCTTTCTTTCTTTCTTTCTTTCTTTCTTTCTTTCTTTCTTTCTTTCTTTCTTTTTAACAATGCCCATGTCCCATGGTCTTTGTTTATTTATTTATTGAGAGCGACAGACAGACAGAGAGAGAAGAGAGAGAGAGAGAGAGAGAGAGAGCGAGCATGGGTGCACCAGGGCCTCCACTCTCCAGCCCTCACTCTTTCTTTATAATTTTTTGAATATTTTATTTATTTATTTATTTATTTATTTATTTATTTATTTATTTCTGAGAGAAAGAGGCAGGAAGAGAGAGAGAAAGAAGGAGAGGGAGAGAATGGGTCCACCAGGGCCTCCATTCACTGCAAACGAACTCCAGATGCATGTGCTACCTGTGTATCTGGTTTACGTGGGTACTGGGAAATCGAACCTGGACCCTTAGGCTTTGCAAGCAAGCACCTTAACTGCTAAGCCACCTCTCCAATCCTTGTCTCACTTTTTATTGAAATGTATTTCATGACCAGCATGGTGAAGGAAGCCTTTAATCCCAGCACCTGGGAGGCAGATGTAGGAGGATCGGTGAGAGTTCGAAACCAGCCTGAGATTACATGGTGAATTTCAGGTCAGCCTGTGTTAGAGCAAGATTCTACCTCAAAACAAAACAAAAAAAAAAAAAACCCATAAATACTTAAATAAATAAATAAATAAAATAGATTTAATTTTCACATCTTTTGGGGTATCTCACCTCCATTATGTTAATGGGTTCCTGATGCTGGCCCTGGTCGTCCTGTGTACGTGACCGTGCATGTGACCAGTGTGTGCACATACTAACTGCTGAATGCAGAGAACTATAGATGACAATGGCCAGGTTTTTTCTTCTGCATCAACTGCAATGCACGTTTAATGTACTTCTTCTACTAATTTTTCAAAACAAAAATGTGTGTCTTCTTCCAAACATCACATTACTTTGTATATATGGTGATATTTAGCATAGCCCTGGGGATAATGTGTGAAGCAACTGGTTACATGGGAACAAGTGTCTTTGTCAGAAAAACCTCTATGAACATAAAAATTTACTAAGACTGAAGAAAACCTGAAACCCTGGACCAGCTTCTCTTTCATAGAAATGGAACTTTCACTGAAAAAAGAAAGTGCAAGAAGAGATTTGGGTTTAACACTGAATACTTTGTGGGTCTCTTTCATGGATGGCTTAAAATAATACATATATTTCTATTGATCCCTGGTCTTACTGACTGCTGTCTCCAACTCTTCACAGTAAAAGCTTGGATTCTATGTAGGCTAGAGGGAGACTCTATCTCGAAAACCTCCCCCATCCCCCCAAAAGACTAACTAGACTCATTCTCTTCAGTGAAGAGGACAAGTGCTTTATTTGAGCATTTATTCTAATAAAACTATAAGAGGGGGCTGGAGAGATGGCTTAGTGGTTAAGCCACTTGCCTGCAAAGCCAAAGGACCTCAGTTCAATTCCCCAGGACCCACGTAAGCCAGATGCATGAGGTGGCACATGCATCTGGAGTTCATTTGCAGTGACTGCAGGCCCTGGCATGCCCATTCACTATCTCTCTTTCTATCTCTCTCTGCCTCTTTCTCTCTCTTAAATAAATTTTTAAAAACCCACACCTAATCATCCATGCAGATTATGGATATCAAGAAGTGTCTGATTTCCTCGAGTTGTACACACATGTAATCCTAGAATTCAGGGGGGAATGCAGGAGCAAGAGGATCTGGATTTGAGGTCACTGGGTTGATAGCAAGTTCAAGCAAGCCTTAGCAACATAGCAAGACCCAACACTGGGGATGTAACTCAGTGGTTAGAGCACTTGCTTACCATGGGCAAAACCCTGGGTTCAATCCCCAATACCTCAAAGCAAATAAATACAAATAAAATCTGACTTCTTAGAGTACTGGAATTATGGAGTCAGGGAAGAGGCAAGTAAACATTTTGATGAAATGTTCATTGCATGAAGCTGCAGTTGGCTATCAAGTTCTTCAGTATGTGACTTATTAAAATAACTACTCTGTTTCTTTATTGTGTGTGTAGCATGTAAGTTTGAAGTTATGTGAATGTTTATAGTTTCACTTCTAAATTTTTTATCAACAGTGTTTGGGCTTTCAGTCAACAGAAAAGCCCATGTTTTATGTAGTAAATGCTTTAAATGTGTTACTTATAGTTTGTAGAAATAGCAGTTTGACTTTTCAGTGATTTGTGACATTATATATTATATATATATGTGTGTACATATCTTTATAACATTCCTGTGTTTTGTAGTGTAAATATCTGGGCAAGTTTTGATCCTTCAGATGCCTTTGTTTATTCCAGCAATAAAGGCAACAGGCTCTGCAATAGAATTTACTTGTTTGCCTACCATGACTCTAATAACCCACATGAACAAAACTCCTATTGTAAATGTTACAGAAGTAGGGAAGAATAAGAAGTAAATGTGTGAACTGTGGTTCTGTTCTCTTTGGGGATGGCTGATCAACTCCTTAGGGGGTACTAGCCCCAGGCTGATTAATTAAAATCGAGTTACAAAGTACATAATCCAGTTTTGTGATTTAATATGGTGATGGTCAGCTGGGTTTGGTTTTGGTCATGACACTGAAGTTTCCATCAAGGAAGAACTTTGTGTATTCTGTTGACTTGCTTGTTTAATGACAATGTTAAGAAAACCACAATTCACTGATTCACTTATTCTTGTCCCTAAACTGAATTATTGTGACAAGTACACTTGTATGACTGAAAAAACTATTTTGACATTTCACATTTGCAAAGTAGAGTATTAATAGCATCAGCTTCAGATTTTGTACTTAAAATTTCTGGCTCACATATTCAATGGTGCAGATTCTCATTCTAGACCAGCCTGACCTGGAATTCACTATGTAGTCGCAGGGTGGCCTCGAACTCATGGCGATCCTCCTACCTCTGCCTCCCCAAGTGCTGGGATTAAAGGCATGTGCCACCACTCCCGGCAGAACAATTTTTGTTTAAAAAACAAAAAAACTTGGGCTGGAGAGATGACTTAGTGGTTAAGCGCTTGCCTGAGAAGCCTAAGTACCAGGGTTGGAGGCTCGATTCCCCAGGACCCACTTTAGCCAGATGCACAAGGGGGCGCACCCGTCTGCAGTTCGTTTGCAGTGGCTGGGGGCCCTGGCGCGCCCATTCTATCTCCCTCTTTCTCTCTCTGTCTGTCGATCTCAAATAAGTAAATAAAAATAAACAAAAAAATTAAAGAACAAAAACAAAATCTTGCTCCTAGTTTTGTGACTTTGTGAACTTTTGAAATAAAATTAAGAAAGCAGTTAAAAAAATAAATAAAAATATTTTTTTAAAAACTAAAAGACGGAATGCTTGGATGCTACAATTGCATCAATAGAAATCTTCCTAGACAAAAAAAGAGAAAGAGGCGGGCGTGGTGGCGCACGTCTTTAATCCCAGCACTAGGGAGGCAGAGGTAGGAGGATCGCCTTGAGTTCGAGGCCACCCTGAGACTCCATAGTGAATTCCAGGTCAGCCTGGGCTAGAGTGAGACCCCACCTCGAAAAACCAAAAAAAAAAAAAAAAAAAAAGAGAAAGAAATCTTTCTGGCACTATTTCTATATTATTGAAAAATGATGTTTTGGGGCTGGAGAGACAGCTTAGCGGTTAAGGCATTCGCCTGCGAAGCCAAAGAACCCAGGTTCAGTTCCCCAGGATCCAACGTAAACCAGATGTACAAGGTAGCACATGTGTCTGGAGTTTGTTTATAGTGGCTGAGGCCCTGGCGTGCCCATTCTCTCTCTCTCTCTCTCTCTCTCTATCTGCCTTTATATCTCTGTCAAATAAAATAAATTTTAAATGACAAAATGATGTTCCAGGGCTGGAGAGATAGCTTAGTGGTTAAGGCAGTTGCCTGCAAAGCCAAAGGACCCAGTTTCAATTCCCCAGGACCCAAGTAAGCCAGATGCACAAGGTAGCGCAGGAGTCTGGAGTTCGTTGCAGTGGCTGGAGGCCCTGGTGTGCCCTCCTCTGTGTGTCTCCCTCTTTCTCCCTCCCTAGTGCTGGGTGGGTCTCTCTTTCGAATAAATAAAAATATTTTTTTTTAAAAAAGTAATATGATGTTCTGGAAGGATTCTTTTTTCTTCTTCTCTGATTTCTGCTGCCATTGCTGATTTATTATTATGGGATAGTTCAACATATTGAATCTGTATTCTCTTTTTAGTTAAATTAAAACACTTGATTAAAATTTTTACATAATACCCTGCCACCACCTTCCTTTGTCCCTCCTCCCCATCTCCTACCACTGAATCTCTGTCTTCTTCCCTACCGTTTCCTCTTCTATTTTAATTCATTATTTGGTTTTCGGAGGTCAGGTCTTGCTCTTGCCCAGCCTGACATGGAATTCACAGTTTCAAGGTGGCCTTCAACTCATGGAAATCCTCCTACCTCTGCCTCCCAAGTGCTGGGTTTAAAGGCATGCACCATCAAGCCTGGCTATTTTATTTTATTTTTAAAATATTTATTTAGCTGGGAGTGGTGGCACACGCCTTTAATCCCAGCACTTGGGAGACAGAGGTAGGAGGATCACTGTGAGTTCGAGGCTACCCTGAGACTACATAGTGAATTCCAGGTCAGCCTGAGCTAGAGTGAAACCCTACCTCAAAAAACCAAAAAAAGAAATATATATGTATATATGTAAATATAAATATGAATATGAATATGAATATAAATATATATATATATATATGCCTTTAATCTCAGCACTTGGGAGGCAGAGGTAGGAGGGTCACCGTGAGTTCAAGGCCAGCCTGAGACTACATAGTGAATTCCAGGTCAGCCTGGGCTAGAGTGAGACCCTACCTTGAAAAACAAACAAACAAAAAATTTATTTGAGAGAGAATATGGGCACATTAAGGCCTTTTGCCACTGCAAATAAACTCCAGACACATGCACCCCTTTGTGATCTGGCTTTATGTGGGTACTGGGAAATCGAGCCCAGGCCACCAGGCTTTACAAGCAAGTGGAATTTAACTGCTGAGCCACCTCTCCCCCTCTTCTATTTTAATATCTTTTTGCTTTTGTTTTTGTTTTTTGAATTCTCTTTTTTTTCTTAATTTAATTTTTTATTGACAACTTCCATAATTATAAAGAATATCCCATGGTAATTCTCTCCCTCCCCCCTTTCCCCTTTGAAACTCCACTCTCCATCATATCCCCTTCCCCTCTCAATCAGTCTCTCTTATTTTGACGTCATGATCTTTTCCTGCTGTTATGATGGTCTTGTGTAGGTAGTGTCAGGCATTCTGGGGTCATGGATATCCAGGCCATTTGGTAGGAGTCCTACCTTTCCTTTGGCTCTTACATTCTTTCTACCCCCTCTTCTGAAATGGACCCTGAGCCTTGGAAGGTGTGATAGAGATGTTTCAGTGCTGAGCACTCCTCTATCACTTCTTCTCAGCACCATGGTGCCTTCATGGAGTCATCCCAAGGTCACTGCCATCTGAAAAGAGAAGCTTCTCTAACCAAAAGTGAGCGTAGCATTAGTATATGGGTATGACCATTAAGAGAAGTGCTTACTGGACAGTTTGGTGAGCACAGTATATACATTTAGCCAGACAGCAGCAGACATTACACCCCTAGGGCTCATGACTACTCCTGTTGTAGGTTTTCAGTATCAGGGATGTATTCTATTTTAATATTTTTATTATTTTTTAAATATTGCTACTCTTTTTTTAAATTTTTATTTATCTATTTATTTATTTGGGAGTGAGAAAGAGGCAGAAAGAGAGAGACTGAGAGAAAGAAAATGGGCACACTGGGGCCTTCAGCTGCTGCAAATGGACTCCAGACATATGCACTACCATGTGCATCTGGCTTACGTGGGTCCTGGGGAACTAAACCCGGGTCCTTTGGCTTTGCAGGCAAATGCCTTAACTGCTAAGCCATCTCTCTAGCCCTAAAGTATCACCCCCCCCCTCTCTTTTTTTTTTTTTTAATTTTTCAACATAGGGTCTCACTCTAGCTCAGGCTGATCTGGAACTCACTCTGTACCCCCAGGCTGGCTTCAACCTCAAAAATCTTCCTACCCCTGACTCCCGAGTGCTGGGATTAAAGGCTTGAGCCACCATGCCTGGCTCATCTTCATTACTTTTTTTTTTACACTCCTCCATCATCTATGACAACACGTTGATGGGCACAATAATATGCAGTTCTTGTGCAGGTAATGACAGCTATTGTGAGGTCATGAATGAACTGACCACCTCTTTGTGTGTGTCTGGAAGACAGCATTCCAAAGCATTCCTTTTTTTGTTTTTTTAATCCAAGGTAGGGTCTCGTTCTAGCCCAGGCTGACCTGGAATTCATTATGTAGTCTCAGGGTGGCCTTCAACTCATGGTGATCCTCTTACCTCTGCCTCCCAAGTGCTGGGATTAAAGGCATGTGCCACCACATCCAGCTTGGGTTCTTTATTGACTTGCTTTTTAGGATCTCTCAACCTCCCATTTCAAGAATATATCCCCCTTTTTAAAATAGAGAATTAAAAACTATTAAATTCTGCATGTCATATATCTGATGCCATGTTAGTTGGATCAACTTCCCATTTATTAATCTTTTTTAAAGGTTTTTTTTAAAAAAATTATTTATTTATTTGAGAGAGAAAGAGGCAGAGAGAGAGAGAGAGAATGGGCATGCCAGGGCTTCTAGCCATTGTAAACAAACTCCAGATGCATATCCCATCATGTGCATTGGTCTTACATGGGTTCTGGGAGTCAAACCTGGGTCCTTTGGCTTTGTAAGCAAGTGCCTTAACAGCTAAGTAAGTCATATTTCCAGCTCCTCATTTGTTAATCTTAAAATTATACAGTTACATCTTAATTTGAAGAGGAAACACTTTGCAAGTAAAAGCGTATTCTCGGGCTGGAGGGATTGAGTGCACATTCTGTCTATCTTCCCCCCGTCTCACATAAATAGAACTTATTTTTTTTAAAAAGTGTACTTGCCAGGTGTGGTGGCGCACTACTTTAATCCCAGCACTCAGGAGGCAGAGGTAGGAGGATCTCCATGAGTTCGAGGCCACTCTGAGGCTACATAGTGAATTCCAGGTCAACCTGGGCTAGAGTGAGACTCTACCTTGAAAAACCAAAAATGAAAAAAAAAAGTTTACTCTCTGTAATGCAATTTTCTTAAAAAGCACAGTGTAAAATGGAGAAGATATTTGTTTGTAATATGTTACTTTGACTTCAGATGTGCTATTCTTTGTTCTTCTACTTGTAGATGGATTCAGAGATGTCATAATAGGTACAAGTTCCTATGCCTAACATATTCTTAATTAATTAACTTGAGAGAGAGAGGTAGATATATAGAGAGAATGGGCACACCAGGGCCTCCAGCCACTGCAAATGAACTCCAGACACATGTTCCATCTTCTGCAGCTGGCTTATGTGGGTCCTGGGGAATTGAACCGAGGTTCTTTGGCTTTGCAGACAAGCGCCTTAACCGCTAAGCCATCTCTCCAGCCCCTATGCTTAATAGTGTGTGAAAAGATTGAACCCTTTGGAGGCTAGTTAGGTGGTGGTGGTGTTCAAAACTTTTGTTTGTCTACACTTCATTCCAGCAAATCTACTTCTAAGAATTTAGATATACTATATGTCTAAAGATGTTCACATTGCAGCTTTTTCTGTAACAGAAGACCAAAACCACAACTAAAATAAACAAACCTTACAAACATCTAGAAGTACATCAGTACTGGAGAGGTTAAATACATTATAGTACTTTTAGTTATACTTTTATAATCAATGAGATGCTCTGCTGTCGTTTAAGAGTCTCTCTCTCTCTCTCTCTCTCTCTCTCTCTCTTTCTCTTTTCTTTCTTTTTTTGGTTTTTCGGGACAGGGTCTTGCTTTCCAGCTCAGGCTAACCTGGAATTCACTATGTAGTCTCAGGGTGGCCTTGAATTTATGGCGATCCACCTACCTCTGCCTCCCGAGGGCTGGGATTAAAGGCATGCACCACCATGCCCGGCAACAGTCTTCATTTTTATTTATTTGTACATGTTTGTTTACGTGTGTGTGTGGTGGGGGGGGGCTGCAAATGGCAGTGGTAGTGGCTTTACATGAATGCTGGGGAATTGAACCTGGGCCAGCAGCCTTGGAAACAAGCACCTTTAACCTCTGAGCCATCCAGCAGCCTCAGCTGCTGCAATTAAAATAGAATGGATATATAAATTGAAAAACATTTGTTGTGAAAAAAGTATATGTTTCTCATGAATAAGGAGACATATGTATGTGAAAGTAAAATATTTGTGAACAATGCACACAGTGCAAACACTTGAAAATGTCGTGGAGAACACGGATGGGGGCTGTGGGACCTAACCTTCCCTTCCCTTCCCTGTACTGTACTATTTGAGTTCCTGCAGGAACTCACGCCTGCACTACGGGCCTCCAGCTTTAGAGGGCGCTCGATCCACCAAAGGACTGTTGACAAATCTGGCGTCTGTCAGTGGCGTGCTGACGCCATCACGCCGGGCAGGGGCGCACGCGCACTAGGAGCCGCTGGGACGCTGCGTGGGTGGCTGAGTCGGCGCTTTATATCCGGCATCCTTTTGTGGCCCTCGGTCGGCGTACTGGCCGCTCTGACTCGTTCGCCGTTGGCTGGGCGGCATCTTGGGGTCCACATGAACCAGTGGCATCATGGCCGCAGTGGCTGGAGTCGGGGACGGGACTTTGCTGGACGTCCCTCACCCAAGCAAAAAGGCAAGAACAACATCCCGGAAAGGTAAGTGCTGTGGTTCCGGGGCGCAGCCGGTCCGGCTGGGAGCGGCAGGACTGAGGGTCCGTGTCTTCCCCGCGCCCCTTTTCAGGCCTCGGTCCTGGGTGCTCGCCGCGCCTCCGCAGCCGCTGGAAAGGGACGGCGTATGGGATGCTCCGGGATCGCCGACATCTTACTAAAACGAGGCTCTGTCCATTACTGCTCGGGTAGACCCCGGAAGGAGTGTTGTGACGTGGGACTGTTAGTGTTGGGGACACTCTTTAATTAGCACAATGGATCGTCCTCCAACGCACAGCGCCTCATTGTTATTGTGGTACATAAAATGTGAGTGGTAAGGCCTATGTTTGAAAGACACCCTCCCTCTCCTGTACTCGACTTAGATTGTCCATGGAAAGTTGGCTTACATTGTTTCCAGCCCCAAGAGACAGGAGGTGTCATTTAGGGATTTTCCTGTGTACATTCAGTTAATTACTTTGGAGACTGTTCATAGTTCTTGGGATATTTTTCTCGCCATCTCACACTTCATTAAGTGCATTATTTTGTCTCCTGACTATCTTTAGAATCTGCCAACTTCCCTTCAGCGTGGTAGTGCAGATCTTGCCTGACCTATTATAGTAGATGACTCCTGCAGATGTCCACTTATCTATATATAGGCTGACCTGGAACTCACTCTGTAGTCCCAGGCTGGCCTCAAACTCACAATGATTCTCCTATCTCAGCCTCCCAAGGGTTGGGATTAAAGGCCTGCACCACCACGCCCAGCCTCTCAATGATATTTTTAACCCCCTTAGCTCACTTAGAACTCACTGAGTTCTTTGAGTGACTTGGAATTCACTCAGTAGCTCAGCCTGGCTTTGAACTCATGGTGAGCCTCCCCCCTCAGCCTCCTATGTATTGGGATTAAAGACATGTGCCACCGTCCCTGGCAAGAAATCTTTTTTTAAAAAAATATTTTTTAAATTTTCATTCATTTATTTAAGAGAGCGAGAGAGAAGGAGAAAGAGGCAGATAGAGAATGGGCACGCCAGGGCCTCCAGCCACTGCAAATGAACTCCAGACGCATGCATCACCTTGTGCATCTTGCTACGTGGGTCCTGGAGAATCGAACCACAGTCCTTTTGGCTTTGCAGGCAAATGCCTTAACTGCCAAGCCATCTCTCCAGCCCCCCCCCTTTTTTTCTTAAAAAAATATTTATTTGGTTTTTTGTTGTTTTGTTTTTTGAGGTAGGGTCTCACTTAGTCCAGGCTGACCTGGAATTCACTGTGTAGTCTCAGGGTGGCCTCGAACTCTTGGCGATCCTCCTACCTCGGTCTCCCTAGTGCTGGGATTAAAGGTATGTGCCACCACACATGGCCATATTTTTTAATATTTGATAGTTAAGGCTAGGTATTATCAAGGGTACATGTGTTCCGATTATGCCTGGTTTTGTTTGTTTTTCAAGGCAGGGTCTTACTCTAGCCCAGGCTGACCTGGTTTTCACTATGTTGTCTCAGGGTGGCCTCAAACTCAGTGATCCTCCTACCTCTGACTCCTGAGTGTCGTCGTCCGTCCCCCCCACCCCCAAGGTGAGGTCTCACTCTAGCCCAGGCTGACCTGGAATTAACTATGTAGTCTCAGGGTGGTCTCAAAGTCAAGGTGATCCTCCTACCTCTGCCTCCCAAGTGCTGGGATTAAAGGCATGCACCACCACGCCCAGCTATGTCTGTTGTTGTTGTTGTTTGTTTGTTGGAGGTTTTTAAAAAAATGTTTCAGTATATTTTATTTATTTGAGAGATAGAAAGAGGCAGAGAAAGTGAGAGAGAGGGAGAGAATAGGCACGCCAGGGCCTCTAGCCATTGCAAATGAACTCCAGATGCATGTGCCCCCTTGGGCATCTGTCTTGCATGGGTCCTAGAGAATCAAACCGGGATCCTTTGGCTTTGCAGGCCACTAAGCTATCTCTTCAGCCCTATGCCTGGTTTTAAAATGGCATTTCTTACTTGTGGAGAAACCTTTGTGCTGTTATGTTGCTTTGTAACTGTTTTCAAGATGGGAAAACAGGATGAAGAAAAGTATAGGTTATTATAAGGACAAGATAAATAGTTGAGTAGCAAAAGGTAAAGGAGGGAGAAGGGACATGCTGTGTGGGCCAGGGTCCCCATCATGGAGGTGCCTTCGTTCGATGTAGAAAATCAAGCCTGACAGGCAATTTGGTTAACAAAAATCATGTCTAATAGGTGGACAGACTATCTCCCAGTGGGACAGCGGATGCCCGGAACTCGTTTCATTGCTTTCAAAGTTCCTTTACAAAAGGTAAGCAAAAGTTAATTCAGTGTTCTTTCAGAAACCTAAACTCACCCTGTAGAAGGCTAGTTCTCAACCCTGTCACTATCCTTTCTGTAGAAAACATTTCATAATGCCCCCTTTACTATCCTGCAGTGAGATTCACAGACAACTGTAATCTACTTCCATATATAATTTTAAGGAAAATAAACTAATGTAATATCCTAACATAACATAAAAATTAAGTTAGGCATGATGTTACATACCTATAATCCCAGCACTCTGGAGGTGGAGGTAGGAAGATCGTTATGAGTTCGAGGCCACCCTCAGACTACATAGTGAATTCCAGGTCAGCCTGGGCTAGAGAGAGACCTTGCCTCAAAAAAAAGAAAAAAGAAAGAAATCTTAATTGTATTTGTGAAATGTAGTTAGGTTCTAAGGCTTACATAAATAGGAGCACTTATTTTTTTTTAGCCGGGGGGGGGGGGGGGGGGAGTTGATGAAAGGGATTCCTGGCTAGTTTTTTTTTTTTTTTTCCTTAAAGTTGACTAGGATATTCCAAAGACATCCAGGAAGTGGGACCCAAATGAAGAATTTTGTATATGTATATCTCAAAGTGAGCTGTTTCCTTCCCATCACTCAGTGAGACTGTCATAACGCTTTCCTGTGTGTCTCGTTGTATGTTATCATGGGGCTTATAAGAATGAATAATATCTTATAGAACTATTGGCACACACTCTCTCTCTTACTTCATTCTCTGACAGAAATTTGAGAGGAAACTTGATCCAGAAGACTACTTTTCTCCTCTGGATCTTTTTACCAAAATCCAAGAGCAAAATGAAGAGCTTGGACTGATAATTGATTTAACATATACTCAGCGCTATTATAAACCAGAGGTAAGTATAACCCTTAGTTGAAAAGAATTTTCTTCATTCTGATGAATAACAATTCACAGTACTTTTCATTCCATGTGTGACAGCCTGGCCTTCTTTCTGGGGCAATGATAATTTTAAAAGGAACCAAATAGTTTCCCTAATTACATGTTTTTTTTTTTTTTTTTTTTTGAGGCAAGCCCAACAGACTGGCCTGTTTTTATTCTATGTGAGAGAGAAAACTGGGGTGCCAGGGCCTCCAGCCATTGTAATCGAACTCCAGACCTTGCGCACTTGCATCTCCTTGTGTCTGGCTTACATGGGACCTGGAGAGTAGAACATGGGTCCTTAGGCTTCTCAGGCAAGCACCTTAACCGCCAAGCCATCTCTCTAGCCTCCTAATTACATGCTTTTAATTTCTGTCTCAAAATTACATTGGAGGTCAGACCTAGTGATGAATACCTATAATCTCAGAACTTGAGAGCCTGGGGCAGGAGGATTATGAATTCATGGCCAGCTCGGGCTACATAGTGACACTTAAAAAACAAAAACAACACAACAGAATAGATTGGAGAAATGAATTGAATTATAATTTTTGTAGCTATTACCTAAATCTTTCATTAGCCTAAAAAACCCTCCTAACCATAAAGCATTAATTCCTTCCCTTCTCCCACCCCACTCACCCCAGACCCTAGTAATCTGTAATCTACTTCTATCGCTGCAAATTTGCCAATTCTAGGTCCTGTCATATAATAGGATCATGTAATATTTTTTCTTTTGTGTTTGGCTTATTTTATTAATCATGTCTTAAAACTTCATTTATGCTGTAGCACATAAAATCTTTTTCCTTTTTATGGCTGAATATTGCTAAGTATATGCCATGTTTCTTTTATATCCCTATCTGTTTTACCTATTCTATTTTTGTTGTTGTTTTTCGAGGTAGGGATTACTCTAGCCTGGGCTGACCTGGAATTCACTCTGTAGTCTCAGGTGGCTTTGAACTCATGGCAATCCTTCTACTTCTGCCTCCTGAGTGCTGGTTATTTTGTTTGTTTGTTTGTTTTAAAGGAAATATATATAGTTTCATCTCTACATTTTTAGTGTGTATATTAAAATATAATACTTTTTTGTTATTTTAAGATAGGGCCTCACTCTAGCCTAGGTTGACCTGGAATTCACTATATAGCCCTGGCTGGCCTTGAACTCACAGTGATCTACTGATCTCAGCCTCCTGAGTGCTGAGGTTAAAGGCATGTGCCATCACATCCAGATATAATACATTTTTCTTTATTTATATTTTAACTTTTTATTGACATCCTTCATACATTTAGACAATATACTATTGTCATAATCTCCTTCCCCCTCCCCTATGTCCCTTCCACTGAATTCCTTCTTTCCAGTTAGTCTCTCTCCCTTTTTTTTTTTTTTTTTTTTTTTTTTTTTGAGGTAAGGTCTTGCTTTAGCCCATGCTGATTTGGAATTCGCTAGGTAGCCTCAGGCTGACCTCAAACTCAGCAATCCTTCTACCTCTGCCTCCTGAGTGCTAGGATTAAAGGTGCGCACCACCA
This sequence comes from Dipus sagitta, assembly GCA_036346955.1. Classification (NCBI taxonomy): domain Eukaryota; kingdom Metazoa; phylum Chordata; class Mammalia; order Rodentia; family Dipodidae; genus Dipus; species Dipus sagitta. The sequence goes on from CM070777.1 coordinate 70,654,905, forward strand.
TTTGTATATAGAGATTGAGAATGGGCGCACTAGGGCGTCTAGCCATTGCAAACAAACTCCAGATGCATGCAACTACTTTGTGTATCTGACTTTATGTGGATACTGGGGAATTGAATTTGGATCGTTAGGCCTTGCAGGCAAGTACTTTAACCACTGAACCATTTCTCTAGCCTTCTAATTTTTTTTTTCTTTTTTGAGGTAGGGTCTCACTTTAACCCAGGCTGACCTGGAACTCACTCTGTAGGCCAGGCTGGCCTCAAATTTACTGATCCTCCTACCTCTGCCTTCCCAAGTGCTGGGACTAAAGGCATGCACCACCATACCTGGCTGTTCTTTTTTCTATTTTTTAATTTTTGGTTTTCCAAGGCTAGGTTTCACTCTAGTCCAGACTGATCTGTAATCCACTGTGCTCACAGGGTAACCTCGAACTCACGGCAATCCTCCTACCTTTGCCTCCCAAGTGTTGGGATTGAAGACATGTGCCGCCATGCCTGGCTCTGATTCTTTTTTCTTAATGTCAATTCTTTAATATGTTCAAACTTGAAACTGTCTTCTAAATGCCCTAAAAATTATCTTTCTATAATAAGTTGTTTAATCTATAGATTCCTCTCCATGTATCTTTTCACTTTCTTTTTGTCCCTTCTGATTTTTTTTTAAAATTTAATTGTGAGCAGAGTGAGACAAAGTGAGAAAGAAAATGCATATGAGTGTACCAGGGCCTCCTGCCAGTGCAGACAATCTCCATATGCATAGGCCACTTTATGCATCTGGCTTTACATGGGTACTGGGGAGTTGAACCCAGGCTAATATACTTTGTAAGCAAGCGCCTTTATTCACTGAGCCATTTTAACAGCCCCCAGATCTTGAATTTTTTTTTTTCTTTGTTGTTGTTTTTGTTTTTTAAGGTAGGGTGTCACTCTAGCCTAGGTTGACCTGGAATTCACTATGTAGCCTCAGGGTGGCCTCCAACTCACTGTGATCCTCCTCTGCCTCCCAAGTACTGGGATTAAAGGTGTGTGCCACCATGCCCAGCTCTATATCAAAAAAAAAAAAAAAAAAAATCTTATTTGTTTGAGAGAGATAGACAGACAGACAGACAGACAGAGTATGGTTGCACCAGGGCTTCCTGCTGTTGCAGAAGAACTTCAGATATATGCATCATTTTATGAATCTGGCTTTACTTAAACCTGGGCAATCAGTCTTTGCAAACAGGTATACAGATTTTAATTACATCTCCATGTGTTTGTAGCAAGTTTCCTTTCTTTTTTAATTTTTTAAAAGCGATTTATATGTATTTATTTATTAGAGACAGAGGAAGAGAGAAAAAGAGAGAGTGAGAATGGGCGCGCCAGGGCCTCTAGCTACTGCAAACAAACTCCAGACGCTGTGTGCCACCATGTGATCTGGTTTATGTGGGACTTGGAGAATTGAACTGGGGTCCTTAGGCTTCATAGGCATGCACCTTAACTGCTAAGCCATCTCTCCAGCCCAAGTTTTCTTTTTTAATTTTTCAAGGTAGGGTCTTGCTCTAGCCCAGTCTGACATAGAATTTATTATGCAGTCTCAGGCTGGCCTTGAACTCATGGTGATTCTTCTACTTCAGCCTCCTGAGTGCTGGGAGCTAAGACATGCATCATCATATCCAGCCCCATTAGCAAGTTTTCTTGGAGTTGATAGTTGGACTAGCTTGATAAGTTTTAGGATTTATTTGATCTTTTCTCTTTTCCTTCCTTTTCTCTTCCCACCATCTCCATCCTTCCCTTGTTTTGCTTTATTTCATTTTTTATTTATTGAATTTTTTTTTCTTGGTGTTTTTGAGATAGTGTCACTCTAGCCCAGGCTGACCTGGATCTCACTCTGTAGTCACAGACTGGCCTTGAACTCACAGAGACCCTCCTATATCTGCCTTCTGAGTGCTGGGATTAAAGGTGTGAGCCACCATGACTGGCTTGATTTTTTTTTTTTTTTTTTTTTGAGGCGGGGTTTCACAATTAAAGGCATGTACTCACACTGTTGTTTTCTTCTAATATTTTTCATTTAAGACAGGGAATAGGTACACAAGGGCTTTCTGCTTTTGCAAATGAACTCTAGGCAAATGCGCCACTTTGTGCATCTGGATTTTGTTTTGAGACATGGTCTGACTGTGTAACCCAGGCTGGCCTAGTACTTCCTGGTCCCTAGTCTCAGCTTCCCAAATGCTGGAATTGACAAGTATGTACTATAGCACTTGTCTACTTGTCTTGAATATTTTCTCTCTCACTCGCTTTTTTTTTTTTTTTTTTTTTTTTGAGACAGTCTCATGCAGCTCAGGATAGTCTCCAATTTGCTATGTAGCTAAGGATGTCCTTGAACCCCTGGTCCTCCTGTCTTCACATGCCAGGATTATGTGTGTGTCAACATGTTTGGTTTTTTTTTGTCCCCCCCCTCCAGTATTGTGTGTATATTTGGGTTCTTACTATGTTGCCCAAGCTAATCATGAACTTCTGCCTCAGTCTACTGAATAGATAGGACTACAAGTATGTGCCATCATGCTTAGCACAAGACAGTTTCAGAGGTGATGTGTTCTTCAACCAGGGGGCTTATAATAAATAACCATTATTACCTGTGGTATCAGCCATTATAATGATTGATCTGTTAATTCTTTTGCTGCTTCAAAAGTAATTTCCTTTTTCTTTTTCTTTTTTGAGACAGGATCTTGCCGTGTAGCACAGGCTGGCTTCGAACTCAAGATTCTCCTGCCTCAGCCTCCCAGGTGCTGGGATAATAGGTGTATGCCAACATGCCAGGCTATAAAAGGTGAAATTTATCATTCTTATTTTGTTTATTAAGGAAATTCCCATTCATTTTTTTTTCTTAGTTTACACAGATGGTTTTCAAAATAATTATGGTTTACTAATATCCTCCAGTGGTATGAGTCAGGAACTCTACTGCAGTTGTTTTTCTCTTTTTTTTTTTTCTTTTTTTTATTTGAGAGAGTGAGATAAAGAGTCAGAGAGAGAGAGACAGAATATGAATGGGTGCACCAGGGCTTCCAGACACATGCACTACCTTGTGCATCTGGCTTACATGGGCCCTGGAGAATTGAACTGGGATCCTTTGGCTTTGTAGGCAAATGCCTTAACTGCTAGGCCATCTCTCCAGCCCTTTATTTATTTATTTATTTATTTTGTTTTGTTTTTTCGAGGTAGAGTCTCACTCTAGCCCAGACTGACCTGGAATGTAGTCTCAGGGTGTCCTCGAACTTACAGTGATCTTCCTACCTCTGCCTTCTGAGTGCTGGAATTAAAGGCGTGCACCACCATGCTGGCTTTTTTTTGTTTTTAAACAAGCAGGCCAGGTGTGGTGGCCTTTTTTTTTTATTTTTTATTTATTTTGAGATAGAGATGGAGAGAGAATGGGTACACTAGAGCCTCTAGCCACTGCAAACGAACTTCAGATGTATGCACCACCTTGTGCATCTGCCTTATGTGGGTACTGGGGAATTGAGCCTAGGTCCTTAGGTTTCACAAACACCTTAACTGCCAAGCCATCTCTCTAGCCCTGCACTTATTGTTCTAATTGGAGCACAAATTGTGGCCCTCTGTTTGGATAGTTGAAGCTTCTCTGTTTGGCTACTAAGACCCTATTGACATACCCTGCTTATCTTCAATCACTTTTTTGTTTGTTGACCCAACCTGACACAGCATTTTAAGATATTTTCTTTATTTATTTGACCTGGGGGCGGTGGTTATAGAGAGAATGGGCACACCAGGGCTTCTAGCCACTGAAACAAACTCTAGACTCATGCACCACTTTGTGCCTCTGGCTTTACATGGTAGTGGGGAATACAACCCTGGTCCTTAGGCTTTGCAGGCAAGCACCTTGACTGCTGAGCCATCTCTCCAGCTACTGACTCATTATTTTACCAGAGTTCTTTGACTCGTTTTATTGGGAATGGTATTTAGAAATATAATCTGAGCTGGGCATGGTGGCGCATGCCTTTAATCCCAGCACTTGGGAGGCTGTGGTAGGAGGATTGCTGTGAGGTCGAGGCCACCCTGACACTACAGAGTGAATTTCAGGTCAGCCTGGGCTAGAGCGAGACCCTACCTAGAAAACCAAATGAAAGAAAGAAAGAAAAGGAAGGAAGGAAGGAAGGAAGAAAATCTGAGTACTACATTGTTGCCATTATTGTCTCAGTACAGAGACAAAGCACCCAACCAATAGCAGCCTACGTATGGAAGGAAATGGTTTATTTCAGCTCTTTGGGGGGGCGGTGGTTGGGGAGCTTCATCATGACAGAGAAAGCATAGCACAAGCAAGATGGCAGGGGAAGGAAGTAGTCCAAGTGAACTAGCCAATACCCAGTAGGCTGCAAGTCTGCACCCAGTGACACACCTCAGCCAAAGGCTCCACTGTCCAAAGGCTCTACCAGTAGGGGTTGAATATGAGGCTGAATTACAAACACATGAGGCCATGGGGACATTTCACATTTAAATCATCACATAGATGAATTCATTGCCGACATTGTTCTGAGGCTTTTTGTGTGGACAGAGCTTGTATGTGTAAAATACATCATGAGTTCATGCTGGAACTTCCCATTTAAATTCAGTTATAGGATTTTACTTAACCAGCATAATTTTTAGTTATACTCTGTGTCCTCCCTCACATAGAATTTTGTATGTTTTGTATACCAATCGACTATCCTGTAGTTATAATAAAAATCAAGTGATATTTTCTGGTTGGAAAAGCTTTGGAAGAAGTGGATCTTTGGTCAGAATTGCTGATTTAGTAAGTTTATTATAATCTGTTGGTTTTTATTCTGGCTCCTCTAATCTTTTAATTATTTCCCTACAAATAAAATAATATATATTTTTCTTGGTTTTTGCCTTATAGGAATTTCCAGAAACTATTTCTTATATAAAAATTTTTACAGTTGGGCATCAGATACCTGATGATGACACTATTTTAAACTTCAAATGTGCAGTTAATGATTTTTTAAGAGAAAATAAAGACAATGGTGAGTTTTTGAGGTTTCTTTTTTCCTTATCTAACCTTCGGTGTGCATTTTGAATGGTATTTGAGTGTTTTGATTTTTTTTAATTATTATATTTATTGAGGGAAGTACAGAGCCAAAGAAAGACACCCATGTGGCTAGAGATCCCATGTGGAGGGCCTGGGGAAAACAGTGTGAAAAGAAAGTTCAAGGAGCTCCTGCCATTTGGGGAGCCGGAGGAGATAAAGAACCCATGCAGAGAGTTAAGTCTAAGCCCCCCCCCCTCTAAGCCCCCCCCCCCTCCGCTGGGCCTGAGCCCAGCCAAGGGAAAAACTCATCCACAGCTGGAAGTTCCCAAGTGATGAGAGAGAGAGAGAGAGAGCGCAGTTTTGATATTTTAACATTATGACATTAGGTCTGCTATCTTTGTAAATGTTGAGGCGAAAGTGTTAGATGATAGTAATAAGGTATTTAGTTTTCCTATTGGTCACAAAGAAGCAGTGTTACTATTAGAAAGTGACCTAAGAGTTGGCCAGATACGCTACTGCACACCTGGAACTAGAACTCTAGAAACTAACTTAGCCTGTCGTAGTGGCTCATACCTTTAATCTAGCGCTCGAGAGGCTGAGGTAGTAGCATCACTGAGTTCGATGCCAGCCTGGACTACATAGTGAATTCCACATCAGCCTGGGCTAGAGTGAGACCCTACCTCAAAAAAAAAAAAAAAAAAAAAAACAAGGAAAGTGACTTTAGTGAGAAATACAAACTAAACTCATTCATTCATCTAAGTTCTTGAATGGGAGCTGAGCATGGTGACACATGCTTTTAATTTTAGTGCTTGAGAGGCTGAAGTATGATTGCTGTGTTCAAGACCAGCCTAAACCACAGAGCAAGTTTCATTTCTGTCTGGGCTACAATGAGACTCTGCCTCAGTAAAAATTAAAAACAAAAACAAAACACAACAAAAAAAGCACCAAAGACTTGAATGGGATATATGTAATACAATAAAAATATTTCTTTGGTTAAAGGATGAGTTAGAAAGTTAAAATTTTTTGGGTCTGAGAGGTGCAAAGGTTAGGAGTAAGGCAGTCCTTTAGGAGTACAACAGTAGAGTTGCTTCTTTGTTACACATATTTACCTTATTTCTGCTATTTATCCACTTTGAGTATTGTATTTATATTTAGTATCAAAAGTGAAGGTTGAAGCTGGCTGTGGTGGTACATGTCTTTAATCCCAGCACTCGGGAGGCAGAGGTAGGAGGATCAGAGGCCACCCTGAGACTACATAGTTAATTCCAGGTCAGCCTGAACCAGAGTGAGACCCTACTTCGAAAAACCAAAAAAAAGGTGGGCAGAGTTCATTTGCAGTGGCTAGAGGCCCTGGCATGCCCATTCTCACTCTCTCTGTCTCTCTCTCCCTTTCTCTCAGGCTCAAATAAATAAAAATAAATCTTAAATCTTAAAATCTTAAAAAATATTTAAAAAAAAAACAGAGAAAGGAGGGAGGGAGAGAGAGGAAGGAAGGAGACATATAACTAAAATAATGTGTATCTGCTTCAGTTACTAAACTAAATTTTTTGTTTTATAGACAAACTTATTGGTGTCCACTGTACCCATGGTTTAAATAGGACTGGTTACCTCATCTGTAGGTGAGTTGCCAACTCTAGACACAAATAGTGTTGAAGTTGTTATTGTCTAGTTACAATGATAATGTAAGCTTATTAGAAGGTATGTGATCAATATAGAAATATCTGAAATACAAAGCAATATTGTCCCACATCTAGAGATTACCAACATTAATAAGTTATAATTTTAGACTTCAGAAATGCAGATACAAGCTCATATATATCTATAGTATATGTAAACATTTTCATTTATAATTTCATATGTGGCAACATTTTTCTGGGCAAGTACTTAGAGATTTATTCTTCTTTTCATTGCATACTGATAAACATGAAAGCTAGAAGTTTTGAGTATTATAAAACTTATTGATGAACATCTTTGAATACATATTTCGCTGTCCCAGAGTCAATTTGACTCAAAATAGAATTTCTGAGTCAAAAAGTATATATTCTGATACTTTTTATGGATATTCCTATATTGTACCTATTTCTGTTTGTCCATTTTGAAAATATTTATTGAGTATCTGGTAGATATTGTACTGAATGTTAGTGAAGGGATGTAACCTGCCTTTGAGACTAAGTAAGAAAGAGTGACACAAGTAAATACAGAATTAAAGCTGACAGTGCTGAGAAGGAAAGGAACATAATACAGTGAGAGCATTTGATCTCATCAAGGAGACAAGAGCTTTCCAGGGGAGGTTTGAATGAATATCTGAAGCTTGAATTAGTGTTGAGTAGGGATACTAAGGAGAACTGTGGGCTTAAGGAGCACCAAATATGATATAACTGGAAAACACACACACAGTGTTGGAGAAAGTGGGCCTTATAATGGAGCTAGAAGTGTAAGTACGAGCTAAAGCTAGATCATACTAGGAATAGTATTATTATTAGTTTGATTTTTTTTTGTTTGTTTGTTTCACTCTAGTCCAGGTTGATCTGGAATTCACTATGCAGTCTCAGGCTGTCCTTGAACTCACAGAGATCCTCCTACCTCTGGGATGAAAGGTGTGCACCACCCTACCCAGCTTATTTTGTTTATTCCTTTTTGTTTTGTTTTAAATATTTTATTTATTTGAAAGTGAGAGAAAGAGGCAGAGGGTCTGGAGAGATGGCTTAGCCGTTAAGGCATTTGCCTACGAAGTCAAAGGATCCTGGTTCGGTTCTCCAGGACCCACTTAAGCCAGATGCACAAGGTGGCACATGTGTCTGGAGTTCATCTGCAGTGGCTGGATGCCCTGGCACACCCATTTTCTCTCTCCCTCTCTTTCTCTGTCTCAAATAAATAAATGAGAAAGAGGCAGAGAGAGAGAGAGAGAGAGAGAGAACGGGTGTGTCAGGGCCTGTCGCCACTGCAAATGAATTCCAGATGCATGTGCCACCTTGTTCATCTGGCTTACATGGTTTCTAGGGCATTGAATCTGGGTCCTTAGGCTTCACAGGCAAATGCCTTAACTGCTAAGCCATCTCTCCAGCCCTTATTTTGTTTATTAAGAACAGTAGAAAACTATTGAACCTATCATCTTACTATTGAATGCAGAATGCCCTATAAAGGTAGAAGCAAGGACTCAGGCTAGGTTTTTGTAGGAATTGAAGCATAATGGTAACCTTGATCAGGATATGCTAGTCATTTTGGTGAAAAGAAGTGGTTGTATTTTTTTTTTTTTTTTTTTTTTTTGAGGTAGTCTCACTCTAGCCCAGACTGACCTAGAATTCACTATGTAATCTCAGGGTGGCCTTGAACTCACGGCAATTCTCCTACCTCTGTCTCCCAAGTGCTGGAATTAAAGGCATATGCCACCACGCCCTGATGAAGTGGTTGTATTCTTGAGGTAGTTTAGGTAATATTGTCAGTACCTGGTGGTAGGTTGAAGACAATAAGGAAGAAATGGCTGATACTGATGGCTCCTGTTTCTGACCCAGTTAGTTGATTACCCAGTATTTTTTAGATATGTTACTATTTTTCCCATTTTGTCTTTTACATGTTACTGGTTTTTGATAGTCTGACATATTAAGAAAGTCTCCTTTTGCTTTTAGTATACAAAACAGTTTTATCAAAAATGAGTATTGATTTTTTTTCAAATATCTTATAAACATTTTCCAATCTGGTCATATATTCCTTTCTCTATGAGTTAAGTTGCTATGTTAATGTAGTGCTTATATTAATGATTTTCTAAAGTTGGATCATTTTTTGCATTTGGGATAGTCTTTTGTGGACATGGTATTTCATTCTTTAATAATTATTGGATTAGTGTGTTGATACTTGGGATTTGTATGTCTTCATTTGTAAGTGCCATTGGACCTTTTTTGAAAATTTTTTTTTTACCTTTTTGTATACGTAAGTGACCCAAATTATGTTGTTTTGTTAGATATTTGATTGATGTAGAAGGCATGAGGCCAGATGATGCAATTGAATGTAAGTATGAGGGGTGTCACTATTTTTTCCTTCTTACAAAAGCTAAAGGTGAAAATATAGAGGAATTTCTCAAATTTTGAAAAAAATAATTCATTTTTTCCAATATAAGATTAAAAATTGAAAAAAGAAAACCTCTTGGGGCTAGGGAAATAACTCAGTGGTACAATATCTGTTTAGCGTGTATATATAAGACCCTGAGTTTGATCTCTAGCACCAAAAGAAAGAAAAATAACATAAGGCAATATTTTGGCAAAAGTTTATAAAGGAACATACCTGTAAGCAGTAAGGTATAACATTCCAAATAATTTATCAGTGATTCCAGCTTTGGTTTGCTTTCTCTGGGAAAGATTTGTTTTTTATGCAATTATTTCTAACCAGTTCATCTACTCCTCAGTATTCAATAGGTGCCGGGGGCATTGCATAGAAAGACAAAACTACATTAAAGACCTTCAGAATCGTCATGTTAGAAAGTAAGTCTTACTTATTTATTTCTTTTTGATTTTTCAAGGTAGGGTCTCACTCTAGCCCAGGCTGACCTGGAATTCACTGTGTAGTCTCAGGGTGGCCTTGAACTCATGGTGATCCTCCTACCTCTGCCTCCCGGGTGCTAGGATTAAAGGTGTGCGCCACCACATCCAGCTTGTAAGTCTTATATTTTACGTGTGAGATTTGTAGTTTTGGGAGATCACTTTTTTATACTTTACTTGCTGGGGGAAACCAGGAATGAGGGGAGTTGTTATTTTCATAAGTCAAAATATATGGCTACTAAATTGGCAACTAAAATTGGAAACCAGTAATAAGGTGTGGAATTGTTTTCTTTGAGGAATTGGCATTCTGGGATGTCTAGGCCAGGTTTTGAAGACTCAGCTCATCTCATGGAACGAGTCCACTCCACTAAAAGGCCTGTTAATCAAGGACCTAGGAACAACCGTAATCCACCACCTTCCCGGCGTTTTCACACCCAGACCCAAAATGGGCAGCAGTCATTCAGGTACCTATGTTTTTCCTTTTTCTAGAACTGAAATAGAAACTAATACTAAAGGGGCTGGAGAGATGGCTTAGTGGATAAGGCGCTTGTCTGCAAAGCCCAAGGACCCAGGCTCGATTCCCCAGTACCCATGTAAGCCAGATGCACAAGGTGGAGTGTGCATCTAGAGTTCATTTGCAATGGCTAGAGGCCCTGGCACACCCATTCTGTATCTGCCTCTCTCTCTCTAATAAATAAAATAAAATATTTTAAAAAAAAGAGCAAATGAAACTAATACTATGAATCAGTGGAAATACTTTATGATAGAGCCAGGAGTGGTGGCGCATGCTTTTAATCCCAGTACTCGGGAGGCAGAGGTAGGACGGTTGCTATGAATTCGAGGCCAGCCTGGGAATACATACGTTCCAGGTCAGCCTGGGCTAGAGTGAAACCCTGCCTTTGGAAAAAAAAAAATGTGATACTGACGAGCAGTTGATGATTTCTTCTTGATCAGTGTACATTAGTTTATCATTTTACTTTGTATTTCAGAAAGTCACATATGGGTGGGCAACTAATTTAGACTGCCAACAGGCCTGCTCCCCCCACCCCGCCATCCCATTCCCTGTCCCGTTCCTGCCCCTCCATCCCCCCCACCCCCTGCCCTGCTAACCCATAGGGACTGACTGAGCTGAGGCTTTCATGACCCCATAGTAAATAGCATAACTCCATTGAGAAGGGCCCCCAGGGTAACAGGAGCTGGGGCAAGGGGATAAAAGAGTATAACCTGTTTAATATTAAATTTAAAAATAGGGATTGGAGAGATGGCTTAGCGGTTAGGACAAATTTCTACAAAGCCAAAGGACCTAGGTAGGATTCCCAACAGATGCACTAGATAGTGCATATGTCTAGAGTTGGTTTGCAGTGGCTGGATGCTCTGGTGAACCCGTTCTCTCTCCCTCTCTCTCTCTCCCCTTCTCTCTTCCTCTGTCTGACTCTGTCTCTCTCAAATAAATAAAAATAAAATATTTTTAAAAATTTAAAAATAAAAATTAAACGAGTGGGAATATGTAAATGTGTGACCAGCCGGGCGTCGTGGCGCACGCCTTTAATCCCAGCACTCGGGAGGCAGAGGTAGGAGAATCGCCGTGAGTTCGAGGCCACCCTGAGACTCCATAGTGAATTCCAGGTCAGCCTGGGCTAGAGTGAAACCCTACCTCGAAAAACAACAACAACAACAAAAAAAAAAATGTGTGACCTACTCAGAGACAACTGGAAAGGAACATTGAAATTTCTCTTTGTTTTTACATGTAGTTTAATGGGGCAGGAGAGGTGACTTAAGTTGTTTAAAGGCACGTACTTGCAAAGCCTGACAGCCCAGGATCAGTTCCCCAGCACCCACATACAGCCAGATGCAGATGTACAAAGTGACATAATCATCTGAAGTTCATTTACAATGGCAGGAGGTCCTGGTGCACCCATTCGTACTCTCTTTCTCAAATACTGGATTTTGTGTATGCGTGTTTTTGTTTTTTCGAGGTAGGCTCTCACTGTAGCCCAGGCTAACCAAGAATTCACCAAGTAGTCTCAGGCTGCCCTTGGACTCATGGCAATCCTCCTACCTCTGCCTCCAAAGTGCTGGGATTAAAGGCATGTGCCACCACACCCAGCATGTTTTGTTTTTGTTTTTGTTTGAAAAGGGCTTTATCAAAGTAATTGACTAATGTGATTATGGAGGCCAAGAAGGCCCTCAACAGGCCATCTGTAAGCTAGTGAGGCTCAGTCCAAGAAGAAAGCCTCAGACCGATTGAGGTATGAACTGGTAGACTGAATGGGAAAAATCTGCTTTCAGTATGGACAGACACCAATCAGTTGGCTGGGATTGCAGTCAAGCAAGGAGGCAGATGAAAGGCAAATTTGTCTTCTGCCCTTGGACACTGCACCTCTAGCAATAGCGCTTCCCACCTTCCACTCCAAGGGTCTTGCTTTTGAAACAAATCCCAATTGTCTGAACATGTTACATGTGCCATTACTATAGTTTTTCTACACTTACTGATTAGTTAATACACTTATTTATAAGGCAAAAGCAGTACTGAGAACTGGAGAGAAGGCTTAGCATTTAAGGCACTTGCTTGCAAAGCCAAAAGACCCAGGTTTGATTCCCTGGTACCCATATAAAGCCAGATGCACAAAGGAGCACATGTGGCTGGAGTTCCATTTTCAGTGGCTAGAAGTCCTGGTATGCCCATTCTCTCTTACTTTCTCTGCCTCTCTAAAAAAAAAAAAAAAAAAGAAGGAGTAGTTCTATGATTTCAGCTTACTCTATTTTATGTCAGGCCATCCATACTTTTAAAGTGAAAGTATCTGATTGACTAGTGTGCCATGTGTTTATGGAGGGAAAGAGTCTTGAGAACCAGTGCTTCCCAGAGCAGTGGACAAATTTGAAATGTAGGTATTGTCTTTTTTGTGTTTTTTTTTCCAAGGTAGGGTCCCAGGCTGGCCTTGAACTCAACATCGATCCTCCTACCTCTGCCTTTAGAGTGCTGGAATTAAAGGCATGTTTCCATGCTTGGCCTAAATGTGTTCTTAATTTACTTTTATAACATCCTGTGCACAAGGAAGGAATTATTGTTAGTTCCATTTTGCAACAAGTGGAGAAATAGAAAGATTGAAGTATAAGCAATTTATATACTGAAGTCATCCAGGTAGGAAAGAATAGAATGAGAATGTCTTTGTATTATTCTATAAAAGCTTATTATGTTAATTCTAATATTGGTTTATTACTTTGTCTTTAAGAAAATGTTTGCAAAACCAGAGTGCTTACCAGAGAAGCCACATCCCTCCTCCTGGTCCTGCTGGAGAAGACTACTCCCAAAGAAGATACTTCTGGAACGTGAAGCCAAGTAGTAGTCAAGCTGCCCAGAATAGGAAGTTGTGTCCAGGCAGTTACCAGAGATTCTCCTATCCCATGTACTGGGGATGGACCAAATGATGCACACCTCTCCTGGAAGGCTGAGATAGATCACAGCTGGACTGAAGATAATTGGATGACTTAATAAAATAGAGCCAAGGAGGTCTATTTAGGTCAAATGAGTTTTTTTTTAAACATTTTTTAACATTTTAAAATCTTTCATTACTCCTTAATTATGTGTTCAGATTTCAAGATGAATTGCACTAATATTTACATCTTTTGATAGATGCACAATAATTATAGCAGTTGTTAACAAAACTTTGATTCTAGTCTTAAATTTTTTTAAAAGAAGATATTTTAGACCAGATAAACTATTATGAAAACTTCCCTTGCAATTTTTAAAAAAAATTTATTTTACTTACATGTGTGTGTTTATGTGTGGACATGCCAGGGCCTCTTGCTACTGCAAACAAACACCAGATGCTTTTGTGACTTTTTGCATTTGGCTTACGTGGGTGGCTTGGGAATTGAACCCAGGCCGGCAGGCTTTAGAAGAAAACACCTTTAACCACTGAACCATCTTCCCAGCCCCGACAATTTTTTTTTTTGTTTGTTTTGTTTTCTGAGGTAGGGTCTCATGTTAGCTCAGGCTGATCTGGAATTCACTATGTAGTCTCAGGATGGCCTTGAACTCTCGGTGATCCTTCTACCTCTGTCTCCCAAGTGCTGGGATTAAAGGCATGAAATTATTTTATTATTTATTTATTTACTATTTTGTTTTGTTTTGTTTTGAGGTAGGGTCTCACTCTAGCCCAGGCTGACCTGGAATTCACTATGTATTCTCAGGCTGTCCTCAAACTCACAGTGATCCTCCTACCTCTCCCTCCTGAGTGCTGGGATTAAAGGTGTGTGTCACCATGCCCAGCCTCCAACAAGTTATTTTTAAAACTTCCACCCCCCCCACCCCGTCATTTCAGTGTGTAGGAACAGAAATTTTTAGTGTTTTTATGTTCTGTTACCCAATCATTAAGGGTATCTTTTTTTTCCCCTAACCATTCAAAATTTCTATTAAAATCTACCCAGGGGGCTGGAGAGATGGTGAAGGTGCTTAGTCTTAGTTAAGGTGCATGTCTGCAAAGCCTAATGACCTGGGTTTGATTCCCTAATACCCATGTAAAGCCAGATGCATAAAGTGGTGCATACATCTGGAGTTTGTTTGCAGTGGCTAGAGGCCCCTGCATACCCATTCTCAACCCCTTCTCTCTGCTTGCAAAGAAATAAAAATACTAAAAAGGAAGAAATTATTGTTCAAAAAATCTACCAGGAGACAGTTTCTTTACAACCTAGTCACTTTCTGTAATTTGTTTTATTACTGGGTGGGTTTCTTTCTTTGGCAGGCAATTGTGGTATTTGACCAATTTCTTCACTGAGCTGTCTGATAAGCCATCTAACTAAAGCAAAAGGTAAAATTTTAGGGATTGATTGACCAGTTGGGCAAAAGGAAACTCATTAATAAGCCAGAGTGCTGGCTAACTAAATTATAATTCACCTGACAGGGTGAACATCATCAGTAGGGTAGAAGTGTTCTGGATTTTAAAGGATGCTCTGAACAGAGCAGGACAGATTACCTGGGCTCTCTGGGAAACTGGTGGTGTTACTGCTCCTCTGTTGAACATTGCTGTCTGGGATCTCTCACCAGTTGCCTCCCATGCTGTAGTGGTACTCTGCCTTTGGAACATACAGACGACTTGTGGAAGGTGCTAATTACTACCAGCTGCAGAGCTTACTCAGGAAGTGTCTTATCCAGACACATAATAAACCTCAGAGAATCTTTGGTGACTACCTGGGGCAACTTGGCTTCAGTATTCAAGGCCTCTAAGGATTTGTATCACTGGTGATGCCCATGATCATTATTTTCTCTCATATGAACACCATGAGGAACCTGACCTTAACAAAGTACTCTAACTCATCTCTTCTTGCCTGTGTCTAATGCACTCAGAGTTGCCTTTCCTCCAAGTGATGGCTCCTCAAGTTTTACTCTGCTTGCCATATCTAACAGAAATGCAAAGATTCTTCTTGCTACGAGTCTACTCTTGAAGAATTCTTCCTCAAGGTGCACCATGAAGGCTTACATTGGAAATAAATGGAACAAGACAATTATGAGGCAAAAAAGGCAAAGCTGGGCTTAGTATGGGAGGCAGCCAGTCTCCCACTTGTCAAGAGCACCTTGGCAAGCACATTCTAAGGAGGACACTGCCAACAGAGGACAAAAATTGCTTCTTGACTCTTATCTCCTTGTTTCTCCACATTTTGGTTATCATCATACCTCTGGGTTTATGCCACATCATTGAGAGGCCTTGGGTAGGAGGAACCAGCAGCTTCCTTTTTTTTTTTTCTTTAAAGGGTTTTTAGTGATCTGTTAAGACACTTGCCTGTGAAGCCTAAGGACCCAGGTTTGGTTCCCCAGTATCCACATAAGCCACATGCACAAGGTGCCACATACAACTGGAGTTTGCAGGGGCTGATGGCCCTGGCATGCCTATTCTCTTTCTCTGCTTCTCTCTCAAATAAATAAAATAAAATAAAAAGCACAAATAGATAGTTTCTCAAATGGCTCTATTGAAATTAATATGAAAAGGCAATTCTCTGCCCTGATTGTCATTTCTCAGAGGCAGCCAACTTAAATATTTCTTCACTATTGGGCTGTAGAGATGGCATAGGACTTAAGGTGCTTACCTGGGAAGCCCAAGGACTCACATGCAACTCTCCGGGTCCTGTGTAAGCCAGATGCACAGTGGCACAAGCACACACATCTGGAGTTCAAATGCAGTGGCTGAGGCCGTGGCTTGCCAGTTCTCACTTTTGCATAAAAAGAACAATTCTGCACTATTGTATGCTGCTTGCCTCCGTTGTTTAATATGATTCTAGATTTCCCCTTCTTGATTTTTCACTTTACTGTGTTGACAAATCCTTCCTATGGAGAAATCGGTATTTAGCTCCCTACCTACCCATACCACACTACAGTTTCCCAATTTCTGTTTACGTCCATCTTACTAGGTAAATGTTCTTCATGGGCCATAGTCTCCCACAGTTGTGTTTTTTATACCTTACCTGTCACGTTTTTGCCTCATTTTCCCCTTTCCTATGGACTCACTAATTCATCTCCCCAATCTGTAAAGGCCTTATATCTTGCTTGTCTTTTTGTTTTGAATTTTTCCTGGAGCATGTTGTGCCCAGGTCAGGTGCGGAGTAAGTTTGCTAAGGCTATCATAATGGAGTACCAGAGACCAGGAGGTAAAAACAACAGGAATTGATTTTCTCAAAAGTTCCGGGGGTTGGAAAAGATGGTGTCATCAGGGGTTTGTGTCTTGAGGTTTTTCTTAGCTCATGAATGTCTGATACCTTACTGTGTCTCCTCATTCCTCATTATCTTCTGGGTTTTGTTTTTTTTTTTTTCTTGTTTCTGTTTCTTTCTTTCTTTCTTTTTTTTTTTCTTTTTCTCTCTCTCCCTCTCCCCTTCTGTGATGGTACTGAGGATTTGAGCCAGATACTTGCACAAGCAAATGTACTATTGTGCTACATGCTTAGCGCTTTCCTCTTTAGGATGCCAGTCATCAGATTAGGGTTTACCCTAGAGACCTTATTTTAACATATGTACCTCTCTAAAGGCTTTATTTCCAAATACAGTCGGTCTCAGATACTGGAGCTTAGAACTTTAACTGGAAATTGTTTGGGGGGGGGGCGGACACAACTAGGCCCATAGAGGCACCTTGGCTGTTCTCACCTGGGCATAGCTCTTGTCCTGGGTTTTCTCTTCCCCTTCACCTTGTTCATTTCTTAGGCCCCTCCTGTCTCTTATGGATCCCACAGCTGCTGCTTTCATTTTATTGCCCTGTTTAGTGGATTATATCCTTCCCTAGCTTCTCAAAGATGAATGGGATGCAAATTCTTTGAACAGCTGAACCAAGAAATAGGTTTATTTGACTCCATCCATCATTTGATTAGCTATAGAATTTTAGGTAGATACTTGTACATGCAGCTTCATTGCTATTCAGGATTTCACTGTTGCTGTGTGAAATCCCGTGGTGGTCTGATCCCAGAGCTTTTTTTTTTTTTTTTTTTTTAATTTGTTTATTTGAGAGTGACAGACAGAAGGAGGGAGGGAGGAGAGAGAAGGAATGGGCATGCCAGGGCCTCCAGCCACTGCAAACGAACTCCAGACGCGTGCGCCCCCTTGTGCATCTGGCTAACGTGGGTCCTGGGGAATCGAGCCTCTAACGGGGGCCCTTAGGCTTCACAGGCAAGCGCTTAGCCACTAAGCCATCTCTCCAGCCCTGATCCCATAGCTTTTATTAATGACCTATAATTAGCTCTTTCAGTCTGGCAAGTTGTAAGAAACTTCTAGTTGAATGTTGGGTTTTCTGAAATGAATGATTTAATTATGTATTCTCTCATTTTCCATTTAATTTTTGCATTAATCCTTTGTCCAATTATATACTGGAGGAGATTCTGAGGGTGTAGCCAAGGTTGTTTGTTTTTTAATTTGAGAGAGAGAGGGAGGGAGAGAGAGAGAAAGAGGGAGAGAATGGGCGTGCTAGGGCTCCAGCCACTGCAGACGAACTCCAGACGCATGCACCCCCTTGTGCATCTGGCTTACATGGGTCCTGCAGAATTGAACCTGGGTCCTTTGGCTTTGCAGACAGATGCCTTAACTACTAAGCCATCCCTCCAGCCCCCAAGGTTTTTATGTATGTACTCTTAAGTGGCAGTCTCCTCTTCCTGGTATATATACACACCAGAATTATGTAAACATAATGAATGTGTATGAGACATATGCCAATATAGGTTCTGATATATAAGTATATGTTACATTAATACTTTTTTTTGAGGTAGGGTTTCACTCTAGTTTAGGCTGACCTGTAATTCACTCTGTATTCCTAGGGTGGCCTTGAACTCATGGCGATCCTCCTACCTCTGCCTCCTGAGTGCTGGGATTAAAGGTGTGCATCACCACGCCTGGCTAGTTCTTTATTTTTAATATTTTATTATATTTTATTTGAGAAGAGAGAAATAGGAAGAGAGAAAGAGAGAGAATGGGCACGCCAGGGCCTCCAGCCACTGCAAATGAACTCCAGATGTGTACACCCCCTTGTGCATCTGGCTTATGTGGGTCCTGGGGAATCGAACCTAGGTCCTTTGGCTTTGCAGGCAAGCACCTTAACCACTAAGCCATTTCTCTAGCCCCTCTTTTATTTTTTTTTTTTATCAGAGAGAGAAAGAATTGCTGTGCCAGAGCCTCCAGCCACTGTAATCAAACTCTGGATGCATGTACCATCTTGTGCGCATGTGCAACCTTGCATGCTTGCATCACCTTGTGTGTCTGGCTTATGTGGGACTTGGAGAGTTGAACATGGGTTCTTAGGCTTCATAGGCAAGTGCATTAACTGCTAAGCCATCTCTCCAGCCCGAACTAGCTCTTTTTTTGGTTTTTCGAGGTAGGGTCTCACTCTAGCCCAGGCTGACTTGGAATTCACTGTGTAGTGTCAGGGTGGCCTGGAACTCACATCGATCCTCCTACCTCTGCCTCCTGACGGGATTAAAGGCATGCGCCACCACACCCAGCTCTAGCTCTTTTAATGGATGTGTTATATTTCTTCAATGTTACCAGTTTTTAAATTTTATTTTATTTATTTGAGAGAGAAATAGATAGAGGCACAGGAGTGGGGGAGAGAATATGGGCACATCAGGACCTTCAGCCACTGTAAACAAGTTCTTTTCAGCCACTGTGAATGAACTCTAGATTCATGAGCCACCTTGTGCATCTGGCTTATGTGGGTCCTGGTGAATCGAACCTGTGTCCTTTGGCTTCACAGGCAAATGCCTTAACCACTAAACCATCTCTCCAGCCCTTCCCCCCTTTTAAATTTTCTTTTATTATATTGCTTTGAGAGAAAGAAAGAAGCACACACAGAGAGAAATGTTACCAGTTTTAAATTTTTCTTCTGTTCCCCACAACTTTCTTTGAAAAAAATTATTGCTACTTGTCAACTACCATGTCAACCCAGATTTGATTCTCCAATGGCCATGTAGAATGAGATGCACAAAGTGGTGCATGCATCTGGACTTTGTTTGCAGTGGCTGGAGGCCTTGGTGCACCCATTCTTTCTGTCTGCCTGTCCTCTCTGTCTCTGCTTGCAAGTAATTAAATAAACTTTAAAAAATCCCTTTGCTGTTATTTTAGTGAGGTTTGGGTCATTTTGGAGTCTAGGGCCTCATAACCAATGTATTAAGGTTTTAGTTGCCAAATAAGTTTCTGGGGGGAGGGCTCTGTCCTCAGCCTGGTAAGCTTGGTTATTATGTGTAGGCATTGACTGTCCCAAGACACTATCTGGACCACAAACACTTCTGCTATGGAGGGAGGGAGGTCCCATCTAGAACCCTAGATAACCTTTCAGTGAAATTCACAGGATGTAACAAGAACTCCACAAGAATTATGATCCAGGGCTGGAGAGATGGCTTAGCAGTTAAGGTGCTTGCTTGTGAAGACCCAGAACCCAGGTTCGATTCCCCAGTACCCAAGTAAGTCAGATGGACAAGGTAGTGCATGCATCTGGAGTTTATTTGCAGTGTCTAGAGGCCCTGGTGCACCCATTCTCTCTTTCACTCCCAAAATAAGATAAAAGAATTATAACCTCAAAACATGTTCATATTGTTCTCTTGGAAGTGTGTGTCTGTGTGTGTGTACAAGCTGTGGCACATGTGTAAAGGTCAGCTGACAACTTTGAGGGGTTACTCCTGTCATGTTTGCTGCTGGGAATGCAGCAAGCTATGGCAGATGTGTGTACTACTTGAGTCAGATTTTACATGGGTAAATGACTCAGCTATTTCCTCAGCCCTCCTCTTGAATGACTTAAGGCCTTCTGGTTCAGTTTTCATCCCCTTGTCAAGAACTTCCATATCTGGCTCAGTGGGTAGAATGCTTGCACAAAGCCCTGAGTTCAATTCCCAGGATCCCATAAACTCTTTCATGGTGACACACACTATAAGTAATCCCAGCACATGGGAGGTGCAGGCAATGTCTTCCTTGGCTACATAGTGAGTTCAAGGCCATTCTAGTCTACATCAAACATGTCTGTTGTGCCTGATAATTTTATCAAGGTTATAGGGTTTCATTTGAGGGTTATTCACATGATAGGGAGTTTCTGGCAACTATGTCAGAGTCATATTCATTTTAACATGTGGCAAATATTTGTGCAAGTCCATTTCACAGGGATGAGCACTGATATGGAAATTCTTATTTAACATCCAAGCAAGATCTTTTGAAACAGATTGTATATGATGCATAGTGATCTTTCCCCCTGCAGCTGTAGGAAAAAGATTTTGAGATGCCCTTTTTAAAAAAATGGCTTTTTAAACCAGGCATGGTGGTACACACCTTTAATCCCAGCACTTGGGAGGCAGAGGTAGGGGGATTGCTGTGAGTTCGAGGCCACCCTGAGAATACAGAGTGAATTCCAGGTCAGCCTGGGCTAGAGTGAGACCCTATCTTGAAAAAAAAAAATGGCTTTTTAGACAGGCGTGGTGGTACATGCCTTTAATCCCAGCACTAAGGAGGCAGATATAGGAGGACTGCCTTGAGTTCAAGGCCATTTTAAGACTACATAGTTAATTCTGTGGGCTGATCTATAGGGAGGAGGTTTTCAGCTCAGTTCCAGTGTGATTTCTCAGTGACCTTGCAGCCCAAGCATGTGGAGTCTTTAGCAATAGGGTCTTACCAACTATTTCTGGTGGAAAACCAAGAGCCTTGGCAATGGCCTGTAATGTTTTAGGGACATCAGGGACCTCCCTGGCCAACAACTCACTGGAAGGTATCCCATCCCTGGTACTGAAATTTTTCTAGTAATAATCGCTTCTGGGTGCGACATTATCCAAAAATGTAGGTTTCCATATGGCTTATTCATAACATCTTAAATTTTGATTAATCCTCCTTCTACGCTTCCTTTACTCAATCCCTTCCCCTGACCTCACTTAGGCTGTTGCACCCCCTAGTAATCTGTTTATCTCCTTACAAATATACAATACTCTCTCCTTAAGCCCTTTTCTTCTTTGGATAAGCAACTATTAATTTTCTTTAAGTCATTGTAAAATCAGTTTATAATTCTGAGTTTGTGGAACTGTAATCCTGCAGTAATGTAATTTCAGTTTCTCACCATTTTTGTTGAGCATGCTTTTCTTTTTACTTTTTTGAAGCAAACCCAACAGACTGTCCCCTTTTTTTAAGAGAGGGAGTGAGAATGAGAGGGGCGGGGGAGAATTGGCATGAAGGGGCCTCCAGCCACTGTAATCGAAACTCCAGATGTGTGCACCACCTTGTGCACATGCGTGACCTTCATGCTTGTGTCACCTTGTGCATCTGGCTTATGTGGGACCTGGAGAGTCAAACATGAGTCCTAAGGCTTTTTGCAGGCAAGTGCCTAACTGCTAAGCCATCTCTCCAGCCTAAGCATGTTTTTCAGATTCCTCTATGTTGGATGTGATGTGGGATTTTGTAGTTTAGGAAGAGTTTGTAAGCCCCAGATTTTGGGCTATTTATTTTATTTTATTTTGGTTTTTTGAGGTAAGGTTTCACTCTAGCCCAGGCTGACCTGGAATTCACTGTGTAGTCTCAGGATGGCCTTGAACTCGTGGTGATCCCTACCTCTGCCTCCTGAGTGCTGGGATTAAAGGAGTGTGCCACCACACCCAGCTGGGGCTGTTTATTTTAACAAAGAACTGAACAAGTAGATTGAGAAAGATAACTTATGAATTATTGAATTTAGGGAGAAATTGTAAATTGTGAAGTTTATTTGGGGAAAATTGTTATCTAGGGAAATGCTGGAACAATCACACACCTGGAGAGATAGCTTAGCAGTTAAAGCACTTGCCTGTGAAGCCTGAGAACCCAGGTTCAACTCCCCAGTACCCACGTAAGCCAAATGCACAAGTTGGCACACACATCTGGCGTTCATTTGCAGTGGCTACACGTCCTGGCACACCCATTCTCTCTTATCTATCTGCCTCGTTCTCTCTCAAATAAATAATAAATAATTAAAGGCTGGAGAGATGGCTTAGTAGTTAATGTGCTTGCCTGTGAAGCCTAAGGACCCAGGTTCAATTCTCCAGGTCCCATGTAAGTCAGATGTACAAGGTGACACACTCATTCTCTCTCTCCCTCAAATAATAATAACAACAGTAAAAACTTTAGCCAGGCATGGTGGTGCATGCCTTTAATCCCAGCAATCACGAGGCAGAGGTAGGAGGATTGCTGTGAGTTCGCATTCACCCTGAGACTACATAGTGAACTTCAGATCAGCCTGGGCTAGAGCAAGACCCTACCTTGAAAACAAAAACAACTTATATTTTGACACTTGGTGCTGTTCTGTGTTCCCTAGCTTGTCACACCATTCCACCAAGTAGCCCAATGAGGAAAAACAGTGTCTCCTTACGCTTTTTTGGCTGCCTTCAAACAACAGCTTTCTGTATAGAGAATGATGAAATGCCTGGAGGCTAAACATGGTGGTTATTGGCAGGCTCCAGGCATTTAGAAATAACCAGCAGAAAGCAGGGCATGGTGGCGCACGCCTTTAATCCCAGCACTTGGGAGGCAGTGGTAGGAGGATCACAGTGAGTTGAGGCCACCCTGAGGTTACCTAGTGAATTTAGTGAATTCCAGGTCAGCCTTGGCTAGAGTGAGACCCTACCTAAAAAAACAAAAACAAAAAACAAAACAAAAAAACCAGCAGAGGTTGTTGGTGTGGGGAAGCTGGTGTCCAGCAGAGGGCAGAACTGACAAAAATTGTGGAGCTCCTGATGAGTGGATAATGAAGATATGGCACATTTATACAATGGAGTTCTACTCAGCAATAAAGAAAAATGAAGTTATGAAATTTGCAATAAAATGGATGGATCAATCTGGAAAAGATTATACTAAGTGAGGTAACCCAGGCCCAGAAAGCCAAGAGTCGCATGTTCTCATATGTAGATCCTAGCTATAAATGATTGGACTTCTGTGTAAGTAGGAAGAAAACTCAGTAGTGAAGGCCAGTAAGCTAGAAAAGAGATATAAAGGGAATAGAAAGGAAGGGAGGGGGGTACTTAATAGGATGGTATTGTATATATGTAAGTAGAAGAATAGACTAATGGGGGTGAAAAAGCCGAAGTGAGGTTAGGGGAAGATTGACCAAAGGAAAGGTGGAGGGAGAGCTAATCAAAATCTAAGAGGATATAAATAAATCATATGGAAACCTACTTTTTTGGACAATGGAACATTCAGGAGCCATAGATTGTTACTAGAAAACTTTCAGTGCCAGGGATGGGATACCTTCCAGTGAGTTGTTGGCCATGGAGGTCCCTGATGCCCCCAAAACGTTACAGGCCATTGCTGAGGCCCTTGTTTTCCCACCAGGAATATATGGTAAGACCCTATTGCTGAAGACTCCACATACTTGAGCTGTAAGATCACTGAGAAATCCTGCTGGAACTGAGCTTATAAGCTCTTCCATGTAGACCAGCTGACAGCTAGAAGAAGCCATTCTGCATGCAGTTCAGTGGGAGAAAGAGGAATCACCAGTGAAGATACTCAGCAGTGGACACTGCAAGCCTTATATTTTTCCAGCCAGGCCAAATGAGCCAATGGGTGAAATAGTGGCACATCTGTCATGGTGGAAACCAACCACCCTCTAATTGGACTGGAGGCCCTGCTCCATGGGAGGGAGTATATCTCTGATACTGAAAACCTACAACAGGGGTAGTCATGAGTCCTAGGGGTGTAATGTCTGCTGCTATCTGGCTAAATGTATATACTATGCTTATCAAACTGCCCAGTAAGCACTTCTCTTAATGTTCATACCCTTATATTAATGCTACTCTCACTCTTGGTAGAGAATCTTCTCTTTTCAGTTGGCAGTGACCTTGGGATGACTCAGAAGGCATCATGGTGCTGGGAAGAAGTGACAGGAGTGCTCAGCACTGCAATATCTCTATCACACCTTCCATGGCTCATGGTCCATTGCGGAAGAGGTGGTGGAAAGAATGTAAGAGCCAAATGAAGGGTAGGACTCCTTACAACATGCTCCTCCAGACACAAAATGGCCTGGATATCCATGACCTCACAGTGCCTGACACTACCTACCCAAGACCATCATAATGGGAGGAAAAGATCATGACATCAAAATAAAAGAGAGACTGATTGAGATGGGGAGGGGATATGATGGAGAATGGAGTTTCAAGGGGGGAAGTGATGGGGGGAGGGCATTACCATGGGATATTGTTTACAATCATGGAAGTTGTTAATATAAAAAAATAAAAAAATTGTGGGGCTCTGTGAGTTATTTTTCTTCACAGCCTTTAAATCTTTATGCACATGGTCTTTATTTCAAGTTGCTTCAAATCTTTCTGTGAAAGCAAGGAAGATTAAAAACACAAATTCAAATGATGCTCACAAGAATCCTATACAATTCATCAGTCTCACTGGTTTCCCTCACATTTATTGGACACTTTTTTTCTTTTTGGTTTTTCGAGGTAGGGTCTCACTCTGGCTCAGGCTGACCTGGTATTCACTATGTAATCATAGGGTGGCCTCGAACTCAAGGCAATCCTCCTACCTCTGCCTCCCAAGTGCTGGGATTAAAAGTGTGCACCACCACACATGGGTTTATTGGATACTTTTTATGGACAGCCATGGTGCAAGGTGCTGAGATAGAACATTGACTACCATAAGGTCTCTCAAGGAGCTCACTGTCTATGGTAAATTACTGAGTAAACTGAAGCACAGAGTGTAAATGACTTACTGAGGTAGAAATAGCAAGGTGTTAGAAAGGTGGGACTAGAGCTGGAAGGTGGGCAGGAACAATGCATGGGAAGCAAGCCCCTGACTGAGGAGCGTGGCTGCATACAGAAGCACACCACAAAAACCTGCTTGCAGGAAACTTCACATGATTGCCTCTTATCTTTCTTTTTGTTTTTTTTTTTGTAGGTAGGGTCTCACTCTAGTCCAGGATGACCTGGAATTCACTATGTAGTCTCAGGGTGGCCTTGAACTCACAGTGATCCTCCTACCTCTGCCTCCCCAGTGCTGGGATTAAAGGTGTGTACCACCACACCCGGCTACGTGATTGCCAATTTTGTCATGACCAGATTCATGCCTCAACTAATTGATCTATTACCTGACAGTATTTCTATACTTGCCCCCAAAGTCTTAAGGCAAGCTGCCAATTTACTGAGACAGTGATTCTGTAGGCAGCTGAAAATCAGCAAGTATCTGACTCCAATTTTAGAATTGAATACCATATTAAAATAGTTTAATTAGGGCTGAAGAGATGGCACAGTGGTTACGGCATTTTCCTGCAAAGCTAAAGCATCCAGGTTTAATTCCCAAGGACCCACATAAGCCAGATGAACTACATAGTGCATGTTTCTGGAGTTCTTAAAAAATAGGTTAATTAAGTGCATTAATTTAAATGTATAGCACATTTGTGTTACTTCTACATGTAGAAATTTGAAAAAAAAACTCAGCTAACCCTCATCTAGACTTAGAGATATCAAGGAAATTAGAGCATTTGTTTGTCACTTTCCATATATGCATTATTTTGGCTATGTAAAGGTGGAAAGTATGACTTAGGCATATTTCACAAGTAATCTAAATATTTTACAGACATATACAAAGACATGACATTTAGCTCTGTGTGTATACCTAGCCAATATATGACTCACTTGCAAACGTGAACCAGTATAAGGCAATTTCTCTTGTGTAACACAAAATAATCCTTTAGGAAAAGGTAGAATCTATGAGGAATTGTCTTTGTCAGGCCTGACCATCTATCTTCATGCTATTCTTTGTGATAAAGTTATTTCAGGAGACAAGATGTCCTTTTCACTGACAAAAGACAAGGAACAATGATCTAAAGTAAATTCTGAATGTGGTCCCACAATTGTCCAGTCACTCTACTAGGGAGCTACTCAGAACCTACTGCTGCTACTAAAGGAGACAGGAGCACTTCATGGCGATTTATTGCTGAGAATTAAACCGATGCAAACTTCATCTGCATGTGATGTTCTAAAACGTCAGTCCATTTCTCAGATGCTGTCAGTTCCTCATGAATAATCTTCCTTCCTTCCTTTCTTGGGGCATTCTGGGTATTTGGTCTGAGAAGAGGAGGCCTGTACTCCATCAGACCATTTGAGTGGTTCTGCTCCATGTCACACAAGTACACATCAATGGTTTTTCTGGTGCTCCTTATGTGCACTGTGATAGAGTCTTTTCTGGGAGCTGGAACGTCCAGTCTGGTCTCCTCTGGGGCCTTAACTGCGATAATTATCTGCTTATGGAAGGCTTGAATGCTGTGAATATCCTGGTACGTAACATATGATAGTCTTTCATCTTCTTTGTCATCTGTTAACTCCAGCAGCTGTTGAGCATAGTCTTTGATTGACTCGTCCAGTGCATCTTCCATTGCTAAGTCCAAGAGTTCCTCCTGGAGCTTCTTGGGCACTGTTCCAAAAATTTTAAGATCAGATCCTATCCACCGAATATGGTTCTTAGATTTCTTTTCCATGAGCTCAATACCATCTAAGACACTGGTGATGTCGTACTATAACGGGGAAATTGGGGTTCTGGGGTGCTTCCTGGAACCCCAAGCCCTGAGTGCATATCTGCAAACTAACCAAAGAACTGCCAATTCCAGATTCAAGAGAATGATTTTTAAAATACCACATTTTATTCAGATTTTACAAAAGAGTGTGGAAAGGGGGCCAGGTGTTGTGATCCATGCCTTTAATCTCAGCACTTAAGAGCAGAGGTAGGAGGATCACTGTGAGTTCAAGGCTACCCTAAGACTACATAGTGAATTCCAGGTCAGCCTGAGCTACAGTGAGACCCTACTTCAAAAAATCAAAGAGTGTGGAAAGGGGAAGGCTGGGAGGTAAGGGGAGATAAAATGGGGAGAAGAGAAATAGACCACATGGAGCCCAAAAGCCCATGTGGGCCACGTGTTGCTTAGGAGTCCATGTGACCAGATCTGGGGGGAAAAGTGTGGAAAGAGAAAAACAAAGTTCAGGGAGCTCCTGCCATGTGGGGAGCTGGAGGAGATGAAGAACCCATGCGAAGAAAGAGAAATCACCAGTGAAGACACACAGTGGACACTGCAAGCCTTATATTTGGCCAGCCAGGCCAAATAAGCCAACGGGTGCAATAGTGGCACATCTGTCATGGTGGAAACCAACTGCCCTCTAATTGGACTGGAGGCCCACTCCATGGGAGGGAATACATCCCTGATACTTGAAAACTTAAAACAGGGGTAGTCATGAGCCCTAGAGGTGTGACGTCTGCTGCTGTCTGGCTAAATGAATATACTATGCTTATCAAACTGCCCAGTAAGCACTTCTCTTAATGTTCATACCCTTATATTAATGCTACTCTCACTTTTGGTAGAGAATCTTCTCTGTTCAGTTGGCAGTGACCTTGGGATGACTCAGAAGGCATCATGGTGCTGGAAAGAAGTGACTGGAGTGCTCAGTACTGTAATATCTCTATCACACCTTCCAAGGCTCGGGGTCTAATGTGGAAGAGGTGATGGAAAGAATGTAAGAGCCAAAGGAAGGGCAGGACTCCTTGCAACGTGCTCCCCCCAGACACAAAATGGCCTGGATATCCATGACCTCATAGTGCCAGACACTACCTACACAAGACCATCATAAGAGGAGGAAAAGATCATG
Source organism: Dipus sagitta (assembly GCA_036346955.1). NCBI lineage: Eukaryota > Metazoa > Chordata > Mammalia > Rodentia > Dipodidae > Dipus > Dipus sagitta. The sequence continues at coordinate 70,682,540 of CM070777.1, forward strand.
ACATCAAAATAAAAGAGAGATTGATTGAGATGGGGAGGGAATATGATGGAGAATGGAGTTTCAAAGGGGAAAGTGGGGGGGTATGTCCATGGGATTTTTTTTTTTTTCAAGGTAGGGTCTCACGCTGGTCCAGGATGACCTGGAATTAACTATGTAGTCTCAGGGTGGCCTCGAACTCTCAGCGATCCTCCTACCTCTGCCTCCTGAGTGCTGGGATTAAAGATGTGCGCCACCACGCCCGGTGAGATATTTTTTTATAATCATGGTAGTTGTTAATACAAATTTGAAAAAAAATAAATTAAATAAAATATTTTAAAAAAAGAACCCATGTGGAGAGTAAGGGTTGGGGGTCCTTCTGGCTGGGCCTCAGCCTCAGCCAGCTTAGGCCCAGCCAAGGGAAAAACTCACCCACAGGTGTAAGTTCCCAAGTGATCAGAGAGCGAGAGACTGCCCTCCCGTTGCAAAGGTATTTATACACTTAGGGTGGTGGGCTGTCTTGTGGCCCAGGTGAACCAGAGGGCCAGTTGGTTGGTTAGGCTAGGGGCTGTCTCAGGAAGAGATTAGCTCTGGCACCAAGTTTGGGGGCCTGAACTTGACCAACCACAGTGTTTGAATCCTATGAAAGACCTTCCTCCTAGTAGGGGTCCTGATTGTGCAAAAATAGTTCTACAGAGCTAGGCAAAAGATAAGTCAGATGTTCTTGGATTTCTGGCTAGTGCAAACTTTCCTGCCATTCTTACCTTTAGGGGTCCAGTTACCCTAACTCTACCCCTCCCCAGTACATGCATCATTTTTGCACTCCCAATTTCATTTTTTATTTAAATCAAGAATGCCCCCAGAGCACATCTGACATGATCCATAAATTTTCGAGTTAAATAAACCAGTGACACATAAAAATGAGGACTCTTCATTTCTAGAACTTTCAACTGGAACACACTTGGAGAAAAAGTGGCATATATGCATCTATTTTATTATTTTTTAAAATCGTCACTCTCCTGGGGCTGGGGAGATGTCACATTTGCTAAACGCGTTTGCCTGCAAAGCCTGCTGGCCTGGATTCAATTCCTCAGTACCCAAGTAAAGACAGACACACACGTTGGTGTATGCATCTGGAGTTTGTCTGTGGTGGCAAGAGGTCCTGGCTTGCCCCTACTCCCAATCTTTTTCTCATGGATACATACTGTACATTTTCTTCTAAATTAATCCATATCTTTGATGGCAGTAGGCTCTTCACATGGATAGGGTCTGGGCAGCAGCAACACACCATCTCCTTGGGTTGGGTTCACCAGCAGGTTTGGCAGTCTCCTCACTGGGTAGGGACTCACTCTTATTTAACTCGAAAACTTATGGATCCTGGTAGGGTCTCATTCTAGCCCAGGCTGACCTGGAATTCACTATGTAGTCTCATGGTGGCCTCGAACTCACAGTGATCCTCCTACCTCTGCCTCCTGAGTGCTGGGATTAAAGGCATGTGCCACCATGCCCAGCTAATTTATTTATTTTTACTGCATAATTTTTTTTCTAGACAACTTCTATACTTACAGACAATAAACCATAATTCTTTCCCCTCCCCCACGTTCCCTTTCACAACTCCACTCTCCATCATAGCCCTTCCCTCTCTCCATTATTCTCTCTTTTATTTTGATGTCATCATCTTTTCCACCTATTATAAGGATCTTGTGAAGGTATTGCTAGGCACCACGAGGTCATGGCTATTGAGGCCAATTTTCGTCTGAGCAGTTGCACTGTAAGGAGTCATGCCCTTCCTTTGGCTCTTTCATTCATTCTACCACCTCTTCCACAATGGACCCTGAGCCTTGGAGGGTGTGATAGATGTTTCAGGGCTGGACACTACTCTGTCACTTTTTCTTAGCACTATGTTGCCTTTTGGGTCATCCCAGGCTTTATACCCCTAAGGCTCATGACCTCCCCTGCCATATGCTTTTAATTAGGTTTTCAGTACCAGGCATGTATTCCCTCCCATAGAGTGGGCCTCCAGTCCAATTATAGAGCAGTTGGTTTCTCCCAGAACACAAGCCACTATTGCACCTGTTTGGTCATTTGGCCTGGCTGGCCAAACTTGAGGCTTCCAGTCTTCACTGTTTTCACCGCTGATGACTTCTGTCTCCCATAGAGCTTCATGCAGTGCAGCTTTCAGTCCGCTGGTCTACAGGGAGATGGTTTTCACCTCAGCCCCAGCTTGATTTCTCAGTGACCTTGCTGCCCAGGCATGTGGAGACTTCAGCAATAGGGTCTTACTGATGACTTCCTTTACTGCTCTATTTACAACACGCTGACAAGTTTTTGCCTGTCATTCCATGCAAACTAAAGTATTGATAAAGATGAAACCCAATAATAAGGAAAATGGAAAACCATCCACAGTCTGTTTATCCTCTCTGGGAGGCATGGGGATCACACATCATAGTCTAAGCCTACTCTAAGGTTCTTCAAATATTGTCTCTTAAGTTCTTGAAGCACATCACCCTGACGGTGGTCACCTCCAGGGACACCCAAGAAACCGCTGGGAGAATGCTCGGAAGAAGAGCTGTGGGATCTCTCGCAGTGGAAAGCATACTAATGACTATTTTTCTTTTCACAGGAAGAACCTGAGGGCGCCTCATGAAAGCCACAACCTCGGCTACAGATACAGCGAAGACAAACCAGGCCTCAATTTCAGTCCTCTACTGTGGATCCCGTCCGCTGGAAGGGACGGAATAAACACGTGTTCCCCTTCGCTTCCAAAAACAGGAGTAGACAGGAGGAGGGCTCGGAGGAAGGACGCCAGGGACGGTGCCTGTCTAGAAACACATGTAGACCGAGCCAGTCTAAGCGGAAGTGGCTGGGGAAGACGGAGATCGGCACTCAGAAGTCGAGGGTTTTGTTTCCGAGGGGACGATCTTCCTTGACGGACCAGGTGAGTTCGGCTGGCAGGGTGGAGAGCTCGCCCTGCAATTTTAGTATTCTTCCTGCGCGACTCGTGCGGTTACCTCGGCTTACGCTTGTCACGTGTGTACCCAGGGGCGTGCGTGGGCGGGCTGGCCGGCCTCCCCTCCTGTAGCCCCCTGCGGTCAGCTCGCGGCCGAGGCGGGAGGAGCGGCGCGGCCACAGGCCCGCGGGGCAGCCAGTTGGCGGCGGTGGCCGCTCCTCTGTTGAGCGGGCTCGGCTCGGCTCGGCCCGGCCGGCCCCGGGCGCGTGGGAGAGCCAGATCGCCCTGCGACTCTACCAGAGGCCTCGCTGCTTGCTTGGGGTGGTAGGAAGCTGTGCAGACAGGCATCACCTGTTGCAAAACTGTGGCAGCCGAGGTAGCCTAACCAGGTGTGGACTCCCAGACTCGGTCAGGTCAGGTCAGGTCAGGTCCCTGGTGGCAGAAGGACCATGTTGCGGGGGGGGGGGGGGGGGACGGAATTTCAGGAGCACAGGTGTTTCAGTGAGGCCACGCTTACTGGGCTGCTGAAGAGGAGCAGTGGTGGTGGTGTGTGTGGAGAGAGAGAGGCGGATCAAAATTACATTTAGGTATATTATCTGTCAGTATTTTTTCTTTCTGTATAGGTTTTTAAAAAAATTCCACAGTTAGGTTGAGCATAGTGGTGCATGTCTGTAATCCCACCACTTGGAGGTTGAGGCATGAGGATTGTGAGTTACAGTTTCTTATTCAAGTGTTTTTAAATGATTGCTTTTTTTTTTTTTTTGAGGCAGGGCCTCACTCTACTCTAGCCCAGGCTGACCTGGTGTGTGTAGAGAGAGAGGAGCAGATCAAAATTACATGTAGCAGTCGAGTATGGGGGCGCACACCTTTAGTTTCAGCACTTGGGTGGCAGAAGTAGGATCGCGGTGAGTTCAAGTGAGAAGATTACATAGTGAATTCCAGGTCATCCTAGCCTAGAGCAAGACCCTACCTCAAGAAACAAAGCAAAAATTACATTTAGGAGGTAAAGATTCACTATATGGACAGGGGATGTGGAATTTAAGCAAGAGGTACTTGCCTTTGACTTTCTTTTGCTGCATAGATCTCTGTACCTCAGAGGAAGACTAACGATTCTGGTCAGTGGTCAGACCTAATTATCAAGAGACAAGGAGCAGATTAGGAGTCCTAGCCAAACTGGCTTTTGTAACATTCTGGTGATAAACCATTAATTTGTTAATCACACAAGTGAACTAATGCATTTATGAGAGCAAAGTCCCAATCACTTTTGTAAAAAAAATATTTGTTTGAGAGAGCAAAGGAAGGAGGGAATGAGTGGCCACACCAGGGCCTCCAGCCACTGCAGACGAACTCCAGATGCATATACCACCTTGTGCATCTGGCTTACGTGGATTCTGGGGAATCAAACCTGGGTCCTTTGGCTTTAAAGGCAAGTGCCTTAGCCACAAAGCCATCACTCCAGCCCCCATCACCTTTAAAAAAAAAGATTTACTTTTATTTATTTATTTGAGACAGGGAAGGAGAGAGAGTGAGTTAGAATGGGCGAGCCAGAGCCTCTAGCCACTGCAAATGAACTCCAGACACATGTGCCACCATGTGCATCTGGCTTACGTGGGACCTGGAGAATCGAACCTGTGTCTTTAGACTTCGCAGGCATGTGCCTTAAACACTATGCCATGTCTTCATCCCCCCCCCCATCATCTTTTAAAGGGCCTACCTTTTTATTTATTTATAAGGAGAGAGAGACAGAATGAGATTGGGTGCACCACAGCCTAATGCCACTGCAGATGAATTCCACACATGCCCCACTTTGTGCGTATGGTTTTACTGGGGTACTGGGGAATTGAACACAGGAGGTCAGGCTTTCCAAGCAAAGTTCTTTAATTGCTGAGCCACCTCCTCATCCTAAAGGTCCTACCTTTTAATACCTTATATTAGGACTTAAATTTCAACCCAAATTTCATAGCACTATCCAATGATGAGCCTAAAGTTTCTAGCCTAAGTGATTAACACTAAGCAAGATCAAATATTTTAAAAAATATTTTATATTTATTTATTTGGCAGAGAAAGAGGGAGAGAGAGAATGAATTGGCGTGACAGTGCCTCCAGCCACTGCAAACGAACTCCAGACACGTGCGCCCCCTTGTGCATCTGGCTGACGTGGGTCCTGGGGAATCAAATCTTGGTCCTTTGGCTTTGCAGGCAAACACCTTAACTGCTAAGCCATCCCTGCAGCCCAAGAACATATATTTTAAGTATTCTTTTTTCTTAATGTTAAAAAATAAGTCTGGGCTTGTTGGTGCTCACCTTTAATCACCTCCTACCTCTGCCTCCTGAGTGCTAGGATTAAAGTGTATTCTTTTTTCTTAGATATTAGCATGACTAAAGATGGCATATGTGTCAGGACATTATTTATGAAAGTCTTTCTTGTTTGAAAAAAAATGAGACATTATTCCAGTAAGTAGCTTTTTAATTTTTGGCATGTTTTCCTTTCAGTATTTTTTCTTTTTTCTTTTGGTTTTTCGAGGTAGGGTCTCACTCTGGCCCTGAGGCTACAGAGTGAATTCCAGGCCATCCTGGGCTACATTAAGACCCTACCTCAAAACAAAAAAAAATCCAGGGCTGTAGAGATGGCTTAGTGGTTAAGGCACTTGCCTGCAAAGCCTAAGAACCTAGGTTTGACTTCACAGAACCCACGCAAGCCAGATGCACGTGGTGGTGCATACATTTGGAGTTCGTTTGCAGTGGCTAGTGACTGGTGCACCCGTTCTCTGTCTCTGATAAACAAAGTTTAAAAGCCTCAAAAATGTTTAGGGATATTTTACATAATCCTCAAACTTCCAATTAATTCCTTAAGGAAGAAAACTAGAAATGGAGCCTACTAAGTAAAAAGGAAAATTGAAGCTAGGCGTGTTGGCACATGGCTTTAATCCCAGCACTTGAGAGGCAGTGGTAGGAGGATTGCGGAGAGTCTGAGGCCACCTTGAAACTACATAGTGAATTCCAGGTCAGCCTGAGCTAGAGTGAGATCCTACCTTGAAAAACCAAGAAAAATTGAGCCTTGCAGATTACCCCACCAAAACTATCAAGATTTGGGGACTGGCAGTGTAGTTTAGTGGTAGAATATATAGACTAAGTCTGTCTGTGTGAAGCCCTGTCTCCAACACCAAAAAGTAAAAGATTATTGAAATTGTTTAAAAATCAAATCAGGGCTGGAGAGATGGCTTAGCAGTTAAGCATTTGCCTGTGAAGTCTAAGGACCCTGGTTCGAGGCTGAATTCTCCAGGACCCACGTAAGCCAGATGCACAAGGTGGCATATGCATCTGGAGTTCATTTGCAGTGGCTGGAGGCCCTGGTGGGCCCATTCTCCATCTACCTGCCTCGTTCTCTGTCTGTTGCTCTCAAATAAATAAATAAATAAATAAAAATAACAACAAAAAAGTATGTGCCACCATGCCCAGCAATAAAAATATTTTAAAAAATCAAATCAAAATTTTGCCTGGTGTGCTGGCACATATCTTTTTTTTTTTTTTCTTTCTTTCTTGGTTTTTTGAGGTAGGGTCTCACTCTAGCCCAGGCTGACCTGGAATTCACTATGGAGTCTCAGGGTGGCCTCGAACTCACGGCAATCCTCCTACCTCTGCCTCCCGAGTGCTGGGATTAAAGGCGTGTGCCACCACGCCCAGCATTGGTACATATCTTTAATCCTAGCACTGGGGAGGCAGAGGTAGGAGAATCTGTTTGAGGCCAGTCTTAGCTAGAGTGAGACCCTACCTCGAAAAATCAAAAACAAACAAACAAGCTAGGTGTGGTGGCACATACCTTCAATATCAGCACTCAGAAGGTAAAGGACCGTGGTGACTTCCAGGCCACCCCGAGACTACGTAGTGAATTCCAAGTCAGCTTGGGCTAGAGTGAGACCCTGCCTCAAAAAGCAAAACAAACAAAAAAGTCAATTTTTTTTTTTTCAGTTCTTAGTTTTCCCATTCAAGGATATGTCTTGTACCTAGGGTCTCACACATGTTATACAGGCCCCAACCATTGTAAATAACCATAACCCCTATACTTTTATCTTTTCCTGTTAAGCTCAGGTCTAAGGAAGAACCAGCATTTTCATGTTTTGTGTTGAAAGAGGAGCTCATTCTGTAGCCAAGGCTGTCTTTGAACTCTGCAAGTATCCCAAACTGGCCTCAAACTTGTGGCCGTCCTCCTGTCCCAGCTCTGGAGTGCTAGGATTACAAGTGTGAACCACCACACCCAGACCAATTTTACTTAATGATTGTGTGCTCTCTACTGATTTCTGTGTGATAAGTATCTTTGGCTCAAATGTAATACTTCATTCTTTAAATATTTTTCTGGATATCTGTTTTGCTAAAATATAAAGTGCTGGAGAGGTGGCTTAGCAATTAAGGTGCTTGCCTGCCAAACCTAAGGACCCAGGTTCCATTCCCAAGTACCCAAATAAGCCAGAGGCACAAGGTGTTGTATGCATCTGGAATTTGTTTGTAGTGGCTGGATTCCCTGACACACCCATTCTGTCTTTTGCTCTTTCTCAAATATGTAAATAAATAAAAGTTTCTTTAAAAAAATAAAATAGAGTGATGAGTGGTGTCAGATCTGTAGTTGGGATCAGAACTAAGTGGGTGATGTGAATGAGAAATGAAACCAGACTTCAGTGACTACAGACTGCTTTATTGGGGTCAAGCACTAGAGTGACTGCCAGCTTCTCCGACTTGAGGCTGCAGTGGCATATTTACAGCTAAGCATACTTTCATACAAAGTGAGGGGTGAGAAGAGCATAAGGAAGGATGTGGGTTGGGGAAAACAAGATAGGAACAAGGCCATTTTCCTATCTGATGAGACAGTTACAGTATTGAAGATTAAACTGTACTGTCTTCAGGATATGAATATGTTATTGTATAGAACAGTGCCTTTTCATTGAACAGGTGTTTCTTGGGCTCAACGTCTGGGAGAATGTTATTACCAAGGAATTTGACCTTCATTCCCAAGCCTCTGTTTAGGGCCAGCAACTTTAGAACTTTATTAAACCTTCAAGCAACTTCAGGGCTTAATTAACCCTTCATTCCAGACACTGAGGATGCAGATTCAAATCTCTAGTACTTCCTGCTGACATGCGGGCTATGAGGGGAGTTGAGGATCTGTCATCAGTCTTGAACATGTAGGAGCCCAGTTGATTGAAGTCTTCAGGATTATGGGGTTGTCTGGTATGTTTTTCTTTTAGCATGGCCTTGGCCTATAATAGGATAGGGCTATGAAATTAGAGGTTAATTTTTAAACATTTGATTGTGGATGGTTGGTTGGTAGGTAAGAGAGAATATTGAGTTCTCAAGTACATTTATGTAGAAATTCTCTGAAAAGATAACTGCACTGCCAGAATGAGTGAAAGTAGAGGAGTTTATTATCCAGGGGCCAAAAAGCTTGAGGTAGCCCTCCAAAGAAGCCTTGGCCCCAAGCTGAGATTTTATTTCCATTTTATAGCTTTCATAGCCAAGGGGAGGGTAAGTGAACAAACAAGATGTGACGATTTGCATATTAATCATTTCTGTAGTCAGGCCACCCTGACGATGAACTACATTTTACTTTGTTTTAGCCTAAACTGTCTTTCCTTCTTATCATCCCTTTGGGCCCTTTCTGGACAGTTCCTTCTTTGGAATTTTTCCATCTGCTGACAAAGATAAGTTTTAGCTCCTCAGCAATTAACTCTTACAGTAACTCAGTGAGTCAGTTCAACTTTTAGCTTCTTTTCTATCACACATTAATTTGACATGGATACATTTTTTTACACGCTTTTAAAATTTTTTTTGTTTATTTATTTGAGAGTGACAGAGAAATAGACAGAGAGAGAGAATGGACGCGCCAGGGCCTCCAGCCACTGCAAACGAACTCCAGACATGTGCGCCCCCTTGTGTATCTGGCTAACGTGGATCCTGGGGAATCAAGCCTCGAACTGGGATCCTTAGGCTTCACAGGCAAGTGTTTAACCACTAACCCATCTCTCCAGCCTGACATGGATACATTTTATTTTTTTTTAATTTTTATGTTGTTTATTTTTATTTATTTGAGAGCAGCAGACAGAGAGAGAAAGAGAGAGAGAGAGAATGGGCGCACCAGGGTCTCCATCCCCTGCAAACGAACCCCAGATGCGTGTGCCCCCTTGTGCATCTGGCTAACGTGGGTCCTGGGGAATTGAGCCTTGAACCGGGTTCCTTAGGCTTCACAGTCAAGCGCTTAAACGCTAAGCCATCTCTCCAGCCCAGTGGATACATTTTAATAGTCATTTTATTAGGTAGTTGTAGAAGGACTAAGGGACCTATTAGACCAATAAGTAAGGTGTTTAGCCAGGAATTCCAGTCAAATAACCTATGGAACCAGGAATTGTTAGCCTTCCATTATCTCTGGTATTTTCTAAGTTTTTCTTTACCTTTTTGTAAGTGTTAGTAATGAGGCCTGATTTATTATCATACTGTTTCTGCCAGGGAGTCTATCTGACTGTTGAGCATGGTAATGGAGTCCGGTAGGTATCCCAGATCTATGTCAATTTGTTGGGATATTTGTGATATACCCAATTCCCCTTTTACCACTGCCATTGTTCCAAGAGCCATTTATCCTGTTACACTAAGTCCCACCAGGATGGGCACCAGTAATGGAAGCAGCTCTCTTGTAGCATGTTTCAAGGCCCTGGGGTAACATAAGGTGTTCATTCTCAGGCCCACTGTAGGTATAGACTTGAGGAAGTACATGGACAGTGGCACAGTGTTGGTGTGCCATTTAGGTCCCCAAGGTTGATACATTTAGTTAAGCCAGAAGTACAAGTTAGCCAAGTTCCATGGGGTATAAAGAAGGCCTTAGAGGGCTGGAGACATGGCTTAGTGGTTAAGGCATTAACCTACAAAGCTGAGGACCCAGGTTTGATTCCCTAGTACCCATGTAAGCCAGACGCACAGTGTATCATGCATCTGGAGTTCATTTGCAATGGCTAGAGGCCCTGGCATGCCCATTCTCTCTCTCTCTTTAAAATAAATAAAATTAAAAAAAAAAAAGAAGGCCTGAGATTCATTGAAAAAAGGGGGTATTGGGAGAGATTATAATTAGAAGTAATTAAGCAAGAAGTTCTTTCAGCTATAGTGGGGTCCTAAAGGGGTGGGGTGGAGGAGGAGAGGGTGAGGAGAGGTGTGGGAAAGGGGCAGGTACTTCTGGTGGGTGAGGGGCAAAGAAGGGTCCCCCAGGGGTGCTGTTGGGCCAGTTGGTTTGAACTACTGTCTTCCAAGATAGCCAGGTAGCAGGGGGAAGTGTCTGGACAAACTACTTTTTAAAAATATTTTTATTTAGCCGGGCGTGGTGGCGCACGCCTTTAATCCCAGCACTCAGGAGGCAGAGGTAGGAGGATCGCCGTGAGTTTGAGGCCACTCTGAGACTCCATAGTGAATTCCAGGTCAGCCTGGGCTAGAGTGAGACCTTACTTCGAAAAACCAAAAAAAAAAAAAATTTATTTAGTTATTTGCAATTTGCAAGCAGAGGAAGAGAGGAAAGACACAAAAAGGGAGTGTGTGCATGCACCAGGGCCTCCAGCCACTGTAAATGAACTCCAGACGCATGCACCTCTTTGTGCATCTGGCTATCTGTGGGTACTGGGGAATCGAACCTGGGTTGTTAGACATTGCAGGCGAGTGCCTTCACCGCTGAACCATCTCTCTAGCCGTGGACAGACTTCTTGGTGTTCAGTGATAGGATGCTGAATTTCTGAAAGTTGCTTCATTTCAGACTCTTTTTTTTTTTTTTATATGTATTGCATCTGGGAAGAAGAGCTCCATCTCAGGATTTCTGGAGGGAGTAGAATTGTTCCCAAAAGAGAGGCAGGGTGTGAGCATGGACTGGAAGGCAGTTTTAGAGTTCCAAGGGTATTTCTGAAATCATCTAGAGCAGGAGCTGTTGAAACAAACTGTAAATAGACAGATAAAAGATTAACTAATGTGTCTGGAAAATGAAAAGTACATCAAAGGCAATAAGCAAGGTCTCACACATAGGTGATGCCTATTAGCCCAGAACACCAGAAATATGGAGGTTACAGAACCATGGAGGCAATTTTTGGGGTTTACAAAAAATCATGTGCTATGATATTTTAGTCTTAGTGAGTGTGCCTTTGACCTTCAGGGGAGTTAGCGCTTTCATCCAGGTGAGGAGGGGCCCAGGACTCACCATAATGAAAGGAATTAACCCCAGGATCTCAGACTGGATGGAGCCTGAGTGGTTTTTTTTTTTTTTTTTTTTTTTGGAAGGGGGTAGAAGCTACTCCAAAACCTTAAATCTCTTTCCAGTGACATACTCAAAAGGAGAAAACAAGCTCTCAAAAAGCCTCAAGACACAGTGGCCTCCTGAGATGGAGCTGTGTTGGAAGAGCTTTAAGGCCTGTGTCTTGTCAGGATAAAGAAATCCACATCTGGAAACACAGGAGGCTAGAGGGTCTATGGATACAGAATGGTTAACAAGGAATAACCAAATCTGTTGGACTATGATATTGGGGAATATTTACATGCCAGAGACAGGGTAGGTTTAACTTGAAGGGAGTAGAGCTGTGAGATTTCTTTCTTTTTGAAGGTAGGGTTTGCTCTAGCCCAACAGACCGGGAATTCATTCTGTAGTACCAGGCTGGCCTCAAACTCATGGCAATCCTACCTCTGCCTCCCAAGTGCTGGGATTAAAGGTGTATGCCACCATGCCCAACTGAGATTTCTTAACTTGCGGTAAGATATTTTAGCTGGCCACAGAGAGATATTATTGGCCATTAAAAGCTTTACAATATAGCTCAAAATATTCTTGGCTCTGTACTGGTAGCATTTACTTCTCCACAATTGCTGTAGTCCATTGTTGACATTCTAGTCACATCTCAGCTTTTGGTCCCATCTGCCAAACTTCACTTTGCACATTGTGCACATGGCAGGCTAAGGTGCCACATGGATCTTATGAATAGGCAAGGAGGCAGCTCTTCTGGAGGATGGTAATTATCAGAGCCATTGTAGCGAGTCCCAGACCAGAAATTAACAGATCACCCGAATAAAAAGTAAAAAGGAGAGCCTTTATTAAGCCGGCCAGAGTCTCCCCTCACACAAGGAGGAGAGCTGCCCCGTCCTATTTTCCTTTACAATGACCTATCCCTTACTCCTCAGTCATCACCCCACCCAAATTACCTTTTGAGCCAGCTCCAGATAAGGGCAAGACCAAACACTAGATGAAGCTCATATGGAGTACAGGCCACGACCTCAGGGCAAGACTAACCTCAGATGTCTTTAATGGAATCATCCCCTCAGGCTAGTAGTTAATACTCTGTGTTAAGCTTTAATCTCTTAAGGCTCCTTGAGAATGTCAAGATGGCTGAGTGGCCTAATTTGGCTTCCCTTAGGTCTGTTCACTAGAGGTGGTTTCACCATTAGGAAAGAAACTCTTAGATCATGTAAAATCTATTAGAAATATCTTCAACAATTTGAAATTTAAGCATGATAGAGATTAAGAAGTTAATTAATTTTTATATTTAGGTTTAAAGGTTTTATGTAAGTCTTTAATATAGAGGGCTTATAGTTTGTTTGTTTTGTTTTTTTTTCAAGGTAGGGTCTCACTCTAGCTCAGGCTGACCTGGAATTCACTATGTCCTCTTGGGGTAGCCTTGAACTCATGGTGATCCTTCTACCTCTGCCTTCCGAGTGCTGGGATTAAAGGCATGCGCCACCATGCTCGGCTTTGAGGGTTTGTAGTTTTTAATTACTTGGTCCAAAGATCAAAAAGGTCTTAGCTTTAGAAGAACTAATGAAAGGCTAAAAGTTTGATTAGTCTTAAAAAATGGTTATTATCAGTTGTTTATTTTACAAATAATGAAATTTTATATAACTAGGCCCAGTTTTATCTATTTCCAATGAGTTTAGAGCAAACACATAAAAGTTTTACCTGCCAAGCCCGGGGGTGGGGGAATGCACACCTTTAATCCCAGCTCTTGGGAGGTGGAGGTAGGAGGATTGCCTTGAATTTGAGGCCGCCCTGAGACTCTATAATGAATTACAGGTTAGCCTAAGCTACTTTTGCCTTAAGACTCAGTTTCCCCAATAGTTAGAACATCTCTCTTGGGCTGGAGAGGTGGCTTAGCATTTAAGGCACTTGCCTGCAAAGCTGCAGGACCCAGGTTCCATTCCCCAGGACCCACGTAAGCCAGTTGCACAAGGTGGTGCACACATCTGGAGTTTGTTTGCAGTGGCTGGAGGCCCTGTGCCCCTTCTCTCCCTCCACCTCTTTCTCTCTCAAATAAATAAAAATAAAAAAGTATTTAAAAAAAGAACATCTCTCTTGACCTGTCTCCCTGTCAGCTAAGTTTCTGGAAACCATCAGAGAGTAGGGGAGAAGCTGTAGTCAGATGCATCCAGGCTTTCACCTTGTCACCTCTTATCCCTGTATGAAGACCATCTTTTTTTTTTTTTTTTAATGAGAGAGAACTGGTATGCCATGGCCTCCAGCCACTGCAATCAAACTCCAGACATGTGTGCCAACTTTTATACATGTGCAACCTTGCACATGTATCACCTTGTGCATCTGGCTTATGTGGGATCTAGGCAGTCAAACACGAGTCCTTAGGCTTTGCTGGCAAGTGCCTTAACTGCTAAGCCATCTCTCTAGCCCTATCTTTTGTTTTTTAATATTTGTTTACATCCTCACACCTTTTTATACTTGCATTGACCTTTTAATCTTAAGTTCCACTTAAACATCTTTCCTTTTTTAAAATATCTTTATTTACTTATATGCAAGGAGAGAGAAAGAGAGAGAATGGGGACACCAGTGCCCTTAGCCATGTTATACAAACTCTAGACATGTGGGCTACCATGTGCATCTGGCTTTACGTGAGTTCTGGGGCATCAAACCTGAGTTCTTAGGCTTCACAGGCAAGAGCCTTAACTGCTAAGCCATCTCTCCCAGCCCTAAACGTCTTTTTTTTCCAGTTTTTTTTTATTAAATTAACAACTTCCATGATTGTAGACAATAACCCATGGTAATTCCCTCCCTTCCCCCACTTTCCCCTTTGAAACTCCACTCTCCATCATACCCCTCCCCACTCTCAATCAGTCTCTCTTTTATTTTGATATCATGATCTTTTCCTCCTATTATGATGGTCTTGTGTAGGCAGTGTCAGGCATTGTGAGGTCATGGATATCCAGGCCATTTTGTGTCTGGAGGAACACTTTCTAAAGAGTCCTACCCTTCCTTTGGCTTTTGCATTATTTCTGCCACCTCTTCCTCAATGGACCCTGAGCCTTGGAAGGTGTCACAAGAGTGCTGAGTACTCCTCTGTCACTTCTTCTCAGCACCATGGTGCCTTCTGAGTCATCTCAAGGTCATTGCCATCTGAAAAGAGAAGCTTCTCTAATCAAAGGTATTCCTCACAGTGCCTGACACTACCTACACAAGACCATCATAATAGGAGGAAAAGATCATGACATCAAAATAAAAGAGAGGCTGATTGAGAGTGGGGAGGGGTATGATGGAGAGTGGAGATTCAAAGGGGAAAGTAGGGGGAGAGAGGGAATTACCATGGGATATTGTTTACAATCATGGAAGTTGTCAATAATAAAAAAGAAGTAAGGGCTGGAGAGATGGCTTAGCAGTTAAATGCTTGCCTGTGAAGCCTAAAGACCCTGGTTCAAGGCTCGATTCCCCAGGACCCACGTTAACCACGTCTGGAGTTTGTTTGCAGTGGCTAGAGGCCCTGGCGCTCCCATTCTCTCTCTCTCTCTCTCTATCTGCCTCTTTCCGTCTGTCTGTCTCTCAAATAAATAAATAAAAACAAACAAAAAATAAAAAAAGAAGTAACAGTAGCATTAATATATGGGTATGAGCATTAAGAGAAGTGCTTACTGGGCAGTTTGGTGAGCATAGTATATATATTTAGCCATATACCAGCAGACATTATACCCCTAGGGCTCATGACTACACCTGTTGTAGGTTTTCAGTACCAGGGATGTGTTCACTCCCATAGAGTGGGCCTCTAGTCCATTTAGAGAGTGGTTGATTTCTAAACATCTTTCTTAACAATGTTCTGTGTATCTGTCATTGAAAATCTTTTTTTTAATCTCATCTTTCACAATTGTGTTGGGTGTCCTGTGAGGGCATTAGCATGTCCCTAGGAGCAGCCCCATTTCCAATGCCCCAGTTGTCCACCCAGTTGTTAAAGGATTAAAAAAAAAGAAAAAAAAAGGCAGGCTTTTGTGGGTGGCCTGGGGTTAGGGCAGGCCTTGGCCCAGTGTCCTGGCTGGTTACATCTGAAACAGACATTGGCTGTCTTTTACTGGATATGATGCCTGTTAGAGGGTGATGGGCTTGGGGGCTGGCAACTGTGGAGGACTGAGGCCAAAAGTTGGTATTTAATCTTTTCCTCTCTCTCTTTTTTTTCTCACTTTGCCTCATCTTTTCTGTTACCAAAGACTGTGACAGAAACATCAAGGATGTCCCTTTGGGAAGCCTCTGGCCCCTCTTTGTTTGCTTGTTTGTGTTTGTTTTTTAAGGTAAGGTTTTACTCTAGCCCAGGTTGACCTGGAATTCACTATGCAGTCTCAGGTTGGCCTCTAACTCAGTGATTCTTCTACCTGTGTCTCCCAAGTGCTGGGACTTAAAGGTGTGTGCCATTACACCTGGTGATTTTATTTATTTATTTTATTGGCAACTTCCATAGTTGTAGACAATAACCCATGGTAATTCCTTCCCTCCTCCCCACTTTCCCCTTTGAAACTCCATTCTCCATCATAATCCCTCCCCTCACAATCAGTTTCTCTTTTATTTTGATGTCATCATCTTTTCCTCCTATTATGATGGTATTGTGTAGGTATATCAGGCCATATGAGGTTATGTATATCCTGGCCAATTTGTGTCTGGAGGAGCACGTTGTAAGGAGTCCTACCCTTCTTTTGGCTCTTACATTCTTGCTGCCACCTCTTCCTCAATGGACCCTGAGCCTTGAAAGGTGTGATAAGAGATATTTTAGTTCTGAGCACTCCTCTGTCTCAGTATCAGGGATATATTTGCTCCCATGGAGCAGGCCTACAGCCCAATTAGAGGGTGTTTGGTTCCCCGCATAACAGGCATGCCACTATTGCATCTGTTGGCTCATTTGGTCTGGCTGACCAAATATAAGGCTTGCAGTGTCCACTGTTGAGTATCTTCACTTATGATTTCTCTCTCTCCCATTGAGCTGCATGCAGCATAGCTGGCTCCAGCTTTCTGTCAACTGGTATACATGGAGGAGGTTTTCAGCTCAGCTCCAGCAGGATTTCTCAGTGACCTTGCAGCCCAAGTATGTGGAGTTTTCAGCAATAGGGTCTTACCATCTATTCCTGATGGGAAAACAAGAGCCTCAGCAATGGTCTGTACTATTTTGGGGATATCAGTGACCTCTCTGGCCAACAACTCACTGGGAGATACCCCATCCCTGGCACTGAAAATTTTTGAGTGACAGTCTATGGCTTCTGGGTGTTGCATTGTCCAAAAAAGTAGGTTTCCATATGACTTATTTATATACTCTTAGATTTTGATTAACCCTCCCTCCATCTTTCCTTTACTCAGTCTCTTCCCCTGACCTCTCTTAGGCCTTTTCACCCCCATTAATCTGGTCTTACTTACATATATACAATACCATCCTATGAATTCTCCCCTCCCTCCCTTTCTATTCCCTTTATACCCCTTTCTAGCTTACTGGCCTCTGCTACTGAGTTTTATTCTTACTCACATAGAAATCCAATCTTTTGTGGCTTAGGATCCACATATGACAGAGAACATGCAATGTGTGGCTGTCTGGGCCTAGATTACCTCACTAAGTATAATCTTTTCCAGATCCATCCATTTTCCTGCAAATTTCATTTTTCTTTACTGCTGAGTAGAACTCGATTGTGTAAATGTGCCACATCTTCACTATTCACTCATCACTTGAGGGACATCTAGGCTGGTTCCATTTTCTAGCTGTTGTGAATAGAGCAGCAATAAACATGGTTGGGCAAGTATCTCTAAGGTAATGAGACAAGTCCTAAGGATATATGCCTAGGAGTGGTATAGCTGGGTCATATGGTAGATCTATTTTTAGCTATCTCAGGAACCTCCACACTGATTTCCACAATGGCTGGACCAAATAGCATTCCCACCATCAGTGTAGAAGGGTTCCTCTTTTTCCACATCCTCACCAGCATTTATGGTCATTTGTTTTCATGATGGTAGCCAATCTGACAGGAGTGAGATGGAATCTCAACATAGTTTTAATCTGCATTTCCCTCATGGCTAGGGTTGTAGAAAATTTTTTCAGATGTTTATATGCCATCTGTATTTCTTCTTTTGACAACTCTCTCTTAGCCCATTTTTTAAAAAATATTTTTTTATTTTTATTTATTTATTTGAGAGCAACAGAGAGAGAGAGAGAGAGAGAGAGAATGGGCACGCCAGGGCCTCCAGCCACTGCAAACGAACTCCAGATACGTGTATCCCCTTGTGCATCTGGGTAACATGGGTCCTGGGGAATCGAGCCTCGAACCGGGTCCTTGGGCTTCATAGTCAAGTGTTTAACTTTTAAGCCATCTCTCCAGCCCCATAGCCCATTTTTTAATTGGGTTGTTTGATTTCTTACTTAGTTTTTGAGTTCTTTGTATATCCTAGATTCTAATCCTCTGTCAGATGTATAGGTGGCAAAGATTTTCTCCCATTCTGTGGGTTGCTTCTTTGCTCTATTCACAGTGTCCTTTGATGTACAAAAGCTTTGTAATTTCATGAGGTCCCAGTGGTTGATCTGTCTTTTTATTTCCTGAGCAATTAGAGTTATATTCAGAAAGTCTTTGCCAAGACCAATATGTTGAAGGGTTTCCCCTACTTTTTCCTCTACTTATTTCAGAGTTTCAGGTCTGATATTAAGGTCCTTGATCCATTTGGACTTAATTCTTGTGCATGGAGAGAGATAAGGATCTATTTTCATCCTTCTACAGATACATATCCAATTTTCCCAGCGCCATTTGCTGAAGAGCCTGTCTTTTCTCCAATGAGTATTTTTGAAATTTTTGTCGAAGATCAGGTGGTTGTAGCTACCTGGACTTACATCTGGGTCCTCTATTCTGTTCTATTGATCTACATACCTGTTTTTGTGCCAGTTCCATGTTGTTTTTGTTACTGTGGCTCTATAATATAGGTTAAAATCAGGTATGGTGATACTACACGCCTTATTTTTGTTGCTCAAAATTGTTTCAGATATTTGAGGTATTTTTTGTGCTTCCAAATGAATTTTTGGATTGTTTTTTCTGTTTCCATGAAGAATGTCATTGGAATTTTGATGGGGATTGCCTTAAATCTGTAGATTGCTTTTGGTAAGATTGACATTTTCATAATATTGATTCTTCTAGTCCAAGAACAAGGGATGTCTTTCCATTTCTTAGTGTCTTCTACAATTTCTTGCTTGAGTGTTCAAAGTTTTCATTGTAAAGATCCTTCATTTCCTTGGTTAGGTTTATTCCAAGCTACTTTATTTATTTATTTATTTATTTTTGATGCAATTGTGAATGGGAGTGATTCTCTAATTTCATTCTCTGGCTTATGTGGGTACTAGAGAATTGAACCTGGGTCCTTAGGCTTTTTGTTGTTGTTGTTTTTTCAAGGTAGGGTCTCACTCTAGCCCAGGCTGACCTGGAATTAAGTATGTAGTCTCAGGGTGGCCTCGATGGCGATCCTCCTACCTGTGCTTTCCAAGTGCTGGGATTAAAGGTGGCTTCCTTGGGCTTTTCAGGAAAGCAGCTTAACCTCTGGTCCCTTTCTACATTTGATATTTGGAGCCAATTGGCTAAAAATTGGACATTTACAAAGAGGGAGTCCACCAGGTGTGGTGGTGGTGCATCCCTTTAATCCCAGCACTCTGGAGGCAGGGTAGGAGGATCTCTGTGAGTTCAAGGCCACCCTCCAACTACATAATGAATTCCAGGTCAGCCTGGGCTAGAGTGAGACCCTACCTCATAAAACAAAACGAAGGGCTGGAGAAATAGCTTAGTCGTTAAGGCATGTGCCTGTGAAGCCAAAGGACCCACGTTCGATTTCCCAGGACCCATATAAGCCATATAAGATGTATAAGGGGCACATGCATCTGGAGTTTGTTTGCAATGGCTAGAGGCCCTGGCATGCGCCCATTTTCTCTCTGTCTCTCTCTGCTTGCAAATAAATTAATTAATTAAAAAAAAAAAAAGACTGAGCTGGGCGTGGTGGTGCATGCCTTTAATCCCAGCACTCGGGAGACAGAGGTAGGAGGATCACCGTGAGTTCGAGGCTACCCTGAGAATACATAGTGAATTCCAGGTCAGCCTGGGCTAGAGTGAGGCCCTGCCTCGAAAAACCAAAAAAACCAAACCAAACCAAATCAAAACAAAATAATTAAAATAAAATAAAAGAGGGAGTCAGCTGGAGTAGAGATGTCTAAGTTTGTCCGAGTATGGGGTCCCCCCAGTCCTGCCATCTCTTGTAGAGGAAACATGGGGCCAGGGTGTTGAGCTTGGGTGCAAGAATGGATATGAGGGGGTGAGGGAAGAGGATTAATGGGTGAGGAGGGCTGTAATGAGGGCAAGGAGGAGTTGGGAGGGATTGGCTGTGAAGAGGTAGAGGGACTGGGTATGGGCAATATTGGCAATGGTGGATATAGGTGAGGGGGAGATAGTGTACCCGGGGAAGATGTTGGAGGGGAGGGTGTTGAGGAAGGGGACATGCGCCCTGGAGAGGTGGAAGCTTGATCTTGAAGAGGTAGATATGTGTTGGGTCAGGGGGTTGTGCAAATAAAGAGGGAGAGACTGCTCAAGCTCAACAAAAGCCAGAGAGAAGTTTATTACAGCCAAGGCAAGACAAAGCTGAGTGATCAGGGATTCAGCCAGACTCAGGAGCTGGAACTGTGACCCCAAAGAAGTGGTTCACAGGCTTTTTAAAGAAACAGCACAACCAAGTGCTGGGACCCAGGTGCTTGGCAAAGTGTACAGCCAGGGGAGGAGTTGGGTGACCTTTAACAGGATTGGTGGGTTCCAGATGAAGAAATACATTGTAACCATGTAACTAGTTGCTTTGGTTTCAGGATTTTGGCAAGTATAGAGGGTATTCAGAGAGGGGATCTGACTTTTTATTGGTTGGCTCAGCTACTTTAACAAAAGTACATGAACAATATAGAGAATGTTTAACAAAATGGAGTTCCTATGGTCTGCTTACAAAATGGAATTTTTATGGTTAGCTTAGTCCTTTCAATAGGGTGGTGGCTCATCTGCAGGATTGAAATCACATAAGGTGAATGGAGGGGGAGAAGTATTAGGTGAAACATGAGGGGGAGGTTGCTGGTTCAATAGAAGAATTTGGCTCTGGGAGCAATCTTGGCATAGAGAAGGGCGCATGCATGCCAGGGCCTCTTGCCACTGCAAACAAATGCTAGATGTGTGGGTCGTGTTTTGAATCTGGCTTAGATGGGTAGTTGGGGAATTCAACCCAGGCCATCAGGTTATGGAAGCAAGTGCCTTTAACTGCTAAGCCATCTTCTCAGCCTCCTTACTTATCTTTTTGATTTTGTGCAATAGAGTCTTGATTATCTATGAAATGCAGTTAACAAAGCAGCTGGACCTGTTTCCTGAATGCAAGGTGACCCTTCTGTTATTTAAAGATGTAAAAAATGCTGGAGACTTGAGAAAAAAGGCTATGGAAGGATCTCTTGATGGTTCATTGATAAATCCTACAATGGTAAGTGCAAAATATGAGAATGTATTAGCCACACCAGGCATTTAAGAACATGTTAATTTTTGAGTCTGGGCATGGTGACATATGCCTTTAATCCCAGAACTCAGGAGCCAGAAATAGGAGGATCACTATGAGTTTGAGGCCAGCCTAGGACCACAGAGTGAGTTCTAGGTCAGCCTGGACTAGAGAGAGACCCTACCGTGAAATAACCAAAAGAAAAAGAACAGGCTGAAGAGGTGTCTTAGTGGTTAAGGCACTTGCCTGCAAAGCCCAAGGACCCAGGTTCAACTCCCCAGAAGCCACATAAGTCAGATACTCATGGGTACGTGCATCTGGAGTTCATTTGCAGTGGATAGAGGCCCTAGAGTGCCCATTCTCTCTCTCTATGTGCCTCTTTCTCTCTCCCTCAAATGAATAAAATAAAATATTTTTTTTTTAATTTTAATTTTAATTTTTTTTTTTTACAGTCAGTTTGGTACCATTATTAGGCTCATCCATGACCTACCCCCTCCCCTTGGCCCCTCCTTGTTGAGGTATACGGGTCATGCATTGTGGAGTTAGCCCACAGTTATGGGTAAGCTAAATGTCTCTGCATATCATGACCCAACATGTGGCTCTGACATTCTTTCCGCCCCATCTTCCGCAAAATTTCCCTGAGCCATGTTGGGTCTGCTTCAGTGATGAGGTGTTGGGGGCCTCTGAGGCTCTGGCTCTCTGATTTGGTAGGAGTTGATTTTTCTCTGTGCTGATCTCCTTCCCCCTTGTGCTGGTATCCGGTTCATCAGGAAAACAGCGCCCTTGCTTGTTTCTCCAATTTTTCTTAGTTTCAGCCGGGGCCCTTTTGAGGTATGATGGGGTGGCTCTCTCCTTAGGATCTACATCTATCCTTAATATCTTGCCTTTCTTTCCCCGGGATTTGCAGCGCAGCTAGGCAGTCGCCATCTTGGACGGAAGTCCAAATAAAATATTTTAAAAAATGAAAAAGAACATGTTAATTTAAAAAAAATTATTCACTTGCAAATAGCGAGATATAGAGGAGAGAGAGAGAAAGTGAAAGTTTATGTGTGTGCCTCAAACTCACAACAATCCTCTTACCTCTGCCTCTTGAGTGCTGAGATTAAAGGGGTGCACCACCATACCTGGATTTCTTTTGTAATAAAAATGCTGTACTCTTTTATTTATTTATTTATTTATTGGTTTTTCGAGGTAGGGTCTCACTCTAGCCCAGGCTGACCAGGAATTCACTCTGTAGTCTCAGGGTGGCCTCTAACTCACGGCGATTCTCCTACCTCTGCCTCCTGAGTGCTGGAATTAAAGGCGTGCGCCGCCACACCCGGCTTTTTTTTTTTTTTTTTAATATTTATTTAAAAAAGAAAGTGAGGCAGATAGAAAAAAGAGAGAATGGGTGTGCCAGGTCTTCCAGCCATTGAAAATGAACTCCAGACATATGTGCCACCTTATGCATCTGGCTTTATGTGGATACTGGGGAATTGAACCTGGATCCTTAGGCTTTGCAGGTAAGCACCTTAATTGCTGAGCCCTCTCCCCTGCCCTAATTTTGTTGAGGGTCTTTCTTAGTGGGGTTATTGGTATTCCTTGTGGGGACCAAGCACTATCAGTCCATCTGGGGAGGAGGCATGGAACACTGTGCCTCAGGCTATTCCCACCCACCCTGAGGCTCTTATAATCTTTCTGCCTCCTCTTCTGCTGTGTTTCTGAACCATGGTGGGAAAGATAGAGATCTGATTTAGTGTTGAGTTCTCTGTAGCCTCTGGATCTCTGTTTTGGTGAGGTTTGAGTGACCACAGTGTCATCTCCCTGGAAGTGGTTTTTCAGGTTAGCCTGTGAGAGCAGTATTGTGTCACCACTTCCTTTGCATTTACTTCTGGGATCAGGCAGATGAAGTGAGGCAGATAGTCAGCTATTTTTTTTTTTTTTTTTTTTGATGTAGGGTCTCACTCTAGCTCAGGCTGTCCTGGAATTCACTCTGTAGTCTCAGGGTGGCCTCAAACTCACGGCAATTCTCCTACCTCTGCCTTCCGAGTGCTGGGATTAAAGGTGTGCGCCACCACACCCGGCTAAGTCAGCTATTTTTTTTTTTTGGGGGGGGGGGGTTTGAGGTAGGGTCTCACTCTAGCCCAGGCTGACCTGGAATTCACTATGGAGTCTCAGGGTGGCCTTGAACTCACGGCGATCCTCCTACCTCTGCCTCATGAGTGCTGGGATTAAAGACGTGTGCCACCACGCCTGGCAATAAGTCAGCTATTTTTGATGTATTGATGCATTCTGGTTCTCCCCAGTTGTAGTAGACAGCTTCTGGTTTGCTGAGATGAACTTCCAGACCAAGCATAGTTATAACGGAAGGGATTTATTATAGCTTACAGATCCAGGGGAAGTTCCAAATGGCAGAAGAAGCTGGCCTGCTTTCACAGGTCCAAGTAGAGAGAAAGAGAGAAGCCATACCACATAGCACACTTCAGGAACTCCAGGTGGAACTAGACACTTTGTGTATCTTTAGATTGGAATTTCAAACCCACCACCACACTTAAGGTCTTCCCAGTGACACCTCCAGCCAGGTGGTTGCAGATCCAATCTACAAGCTAATAAAACACTGAATATACTGGTGGGGGGAGGGGGGCGGGAATCTGTTCAAAGTACCACCAGTGTTCTCCACCATCTAGCTCCAAGCACAACCTGCCTCAGAATGGTTTTAGTTTTTTGAGGTAGGGTCTTGCTCTAGTCCAGGCTGACCTGAAATTCCCTAAATAGTCTTGGGGTAGGCTGGAACTGATGGTGATCCACTTACCTCTGTCTCCCGAATGCTGGGATTAAAGGCGTGTGCAACCAAGTTTGGCCTTTTTTTGGTTTTGGTATTGTCTCACTCTAGCCCAGGCTGACCTGGAATTCACTATGTAATCTCAGGGTTGCCTTGAACTCATAGTGATCCTCCTACCTCTACTTCCAGAATGCTGGGAATAAAGGTGTGTGCCACCATGCCCCTGGCTTGTTTAGAAGTCTTAAACTAGCCTAAAATTCCTGATGTTTTTTGGTTAAATATTTTTTCCTAAGTCACACTTGATCATCATAAATTTGCAAGTGAATAGAAGTGGAAGTCTATACTATACTAGGAATCAGGAAAGGTTGGGTCTACCTTGGACCACTTGCAGCACTGGGGTAACCAGCATAGATAATGCCTGGTTTGTTTTGTGTTTGGGGGAGGAGAGGATTGGACTCAGATCTTTATGCTTGCATAGGCAGGTGGACACAGGAGGATTACTGGAGCTCCCTTGTCAGCCAGTCTAACCAAAACATGGCAGCTCTAGGTTCAGAAACTGTCTTAGGACTAGAAGGCAGAAGGAGATAGAGGAGGACACCTGATACCTCCTCTGGCCTCTACATGTATCCACACGGGATGTGCATACATGTAGATGTGGCACTCATCTGCACATACACATACTTGCACACATATTTTTTTTTTTTTTTACAATTTGTTTAAATGTCTTTAAGTTTTTCTTGCAAGAGAGAGAAAGAGAGTTGGCACTACAGGGCCTCCTGCTGCTGCAGATGAACTCCAGACACATGTGCCACATGTGCATCTGTCTTATGTGCATACTGGGAATCTAACCCAGGCCATCAGGCTTTGCAAGCAAGTGCCTTTAACTGCTGAACCATCTCTCCAGCTCCACGTGTCTGTCTGTCTGTCTGTCTATCTATCTATGTGTGTGTGTGTGTGTGTGTGTGTGTGTATATGTATGTATGTATATATGTGTATATATATATATGTATATATATATATATATATTATTGTCCTGGCCCTTGAGATAGATAAGAGTTCTATAAATATTGTCCATAAGAATCATAATTGCAAAAACTAACTGGATGAGGTTGGAAAGATGGATTAGTGATTAAGGCACTTGACTGCAAAAGCAAAGGGCCCAATTTCGATTTCCTAGTACCCAAGTAAAGCTGTATGCACAAGGTGGCACATGTATCTGGAGTTTGCAGTGGCTAGAGGCCTTGATGCACCTATTTTCTCTCTTCATCTGCCTCTTTCTCTCCTCTCCTTCTCAATAAAATATTAAAAAGAAATTATAAAATAACTGGATGGAGTTAACCTACGATCGGTCATATGTGGTCAGGGTATTCCAGGTTCTCTGTGTAATTCTTTTTTAATATTATTATTATTTTTGGTAGATTGTGGATCCATTTCAAATATTTGTGGCAGCAAACAAAGCATTTCATCTGTACAAGCTGGGAAAAATGAAGACAAGAACTCTGTTTACTGAAATTATTTTCAACCTTTCTCCAAATAACAATGTAATGTGGAATTTTTTGACTTTATTTCTGTGTACCTTGTCATAATAGTAGTATGTGTCCCCAGTATTAGGTTGAAGGCTAGGTCTTGCAAAGCAGTTGTTAGAAATAAGCTAAAACATTGTGAAGAGCAGAGGAGTGGACAGAGTTGAGCTTTAGCACTGCCTCTTACTAGACAGATGAGCTTTGCCATCAGTTTCAATATGAGTGAAAGTTTAAATGTGGCAAGTATTGTATCTGCCATTACCATGTGAGGTCAGGAAGCTATCTCCAGTGTTTTTGCTTAAGAACTGGAAGAAAACAAAATGACAGAACATTTGGTCTGGGTGTATTTTTGTGTTTTGGACATTTTTAAGTCTGTAAAAACTCCTCTGAACTCTTCAATATCCAGTACAGGGAACTTGCTGAGACCTGGTAGAGACTCCTTACCTAGCACATGTTTATGCAGACAGAAGGAAGAATTTGTGGTCTGAAATTCTCACAGGAATTCTTTTTTTTTATTTTTTATTTTTTTGAGGAAGGGTCTCTCTCTAGCCCAGGATGGCCTGGAATTCAATTCACTCTAGTCCTAGGCTGGCCTTGAACTCAAGGTGATACTTTTACTTCTGCCTCCCAAGTGCTTCACCACCATACCCAGAGAACACTTTCCTTTATATAATATATATAATATTTATTTATTTGCAAGAGAGAGAGAGAGCCCAAGTGAGCATGGGAATGTCAGGGCTTCCTGTCAATGCAAACAAAATGCAGATGCATGCACCACTTTGTGCATCTGGCTTTACTTGAGGAATGAAACCTGAGCCATCAGGCTTTACAAGCAAATGCACTTAACTATGGAGTCATCTTTGCAACACCAGGAATACCTTTTTTTCTCTTGGGATAAGGTCTCACTGTAGCCCAGGCTTATCTGGAACACACTCTGTAGCTCTTCATATTGGCCTTGAACTCACAGCCATCTTACATCAGCCTCCAGAGTGCTGGAATTAAAGGCATGTGCCACCATACCCGATTAGGAATACTTTCTTTTTTTAAAATTTAATTTATTCCAAGGAAAGAGAGAGAGGTAGACATTTAGGCAGGCTCCATTTCCTAGATATTGTGAATAGAGTGGCAATAAACATGTGTGAGCAAGTACCTCTAAGAAAGTAAGAAAAGTCCTTAGGATATATGCCTAGGAGTGGTTATAGCAGGGTCAGATGATAAATCTAATTTTAGCTGTCTCAGGAACCTCCACACTGATTTCCACAATTGGTGTGCCAGATTACATTCCTACCAACAGTGTAGAAGGGTTCCTCTTTTTGTTGTTTTTTTTTTTGTTTGTTTTTGCTTCCTTGCCAGTATTTATTGTCATTTGTTTTCTTTCTGTTTTTAAAAAATATTTATTTTATTTTATTGATTTGAGAGAGAGAAAGGAGGAGGGAGAGAGAGAGAAAAAATACCGGGCATATCAGGGCTTTCAGCCACTGTAAGTGAACTCCAGATGCATGTGCCATCTTGTGCATCCGGCTTATGTGGGTCCTGGGAAATCAAACCTGGGTCCTTTGGCTTTGCAGGCAAATGCCTTAACTATTAAGCTATTGTTGCAGTCTGGTTAACATTGCTGGTAGAAATCGCCCAACCAAGAGCAGTTTCTGGGAAAAAGGGATTTATCTTGGCTTACAGCCTCGAGGGGAAGCTCCACGATGGCAGGGGAAAGCGATGGCATGAGCAGAGGGTGGACATCACCCCCGGCCAACATAAGATGGACAATAGCATCAGGAGAGTGTGCCAAACACTGGCATGGGGAAACTGGCTATAACACCTATAAGCCCACTCCCAACAATACACTACCTCCAGGAGGCGTTAATTCCCATTGCCATCAGCTGGGAACCTAGCATTCAGAATACCTAAGTTTATGGGGGACACCTGAATGAAACCACCACATTCCGCCCCTGGCCCCCATAAACTGATAACCATACATGATGTAAAATGCAATGCATTCATCTAACTTTAAAAGTCCCGTAGTTTTTATCAATTCCAATGATGTTCATACATCCCCATAGTCCAAGATCTTTTAACTGAGCCATAATACCAAAAAATAACCCCCCAAAACCGATAATGGCACAGAATAAATATTCACACTGCAAAAAATGGCATAGCAAAGAAACATTCAACCAATACAAGATTTAAAACAACCAGGGCAAACATCAAACTCTGTAGCTTCAATTCCAACAACTCTAGCCAGTGACAAATCTCCAAGTCCGATAATTCTAACCAGCAACAAGTCTCTGGCATTCCAATTCTGCCCCTCCAGCTAGGCTACTCACAGCCCTGGAAAACTTCATCGGGGCCAGCAGCTGTCCTTGGCAGCCATCTCATGGTCCCAGCATCTCCACTGGGTCTCCACTGCAATCCACGATTCATCCTCATGGCCCCATGGGGTCTCCATGCAGGCAACCAGCAAACCTGCTTCACACTGGCCATGGCCATTTCCAAAACACAAGACCGTGTTGCAAACTCAATGACTCTCTCTTTCCTGCATTTCTTATACTCCACAATACCAGGTAGGGTGCCAATTTGTTAATCCAGGGGGGAATAAAGCAGACTTTGAAGAACAGGACGCTCCTTGAGCACTCAGGCCCCTTCAAAAGAATAGACATTCTTCCTGTTGCCCCAGCGCCGGTCAGCTGGCCCAGTCTCAAAGGTTGTAATATCTTCCTTGCAGCTGAATGGGCAGCAGTTCACCCAAAGATTTTTCTTTCTGTGCCATATCCCTCTGCTCACACCAGTTCATTTCTATGCAAAGCAACCCTGCACAGCTTCTCAGGACATGGGCATAAGAGCAAGCTTCTCACACAAACTGCTAGCCCAGTCCAAGCAAAGCTCTTTCTCACCCTCATAAGCCAAACCTCACAGTCCATAGTTCTTACTGCATTCAGGTCTTGCAGCTCAGATCAGAATAGTCCATCAGGCTGTACTTACAGCACTGCAAGGCATCTCTTAGGCCAAGGTCTCAAATCCTCCCACATTCCTCTTGAAAATCAGCTCCAAAAGGCCAAAGCCACACAGTCAGGTGTCTAGCAGCAATCCCACTCCTCGGTACCACTTTACTGTTGCAGTCTGGTTAACATTGCTGGTAGAAATCACCCAACCAAGAGCTGCTTCTGAGAAAAAGAGATTTATTTTGGCTTACAGGCTTGAGGGGAAGCTCCACGATGGCAGGGGAAAGCGATGGCATGAGCAGAGGGTGGACATCACCCCTTGGCCAACATAGGTGGACAATAGCATCAGGAGAGTGAGCCAAACACTGGCATAGGGAAACTGGCTATAACACCCATAAGCCCGCTCCCAACTATACACTCCCTCCAGGAGGCATTAATTCCCAAATATACATCAGCTGGGAACCTATCATTCAGAACAACTAAGTTTATGGGGGACACCTGAATCAAACCACCACAGCTATCTTCCTAGCTCTCATTTGTGTTCTTGAGATAGCCATTCTGACAGGAGTGAGATGGAATCTCAAAGTAGTTTCAATTTGCATTTCCCTGATGGCTAAGGCAAATACATTCTTGAGGGGACACAGATGAACAAGACAACAGCTAAGGTGCCCTAAGATAAATTACATTGTGGGACTGTGAATTCCAATATAGGGTGATGGTGAGGGAGTAAATTACAGTGGGGAGTGGCCTTTGGAGCATGTGTTCAGTAGCCATGCTGGGTAAAAAAAGTGATTGAGCACAGGACAGCAGAATAGTATGATACACAAGAGCCCAGACTGGCCAGAAGACAAGAATGTGTGACTGGAATGTCACATGAGCCAGGAAGGTAGGTGTTTTATGCAAGGCCAAGTAGCCTACATTTGATTCTAAGCAAAGTACATCTGTAAGCCTGAAATGTGTTAAAGAGAGTAGTAAGTATCAGAAAGGGATTGTTGGCAAGGGCATGGTAGAGCATGCCTTTAATCCCTTAACTCAGGAGGCTGAGGTAGGAGGAGCTCTGTGAGTTTGAGGCCAGTCTGAGACTACTTGGTGAATTCCAGGTCAGCTTGGGCTAACAAGACCCTACCTCAAAATAAAATAAAATAAAATAATAACAATATAAAAAGGTATTATTGAAGAGGAAAACAAAAAGAAGGCAGGTCTGGAGATGGTTCAGACAGAAAGCACTGCTTCATTTTCATTTTTTTCCCTTAGATTTCAGAGGCTTTGAAAAAATTTGGTATTTCAGCAAATGATACTTCAGTTCTAATTGTTTCCATTGAAGAAGGAGAAAAACAAATAAACCAAGAGCACCTAATATCCCATGTGGATGGCCATCAGGTTTCTCTGAAAAGTCTTCCTGAAATCACAGACATCTCGGAAGTCAAGAAGGTTTGTAAAGCAAAACAAAACAAACAAAACTCCAAAAATAAAAAAGGAGATTTATAAGTTCATATTTTTCGAGTATATGAGAAATAATGTTGATACTATTTATTAATCACCGGTGTACCACCAGTGTGCTCAATCACTTTTTTGGTGTTGTTTATTTTTATTTATTTAAGAGCAATAGAGAGAGAAAGAGGTAGAGAGAGAATGGGCATGCCAGGGCCTCCAGCCACTGCAAACGAACTCCAGATGCGTGCGCCACCTTGTGCATCTGGCTTACATGGGTCCTGGGGAATTGAGCCTTGAACCAGGGTCCTTAGGCTTCATAGGCAAGCGCTTAACCGCTGAGCCATCTCTCCAGCCTTCAATTACATTTTCTCCAGCATGGCCGCTGAACACATGCTCCAAAGGCCACTCCCCACTGTAATTTACTCCCTCACCATCTCCCTAGGTTGGGATTCACAGTCCCATAATGTAATTTATCTTAGGGCACCTTAGCTGGTGTCTTGTTTATTTGCATCCCCTCAAGAATATATTTGCCTTAGCCATCAGGGAAATGCAAATGCAAATTGAACCTACTTTGAGATTCCATCTCAAATTTTGTGCATATATATATATATATATATATATATAGAGAGAGAGAGAGAGAGAGCACACATGCACAAGAGAGATATAGATGTGCCAGGGCTTTAGCCACTGCAAATGAATTCCAAACCCATGCACCACCTTGTGTATCTGGCTTATGTGGGTCCTGGGGAATCAAACCTGGGTCCTTTGGCTTTGCAGGCAAGTGCCTTAACTGCTAAGCCATCTCTCTAGCCCATATTTGAAGTGTAAAAAAAAATTATTTATTTGAAAGAGACAGAGAATATGGGTGCATCAGGGCCTCCTGCTGCTGCAAACTCCAGATGCTTGCACCACTTTGTGCATATGGTTTACATTGGTATTGAAGAATCAAACCCCGGCCCTAAGGTTTTGCAAGTGAATGCCTTTAACCACTGAGCCATCTCTGCAGCCTAGAATTTGATATAAAAAATAAAAAAAAAATTTGACTGGGAGTGGTGGTGCATGCCTTTAGTCCCAGGACTTGGGAGGCAGAGGTAGGAGGATCACCATGAGTTCGAGACCACCCAGAGACCATATAGTGAATTCCAGGTCAGCCTGGGCTAGAGCAAGACCCTACCATGAGACCACCCCCAAAAATATATTGGGGGCTGGAGAGATGCCTAAGCCCAATTAAGGTGCTTGGCTTGTGAAGCCTAAGGTCCTAGTTTGATCCCCCAGTACCCATGTAAGCCAGATAAACAAAGTGGTGCATGCATCTGGAGTTCATTTGCAGTAGGTGGAGACCCTGGCATGCTCATTGTCTCTATCTGCCTCTTCTCTTTCTCTCTAAAACAAATAAAATATTTTTAAATTTATTTATTTATCTGTTTATTCACTTACTTATTTGCATGCAGAGAGGGCAGAGACAGAGAAAGATAATGGGTGCACCAGGGCCTCTAGTCACTGCAAATGAACTCCAGACTCATGTGCCACTTTGTGCATCTGGCTTTATGTGGGTACTGGGGAATAGAACCCAGGTCATTAGGTTTTGCAGGCAAGTACCTTAACTGCTGAGCCATCTCTTCAGCCCAGAAATTTATTTATTTATTATTAACTGTTTTTACTTTTTATTTACTTGTAAGCAGAGAGAAATAGAAGAGAGACAGAGCAAATGGACACACCAGGGCCTCTAGCCATTGCAAATGGTCTCCAGATGTATGTGCTACTTTGTGCGTCTGGCTTTTATGTGGGTATTGGGGAACTGAACTTGGGTCATTAGGCTTTGCAGGCAAGTGTCTTAACTGCTGAGCAATTTTTCCAGCCCTTGAATTTGATTTTTTTTTTTTTTTTTTTGGTTTTTTGAGGTAGGTCTCACTCTAGCCCAGGCTAACCTGGAATTCAGTCTCAGGCTGGCCCTGAAGTTACAATGATACTCCTACCTCTGCCTCCCAAGTGCAGGGATTTAAGGTGTGCACCACCATGCTTGGCTTTTGATTTTTTTTTTATGTTCATAACTTTAAGGGAATATTTGACATATATATAATATACATATATATATATATATATATATATATATATATACACATATACATATATATATAATTTTGAGAGAGAAGCAGATTGAGAGAGAATGGGCACACCAGGGCCTCCAGCCATTGCAAACGAATTCCAGACGCATAGACCACCATGTGCATCTGGCTTACATGGGTTTTAAGGAATTGAACCTGGATCCTTTGGCTTTGCAGGCAAGTGCCTTAACCACTAAGCCATCACTGCAGGTCCTATTTTTTTTCTTTTAGAGGTAGGGTCTCGCTCTAGTCCTGGCTGACCTGGAATTCACTATGTAGTCTCAAGGTGGCCTTGAACTCATGGGAATTCTACTACCTGTGCTTCCCGAGTACTGGGATTAAAGGCACGCACCACCATGCTCAGCTTTTTTTTTTTTGAGGCAGGGTCTCACTCTAGCCCAGGCTGTCCTGGCACTCACCATGTAGTCCCAGGCTGGCCTCAAATTAACAGAAGTCCTCCTACCTCTGCCTCCTGAGTGATGAGATTAAAGGTGTACACCATCATGCTTGGCTAAATAATTTTTTTTATTTTATACATAACTCAATAGTTAAATAACTTCACTTAAAATTTTAAATATTTTATTTTAAATTATTTAGAGAGAAAGAAGGGGGGGAGAGAGAGAGAGAGAGAATGGGCATACCAGGGCCACTGCAAATGAACTACAGACACATGTGCCACCTTGTGTATCTGGCTTACATGGGTACTGGGGAATTGAACCTGGTCCTTAGGCTTTACAGGCAAGCACCTTAACTACTAAGCCATCTCTCCAGCCCTTTAAATGTTTGTATAGTAACAGTACATAAATATACCTGCCATTCATAAATTGTCATTCACTTACAGATCTATAAACTGTCATCACAAGAAGAGAGTATTGGGACATTATTGGATGGTATCATTTGCAGAATGTCAACAAAGGATGTTTTGTGAAGTGTCAGAAATATTAACAGAAAATTTCAGGATTAAAGAAAATACTGATTTTTTTGGATGTGTGTATCTTATATGCATGTATGTATTTAGATGCATGTTCCCCAAGTACACATGTGTAGAAGCTGGAAGAGGTCATTGGGTGTCCTCCGCTATTGCTTTTATGTCTTATTTCCTTGAAGTGGAGTCTCTAATCTGGAGTTGCTCCTTTTTGGTCTGACCAGCAAACCTCAGCAATCCTCATGTTTTTGTCCAACTCAGCCCTGGGGTTACAGGCATGTGTGGGTTTGCCCAGCTCTTTACATGGGTACAGGTCCTGGTTCATACACAGCTGGTACTCCTACTCCCTGAGCCATCTCCCCAGCCCTGGTGTTTTTCCTTTATAAAATTAACATGTGGTCATTGCAGTAAAAGGAAAGAAGGAACCACTCCTAATCTGCTTTTTGAGTTAGTGTCTCATTCTAGCTCAGGCTGACCTGGAATTCACTTATGTAGTCTCAGGGTGACCTCAAACTCCTGGTGATCCTCCTACCTTTGCCTCCCAAGTGCTGGGATTAAAGGCGTGTACCACCACACCAGGCTTTTTAAAAAAGTTTTTATTTTTTAATTTTTTACTTTTTTTGGTTTTTCAAGGTAGGGTTTCACTCCAGCCCAGGCTGACCTGGAATTCATTATGGAGTCTCAGGGTGGCCTCGAACTCTCGGTGATCCTCCTACCTCTGCCTCCCAAGTGCTGGGATTAAAGGCGTGTGCTGCCACACCTGGCTCTTTTTAATTTTTTTTTATTTCAGGGTAGGGTCTCACTCTAGCTCAGGTTGACCTGGAATTCACTGTGGAGTCTCAGGGTGTCCTTGAACTCATGGCGATCCTTCTACCTCTGCTCCTGAGTGCTGGGATTAAAGGTTTGCATCACCACGCCTAGCTAAAAAAGTTTTTTAAATTTAATTTTAACCTACTTATTTGAGAGAGAGAGAGAGAGAAAGAGAGACAAAATAGGTATGCCAGGGCCTTTGGCCAGTGCAAACAAACTCTAGACACATGTACTACCTTGTGCATCTGTTTTATGTGGATCCTGGAGAATCGAATTCGGGTTCTCGTTTTTTTTTGGGGGGGGTTGAGGTAGGCTCTCACTCTAGCCCAGGCTGACCTGCACTTCACTATGTAGTCTCAGGGTGGCCTCGAAATTATGGTGATCCTCCTACCTCTGCCTCCCAAGTGCTGGGATTAAAGTCGTGCACCACCATGCCCAGCAAATTTGGGTTCTTTGGCTTTGTAGGCAAGCACCTTAACTGCTAAGCCCTATCTCCAGCCCTCCCCCTTTTTTCTGAGGTAGGGTCTCACAGTAGCTCATGCTGACCTGGACTTCACTATGTATTCTCAGGGTGGCCTCGAACTCACGGCGATCCTCCTACCTCTACCTCCCGAGTGCTGGGATTAAAAGTGTGTGCCACCATGCCCAGCTATACAGCCTGTTTTTGAAAAAATTATTAAATTATTATATTTATTGAGGGAAGTACAGAGCCAAGGAAAGGCACCACATGGCTAGAGATACCGCGTAGAGGGCCTGGAAAAATGCATGGAAAGGAAAAGAAAGTTTGCCAGGTGTGGTGGTACACGCCTTTAATCCTAGCACTTGGGAGGCAGAGGTAGGAGGATCACCATGAGTTCAAGGCCACCCTGAGACTTCATGGAGAATTCCAGGTCAGCCTGAGCTAAAGTGAGACCCTAGGTCGAAAAACCAAAAAAGAAAAAAAAAAAAGAAAAGAAAAGAAAAAGAAAATTTAAGGAGCTCCTGCCATGTGGGAAGTTGGAGGGAGTAAAGAACCCATGTGGAGAGTGAGTGCTAGGGGGCCCTTCCAGACCCACCCATAGCTGGAAGTTCCCAAGTGGTCAGAGAGAGAGCCTGCCCTCCCCTTGCAAAGGTATTTAGAACTTTTTAGTGGAGGTGGGCTGTCTTTTGGCACAGGTGAGCCAGAGAGCCAGCTGGTTAGTTAGGCTAGGGGCTGTCTCAGGAAGAAGTTAGCCTTGGCACCAAGTTCTGGGGGCTGAACTTGACCAACCACAATGTTTAGATCCGTTGAAAGTCCTCCCTCCCAGGAGGGGTCCTGACTGGTTGTGGAAAAACAGGTGTAGGGGAACTAGGCAAGAGATAAGAAGTCAGATCATCTTTGATTCCTAGCAAGTGAAAAATTTCCTGTACTTTTCACCTTCAGGGGTCCAGTCACCCTAACTCTACTTCCCTTTCATTCCCCCCTCTCATGAGAAGACACTCTATTGTTAGAGGACAAGGGGCAATGATGTCAGATCATGAACTATTTCCTGCTGAATGGAGCATGAAGTTGTTTGTGGCAGTTAGAGAGGGGAACTACTCTAAAGGGCCCTGAACATGTATTGATGGAGTGTAAGAAGATAATCTTGGAAGAAAATGTTGAGGAGAAAGAATAAAAGTCAGGAGTTAATGTGAAGTGAGCACATAGCAAACTTGTTGCCTTCAGGGTTGTCCTTCTTGTGGAGTTGTGGGTCTTGGGGAGCAATCAAGGGAACCCAGGTAGACGGAGTTGGATTGTCTCAGGACCATCTGAGCATGAGCTGGCTGAGATTTTCTTCCAGAACTGTTCATCAAATGCTACAGTACTGACTGACATGGCCTGAATCTGTTTCTGTATGGCTTGTAAAACAGATGTGATATTAGCAGAGTTATCAGGAATTATACACAACATTTAACCTTGATAATGGTGAATATACTATATTTTGTATAGTAGCCTTCCAGAGTGTACCTTTTTAAATTTGTCCTGGGGTATAACCAGGACCAAAGGTTTTACCATAGAGCCATTGGGTGCTATTAAGGGCTGTACAAATATATTTTTGGTCTCAGGACTTATTTAAGGATGTCCTGGCACAAGTTAGAAGAGATTCACCATTGTTCCCAGTATAAGGGAGACTTTTGAATTAAGTGACCATTGGTCAGAGTCATCCATATATATTCTAGATTTAAAAATAACCCTTTTGTCATCTATGGTAGTTTTCCCTTATGATATAATTAGAACTATTAGAGATGGGGATGACATGTCATAAGGCCTTGTTTGTTTCCCCTCTTGGAAAGGTCTTACATTACTTAGTAGGCCATTCATATATTTGAGGTTTCCCTTTATCTTTGGTTATACATTTCTCTGTGAGTGTTTAAGACCAAGCAGATAGCCAAAATTTAATCAACAGCCCCTTTTTTGTTTGTTTGGTTTCTTTTGTGGTAGGGTCTCACTCTAACCCAGGCTGATCTGGAATTCAGTATGTAGTCTCAGGCTGGCCTTACACCTCTGCCTCCCGAGTGCTGGGATTAAAGGTGTGTGCCACCACTCCTGGCTGTTATTATTTTTATTATGTTCTAGTCTTGTCTTTCTATTCTGATGTCTGATGTGATTTTTACATAATTAGAATAAGAATTGTAAGCACCTAATAAAGGCCTAAGATATATGAGGTTCTGTCCATCAGTGTGCATCCCACCTTGCACTTCTGGTTAGCTAGCATTGCTTTCCAAGCCTCTGCTTCCTGAGCATTTTACATACAAATATTCATTTAGTTCTAAGCCAGGTATGGTGGCTCACTCCTATATTCTCAATACTTGATAGATTGAGGCAGGAGGATTGCCATAAATTTGAAGCCAGCCTGGGCTATATTCTGAGTTCTACTGGGACTAGTCTGAGATACAGTATGCAGAATTGGACTTGAGGGCTGTAACTTATGGACTTTTAGGTTAGTGGCAAACAGTCCCTAGAGCCTTCATACAGCTCTTCCTCCATAGCCAGCGCTGATCAAGAGGGAAATGGGCTAGGTGTGGTCACGCACACCTTTAATCCCAGCACTCAGAAAGCAGAGCTAGGAGGATCCTCTGAGTTCAAGGCTACCCTGAGACTACTTAGTAAATTCCAGGTCAGCCTGGCCTAGAGTGAGACCCTAACCTTGGGAAAAAAATAAGAGTGAAATGGACTAGTGCTTTAGGAACCCAGTCTGTGAGCCTTTATCCTAGCCTGGCTCCTGGGTCACTGCACAATAAGAAGGGAGGTTTGGGAATGGCATAGTGGCTTGAACACTTCTACATGGAAATGGTAATGTTGATTTTGTCCCAATTTCAAAAACTGTGGCCTCCATGTTCTCCTTCCTGTCATACTCAGTTATTTCCATCCAGTCCCCTCCAGCCCCTGGGCCCTCGGGCAGCACCACAAATTGCAAAGCAACAATGTCCTCTGGGGATGCAGTCCTGGGGTTGCTCTCTAGATATCCCCCCCACCCTGCTATGCTGGGGACAGAGAGTGTGGCACAGATGAAAAAGTGACACTTGCCTAGGGATGTCAGAAAGAGTTCTGAATTCCTCTTCCAGCTATTATGGGAGAGAAGGCCAGCCTCACAGGAGCTGTCTCAGTGGGCATCACTGAGTATGCAGCTGGAACCACAGCATAAGACAGTAGGCAGTGGATTTGGAGTGGTGGGGGAGGCCTCACAGAAGCCCATGGAGAATGAATGGGAATGGAGGTAGAGGTACTGGTGGGGACCACCTAGACCAGGAACAAGGAGAGCCACATGGAGAGTAGAGGTAGGTTTGTAGTCCCAGGAATCAAGTTATTCATGTTTGAAGTGGCTTGACAAAGGGTGGTATCTATGTAAAATTGGCCTATGACAATGCCAGGGTGAAAGAGGGCCCCCAGTGTTGTCTGAGTGTCACAAATTACTGATGTAAGAGTATTTAGATGCTTGTGGTGAGCTTCTGGGTTGGGAGTACCCAGTGGGAAACTTCAGTCCCGTAATGGCACTCCAGTGTCAAGAGACGAAGTAGCTATGAAGGGGACTGTCCTGCAGACATCGGCATAGACCTATGTCCCTTTTCAGCCTTGTGAGTGAGGCTTGCAGGGTGACATGGGAGGCAGGAACTATCTAAAGTCTCTGGAAGCTCTGAGCCTAGGAACAAAGGCTAAAGGGTGGTAGCTCTGGGATATTCCCTAAGTCCACATCCTCCTAGACATGCAGGGACACTACATTGTTTGTCCTCCACTTAGTGATGCTGGCCACCAGTCAGGACCCACGATGGGCCACTATGAGGTGTCACCATATCCAGGTTTCCTCATAGCAATCTTAAACACCATCCTGGCCAACTTTCAACCCCTCTACCATAGCAAGAAACTACAGCCCATAGAAGACTTGGCTTTTCTCACAGCGCCACACCCAGCCTTATCCTGTCAGCTGGGAGGTTGAGATTTCTGTTCTGAAATGGGTTTCAGCTTGGGTCTGAATCAGACCCTGCCCCCAATAATGACAGAAGCAAAAGACAAAGGCCCTATGAATATGAAAGCATCAAAGGCAAAAATAGTCAACCCAAATACAGCTTAATTGAGAATGGTAAAGCCAACTAGGAATATGTACCCCATAACCTGCCTTGACATGGAAAGACAGATTAGCACTTCCAGTGCAAGCCTATGTACCTGCTTTTTTGTCAGTCAGCCTCATTACTTTTTGGGGTGGCTTTAAATCTCACCAGTGCTGAGTGCCCACCTCAATCCCTCCATGTTGTGCTGTGAATCTGGTGTTCTGATTGGCTGTGCTGGATGCCCTCCTGCTAGGGATTGAATGCATTCTCTGGAGGGTTGTGGTGCTGTTGGTTGGGATGGGAGAGTTCAGGGATCCTGGAGTTGTACTGGAACTGCTCAGCTTGTCTCACCTTTGTCCCCTTCAGCAGATCCTCAGCTGATCTCTGCTGTCTCCCCTTCATGTTTCTTGACTTTGCAAGGAAGCTGATGAGGTTGGAAAATCCCCTTGTTTGGTCTCTGCTCCTGCAACTGGGTGCCAGAAAGGTGGGCAGATGTGTGTGGATCAGGTCCAGGCCCACAAGTGCCTCAGCAGGATTTTGGCCAGTTTCCTCCTTTCTGATAGATCTTAGTCTCTACTGCTTCTCCACTGTGACTAATAAAATCCTATACACTTTCACTTTTTGGATGAAGAGTGTATTTTGCTGTGATTTTTGCTTAAATCCCTCTCTATGCTGGATTGGTGTGA
Organism: Dipus sagitta; assembly: GCA_036346955.1. Taxonomy (NCBI): domain Eukaryota; kingdom Metazoa; phylum Chordata; class Mammalia; order Rodentia; family Dipodidae; genus Dipus; species Dipus sagitta. Next base: position 70,720,973 of record CM070777.1, read on the forward strand.
CTCCTATGCAGCCATCTTATCTGGAAGTCCTCTTTGGAACTCCTGGCTTATTATGTGGTCATGGTCCATTCTGTGCCACTGATACCCACCTTAGGGTTGAATGCTTTGCATATCCATCCACACGTTAGGGTTGGCTGCTTTGCATATTGTGACCTTGTTGTGCCAAGACCCCTGACCAGGAGCCAAGTCCCCCGGTCACCCAGGAGTCACCCAGAGAACCACCACAGAAGCTGAGACACTCGAATGTAAAAGCAACAGGTTTCTTTATTGCAAGCCTAGGCCTGGGCTCTGTCCACATAGTCCGGCACAGCGGTAGTGAGGGAGAGAGTGCCTTTCTTTTGGGGGAAGGGGTTCATATAGGAATTCAAAGAAAGAAGTAGGGGATGCATACATGATTGGTTGATTTAAACAGTTCTGATTGGCTTGGGGTTTCAGCGGGCAAAGTTGGGGGCAGGAGCTAGGGGCACTCCAGGCAGATGAAGTAATCTCCATTGTCCTTGAAGTGGAGATTCCTCAGTTTCTTATCTAAGCAGGTGGTTGGAGGCCGGAGGCCCCCCACAGTGGAGTGTTTCTGCAATGTCCTTGAAGTGGAGATTCCTCAGAAACTTTAGGGGGAAAGGCAGCAATTGAGCAAGCAAGCAAAGTTTACAGAAGCAAAGGTCAGCACATTGGCCAGCTAGTTCTCTATCTAAGTCAGGCCTGGGCCTTTTTACTTAAAATGGTTATATTTAGTCTCTCAACCTCCTTAGGGCTGGCTGCCTTGACTTACTTTCACTATTCATCTATCCACACTGTGCTCCTAACATCCCAAGACCCTCATTCCTCTGACTCCTTCCCCTCTCTCCATCTTGACTTCCATGAAATAAGCAGTTTTGCTCCACCATACTCTTTTGTCATGCTCTTCTGCTTCACCATGTACCCCAAACAATGGGCCAGACAAGCATGGACTGAAAGATCTGCCAATGTGAACCAAAATAAACTTTTCCTGTACATTGATTTATTTTTCAGGTATTTTGTTTGAACAATGGAGAGATGACTAACACAGGCACTTAGAGGAGATCAGGTATTCAGCAGGTAGGGTGTAAACTAACACAAGTACTTAGATGAGATCAGGCATTCAGGGAATATGGTACTTTGAGTGGATGGCCCCCAATTTATTCAGAATTTTACTAAGGTTTGTAATTTAGAGCTCCAGCCTCCTGGCTGGAGGAGGTGTCACTGTGGGTGGATATACTACGGTCCAGCCTTAAGGTGTGGGGTGGATTTGGAATTCCATTCTAAAGATTTGCAAAGTGTTTGAGCTTTGCCTTAATTCCCAAGTGTGCTTGCTTATGGTGCTAGAGTGGCCTTGGCTTTTTCTCTCTGTTTTGACCTATGAAAGTGGGTAGTCAGCTTCTGCCATTAGAGAACTTCCCCTGGATCTGTGAGCTTCAATAAATATTCCTTCCTCCATAACTGTGTGTTGGGCCCTGAAAGGCCCAGGAGTGAGGCCTAGTGGAACTTCCTGAGCCTAGCTAAAGTTTGGCGACCTGTCTCTGGCCAGCTAGGACTCAGCAAGACGCCTAATGGCTTCTTGCCTGCTACTTCCACATGGGAGTTAGAATTATCATTTCAATAGTCACACTTTACTATTGGCCCTTACCTGTCCCCCCATCCTAGAATCCCCACCTTCGTCCTCAACATTATATAGGCAACTGCTTGTAACAATAAAGCGAGTTCCTGCTTCGACAAGACTCCCGACTCAGTGTGGTTTTTCTCTGGTGGCCAGGAGAGGTCTGAGTCCTCGGACGCTCATCTCCTCCTCAACCCCTTGGGAGGAGCCAGCAGGCCTGGTCCTTCCCTCAGCATTACCTGCCCCCGCCGGCGGAGCCCGGCAACTGTGCTTGCTTTGGAAGTTTATCCCAGCAACATGAGGGTATCTGCTACAGAATTGTTACCAAGGAGCGGGATAGAGTGCTGAGATGAATCTGACCATGTGGATTTTGGTTTTTGGGAACTTGTGTACTGGAGGAATGGGAATCTTGGTACTTGCAACTGAAGACACCTTCTTGAGTGGTAAGCCAAGTATTATGGACTGTTCTCATGAGAGTTTGAGACTGCTAAGTGCAAAGGGGATTGTATTTGGAGGCTTGGTGTGGTGGTTTGAATAGAATAGATGGCCCCCAATATATTCAGTTGTTTGTTTGTAGTTTGCATCTTTAGCCACCTGGCTGGAGGCAGTGCCATTGTGTGGATCTTAAGGTGTGGTGGTGGGTTTCAGATTTCAATCTAAAGATATGCAAAGTGTGCCTAGCTGGAGTTCCTGAAGTGTGCTGTGGCTTTTTAGGCTTGTGCTTCTCTCTCTCTGCTTGGGCCTGTGAAGGCAGGCCAGCTTCTTCTGCCATTATGGAACTTCCCCTGGATCTGTAAGCTTCAATAAACATTCCTTCCTTCATAACTGTGCCTGGTCTGGAAGTTCATCTCAGTGAACCTGAAGCTGTCTGCTACACTTGGCTTATGAACTTTCTAAGGGGAAGGAAAGAACTTTCTAATGGGAAGGGCTGGCTGAGTTCTGCTACCCAGACCCAGAGAGTTTGATTAACGTTAAATTTGTAATGGACTGATGTGCTTAGCTAAAGATATGGGGCCAAGAGATTCAAGATTTTAAGTTGGAAAAATTCAGGCAAGTTTAAAATTTACTGGCACAGAGGTTTTAGGTTACTAAAGTGGCTATTGTGAAACAATTAGCAATCCTAAGGAAGATGGCCCAACTGCTTTACATTAAAACATTGGAAAGGATGCCTGAGGAATATGGCTGTGTCCTGCACACCTGGTATTGGTTTTGGGAGCATGAAAAATGCATGGAGTAGGTAAAGTGCACATGATCCTAGGAGCTGCAGCTGATGTTCTGCCCAGTTCTTGGCACCCCCCTCAGTGACCACCAAGGAGAACCATACACGTATGCAAGGGCAAGGAGCTTTATTTTGGGCTTAAGCTTGGTCTCTTGACTTCACCAACGCAGTGGATCCATACAAGAGCCCGGAGCAGCAGGGGGGCAGGTTTTTTATAGGAATTTGAACAAAGAAGTAGGGAATGGGTACATGATTGGTTGATTTCTTAGGACATTGGCAGCAAGGTTGGTGGGCGGGAGCTAGGTAACTAAGCAACCTCTGTTATGATTGGCTAAACAAGCAGCAATAACATTTGCATGTATTTTGATTGGCCGGGACAGGGAGGTAGGAGGGACAAATCCCTCAATTGGCCGGGGCAGGGAGGTAGGAGGGACAAGTCTTTGGCAAGTCTCAGGTGTCCTGGGCAGGAGGTGGGGCAGCTGCCCCTTTGTTCCTTTGTTTAAGCTGAAACTTGTAATTTAGGCCTAACCAGGGCAGCACTCTACTGAAGCCTGTCATGGCGTAGTTCCGTTTCTGGGTCCTTCACTGAGATGTGGCCTGAGGCAGAATGTGATGACCCTGATAGGCTGGCAAAGCATTGAAAGATGGACTGTGGTTTGCTAGGAGACCCAAAGATATTTTGGATATACCAGGATTGTGCAAGGGCTACCATGGAGTGTGCTGTCAGCCTGGGATGGAAGTTTTCCCTGGTTGTTAACTCCAGCTGGAGGGGTGGAATTAGAAAATCTGGAGACTTTAGTCACTGGTTGTGATATCAGATTTGAACTGTAGATGTTTGATGTTTGCTTGATGGTTGTTGAGTTTACATTGGTCCATTCTCTCCATTATGCCTAGGCTAGAGGAGGTGTCACTGTGGGTGGATCCTAGGTGTGTGGGTAGATTTGGAATTTCAGTCTAAAGATATGCAAAGTGACTAAGCTTTGCCTGGAGTTCCTAAGTGTGCTTGCTTATGGTACTGGTGTGGCTTGTACTTGTGAAAATTAGCCAGTTTATTCTACTATTTTGTAATTTCCCCTGGATCTGTAAGTTTCAATAAATATCCTTTCCTCCATAACTGTGCCTGGGTTGGAAGTTCATCCCAGCAATGTGAGGCTGTCTGCTATAGGGGGTATGGTGTATGCTAAGACAGGCACTCACACAAGATCAGGTGTTCAGGGGGTATGATGTAGACTAACACAGGTACTTTGAGGAGATCAGGGGTTCGGGCTATGGTGTAGACTAACACAGATGTTTATATGAGATAGGGCACTCAGGGGATGTGGTGTAGACTAACACAGTCACTTAGAGATCGGGGGTTCAGGTATTATTGTGTAGACTAACACAGGCACTTATATGAGATTGGGGGTTCAGGGGTATGGTGTAGACTAACACAGGCACTTATGTTAGATCGGGGGTTTGGAGGTATGGCATAGACTAACACAGGAACTTCAAATTTTTGGTAATCCCCAAGCAGAGCAGGGATCAGCGGTTCCTGCACTGACCCAAGGGTACCCTCCTTCCCCAGACTTTCCTCCATTCTTAACTTCACCAGCAATAGTTATTTTTGTTTGCTTAGTTTTATATTGTGTGTATGATATTTGTGTGTTCATGGAGGGAGGGATAACATGTGTGCCACAGTGTACGTGTGGAGGTCAAAGGATTGCCTCTGTTTAATGTACCACAATGGTCAATATTCATTGTAAATTTGGCTATATTTGGAATTGTCAAGGTCCACACCTGATAATGAACAGGGGCCACTAAAGATGTGGTTGAAGAGGGCCCGACAGGAGCTGGAAGAACATGGCATGCAAAATACGAGAATTAACAGGGTCATGGAGGTTTGTACCAAGGTTCCAGAAAGCCGTGGAGGCCTGGTGATATGTGGGAGAGTTTGGACTCCCAGCAAGGCTATGGCATGAAGCCAGTCTGGGCTTTTGTGTCTCATCCTGTTCTGCTGATGCTCATGCTATCTTTCAATGGATCACTCTTCTCTTTTCAGCTGGCTTCTGAACACATACTTTAGACTCTAGTTCAAAGGCCACTCCACACTGTAGTCTCCTCCCTCACCATCTCTCTAGATTGGGATCCATAGTCCCACAGTGTCATCTTTTTAGGGCACCTTAGCTGCTGTCTTGTTCACCTGCGTCTCCTCAAGAATATATTTGCTTCTTTTGACCCTAAAAGTCTAACTTGAACAGGAATAGTGTGGGATTTATTTTTAATATTTATTTACTTGCAAGGACACAGAAAGAAGAGACAGACAGACAGAATGGGTGCATCAGGGCCTCCAGCCACTGCAAATGAACTCCATACATTACTTTGTGTATCTGGCTTTTACATGGGTACTGGGGAATTGAACCTGGGTCATTAGGCTTTGCAGACAAGTGCCTTAACCACTGAGCCATATCTCTAGCCCCAGGAATGATGTTTTTTTTTTAATTTTTTAAATTAATTAATTTTTTATTAACAAGTTCCATGATTGTAAATATCCCACAGTAATTCCCTCCTTCCCCCCATTTTCTCCTTTGAAACTCCATTCTCCCATCATATCCCTTCCCCCTCTCAGTCAGTCTCTCTTTTATTTTGATGTCATGATCTTTTACCTCCTATTATGATGGTCTTGGGTAGATAGTGTCAGGCACTGTGGGGTCATGGATATCCAGGCCATTTTGTGTCTGGAGGAGCACGTTGTAAGGAGTCCTCTCCTTCCTTTGGCTCTTACATTCTTTCCACCACCTCTTCTGCAATGGACCCTGAGCCTTAGAAGCTGTGATAAGAGATATTGCAGTGCTGAGCACTCCTCTGTCACTTCTTCCCAGCACCATGATGCCTTCTGAGTCATCCCAAGGTCACTGCCATCTCAAAAGAGAAGGTTCTCTACCAAAAGTGAGAATAGCATTAATATATAGGTATGAACATGAAGAGAAGTGCTTACTGGGCAGTTTGATAAGCATAGTATATACATTTAGCCAGACAGCAGCAGATGTTACACCCCTAGGGCTCATGACTACCCCTGTTGTAGGTTTTCAGTATCAGGGATGTAGTCCCTCCCATGGAGTGGGCCTCCAGTCCAATTAGAGGGCAGTTGGTTTCCACCATGACAGATGTGCCACTATTGCACCCATTGGCTTATTTGGCCTGGCTGGCAAAATACAGGCTTGCATTGTCCACTGTTGAGTATCTTCACTGGTGATTTCTCTCTCTCCCATTGAACTGCGTGCAGAATGGCTTCTTCCAGATTTCTGTCAGCTGGTCTACATGGAGGAGATTATCAGCTCAGTTCCAGCAGGATGTCTCAGTGGCCTTGCAGCCCAAGTATGTGGAGTCTTCAGCAATAGGGTCTAACCATCTATCACAGGAACAGTATTTTTAATTATTTCAGATGAGCCAAAGAAATAATAATTTTGTGGGATATTTTATTCCAAGTATAAGGGAATTCTATTATCATGTTAACCATCTTCCTTAAGGAGTTTCCAAAGAGAATGGAAGATGTACATGAAGACACAAGATATATCTATACCTAATAGATCTTTTTCCCCCCCCCAAGGTAGGGTCTCACTCTAGCCCAGGCTGACCTGGAATTCACTATGTAGTCTCAGGATGGCCTTGAACTCATGGCAATCCACTTTCTTCTGCCTCCCAAGGGCTGGGATTAAAGGCATGTGCCACCACTCCCAGCCTAATAGTTCTTTTATCTTTTATTTATTTTTATTTTTTGGCTTTTTGAAGTAGGGTCTCACTCTAGCCAATGCTGACTTAGAATTTACGATGTAGTCTGAGGCAGGCCTTGAACTCAGTGATCCTCCTACCTCAGCCTCACAAGTACTGGGATTAAAGGTGTGCGCCACCATGCCCAGCATTCTTTCTTCTTTTTTGAGACACAGTCTTACATAACCCAGGTTGGCCTTGAAACTCTTTGTGACCTTGGGCACCTCATCCTTCTGCCTGTACCTCCCTACTTTATGTGGTGCTGGCGATTGAACTCAGAACATTGTGCATGCTGGGGAAACACTCTACCAACTAACCAACTCCAGCAAAATTTCTGCCAGTTTCTTAAGCAAAAGTTTCTTAAGTTGAGGAATCTTCCTGATCTGACATGGTAAGGACAGAGAATACTAACCTCACTTACTTCACTTAAACTTTTACTCATTAAGGCTGACTTCAAAGCTTATTTGTTTAGTAACAGGTAGTGTTAAACTTTAAATCTTTTGTCTAGAACTCTCTTCACAGTTGTTCTGGCTTATTACTAACAAATAATTTGCAGGAACTTAGCCTTCAATTCAACTTTAGGGAACATATATTAATTATGACAGTAAAAAAATGAAAACAGTAAAAATTCCACTGTTGTTTGGGGAAAGGTGTAAAATCTTTCCAGTAGACAGACTTCTCATCTTTATTTTCCAAGTTTGTACAGATAAACTTTTTTTAATATATAGATTTTGGTTTTGTTAAGGTAGGGTTTCACTCTAGCCCAAGCTGACCTGGAATTCACTATGTAGTCTCAGGGTAGCTTCAAACTCATGACGATCCTCCTACCTCTGCCTACCAGGTGCTGGAATTAAAGGCATGTGCCACCATGCCTGGCTATTTTTTTATTTTTATTTATTTGAGAGATGGGGGGGGGGAGGAAAGGAGAGAATGGGCATGCCAGAGGCTCTATCCACTGCAAACAAACTCCAGAGGTATATGTCACCATGGCTTACATGGGTACTGGGGAATCAAATTTAGGTCCATAGGCTTCGCAGGCAAGCACCTTAACCACTAAACTTTCTCTCCAGGTGAACGGTTTGCTGCCACAAGTATCTGAAATGGATCAGCAACCCACCTAAAAGAATTAAGTCGGCTGTGGTGGCACACACTCTGAGACTACCTAGTGAATTCCCAGGTTAGCCTGAGCTACAGTGAGACCCTACCTCAAAAAAAAAAAAAAAAAAAGTGGGTGGGGGGAGGAAATTACCATGGCTTATTGTCTATCATATGGAAGTTTTCAATAAAGAAAAAGATTTTTTAAAAAAGAAATATAAATAACTTAGTGGGTGCAAAAAAAAGAAAAAAAGCGAGCGAGAGAGAATCTGGAATACCCTGAACATGTGCCCGACTTTAGGGTGACTCTTCTTTGTTGTCTTACTCCAGCACTATTCAAAACTATTACTTCAATACCATTGCAATACAAAGAGTTACATAATTTTAAAGTTGCAAGACACTTAAATACATAGTAAAAAAAATCAAAATAACATTTATTGATCACAATGGTTGAGTGTTTGCCTATTATGCACAAGGCTCTGGGTACAACTTATTACATCCTTAAATGGAAAAACTACGCATTGCAAAAATGTTTTTAAAAATAATTTCAAGCTGGAAGTGGTGGCATGTGCCTTTAATTCCAGCACTCAGGAGGTAGAGGTAGAAGGTCTGCTGTGAGTTTGAGGCCTGCCTGAGACCACACATAGTGAATTCCAGCTCAGCCTGAGCTAGAGCAAGACCCTACCTCAAAAAGCAGAAATAAAAAATATATATAATTTTCAACTTAAAAAATATTTAATTTTATTTGCAAGCAGCAGACTGAGAGAGAGAAAGTGAGAGAGAATGGTGTGCCAGGGCCTCTAATCAGTGCAAATGGACACATGCATCTGGCTTTACATACATAGGTACTGGAGAACTGAACCCAGATTGTTAGGCTTTGTAGGCAAAAGCCTTAACTGCTGAACCATCTCTCCAGCCCAAACTTTTTTTATCCTTTTTCATGCTGGAGACTGAACCTAGGGCATTATAAAAACTAAGTACACACTCTACCACTAAGCTACACCTCCAGCCCCAATAAAAGCCTTAGTGATCCTCTACTGAGGCAGTTTGCTAGGTTCCATTCATCCTTTTCTACATGGTAGGTTCCATTTCTAGTTTTCTTTTTCAAAAACTAATTTGAAAATTCTATAAGGGGCTGGAGAAAGGGTGCAGCAGTTAAAAGGCACTTGCTTGCAGAGCCTGCTAGCCTGGGTTCAATTCCCCAAAACCCACCTAGATGCACAAAGTGGCACATGCATCTGGAGTTCAGTTGCAGTGGCGAGAGACCCTGGCACATCCATCCCATCTGTCTCCCTTTCTCTCTCTGTTTGCAAATAAATAAATAAAAGGTGTTTTTTTTTTTTTTTGTTTTTGGTTTTTTAAGCTGGGCATGGTGGCATGTGCCTTTAATCCCAGCATTCAGGAGGCAGAGGTAGGAGGATCACTGTGAGTTTACAGCCAGCCTAGGACTACAGAGTTCCAAGTCAAGACCCTACCTTGAAAAACAACAAGAAACTAAAGTTGTTTAAAAACTATATACAAAGATGTTAAATTGTTTTTACTGACCATTTCTATAATTATAGATAATAAATCCTAATAATTCCCTCCCCTTCACCACTTTCCCCCTCACAAATCCACCCTCCATCATATCTCCTCCCCCTCTCAAATAAGTCTCTCTTTTATTTTGATGTCATCATCTTTTCCTCCTATTATGATGGTCGTGTGTAGGTAGTATCAGGCACTGTGAGGTCATGGATATCCAGGAGGAGCACATTGTAAGGAGTTCTACCTCCTTGCTTTGGCTCTTACATGCTTTCTGCCACCTCTTCCACATTGGACCCTGAGCCTTGGAATGTGTGATAGAGGCATCTTAGTATTGAACACTCCACTGTCACTTCTCAGCACTATGGTGCCTTTTGAGTCTTCCCAGTGGCCACTACCACAAAGATGTTATTTTTAACATTTTGTACAGCTTAGAACAACCTACCTCGCCAGTGATAGGGTTTGGATTTGATTAAATAGCCATTAAAAACTATAATGTTGGGTTCTGGGAAAAAGGCACAGTATGGTTTACTTTGAGTTTGATCCCTCAGCATCCAAGTAAACAGCTGGGCATGGTTATATATGCCTGTAACCTCAGTCCTGTGAGGAGCAGAGACTGAACAATCCCTGGGGCTTGCTGTTCAGCCAGTGTGACCAACAAGGAAACATGAGGGTAAGTGATAAAAGAGAACAGCTGACATTCTCCCCTCTGGGAGAATGGCCTCTGCACCCATGCACATACCATACACATTTTCATACACCATACATACAGCACACATGAGCATGCATGTGTACACACACGCACACACACACATAATTAAAATTGTGGGGTTGGAGCTGAGATAGTTTAGTTGGTAAAGTGCTTGTCTCGCAACCATGAAGACATGAGTTCAATCATCAATTCCTATATAAAATGGTGGACATGCTGGCACATGCCCACAATCCCAGCAGTGGGGAAGTAGAGACGAGAAAACCCTGGATCTTCTTGGCCAGCAAGTCTAGCCAAATTGATGAGCTCCAGGCCAATGACAGACCCTGTCTCAAAGGAGGTAGATGATGTTTCTGAGGAAAAATACTTGAGGTTGTTATCTGGATCTCCAAATATAAGCATGCTCACATGCATGTGCAACTGCATATGTGTGCCCATACACATACATCTCCCCCTCTCTTTCAGACATACTCTAGTGTTGGCTGGGGATATGGCTCAGTGGTAGAGTTGTTGCACAAAACCCTGGGTTCAGGTGCCAGCACCACCCCCCAAAAAACTTGGATTTTTGATGATGTATGAAAATAGCAGTCAGGGGCTGAGGAGATGGCTTAATAGTTAAGGCCTCTCACTTGCAAAACCTACTGGCCTGGGTTTGCCCTATTTTGACTCCTCAACAACCACGTAAATGCCAGATGCACAAAGTGGCTCATGTGTATAGAGTTCGTTTGCAATGGCAAGAGACCCTGGTGCTCTCTTAATAAATATAGAGGTTTAAAAAACAACAACAATCAGTTAGCTGGGTGTGGTGGAGCACGCCTTTAATCCCAGCACTTGGGAGGCCAAGGCAGGAGGTACTCCATGAGTTCAAGGCCATCCTGAGACTACATAGTGAATTCCAAGTCAGCCTGGGCTAGAGTAAGACCCTACTTAAAAAAAAAAAAAAAAAAAAGGCGGCATAGTGGCGCAGGCCTTTAATCCCAGCACTCGGGAGGCAGAGGTAGGAGGATTGCCGTGAGATCGAGGCCACCCTGAGACTACATAGTGAATTCCAGGTCATCCTGAGCCAGAGTGAGACCCTACCTTGAAAAACCGAAAAAAACAAAAACAAACAACAACAACAAAAAGCCGGGCGTGATGGCCCACGCCTTTAATCCCAGTATCCCAGTACTAGGGAGGCAGAGGTAGGAGGATCACCATGAGTTTGAGGCCACCCTGAGAATACAGAGTGAATTCCAGGTCAGCCTAGACTAGACCAGAGTGAATTCCTATCTCGAAAAACAAAACAACAACAACAACAACAAAAAGGCAATCAGTTAAAAACACTTGAATAAAAAAAATGTAGTTAAACTGTATAGTTTTTATTCATTAATTCACAATCCTCATGCCTCAACCTCCCAAGTGGTGGCATTACAGACATGCACCACTATGCTCAACCTAACTGTGGAATTTTTTTTAAAACCTATACAGAAAGAAAAAATACTGACAGATAATATACCTAAATGTAATTTTGATCCGCCTCTCTCTCCACACACACCACCACCACTGCTCCTCTTCAGCAGCCCAGTAAGCGTGGCCTCACTGAAACACCTGTGCTCCTGAAATTCCGTCCCCCCCCCCCCCCCCCCCCCCCGCAACATGGTCCTTCTGCCACCAGGGACCTGACCTGACCTGACCTGACCGAGTCTGGGAGTCCACACCTGGTTAGGCTACCTCGGCTGCCACAGTTTTGCAACAGGTGATGCCTGTCTGCACAGCTTCCTACCACCCCAAGCAAGCAGCGAGGCCTCTGGTAGAGTCGCAGGGCGATCTGGCTCTCCCACGCGCCCGGGGCCGGCCGGGCCGAGCCGAGCCGAGCCCGCTCAACAGAGGAGCGGCCACCGCCGCCAACTGGCTGCCCCGCGGGCCTGTGGCCGCGCCGCTCCTCCCGCCTCGGCCGCGAGCTGACCGCAGGGGGCGCCACCGCGCCGCCCTTCGGGTTCCGACTACTGGAGGGGAGGCCGGCCATCAAGTCCACGCACGCCCCTAGGCCCGCCTGGATAGGCACGTATCACACAGGCAAAATGTCAAAGCAGAGGAACAAGTTCTCCCGCCCTACCCGGCTGCTGGGCCGAACTCACCATCTAGTCCTGGTCCCTCCGGGAAGAGCTCCAGCTTGGAAACGAGACTCTCAACTTCCGGAAAGGCCAATCCCAGCCATTCCCAGCTAGACTGGCTCCAGGTGTCCTGTTTTTACTGCACCTGGAGGGCGTCACCCAGTAGCTCGACCACCTTTTCAATGTTTGAGACGGGCTTGCTGACGCGAAGAAGAAAGGGCGTCCTTCCGTTCCTTCTGGTGTAGATTGAAACTGTTCGCCCGCGGAGGCTGGAAGTTGAACCCTGGTTGACTGTCAGGTTTGTCCTTTTAGCCTATGTTTTCATGAGATATCCTGTTTCTTCCTGTGAGAGACCCACCAAGAGGCGAGGAGCCTACATTTCCGCTGATGGAGACCCCACAGCTCTTCAGAACAGTCAGGACTCGTTTGTGCAGTGGGCTCTCGAGAGGAAGTGGACTTGGCCAGGTGGGGTCTTACATTGAAGGAGTTCCTCGGGTGCTTAGAGATCTGGGGACAGATGGACACCATCGGAGCTGTGCTTGCAAGGGAAAGAGGCAGATGGTGAGAGGATGCAGGGGCCAGTATCCCTGGAACACCCCCCCCCCAGGGTAGGCGCCCGCCCCCAGGCGGTGAGGCAAGATCAAAGCACTGCTTTTGCAGAAGGGCAGAAAGTGGATTGAGGCAGGGACCTGGTTGTGCAGGACCAGCACCTTTGTTAGGTAGCATGGGCCCTGTTCAAGGAGTACAGGAGGTGTAGAAATGCTTTTATCGGGGTGGTGTGTGTGACTGCATCACTCATGGTTTTGTTTTAGAAATTCTCTGGAAAGGCTAATATGAGTGAAAGTAGAGGAGTTTATTTACCTGGGGGCCAAAAGAGCTTGAGGTAGCTCTCGAAAGAAACTCTGACTCCGAGCCAGGTGTGGTGGCGCACGCCTTTACGCCTTTAATCCATCGCCGTGAGTTCAAGGCCACCCTGGGACTACATAGTGAATTCCAGGTCAGCCTGGACTAGAGTGAAACCCTACCTCCAAAAACAAAAACAAAAAAACAAACAAAAAGAAACCTGACTCTGAACTGAGATTTTATTTCCATTTTGTAGTTATCATCGCCAGTGGGAGGGGTAAGTGAACAAACAAGACATGGCAATTTGCATATCACTCATTTCTGTTGTCAGGTCACCCTAACAATGAAGTCCATTTTACTTTGTTTTAGACTAACTAAACTGTCTTTCTTTCTTAGCTTATCTTTGTCCCTCTGGGCTCTTTCTGAACAGTTTTCTCTTTGCGATTTTTTAATCTGCTGACAAAGATAAGTTTAGTTCCTTAGCAACTAATTCTACAGTAATTCAATGAATCAGTACAACTTTTAGCTTCTTTTCTTACCACAGTTTCAGAGACAACAGGTCTTGGAGGTGGGGGCTGTGGTGAGGGAAGGGGGGTCATATCTGCGAGAACAGCTCCTGGCTGTGACAGTGAAGGTTGCTTATATCTGGGTTGATCAGGGAGCAGAGAACTCAGGTCCCAATTTAAGCTGGCAGTAACCTTCTAGGCCTGTCCCTACAACTATTGGGGGGGGGGGTGGGAAGCATGGCTAGAGAGATGGCTTAGCTGTTAAGCACCTGCCTGCAAAGCCAAAGAACTGTAAGAAAGTGGAAAAGCCAAAGAGAACACCGGACTTGATCTCTACAGAGAGACTAGAGAAACAGTGAAGGGCAGCAACCTTCCTGCAGGATGGAGGCTGAAGCACTGAGCAAGGCTGGGGTTGAGACTTATATGGAGGATCCTAAGAAACAGATTGTGCCAGGTGCAGTTGATAAGGAGCATGTACCTTTTTGTGTCCTTGTTTAGAATAGGCTTCTTAAGCCAGGAATGTCTAAGGGAGGATACTCAGATGGTCCCTGGTCCTTCAAGGCTATCTAGACTAAAGGGAGTACATCAATCAGGGAAGGTGTCAAAATTAATGAGGCCTAATGCCTCTGTTGTTCTTTTATTGCCCATGAGATTTAGGGGTAGTTATCAACTCTTTAGTTCCCTTTGGTTTTCAGGGAAGGCTACTAACCCTTCAAGAACCCAGGTTCAATTCCCCAGGACCCACGTAAGCCAGATGTACAAGGTGGTACATTTGTCTGGAATTCGTTTGCAGTGGCTAGAGGTTCTAGTGCACCTATTCGCTCTCTCCCTGTCTCTGCCTCGTTTTCTCTCAAGTAAATAAATTTAAAAAACTTTTAAAAAGCAGAGCCGGTGTCACAGGCCTTTAATCCCAGCACTTTTTTTTTTTTTTTTTTTTTTTTTGAGGTAGGGTCTCTCTCTAGCCCAGGCTGACCTGGAATTCACTATGCAGTCTCAGGGTGGCCTCGAACTCACCACGATCCTCCTACCTCTGCCTCCCAAGTGCTGGGATTAAAGGCGTGTGCCACCACGCCGGCTAATCCCAGCACTTGGAAGGCAGAGGTAGGAGGTTTACTGTGAGTTCGAGGCCATCCTGAGACCATATAGTGAATTCTAGGTCAGCCTGAGCTAGAGTGAGACCCTACCTTGAAAAAAAAAAAAGTGGAAAATGGGGCTGGAGAGATGGCTCAGTGGTGATAGTGCTTGCCTAAAAAGCCTAACGACCTGGGTTTGATTCCTCAGTACCCACATAAAGCCAGATGCATGCACCACTGTTTTTGCAGTGGCTGGAGGTCCTGGCACACCTTCTCTCTGATTGCAAGGAAATTTTTTAAAAAGGAGCAGAAAATGAAAGAACTGAGAGGAAAAACTCTGCTCAACAGATGAGGCAGGCTTTATTTGGGGATAGTCTGAGAAGGACTCTGCTCAGGCAGGCCGGGAGTAAGAGCTCTGATCAAAGCACTTAGGTCACTGGAATTCTTTTGTTGCAGGCCATTCCACCTTGCCTGGGGGCATAAGCTACTTCAGGCAAATGATAATTGATTTCAGGGAAAGGACAACTCATTTGCAATTGAGATAGCTGGCCTGGGTCACTTCTAGGAAACAGAGTAAAATGGCAATTGTAAAATGGCAATCAGATTTCAAAACCTAGACATTATGGTTCTAATAATCTTTGTATGGATACATCATGTGTTGGTACCCTCATTTCCCTCCTATTTTGTATTGACAATTTTCATGCATGAAGATAGTATAATTTGATCATCCCCTCCCAATGCCCTATGACATCATTTATGCACCTAGGCCCCATGTCCAAACCACCCAAAACAGCAACACCACCTGCAAACCAAACATTCAAGCACATAAGCCTGTGGGGTATGTTTCACATTCGTTCGCTAACAACAGCTTATGAAGGCCTGGGTTCTAGCTTCTGGTTTGCTATGAGGAAGCTGCAGGCAGCACCTACAGGTGATCGTGAGCTTTCCAAACCTGGTCTTTCCCCATGTAAACCTAGATGCTCTGCTAAAAGCTAGTGCTCAACTCCATCTCCATTGTGCTAACCCCTTCCATTTCTGGTCAAAATGTGCCTCCCAGTAGTGCAGTTGTCAGTCTTGATCTCACTCTGGCTCAAGTTGTAATGGAGTGCTAGGAGTTCAGGAACGTCCTTGAACCCCAAACCCTACCTTTATGTCTAATTTTTATTTTTAGTTTTTTGAGGCAGGGTCTCACTCTAGACCAGGCTGACCTGGAATTCACTATGCAGTCTTAGGGTGTCCTCAAACTCTTACCTGTGCCTCCCAAATACTGGCATTAAAGGTGTGTGCACCACACCTGGCTGTCATTTCTAATTTTAATCAAAGAACTGAATAAGGCTGAGGATAATTATTAAATTACTATATTTATTAAGGGAAGTACAGAACAGAACCAAGGGAAGGAAAATGAATGCATTCATGTGAAGACGGAAAAGAAAGTACAAATAACTCCTGCCATGTGGAGGGGAGCAGGGGGTAAAGAGCCCATGTGGAAAGTAGAGGTTAGGGGGTCCTGTCTGGCCCTCTGCCCCACATCTGCTGTCTATGTGAGGGAGTTCATTACTGCTGTGAGGGCATCTACCTGTCCTCCAGATTCCCAGAGTTCCTGAGGAGCTTCAATGTAACACAAACATGAGCCACATCTCCACTTTCTACCAAGAGCACACTTGCCCCTGTCACAATAAGCCTTGAGCTAAATGCTGCAAACAGATACTGCCTTCAGTATCTCCAGTGTAGGAAATCATGAGAAAAGATAGCAGGCCCTCACTGGTCCTCAGGTCAGGGCTGGGGCAAAGGCACAGCATCATTTCCACAGGGACAGATCTGTGAAGAAGGTTGTCCCAGTGAGTCAGAAGACTCCGATGATTTCTTCTCTTTCTGTAGGGTTGCAGGAAGGCGTGCAAACAGATCTAGCTGTCTACAATGAATACTGATATTTGAGGTGCAGAAGTCTCCCATGGCTCCTTTTCATTTCCACCAGTACCAGGAGAGAGACTGCAAAAGGATCCTGGACTTGTTTTGCTGAACCCACACTATTTTGGAGGGGTGACATGGGAAGACAACCTTGAGTCAAACCTTCACAGTTTTAGGAAGGCTGGGAGCTATGGAGGAGAGAAGGTGGCTCAGGAGACTCAGATGGTTTCCTCTCTTCCTGCAGGGTTGCAGGAAGGCGTGCAAGCAGATCTAATGTCTCCAGTGAATACGAGATTTGAGGTGCAGAAGTCTCCCATGGCTCCTTTTCACATCCGCCAGTACCAGGAGAGAGACCGCAAAAGGGTTTTGGACTTGTTTTCCCAGGGCATGGAGGAGCACATCCCGCCACCTTCTACCATGCACTCAGGCTGCCCAGAACCCTCCTGCTCCTACTAGGGGCACCGCTGGCTCTAATCCTGCTGTCTGGTTCCTGGCTCCTGGGCATTCTATGTACCTTCTGTCTGCTCCTTTCCCTGTGGCTCCTAGCTAGATACCCCTGGAGGAAATATGTGGACACATGTTTGCGTGCAGACATGGCTGACATCACCAAGTCCTATCTGAGTGGTCGTGGCTCCTGCTTCTGGGTGGCAGAGTGTGGGGGGCAGGTGGCAGGCACTGTGGGTGCTCTGCCAGTCAAGGATCCACCGTTAGGGAGGAAACAGCTACAGCTCTTTCGCCTGTCTGTGTCCTTGCAGCATCGAGGGCTGGGGATAGCCAAAGCCCTGGTCAGAACTGTCCTCCAGTTCGCACGGGACCAGGGCTACAGTGAAGTGGTTCTTGACACCACTATTTTGCAATATGGAGCTGTTGGCCTCTACCAGGGCATGGGCTTCCAGAAAATAGGCTACTCCTCTAATATCATGATGAGACTATTGGCTGTTTCTATAATTCATTTCAGGTATCCCCTGTCTTCTGTTCAGGGAAAGAGACTGTAATCTGATGAGTTTGTGAATTTCTTAGCCACTATTTCATCCTGTTATTGCAACCAGCAAAACTTCATATTTCAGTGGACAAATCATAAGAGCCAACTTTTCATGCACATGAGATTTGAGTCTGGTTGATGGTGAGCTGTGGGCACTGGAATCCTGCTTCTTTCTGTCTTTTGAATTGTCTGTTTCATTTATCTAATGCCACAATATGCACAGAGAAAACATTAGGGAAAAAAAAAAGACACACATTTCTATACAAGTCTCTGAGCATCATTTTCTGCTGGGTTGGTGGGACATCTCTCAGCGTCCAATGTCACCTGTGTAAAGTGCCATAAGTTGCCTGAAGTTCCAGGAGTGTAAGTCAGGCAGGGTTCAAGGTCCTTGTAAAGCAATTAAAATAGACACAGAAAGGAACAAAGGTTTGCCTAAGGCACTGAAGGTTTCCTATGTGGAAAGTTCCAAGACTTGTGTGCAATGAACCCTCCTCTGCTAGAGACACCTCATAGTCAGAGAACAAAGAGCACTGTGTGTCCTGTGAGGACAGGCAGAGAATGTTCAGTTTGCTGTGGAGCCCCCTTCATGGAGCAGGAGGCAGCTGGTCTCTGAGGCAGCGGGAGCAGGATTAATGGCCTAACTTGGATATGGTGTTCCTTCCTGGGACAACAAAATTGTGAAGACCCAGCTTGGAACATTCTTATGGGTCCAGGAGGATATGGGATTGGGGAGTGTCCCAGAAATGTAACCCTTTGGACTCAATCTGGCCTTTGCTCTAAGACTCAGGAACTCCAGAAACTTAGTTCCCTCATGCCTGATCATGCCAGCTTGCAAATCTCTAGTACAAAGCTGAGATGGGACCTGTGTCTAAATTGATGTCCTGACTCAAAGCTGACTAACCTTGTGGCCAGCTGACCAACACATACAAAGTAACCCATCCTTTGTATAATTCATTAACCTATCAGGAACTTCACACATACATTCAAACTAACCAGCCCATCCACCCTGATTTGACACTTAATTTACATCCCCATTCTTGCTCACTCTCTATCTACCTCTTTATCTCTCTCAAATAAATAAAAAAATAGTTTTTTTTTTTAAAAAAAAGTACACTGCTTAATCTCTGACATGGGTTATAGTTAACTATTGATGGTCTGGACTTTCCCACTGGGTTCCCATAACACAGAGGTGAAGTCCTTTTCAGAAAGTAGCTAGGGGCACATGGACGGTGTTGGGGCTCCTTTTAGACCCTGACATTGCGTCATGCTCACAGCTGTCTCCTCTGAGGGCCAGGCAACCCCCTGCTGTCCTGCCAGCTGTGTGCACAGGACCACTTACCTGGAGGAGGAGCTTTTGCCAGGTTATGGAGTAGTCTCAAGCCCAAATAACCCTGTCCCTCTCATGCCCTGCTTCTTGTGCCTTTCCTTGATGGAGACCCAGTCCTACTGACTGGCCTATTCCCTTCTGCAGGTCTGACTCCATCTGTTTCTCTGAAACCTTCACCACTTAAACTCCTGTTCCCTGACCACCCCAACTGTCCTGAGCTGAGGATCCAGCTTCCGTTTACCTGTGTGAGGCTCAGACTGCCCTGTGAGGCATAAGGTGCACGGCTTGCACCTTTCTGCTCTGCTGCCACATCTCTTCTTGGCAAGCAAGGTGCATTACCCATTTCTGGGGGACATGGGACACTGACAGAACATGGGAAAGGTTCATGGTGCTTCCTGTGCTTTGAATGTTTCACCCAGTATCAGAACGTTGGGTCGCTATTTCCTCCATCTTAAAGCATTTTCTCCAGGAGAGAGAAGGGGTTGCTTAAGACTCAGGAATCTCATGAATTAGAGACACATGAGACCCCTCCGCATGGCTATTTAAGCAGTAAGCAACCATCGGGTTTGGGGAGCAGAATTCAGTGGAGCTACCTGAAAGTTGCTCAGAAACTTCCCTTGACACAGCTTTTGTGAGTCAGAGATGCAATTGCCTGAGCCACCCATGCCTCTGTTAGGAACCCCGTAAGTGCATTCGTTCACAATGGTAGATTGAGTGAAATCATTCTTTGGGGTCTTACTCCAGTGCAATATCTTGGGTGGATAGAAATACTGTTTCAGGAAAACTCAGTCACAGATCATTTGCATTCCCAAGTAGGAACAAACAGAACTGAAGGTGAGTCTGAAATGAGCAATGCATGGCCCCTGTTACGAGCAAGAAGACATGTAACTGAGACCGAACCTTCTGAGGATGGGACATCTCAGAAACCATCCAATATGGCTACCTTTCCTCATGTGGCATGAGATGATATGGCTCTATATTGTAGTGGTAATCAAGTGTTCCCAGTATGGGTGGTAAGACATGCCATTGAAGCTAAGCCATCTGAGAGTGGAATGTCCTTAGAATACTAGAGTGGCCATTTTTTCTCCCTTTACATAGTATGGCATGGTGTGGTGGTTTGAATATAAAATGTCCTTTATAGCATAATGTGTTTTGAATACTTGGTCCCCAGTAGGTAGCAATTTGGGAAGGTTGTGGAGCCCTTGCAGAGCCTTGGTTGAGGAGAGGAGATATGTCACTGAGAGGGCTGATCTTGAGGTTTATTCATCCAGCACTCTGGGTGTTCGGAGCCAGCTCACTCAGATGACTTCCTGTGAATGTTCTGGACACGTGATACAGGCTTCCTGCCTACACATGCCATGCCTTCCCTGCCAGTATGAAACTTCTCCTGGGTACTGGAGCTGAAATAAATCTTTACCTTTCATTAGCTGTGTCCAGTTGGATGTTTTGTCGCAGCAACAAGAAGGTAGCTGCTATTGAAAATTGGTAGCAAGACTGGAGTCATCACTGCTATACACATGGCCAGGTATATTTAGGTATTTTGGAACTAGTTTGTCTGAGGAATGTGGAAGTATTGGAAATTTGGACCAAAAAAGCTTTGCAGTGCTGTGAGTAGAGCTTGATGAACCATTTGGTGAGAGTTTGAAGCCTTAAATGCAAAGAGAACTGTGAACTGAGAAACATCAGCTTATGAGGTGTCAGAGGGAAAAAGAACTTTGTCAGGACTGGTCTAGATCAGTTGATACGATGTTCTGTTAAAGAGACTGGCTTCATTCTGCCCATGTCTAGACGCTGGGGTCATTCAGCCATGAGTAGAGAACTTGAGCGGGGTTAATTTAAATTCAAAAGTAAAAAATAATTGGTGTGTTTTGCAGAGGAGCATACAGGGCAGAAAGATATAAGAGGTATAAAGTTTGCTACAGAAAGAAATGAAAGTGAATTGAAGGTTTTGTTTGTTTGTTGGTTTTTAGAGGTGAGGTAAGGTTTCACTCTAGTCTAAGCTAACCTGAAATTCAATATGTAGTCTCAGGCTGGCCTCGAACTCATGGTGATCCTCTTACCTCGGTCTCCCAAGTGCTGGGATTAAAGGCGTGCACTACCATGCCCGGCTGAATTGAAGGTTTTTTTTTTTTTTTTCTTTATTAGTTAGTTTTGTATTCAGCAAATACAGTCAGTTTGGTACCATTATTAGGCTCATCTGTGACCTACCCCCTCCCCTTGGCCCCTCCTTGTTGAGGTATACGGGTCATGCATTGTGGAGTTAGCCCATAGTTATGGGTAAGCTAAATGTCTCTGCATATCATGACCCAACATGTGGCTCTGACATTCTTCCCGCCCCCTCTTCCACAAAATTTCCCTGAGCCATGTTGGGTTCATATTTGGTCTGCTTCAGTGATGAGGTGTTGGGGGTCTCTGAGGCTCTGGCTCTCTGATTTGGTAGGAGTTGATTTTTCTCTGTGCTGATCTCCTTCCCCCTGTCGTGGGCCCCACTGCAATTATTTAAGAGATTACTGCCATTTAGGGTGGGCTGGCTGTTCTGCATTGGGACAATAGGAGGAGTGTTGATTCTTGAAACAAGGGAATCTAAAGGACGAACATGTTGAAGGAGGTTTCTGCTCCCCACTCTGTGGACTTACAAATTTGATGGGATAGTCAACTTAGTACTGGTTTTGGAAGCATTCATATGCCAGAACGAGGGTGAGGTAGTGCAGAGCTGTGAAGATACACCATGGGTTGCAGCAGAGATGCCACAATTTTAGAGATGCCAGAACTAGGAATGGATGCCAAGGAGAGTTTTGTTTTTATCTTTTATTTTTTATTTTATTTTTATTTTTAACTCTAGTTCAGGGAGATCTCAGAAACTAAGCAGAATAGATGAGGGGTAAAAAGTGGCCTGAGCCTTTGGAGCCCCAAGAATTTTATCATTGGTCTCAGATGCCAGACATTGAGTACCATGATTTTTTTTTTTTTTTTTTTTTTTGTGGAGGGGTTTAGTTTTTCAAGGTACGGTGTCCTTCTAATCCAGGCTGAACTGGAATTCATTATGTAGTCTCAGGGTGGCCTTGAATTCACGGTGATCCACCTACCTCTGCCTCCCAAGTGCTGGGATTAAAGACGTGCGCCACCATGCCGGGCTGAGAACCAAGATTTGATGTTTGTCCTGCTTCTTTTCTATCTTGCAGTGACCCAGTCCTGACTTGGTATGTATTCCTTCTGCAGTGGGATTGTTTACTCTGTGCTATTATGTGTTGGAAGTGTGTAACTGATATTTTGACTTTACAAGGCTGACACTTAAGAGACTATCTTGAGGGCTGGGGAGATGGTTTATCAGTTTATCAGCACTTGCCTGCAAAACCAAAGGACCCATGTTTGATTCCCTAGTACCCACGTAAAGCCAGGTGCACAGGGTGGCTCACATATCTGGAGTTTCTTTGCAGCAGCTGGAGGTCCTGACATGCCTATATATTCTCTCTCTCTCTCTCTCTCTTTTAAAAATATTTTTTATTGACAACTACCATAATTATTAACAATATCCCATGATAATTCCCTCCCTCCCCCCACTTTCCCCTTTGAAACTTCACTCTCCATCATATCCCCTCCCCCTCTCAATCAGTCTCTTTTTATTTTGTTGTCATCATCTTTTCTTCCTATTATGATGGTCTTGTGTAGGTATAGTGTCAGCCACTGTGAGGTCATGGATATCCAGACCATTTTGTGTCTGGTAGAGCACGTTACGTTGTAAGGAGTCCTACCCTTCCTTTGGCTCTTACATTCTTTCTGCTACCTCTTTCTCTCTCTCTTGCACTCAATCTCAAATAAATGAATAAATTAATTAAGAAATAAATGAGGGCTGGAGAGATGGCTTAGTGGTTAAGCGCTTGCCTGTGAAGCCTAAGGACCCCAGTTCAAGGCTCAATTCCCCAGGACCCACGTTAGCCAGATACACAAGGGGGCAAACGCATCTGGAGATCATTTGCAGTGGCTGGAGGCCCTGGCGTGCCCATTCGTGCTCTCTCTCTCTGTCTCTATCTCTATCTCTTTCACTCTCTCTATGCTTGCAAAGAAATAAAATAAATTTTTGAAAAAAAAATGTGACTATTTTAAATCTCAGATGAGAGTCTGCCCTTGGAACTTTTTTTTGGTTGCTTTGTTTCAATGTATGGTCTTACTCTCTAGCCCAGGCTGGCCTGGAACTCACTCTGGCTGGTCTCAAAATCATGGTGATCCTCCTACCTCTGCCTGGCATTAAAGGCATATGCCACCACAATCAGTATAGAAGTTCCTCAAAAAATTGATAATTAAAGCTGGGCATAGTGGTGCACACCTTTAATCCCAGCACTCAGGAGGCAATGGTAGGTGGATCATTGTGAGTTTGAGGCCATCTTGAGACTACATAGTCAATTCCAAGTCAGCCTGGACAAGAGTTCAACACTACTTCAAAATAATAATAATAATAATTGAACTACCAAAGGATGTAGCTTCACCACTCCTGGACAAACCTGATATACACAATACTTCTGGATATACACATTGAATTTTATTCAGTCATGAAGAAAAATAAAATCAAGACAATTACAGGCAAATGGATGGAACTGGACATCATTATGTTGGGTAAGTCAGGCTGAGAAGACAAATCTTGCACCATTTTTTTTCACATAAAAAGTCTAGATTTAAATTTATATGTGTGTGTACTTACATGCATATACATCATCAAAGTAAAATGGGACTAGGAGAGGCAAGGTACACATGCAGAGGAGGAAAAAATGAGGACTAGAGAGGATATTGGGATACATGTGACATGAAGCACAAAGGAGGACTATTTGAGAAGAGGCAGAGGACCAGCAAATGGGGGTAGGGAGGAGAAGGACAGCAGTGGTGGATGGAAATAAACATGAACAAAGTATTACAAAATTTTCATAAAAGGCTGGGTGTGGTGGTGCATGCCTTTAATGCCAGCACTTGGGAGACAGAGGTAGGAGGATAGCTGTGAGTTCAAGGCCACCCTGAGACTACCTAGTGAATTTTGGGTCAGACTGAGCTAGAGTGAGACCTTATTTCAGAAAACAAAAAAGACAAGAGTTGCCATAATAAAATCCATCACTTTATGTGATCACGCGAGAAACATCTACAGCATTAAAATCAAATGAGGGGGCTGGAGAGATGGCTTAGTGGTTAAGCGCTTCCTGTGAGGCCTAAGGACCCCTGTTTGAGGTTCAATTCTCCAGAACCTACATAAGCCAGTGGCACAAGGTGGCTCATGCTTCTAAAGTTTGTTTGCAGTGGCTAGAGGCCCTGGTGCACCCATTCTCTCATTCTCTTTCTGCCTCTTTCTCTCCGTCTGTCACTCTCAAACAAACAAACCAACCAACAAACAAACAAAAAGGTATTTGGAGGTGTTTAAAATCAAATGAGAAGGGGGTGAGAAAACTTCTAGGTAGCTAAGCATTCATTTGGGTTCGTAGTGCTTGAGCTTTCAGTCCATGTTTACCTGGCTCGTTGTTTCTGGGCCCTTGCTGAGGCAAAACTTTGTGCAGTTGATCTAGGTGAGGTGCTCACCTCATGGCCTATCAGGAGATAGCGAGAGAGGGAGAGAGGGAGAAGGTAATATATACTATATTAGGTCACTCCCACTGACTTATTCCACAACTTAGCCCAACCTCCTAACATTGTCTTGACATCGCAATAGCCCCAGTGTCTAAATGAACTTCCATCATATGATATTTTGGGAGGGGGCAGCGTTTCCAGATATAATAATGCTATACCCTGAACCCCTGTCCCAACACCTGTCTTCACTTCCATCTCAATGGTCAGGAAGCCTGTTGGCCACAGTTCTCCATCCTTGTAACTGCTCATGGACCTAGGAAAAATTAATCCTACAAATGAGTCCCGGATTTCCCTTGGAGTTTGTCTAGAAGCTTCCCCACTGGGATCCTGAGACTGAGGGTCGATAGAAAGAACTAAAAAGGATAAGTAGAAGAGAGAGAGAATGCTCCAGGGCCTCTAGCCACTGGAAACAAATTCTAGACACATGGGCCACCTTGTACATCTGGCTTTACGTGGGTACTGGGGAATTGATCCTGGGTACTTTGACTTTGCCAGCAAGTGCCTTGACCACTAAGCCATCTCTCCAGCCCCATGTTATTATTTTGATCAGCTCCAGATATGCTGTGCAAACTGTCAGAATCAAACCAGCATCACTTTTATCAATCCCTAAGGAAATAAATAAGCAGTAAAAGACGTTCAGGGATGTATGACTCTCCCATGTTCCATAATCCATGTTCCATATGAGGTGTGAAAGAGGGCTGATGTGCACGCAGCCTCTGCACCATACCCCAGCCATTTACCTGACCTGTTTAAAGGCTTATTTATGACCCCATGTGCATCCACAATAGAATCTATACCACTGCGTAGGGTTTAGGTTCTGCATAGCCAGGTCCTTGCTAGTGTCACCACTTGCTCCACAGTCCCTTGGTCCTGCACATCCTCACTTCTTTGTTTAAAAAAAATTTTTTTTTTCTTCAAGGTAGAGTCTCACTCTAGCCCACGCTGACATGGAATTCACTATGTAGTCTGAAGATGGCTTTGAACACACAGCAATCTTCTAACCTCTGCCTCCCAAGAGCTGAAATTAAAGGCATGTACCACCACACCCAGCTTAGATATGAGGAATTCATAATTGAGTTGGCATAAAGACAACTGCCTCTTTATCCTTAACCTTTGTCTGAATGGACTAATGAACACCAGATGAAACAGCTGAGTCTTGCTTGGTTCTGAGCAGTGAAGAGAATTTTTCCCAGTGTTTAAACATATTCATGTACCCAGTTAAAGAAATGTAAATATAAAACCAATGTTGAATAAGTTTTGAGGTGGTATTCCCCAACTTTGTGAAAAGCTGAATGTTACTAATTAAGTCCAATCATATCTTTAAAAGGGAAAGCATTCATAGTATTGACTGAACCAGATGACTATTTTTTAAAACTTTTTATTTTGGAGTGACATACAGAAAGAGAAAGAGGGGGAGAGAGAGAGAGAGAGAGAGAGAGAGACAGACAGACAGACAAAGAATGGGCATGCCAGGGCCTCCAGCCATTGAGCCTTGAACTGGGGTCCTTAGGCTTCACAGGCAAGCACTTAACCACTAAGCCATCTCTCCAGTCCTGCAGACTACTATTTTTTAAAAGGATCACATTCATTTTACTGCAAGCCAGTTTTACTTAAATAGAACTGTGGAACAAAAATATTTGAAGATATTCATAATCGGAATTTCCATGTATGAAATTAATAAAATTATGGGACACATTAGAAACCATGAGACATTTCTGTTTTGTAATAAATAAGGCATTGGCCATTACTCATTAGCCAGTAGGTCTGTCCTTTCTCCTTTATTATTGTTTTAAATATTTTTATTTGTGTATTTGATAGAGAAAGAGAGAGAGAATGGGTATCCCAGGGCCTCCAGCCACTGCTGACAAATCCAGATGCATGCACCCCCTTGTGCATCTGGCTAATGTGGGTCCTGGGGAATTGAACCTGGGTCTTTGGCTTTGCAAGCAAACGCCTTAAGCTCTAAGCCATCCCTCCAGTCCTCTCCTTTTTTCAAATTTTAAATTTTAAATTTTATGTTAATTTTATATGTTTGGTTTTTTTCAGGGTAAGTTCTTACTCTAGCCCAGGCAGACCTGGAATTCACTATACAGTCTTAGGCTGGCCTCGAACCACAGCAATCCTTCTGCTTTCTGGGAGCTGGCATTAAAGGCGGGTACCACCACACCCAGTTCTCCTTTCTCCTTGATGCTGGTGAAGATCCCCTTTGTTCCAGGGATGTACTTTTTGGGATTCTCCAAATGCTTCATCAGTGTGCCTCTTCCCAGGTGATGCCTGTGTTCCAGTTGACACCTGTGTAAGAGATCCAGCAGCCTGAGCAGTCTTCCTCCCATCTTCTTGCCTTTCTTAACATCACCCATCTTTCATTCACTCTCCTGTCACTGAGCCAACTAGTGCTACCAGTTACAAGCCTGACGTCCTGCCCTCTCCTCTGGGGTTTGGACCCAAGTACCCTCATTGGGAAGGCACACAGCTGTCTCTCCTACGTGATCCATGTCACCTCCATTGGTGACCCAGGATCTCAGTAGAAGTACTCATGGTATCAACTCCCAAGTGGGAAGGTGTCTCTAACCCCAGTGTTGTAGAGTTGCTCCTTCAATGGAAGCTGCCACCTTAGCTGACTGCATCCTTCCCAAGATCTCTCCTGCCCAGGCAAAATAGGTCTTGAGTTAAATGCTACAGACAAGTGCTGGCTTCCAGTGCACATGGCAGAAAAAGAGTGCAGAAAGTGACGAGCAGAGAGAGAACAGCCTTCATTGGCCTCCAGGTCACGATTAGGGAAAGGGACAGACACTCCTTCCCCAGAACAGCTCCATGGAGAAGGGGGTCCCTGTGAGTGAGTCCCTCTTGCCTGTCTCAGCAAGGCAACTCCTCAGCTGATCCAGGTGAGGACTGTGGGGCACTGGCTCTGCTTGGCGATCCCTGTCCCCAGCCTGTCATCCACGGCTGAGAAGAACACCACAGCATAGCAGGTGTCTTCTCAGGATGGCTGACGGAGGGCTTGATGGTGAGGAGGAGGAGCAGGAGGTCAGTGTGGGGCCACCAGGGTCCATTTACCTAGGACTGGACTTAATTGAGCAAGGAAAATACCAGCTTTGAAAGACCTTGCAGCTGAGCCAGAGCCCCCAACCCTTGTTTAAGACATATGACCTCAGTGTTGAGCAAGATCTTTATGCACTGTGCCCTCTTGGTAGTCCTGATGCAGCGTGAGCTGCAGTTAACAGGCTCACCTAGAGAGGTGGGGGTCCTTCCATATCAATGAGACCACTGAGCTGTTCCAGAGCCTGCTTCCTCTCATGAAGAGTTCCATGGGGATCACAAGGTGAACAGCTATGTGTTCCCTCCTCTGTGACATTCAAGCTCTCAACCTTTGGTTTATTGTTGCCCAGGAACTAGCCAGTGAGTTATCAATCCAGGTCCACTCCCCAGAGGTGTGGAAGGCTCTATCAGACTCATCTTTAAGTCATCTGATGCTGGATTGTCTTGGAACTCTCAACTTTGTGGCAGCAGGTGAGAGGCAAGGCAGAGGCTCATGTGGGCCTAGACTCTCATAATCTGGACACTCAAAGGCGAATATTTAGGGCTTGATCAAAAATTTACTTTAGAGCTGGAGAGATGGCCTAATGTGTAAGGCACTTGCCTGCAAAGTACCCTCGTTAGCCAGATGCACAAGGTGGTGCATGTGTCTGGACTGTGTGTGCAGAGGCTGAAGGCCCTGTTGCACTCCTCCTCTCTATCTAGCTGCCTCTTAACTCTCTTCCTACTAAAAAAAAATTAATTAAATTTAAAAAATAATCTGCCTTTCACCAGAAATCTTTCCAACAAACTTTGGTGCAGAGGATTTCCTAAAATTTGGGTTGGAACATGGGCTTCTGTAATGTTTGAATCCTGAAGAGCTGAGGACCCCACATCTTCCTGGCATGGAGCGCTATCTCAATGTATCAAAGGTTCAGAGAGCCTGTGTGGAGTTAAGGAGAGGGGACTGAAAGCAATGTGTATATCCATGGTACATATGAGTTATCACATTACATCTTCAAAAGTGAGCTGGGGAGATAGTTGTGTTGGTAAAGTCCTTGCTTCATGAGCATAAGGACCTTAGATCAAACCCCAGAACACACAGTCAGGCCTGGTAATGCAAATGTGCAGTCTTATACTTGGGAGGGTAGGGGGAGAAGAAAGCGAGATTCCTGGAGCTCTCTGGCCAGACAGTTTAGCCTAATTTGGTGATCTTTAAGCCACTGCAAGACCTGAGGACAACACCTGAGCTGGTTCTGTCACCTGCATGTGCACATGCACACATGCCTATGTGCACCCAACTCCCCTGCCAAATCAACAAAGGACCTTAAAAACCAGATGCTATTTTATCCTGTTCTACCAATTTGCTCAAGGAAGTTAAGTTATATGCCCAATACCAGGTGTTGCTGAACCCACACTTTTCTGGAGGTGTGACATGGGAAGACAACCTTGAGTCAAACTTTCACAGTTTTAGGAAGGCTGGGAGCTATGGAGGAGAGGAGGTGGCTCAGGAGACTCAGATGGTTTCTTCTCTTCCTGCAGGGTTGCAGAAAGGTGTGCAAGCAAATATTGCTGTCACCAGTGAATACTGAGATTTAAGGTGCAGAAGTCTCCCATGGCTCCTTTTCACATCCGCCAGTACCAGGAGAGAGACCGCAAAAGGGTTTTGGACTTGTTTTCCCAGGGCACGGAGGAGCACATCCCCGCCACCTTCTACCATGCACTCATGCTGCCCAGAACCCTCCTGCTCCTACTAGGGTCACCCCTGGCTCTAGTCCTGCTGTCTGGTTCCTGGCTCCTGGGCATTCTATGTACCTTCTGTCTGCTCCTTTCCCTGTGGCTCCTTGCTAGATACCCCTGGAGGAACTATGTGGACACATGTTTGCGTGCAGACATGGCTGACATCACCAAGTCCTATCTGAGTGGTCGTGGCTCCTGCTTCTGGGTGGCAGAGTGTGGGGGGCAGGTGGCAGGCACTGTGGGTGCTCTGCCAGTCAAGGATCCACCATTAGGGAGGAAACAGCTACAGCTCTTTCGCCTGTCTGTGTCCTTGCAGCATCGAGGGCTGGGGATAGCCAAAGCCCTGGTCAGAACTGTCCTCCAGTTCACATGGGACCAGGGCTACAGTGAAGTGTTTCTTGACACCAATATTGTGCAACATGGTGCTATTGGCCTCTACCAGGGCATGGGCTTCCAGAAAACAGGAGAGTCCTCTAAAAATCACCCTGAGGCTATTGGCTGTTTCTATAATTCATTTCAGGTGTCCCCTGTCTTCTGTTCAGGGAGAGAGGCTGTGATCTGATGTGTTTGTGAATTTCTGAGCCTCTATTTCACCCTGTTGTTACAACCAGCAAAACTTCATATTTCAGTGGACAAATCATAAGAGCCAACTTTTCATGCACATGAGATTTGAGTCTGGTTGATGGTGAGCTGTGGGCACTGGAATCCTGCTTCTTTCTGTCTTTTGAATTGTCTGTTTCATTTATCTAATGCCACAATATGCACAGAGAAAACATTAGGGAAAAAAAAGACACACATTTCTATACAAGTCTCTGAGCATCATTTTCTGCTGGGTTGGTGGGACATCTCTCAGCGTCCAATGTCACCTGTGTAAAGTGCCATAAGTTGCCTGAAGTTCCAGGAGTGTAAGTCAGGCAGGGTTCAAGGTCCTTGTAAAGCAATTAAAATAGACACAGAAAGGAACAAAGGTTTGCCTAAGGCACTGAAGGTTTCCTATGTGGAAAGTTCCAAGACTTGTGTGCAATGAACCCTCCTCTGCTAGAGACACCTCATAGTCAGAGAACAAAGAGCACTGTGTGTCCTGTGAGGACAGGCAGAGAATGTTCAGTTTGCTGTGGAGCCCCCTTCATGGAGCAGGAGGCAGCTGGTCTCTGAGGCAGCGGGAGCAGGATTAATGGCCTAACTTGGATATGGTGTTCCCTCCTGGGACAACAAAATTGTGAAGACCCAGCTTGGAACATTCTTTTTCTTTTAATTTTTTGTTTATTTTTATTTATTTATTTGAAAGTGACAGACAGAGAGAGAGAGAGAGAGAAAGAGGCGGAGAGAGAGAGAGAGAGAAGGAGGGAGGGAGAGGGAGAGAATGGGTGTTCCAGGGCCTCCAGCCACTGCAAACGAACTCCAGACACGTGCGCCCCCTTGTGCATCTGGCTAACGTGGGTCCTGGAGAATTGAGCTTCGAACTGGGGTCCTTAGGCTTCACAGGCAAGTGTTTAACCACTAAGCCATCTCTCCAGCCCAACATGGAGCATTCTTATGGGTCCAAGAGGATATGGGATTGGGGAGTGTCCCAGAAATGTAACCCTTTGGACTCAATCTGGCCTTTGTTCTAAGACTCAGGAAGTCCAATAATATAGACCCCTCATGCCTGGTCATGCTGGCTTGCAAGTCTCTAGTACAAGGCTGAGATGGGACCTATGTCTGAACTGATGTCTGTAGGATTGTCACCAGTTTCTAGGTACTGAAAGGGTTAACTTAAGGTAGACCCTGTTTGTAGTCACCTAGTTCTGATCCAAGGAGAATAAACTCAGAGCCAATAAACAGAGAAATTTTAAGAGAACAGAATCCAGCAAGTGAAATCCAAAAAGCCCTGATTCATGTTGACTCAACAATAGATCAAAAGTGCTGACTCAAAGCTGATTTGCCATGAGGGCAGCTGACCAACACATACTAAGTAACCAATCCTTTGTGTAATTCATTAACCTATCAGGAACCTCAAGCATACATTCCAAGTAACCAGCCCATCTACCCTAACTTGACACTTCATTTACATCCCCTGGTGTGTCCATTTGCGCTCTCTCTCTCTCTCTCTCTCTCTCTTTCTCTTTATCTCTCTCTAAAATGGGCTGGAGTTAACTATTGATGGTCTGGACTCTTCCACTGGGTTCCCATAACACAGAGGTGAAGTCCTTTTCAGAAAGTAGCTAGGGGCACATGGATGGTGTTGGGGCTCCTTTTAGACCCTGACATTGCGTCATGCTCACAGCTGTCTCCTCTGAGGGCCAGGCAACCCCCTGCTGTCCTGCCAGCTGTGTGCACAGGACCACTTACCTGGAGGAGGAGCTTTTGCCAGGTTATGGAGTAGTCTCAAGCCCAAATAACCCTGTCCCTCTCATGCCCTGCTTCTTGTGCCTTTCCTTGATGGAGACCCAGTCCTACTGATTGGCCTATTCCCTTCTGCAGGTCTGACTCCATCTGTTTCTCTGTAACTTTCACCACTTAAACTCCTGTTTCCTGACCACCCCAACTGTCCTGAGCTGAGTATCCAGCTTCCGTTTACCTGTGTGAGGCTCAGACTGCCCTGTGAGGCATAAGGTGCACGGCTTGCACCTTTCTGCTCTGCTGCCACATCTCTTCTTGGCAAGCAAGGTGCATTACCCATTTCTGGGGGACATGGGACACTGACAGAACATGGGAAAGGTTCATGGTGCTTCCTGTGCTTTGAACGTTTCACCCAGTATCAGAATGTTGGGTCGCTATTTCCTCTATCTTAAAGCATTTTCTCCAGGAGAGAGAAGGGGTCGCTTAAGACTCAGGAATCTCATGAACTAGAGATGCATGAGACCCCTCCGCATGGCTATTTAAGCAGTAAGCAACCATCGGGTTTGGGGAGCAGAATTCAGTGGAGCTACCTGAAAGTTGCTCAGAAACTTTCCTTGACATAGATTTTGTGAGTCATCACTCATGCTGGAGTGGGCTTTTCAGAGATGGAATTGCCTGAGCCACCCATGCCTCTGTTAGGAACCCCATAAGTGCATTCGTTCACAATGGTAGATAGAGTGAAATCATTCTTTGGGGTCGTACTCCAGTGCAATATCTTGGGTGGATAGAAATACTGTTTCAGGAAAACTCAGTCACAGATCATTTGCATTCCCAAGTAGGAACAAACAGAACTGAAGGTGAGTCTGAAATGAGCAATGCATGGCCCCTGTTACGAGCAAGAAGACATGTAACTGAGACCGAACCTTCTGAGGATGGGACATCTCAGAAACCATCCAATATGGCTACCTTTCCTCATGTGGCATGAGATGATATGGCTCTATATTGTAGTGGTAATCAAGTGTTCCCAGTATGGGTGGTAAGACATGCCATTGAAGCTAAGCCATCTGAGAGTGGAATGTCCTTAGAATACTAGAGTGGCCATTTTTTCTCCCTTTACATAGTATGGCATGGTGTGGTGGTTTGAATATAAAATGTCCT
Organism: Dipus sagitta; assembly: GCA_036346955.1. Lineage (NCBI taxonomy): Eukaryota > Metazoa > Chordata > Mammalia > Rodentia > Dipodidae > Dipus > Dipus sagitta. The sequence continues at coordinate 70,753,447 of CM070777.1, forward strand.
TTATAGCATAATGTGTTTTGAATACTTGGTCCCCAGTAGGTAGCAATTTGGGAAGGTTGTGGAGCCCTTGCAGAGCCTTGGTTGAGGAGAGGAGATATGTCACTGAGAGGGCTGACCTTGAGGTTTATTCATCCAGCACTCTGGGTGTTCGGAGCCAGCTCACTCAGATGACTTCCTGTGAATGTTCTGGACACGTGATACAGGCTTCCTGCCTACACATGCCATGCCTTCCCTGCCAGTATGAAACTTCTCCTGGGTACTGGAGCTGAAATAAATCTTTACCTTTCATTAGCTGTGTCCTTTTGGGTGTTTTGTCGCAGCAACAAGAAGGTAGCTGCTATCGAAAAATTGGTAGCAAGACTGGAATCATTATGCTATATATATGGCCATGGGTATTTGGGTTTTTTGGAACTAGTTTATCTGAGGAATATGGAAGTATTGGAACTTTGGTCCAGAAAAGCCTTGCAGGGCTGTGAGTAGAGCTTGATGAACCATTCTGGTGAGGGTTTGAAGACTTAAATGCAAAGAGAAATGTAAACTGAGAAATGTCAGCCTGTGAGGTGTCAAAGAGAACAAAACTTTGTCAGGACTGGTTTAGGTCAGTTGGCATGATGTTCTGCTAAAGAGACTAGCTTCATTCTGCCCATGTCCAGAGGCTGGGGTCATCCTGTACATGAGTAGAGAACTTGAGTGAAGTTAAAATTATAAGTTAAAAATTGGTATTTTTGGCAGAGGAACATATAGAGCAGAAAGATATAAGAGATGTAAAGTTTGGTAAGAACGAAATGAAAGTGAATTGAAGGATTGAGTGTTAGGCCCCACTGTAATTATTTAAGAGGTTACTGCCATTTAGGATGGGCTGGCTGTTCTGCATTGGGACAACAGGAGGAGTGTTGACTCTTGGAACAAGGGAGTATAAAGGAAGAACATGTTGAAGGAGGTTTGTGCTCCCCACTCTGTGGACTTACAAATTTGATGGGATAGTCAACCTGGTATTGGTTTTGGAAGCATTCATATGACAGAAGGAATGTGAGGAAAAACAGACAGTTTTGGAGGTTGCCACTGGGCAATGTGAAGCAGGGTTGAAGTCTCTGCCACAGTGCCCTGTGTGACCAAAATACAGAGCTGTGAAGATGAACTGTGGGTTGCAGTGGAGATTTCACAATTTTAAAGATGCCAGAACTAGGGATTGATGCCAAGGAGAGTTGTTAGCTCTGGTTCAGGGAAATTTTCTCAGAAACTAAGCAGCATAGATGAGAAGTAAAAAGTGGCCTGAGCCTTTGGAGCCCCAAGAATTTTATCATTGGTCTCAGATGCCAGACATTGAGTACCATAATGTGATGTTTGCCCTGCTTGTTTTCTATCTAGCATTGGCCTAGTCCTGACTTGGCATGTATTCCTTCTGCAGTGGGAATATTTACTCTGTGCTATTATGTGTTTGAAGGGTGTAACTCATATTTTGATATTACATGGCTCATAGCTAAGAGTCGATCTTGAGGGCTGGGGAGATGGTTGAGTAGTTAAGGCACTTGTCAGCAAAACCAAAGGACCTATGTTTGATTCCCTAGTACTGACAGAAATCCAGGTGCACAGGGTGGCTCATGCATCTGAAGTTTCTTTCCTGTCGCTAGAGGCCCTGACATGTCTATATATTCTCTCTCTGTCTCTGTCTCTGTCTCTTTTTGCCTCTCTCTCCCTCTCTCGCACTCACTCCTAAATAAATGAATAGATCAATTAAGAAATAAATGAGACTATTTTGTATCTCAGATGAAACTCTTCCCTTTGAACTTTTAAATTTTATTTATTTTATTTTTTGGTTTCTTTTTTTCGATATACAGATTTCCTCTCTAGTCCAGGCTGGCCTGGAACTCACTCACTCTGGCTGGTCTCTAACTCATGGGGATCCTCCTACCTCTGCCATGGAGTAAAGGCATATGCCACCACAATCAGTATAGAGGTTCTGCAAAAAATTAATAGTTGAACCTGGGCATAGTGGTGCACACATTTAATCCCAGTACTTGGGAGGCAGAGGTAGGTTGATCATTGAGAGTTTGAGGCTACCCTGAGACTACATAGTGAATTCCAGGTCAGTCTGGACAAGAGTGAGACACTACCTCACAAAACAAAAAGAAAAAAAGTAATAATTGAACTACCAAAGGACTTATCTTCACCACTCCTGGATAAACTTCTTATATACAATACTTCTGGATATACACATTGAATTTTATTCAGTCATGAAGAAAAATAAAATCATGACATTTACAGGCAAATGGATGGAACTGGAATCCATTATGTTGAGTAAAATAAGTCAGACTGAGAAGAAAAATCCTGCACATTTTCTTTCATATAAAAATCTATATTTAAGAGGGGTACTTAATAGGATGGTATTGTATATATGTAAGTAGAAGAATAGATTAATGGGGGTAAAAAGGCCCAAGTGAGGTCAGGGGAAGAGATTGAGTAAAGGAAAGGTAGAGGTAGGGCTAATCAAAATCTAAGAGGATATAAATAAATCATATGGAAACTTACTTTTTTGGACAATGGAACACACAGGAGCCATAGATTGTTACTAGAAAATTTTCAGTACCAGGGATGGGATACCTTCCAGTGAGTTGTTGGGCAGGGAGGTCCCTGATGCTCCCAAAACATAGCATTGCTGAGGCCCTTGGTTTCCCACCAGGAATAGATGTTAAGACTCTATTGCTGAAGACTCCACATACTTGGGCTGCAAGGCCACTGAGACATCCTGCTGGAACTGAGCTGATAACCTCCTCCATGTAGACCAGCTGACAGAAAGTCGGAAGAAGCCATTCTGCATGCAGTTCAATAGGGAAAAGAGAAATCACCAGGGAATATACTCAACAGTGGACACTGCAAGCCTTATATTTGGCCAGCCAGGCCAAATGAGCCAACGGGTACAATAGTGGCACGTCTGTCATGGTGGAAACCGACTGTCCTCTAATTGGACTAGAGGCCAGCTCCATGGGAGCGAATACATGCCTGATACTGAAAACTTAAAACAGGGGTACTCATGAGCACTAGGGGTGTAATGTCTGCTGCTGTCTGGCTAAATGTATATATTATGCTTATCAAACTGCCCAGTAAGCACTTCTCTTAATTTTCATACCCATATATTAATGCTACTCTCACTTTTGGTAGAGAATCTTCTCTTTTCAGATGGCACTGGCTTGGGACCACTCAGAAGGCATCATGGTGCTGGAAAGAAGTGACCAGAGTGCTCAGTACTGTAATATTTCTATCACACCTTCTAAGGCTCAGGGTCTAATGCGGAAGAGGTGGCGGAAAGAATGTAAGAGCCAAAGAAGGGTAGGACTCTGTAGCAGACAGCTTCAGGTTCACTGAGATGAACTTCCAGACCAGGCACAGTTATGGAGGAAGGGATTTATTGAAGCTTACAGATCCAGGGGAAGTTCCATAATAGCAGAAGAAGCTGGCCTGCTTTCACAGACCCAAGCACAGAGAGAGAGAAGCACAAGCCTAAAGGTCAAAAGCCACAGCACACTTCAGGAACTCCAGCTAGGCACACTTTGCATATCTTTAGATTGAAATCTCAAACTCACCACCACACCTTAAGATCCACACAATGGTATTGACTCCAGCCAGGTGGCTGCAGATGCAAACTACAAATAAACAACTGAATATATTGGGGGCCATCTATTCTATTCAAACTACCACCGACTCCTTACGACGTGCTCCCCCCAGACACAAAATGGCCTGGATATTCATGACCTCACAGTGCCTGGACACTACCTACACAAGACCATCATAAGAGGAGGAAAAGATCATGACATCAAAATAAAAGAGAGACTGATGAGATTGGGAGGGGATATGATGGAGAATGGAGTTTCAAAGGGGAAAGTGGGGGGGAGGGCGGGTATTACCATGCAATATTTTTTATGATCATGGAAGTTTTTCATAAAAATTTGAAAAAAAATCTATATTTAAGCCAGGTGTCTTGGCGCACTCCTTTAATCCCAGCACTCGGGAGACAGAGACAACATAGTGAATTCCAGGTCAGCCTGAACCAGTGTGAGACCCTATCTTGGAAAACCAGGAAAAAAAATCTATATATAAATTTATGTGTGTGTGCTTACAAGCATGTACCTCAGCAAATTAAAAGGGGACAATGAGAGGCAAGGAACATAATTTAGGAGGAAGACATGGGGAATTGCGAGGATAATGGGATACATGTGACATGAAGCAGAAAGGAGGACTATTTCAGAAGAGGCAGAGAGGACCAGCAAATGGGGGTAGGGAGGCAGGCGGGTAGTGGTCGATGGAAATAAACATGAACAAGGTATTACAAAATTGCCATAATAAGCTGGGTGTGGTGGTGTGAAAGTCCTGCTCCGGAGGACTCCCCGGGCTCAGTCTCGGGAAAGATGGCACCCCAAATCACTCACGAGAAACTGTCTTGATGCAAACAGCAAGAGGATTTTTATTCCAGCGTGCTGGGGCCCACAGTCGTACACCACACAGGGGTAGAGGGCTGAAGGCCCCCTGTGCAGAATCAGGGCAGCTTTTATAGGGTTACAACAAAGCCCATGCATTGTGAACCAATCATTTTGTAACATCAGGAGCCTGCGCAATGTTGACCAATCCCTTCATGACACTCTATGATTTCTAGACCAATTATTTTAAATTGTTCAAGCCCACGCACTGTGGACCAATCAATTTGTAACACACCACGATCTTTTTCCCATGGTCCCAGAGGTCGGTATTTGCGCGGACTCCTAGGTGGGAGTGGCAATAGTCAGCTCATTTCCTGTTATCTCACTAGGCCAAAGTCACGTACTCAAACGCCTGCTCTGTGTCCCTTTTTTTTTTAAACTTTTAATTCATCCTTTCAGGTGCACGTCTTTAATCCCAGCTCATGGGAGGCAGAGGTAGGAGGATAGCTGTGAATTTGAGGCCACCCTGAGACTACAGAGTGTATTTTATGTCAGCTTGAGCTAGAGTAAGTCCTTACCTCAGAAAAAAACAAAAGAAATGGCATAATAAAATCCACCACTTTATATGATCATGTGAGAAACAGCTACAGCACTAAAATCAAATGAGAAGGGGGTGAGAAAACTTCCAGGTAGCTAAGCATTCATTCCGGTTCACAGTGCTTGAGCTTTCAGCCCATGTTTACCTGGCTCGTTGTTTCTGGGCCCTTGCTGAGGCAAAACTTTGTGCAGTTGATCTAGGAGAGGTGCTCACCTCATGTCCTATCAGGAGATAGGGAGAGAGGGAGAGAGGGAGAAGGTAATATATACTATATAAGGTCACTCCCACTGACTTATTCCACAACTTAGCCCAAACTCCTAACATTCTCTTGACTTCACAATAGTCCCATTGTCTAACTGAACCTCCATCATGTGATTATTTTGGAGGTAACATTTCCAGATATAACAATGCTGTACCCTGAACCCCTGTCCCAACACCTAACTTCACTTCCATCTTAAAGGGAAAGAGGCTATTGGCCACAATTCTCCATCCTTGTAATTGCTCTTGGGCCTAGGAAAAATTTATCCTACAAATGAGTCCCGGATTTCCCTTGAAGTTTGGCTAGCTGCTTCCCCACTTGGATCCTGAGACTGAGGTTGGACTGAAAGAACTAAAAAGGATAAGCACAGAAACCAGTTCCCATCCCACAGCATTGTGAATGTCCATAATGCCACTGGATGGTGCATTATAATTATTATTATTTGTCTAATTAATTGTTTGTTTATTTATAGGGTGAGAGAGAGAGGGGGTGTGCCAGAACCTCTAGCCACTGCAAATGAACTCCAGATACATGGCCACCTTGTGCTTTACTCGGGTACTGGGGAATTGAACCTGGGTACCTTGGCTTTTCCAGCAAGCGTCTTGACCGCTAAGCCATCTCTCTAGCCCTATGTTATTATTTTGATCAGCTCCAGATATGCTGTGCAAATTGTCAGAATCAAACCAGCATCACTTTTATCAATCCCTAAGGAAATAAATAAGCAGTAAAAGACGTTCAGGGATGTGTGACTCTCCCATGTTCCATAATCCATGTTCCATATGAGGTGTGAAAGAGGGCTGATGTGCACGCAGCCTCTGCACCATACCCCAGCCATTTACCTGACCTGTTTAAAGGCTTATTTATGACCCCATGTGCATCCACAATAGAATAAACACCACTGCGTAGGGTTTAGGTTCTGCATAGCCAGGTCCTTGCTAGTGTCACCACTTGCTCCTTGAGGACAACCCTTTCCCAAGGAGAGTGCCTTGGTCCTGCCTTAAGCACAACCTTACTTCTTTGATTTTTATTTTTTGATTTTCTAAGGTAGGGTCTCACTCTAGCCCAGACTGACCTGGAATTCACTATGTAGTCTCAGGATGGCCTTGAACTCATAGCTATCCTCTGACCTCTGCCTCCTGAGATCAAAGGCATGCACCACCACACCCAGCTTAGAAATAAGGAATAAGTTGGCATAAAGACAACTGCCCCTTTATCCTTAACCCTTGTCTGAATGGACTAATGAACACCAGATGAAACAGCTGAGTCTTGCTTGGTTCTGGGTAGTGAAGAGAACTTTTCCCAGTGTTTAAACATATTCATGTAACCAGTTAAAGAAATGTAAATATAAAACCAATGCTGAATAAGTTTTGAGGTGGTATTCCCCAAATTTGTGAAATGTTGAATGTTACTTAAGTCCAATCATGTCTTTAAAAGGGAAAGTGTTCATAGTATTGACTGAACCAGATGACTATTTTTGAAAAGGATCACATTCATTTTACTGCAAGCCAATTTTGCTTAAATAAGGACTGTGCAACAAAAATATTTGAAGACCATTCATGATATGAATTTCCATGTATGAAATCAATAACTTACGGGACACATTAGCATCCATGAGACACTTCTGTTTTGTAATAAATAAGGCAGTGGCTGTTACACATTAGTACCTTTTTAAAGATATGCTAGTAGGTCTGTCCATTCTCCTTGTTAAAAATTTTTAATTTAATTTTAATAGTCTGTGCTTTGATTTTACAAGGTAAAGTCTTGCTCTAGCCCAGGCAGACCTGGAATTCCAGACCGCATGTGCATCTACAACAGAACCTGTACTACTGAGCTAGGGTTTAGGTTCTACATAGCAAGGTCCTTGCTAGTGTCACCCACTCACGTCCTTGAGGACAACCCTTTCTCAAGGAGAGTGCCTTGGTCCTGCCACAGGGACATCCTCAGTTCTATTTTGTTTTTTTTGAGGCAAGCCCAACAGATTGGCCTTCTTTTATGAGATGTGTGTGTCTGGTGTGTCAGGGGCCCCAGGTATTGTAATTGAACTCCAGATGAATGTGTCACCTTGTGCCTCTGGCACACATGGGATCTGGGGAGCTGAACATGGGTCTTAGGCTTGCAGATCAGTGCCTTAACACTAAGCCATTTCTCCCGCCCTATCCTCACTTCTTTATCCTCATTCTGGCAAGGTCCTGTCACTGACTATGGCAGCTGGGGTTTGGACTGAAGCACCCTTACTGAGAAATCTCATAGCTGTCTCTCCTACCTGATCCATGTCACCTCCATTGATGACCCAGTCTCAGTAGAACTACTCATGGTATTACCTCCCAAGTGGGAAGATGCCTCTGTCCCCAGTGTTGTAGAGTTGCTCCTTCAATGGAAGTTGCCACCTTAGCTGACTGTATCCTTCCCAAGAGCCTTCCTGCACAGGCAAAATAGGCCTTGAGTTAAATGCTACAGACAAGTCCTGAAAAGAGTGCAGAAAGTGAGGAGCAGAGAGAGAACAGCCTTCATGTCAGGACTAGGGAAAGGGACAGACACTCCTTCCTCAGAACAGCTCCATGGAGAAGGGGGTCCCTGTGAGTGAGTCCCTCTTGCCTGTCTCAGCAAGGCAACTCCTCAGCTGATCCAGGTGAGGACTGTGGGGCACTGGCTCTGCTTGGCGATCCCTGTCCCCAGCCTGTCATCCACGGCTGAGAAGAACACCACAGCATAGCAGGTGTCTTCTCAGGATGGCTGACGGAGGGCTTGATGGTGAGGAGGAGGAGCAGGAGGTCAGTGTGGGACCACCAGGGTCCATTTTCTCAGGACTGGGAAAAGCCCACCTGTGAAGGACATTGTCTCTGAGCCAGAGTCCCCAGACTCTTGAGTACATGTGATCCCAGTGTGTAGTAAGTTCTTTTGGTTGTTGTTATTAATTTCTCAAGGTAGGGTCTCGTGCTAGACCAGGCTGACCTGGAATTTACTATGTATTCCCAGGGTGGCCTTGAAATCTTGGTGATTCTCCTACCTCTGCCTCCCAAGTGCTGGGATTAAAGGTGTGTGCCACCAGGCCAGGCTTGTACCAAGTTCTTTACCCATTGAACCATCTTGGCCGACAGTCCTGACCCAGTGTGAGCTGCACTGTTGTCAAGCTTGCCTAGCCACTGTGTAGAGAAGACCACGGTAGCCCTGACAGGGTCCAGGGTTCCTGTGAGAGATGTGGCATGAAGGCATCAGGAAGAGAGGTGGCTGTCTTCCCATGGCAATGAGACCATTGAGCTGTGCCAGAGCCTGCTTCCTCTCTTGGCTAGTTCCATGGGGAATCACAAGGTGCACAGCTATGTGTTCCCTCCTCTGTGACATTCAAGCTATCGACCTTTGGTTTATGACTACCCAGGAACAAGCCAGTGAGTTGTCAGCCTAGGACTGCTCCCCAGATGTGGTGCAGGCTCCATCAGGCTCCTCTTTAAGTCATCTGTTGCTGGATTGTCTTGGACACTCTTGCCTTTGTGACAACAGGTAGAAGGCAAGGCAGGGGCTCAGTGTGGACCTAAATTCCCACAACCATCCTGTATACTCAAAAGTGAATATTTTTGGGTTGACCAAAATTTACTTTGTCTTTCACCAGATTAAACCTTTCCAAACAAAATTTTGGGGAAAAGATTCAGTCAAATTGGGGCTGGAGCATGGGATTCTGCAAAGTGTGAACCTCAAAGAGCAGAGGACACCACAACTACCTGCTATACAGAGTGCTGTGTCAGTGTACCACAAGTTCAAAGAACCTGTAACGAGGTAAGGAGGGCAGAGTGGAAGGAACTGTAAATATGCTACATGTAAGTTACCAGTTTAAATCTTCAAAAGTGGGCTGGGGGGATAGCTCTGTTGGTAAAGTGCTTGCCTTGCAACCATGAGGAACTTAGTTCAAGCCCTAGATCCCACATTATTTATTTATTTGTGTGTGAGGGGCAGTGGGGAGAAGGGAGAGAGGGAGAGAGAGTGTGAGATAGAGCAAGATAGATAGATAGATAGATAGAGATAGATAGATAGACAGATGCCAATACGGAGAGAGAGATTGAGTGTGCCATGGCCTCCAGCCACTGTAAATGATTTCCAGATGTATGTGCCACCTGTTACATCTTGCTTATGTGAGTACTGGGAAATCGAACGTGGATCCTTAGGCTTTGTAGGTGAGCATCTTAACCAGTAAGCTATATCTCTACCCTCAGACCCCACATTACAACAGTCAGGCATGGTGATGCAAACATGTAATCTCTGCACTGGGGAGGAGGAGACAAGCAGATCCCTGGGGCTCTCAGGCCAGACACTCTAGCCTAATTTGGTGAGTTCCAAGCCACTGGGAGAATCTGTCTCAAAAAAGGCAGACAGGGGCTGGAAAGATGGCTTAGTGGTTAAGCGCTTGCCTGCGAAGCCTAAGGATCCCAGTTCAAGGCTTGATTCCCTAGGTCCCATGTACGCCAGATGCACAAGGGGGCACAGGCATCTGGAGTTCATTTGCAGTGGCTGGAGGCCTTGGCATGCCCATTGTCTATCTATCTGCCTCTCTCTCTGTCTGTCTGTTGCTCTGAAATTAAAAAAAAAAAAAAAAAAAAAAAGACGGCGACAGGCACCTGAGGAACAACACCTGATCTTGTCCTGTCACGTCCACCTGCACATGTGAATATATGCACCACCCCTCCCCTGACCAATCCACAAAGGACCCTCAAAACCAGGTGCTAGTTTATCCTGTTCTACTGATTGGCTCCAAGGGGTTAAGTGATATGCCCAATGCCAGATGTTGATGAACCTGCAGTTTTTCTTCTTGGGTGACATAGGAAGACACCCCTGAGTCATACCTCCACGGTTTTAGGAAGGCTGGTGAAGGAGGATAGTAGTTTCAATTAGAGACTGAGGCCCAGAGAGAACCAGGAGATGACACACACATGCCACCTAGCCCTGGCACAAGAACAGAACTCGTGGCAGAGATGGAGCTTGTGTTTGATCAAGACTGATCTACAGTGCCCCCTCCTGCTCACAGTCTAGCATGCTACCTAAATAAATGGCCCAGGAGGGCTGGCTCTTGGGTCCGCCCTCCAAATATACAAACCAATCAGATCTTCCCCTTGCATATAAAGGTTCCCATCTTCTTCCAGTCTGGCCTTTTTTTTTTTTTTTCTTTTGTGGTGCTCTGTTAGGAATCCCTCTCATCTCTGCTTGGATACACATGAGTTCGGCTTCCTCCTCATCCAGCAGGCTGGGAGTTTGAGGAGAGCAAAAAACTGTTTCTTGGTTCAGGGGAAATTTTCTGCTTGCCTCTGCTTTATAGTTTGGGTAACTTCTCATTTTGATTACATGCATGATTTTCCTCTGGTCTCTGAATCTACCATATTTGTATTTCCCTTACACTATAGATCACTAACTCCAGGCCTGCTACCTGTGTATTTTCTTTAAGCTTGCGGTAACCGTGGTTATAACTCTTTCATTACTCATTTGTCCTCTGAATTTCTTGGTCTCTGCTTTGCTATTTTCTCTCTGCTATTCTTCCTTAAGTCACCGCCATTTGCCCTTTTAACTTTCTTCCATGGGAAAGGCACAAGGCAGATGCCATGGGTATTCCTTCTAAGTCTCCCTACACAAGCTCCTAAATTCTATCCTCCACATGCTTGTGGCTCTACTCCAGTCTTTCTTTAAAGGCCTCAGTTTCTTTAAGGGCACTTTTCACATGCCTGCAGCTCTACTCTATCCCCTCCTTAAAAGCCTTAGTTTCTCTTAATCCAAATCTCCTTTAAATAAACCCCACATCTGTGATTTCCCTCTAAATAAACTTAACAATTTATAATTTATCCTTCTTGAGGCTGTCTTTATTAATTCTTTATTAAAGGTTGGACAGAACCCAAAAACTTGGGGTTCATAACTCCTGGGGAACCCTCCTGAACCCCTAAATCCTGCATCACTGGGAGCTATGGGGGAGAGGACATGGCTCAGGGGACTCAGATGGTTTCTTCTCTTCCTGCAGGGTTGCAGGAAGGCGTGCGAGCACATCTAATGTCTCCAGTGAATACGAGATTGGAGGTGCAGAAGTCTCCCATGGCTCCTGTTCACATCCGCCAGTACCAGGAGAGAGACCGCAAAAGGGTTTTGGACTTGTTTTCCCAGGGCATGGAGGAGCACATCCCCGCCACCTTCTACCATGCACTCAGGCTGCCCAGAACCCTCCTGCTCCTACTAGGGGCACCGCTGGCTCTAATCCTGCTGTCTGGTTCCTGGCTCCTGGCCATTCTATGTACCTTCTGTCTGCTCCTTTCCCTGTGGCTCCTTGCTAGATACCCCTGGAGGAACTATGTGGACACATGTTTGCGTGCAGACATGGCTGACATCACCAAGTCCTACCTGAGTGGTCGTGGCTCCTGCTTCTGGGTGGCAGAGTGTGGGGGGCAGGTGGTAGGCATTGTGGGTGCTCTGCCAGTCAAGGATCCACCGTTAGGGAGGAAACAGCTACAGCTCTTTCGCCTGTCTGTGTCCTTGCAGCATCGAGGGCTGGGGATAGCCAAAGCCCTGGTCAGAACTGTCCTCCAGTTCGCACGGGACCAGGGCTACAGTGAAGTGGTCCTTTACACTGGCAGGATACAGCGTGGTGCTGTGGCTGTCTACCAGAATATGGGCTTCCAGGAGACAGGCACATCCTTCTTAAACTTAGTCTCAAGGCTCTTGAATGTCTCTGTAGTTCATTTCAGGTACCCCATCTCTTCTGTCCAGAAACAGGAGCTATGATCCATTTCTTTGTAAAGCTGTCAAGGTCCAATCCCCTCTACTGTAGTAATAAGCAATCCCTGATATTTCAGAGAACAAATCATAAAAATGCATATTGTCTTGCTCACTGGCCTCTAGTCTGTTTGATGTAGAATGGAAGAACTGGGGCAGAGAAGTGGTCCATTTCATCTAAAACCACGTGCATGTGGTGGGTGTCCACTGAGACAGTGGGGGTAGCTTTCATACCTGACCCAGATGTGTGGCTCCTCCTGGCACTGGCTATACCCAATTTCCTGGGTCAGTATGACAATGTAGAGGCCAAGCATGGAGCATCCCATGGCTCCCAGAAGAGTACCTTGACTGGGGACTGTTTTATACCTTCCAGTCTTGGGTCTAAGACTCAGGGACTTTGGAAACCTAGGTGTCTTGGACCTGACCATGTCAGATGTTTGGGCGAGTTGGGACGTGTCTCTGGCCTCATGTTTGCAAGACTACTTTCCATTCTGTGACTTCTCTCTGACAGTGCAGTGCCATTTGGGCCTAGAGTCTCTCACTGGGTTCTCTTCAACCCAACGGACCCTGTTGGCTACAGTTTTCCTGGAGCACTTCATCCAGAAACTTGTGACACTCGGGTAGCCATGAAGCTGCCTTCAGCCCTGGCACTGCATCCTGCTCACAGCTAGCTCCTCTGAGGAATGTGACAGGCAGTTCTTTGCCATCCTGCCACTGACCTTGCCCCAGCCCATTTCACCTCTGGACCTTTGCCAAGTCATTGGATGATGCCAAGCCCACGTAATGTGCTGCTCAGCAGAAAGGCCTCACTCAGTCTTCCACCCAGGGCTTCATGTCCTTGCTGCTGGTGTCCCTGTGCTTCTCTGAAAACTCAGCCTCCCACACTTGTTCCCCTGCTTGCCCCACTCAGGCCACCATTAACACCAGGTGTCTGTTGCCTCTTGAGCTCCAAGTCAGCTTCATACTCCACTGTCACCTATTCAGGACTGCCCTGTGTGTCATGGGAGTATAGAACTCGTCCTCCCTAATTCTCTCCCTCTCTGCTTCCACCCAGGCTCCTCACACATCATAGCTAGGTTTTCCAGGAAGTGTTCCAGGCCAAATGGATGAAGATGCGAGTTGGGGGGGGGGGCTTCTCTGTTGGCCCCAGACCTTTGAAATGTTACCCACTGGCAGGGTAATGGATTACCTCATTGAGGACATACATGATCCCTGGATGCTGTGAACCAATGACAGATATGGGGGGGGGGTGGAATTAGCAGACCAAAAACAACAACAAAAACTGTCATTGTCACGTGATTGGGAGCTCTTGGCACCTGGGAACATCATGTGAAGCTTCAACTTCTCACTAGTAGTATTCCATAAGAGCCAGAACTTCTGTTTCCATCGTGTGACTTTGCCTGTGGAGACACTGTGGACCAATATGTTTTCTGCCAGATATGACAGCAATTATAAAGAAATGAGGGCCATGTAAAGCAGTGTATGCCTTTAATCCTACCACTTATGAGGCGAGGTAGAAGGATTGCTGTGAGTTTGAAGCCAGTGTGGGACTATAAAAGATAAATAAAAAATAAACAGGAAGGGAAGCCAGGTATGGTGGTACATTCCTTTAATCCCAGAGGTAGGAGATATAGGAGGCAGAGAGATAGGAGGATTTCTGTTCAAGGCAAGTCTGAGACTACATCATTAATTCCAGGTCAGCCTGGGCTAGCGTGAGACCCTAACTCAAAGAAAAAAGAAACAAAAAGAAAAGAAACAATCTGAGTCAAAGTGTGCAGATTAAAAGAAAATTTTTGCAGAGGGCTTGGGATTGGTCAGGGTCTGGTGAGAAAGGACATGGGGAACAGTGGCTAAAAGAACACATGATGTCCCCAGGCCCGATGAGAATGGCATTCATTAATATGGACTACTACAGCAGAGTCAATGGACCCAATGCTGCAAAGCTTCACAGTGTAAGAAGGTTAATGCATTGTTATGTAGACACTGTCTTAAAAGATGAGGAAAGCATTGTGGAGAATCTAATTTCACAGTTAGTGTCTAAAAGGTTAGAGTGAGCAAAGCTGGGGTTGTAGCTCTCTTAGGAACAAAGTGATTGTGTCCAGAGCCAGAAGGAGGTATCACATTCATCCCAACTATACAAGTAAGAAAGGGGACAGAGAAGCCAGGTGTGGTGTTGCATGCCTTGAATACAAGCATTTGGGAAGCAGAGGTAGGTGGATAGCTGTGATTTCCTCCACCAGGCACCTCAACTCTCAGCATGTATCTTACTTGTGTGGGGTTGGAGGTATGGCTGGTTAAGGACCTACCAGCAGAATATAAACTTGTAATCCAAACAGAATGTCTTAGAAAGGGGCTGGGGAGATAGCTCAGAGTTTAAGGGGCTTGCCTGCAAAGTCTAATGCACCAGGTTCAATTTCTCAGTACCAAGGTAAAGCCAGATGCACAAAGTTGCACACATATGTGGAGTTTGTTTGCAGTGGTTAGGGCCCCTGGCCTACCCATTCTCATTATCTATCTATAAATAAATAAATAAATGAAATTTTAAAACAAGAATTTCTTAGAAGGGCCCTTTCAAGGGAGGAGAGTCATTTTAAGCTCATGCTGTGTAGCTTCATGGCAAATGTGAATCCAGGTGCTGTGGTCCTTGAGTCCCACATGCAGTGTGTCTCTTGTTTAATCTTCCATGTGCATTGACTGAGAACCTACTGGGAGCCAGGTTTGATCTGAGCCCAAGGACTATGAGAAGAATGCCACAGAACCAGGAGATCGAATCTCTGTGGGGCATCACCATGGGAAGATGAGAACAAATATGCATCTATAGCATCAAAGCAAGCAGATGGGCTGAGGGAAGGTCTGCACAGGGAAGGAAACAGGATGGCCAAGGAGCTGGAATAAAGGGAATTCTTCATGGAGTACAGCAGGGAGGCCTGGCTGAAACACGTCCCCCACCTCTAGTCTGAAGGAACCTTGAGACCAGGATAAACTGAGGTACTTTTATCCGTTTATCAGAAGAGCTAAGAGAGTGGCAGGGAAAGAGGTTAGGGAATGGTGACAATGTTTAGAACCTCCCTGTAGCCCAGCCTGGCCTGGGGCCCAGGCACACGTACAACTCCCGTCCAGAGGTCCCATGGATGGCTCCAACTGCATAGACAAAAGCTTTGGCCAGGCTCAACACCCGATTCCTTGTAGAGCCTCACATGAGGTCCTTGGGACTCCAGACTAGTTGGCTGGAGGCATAAGGAAATCAAGGATTGTGCCTCCACAATTCATATAAGATCTGACCATTGCTCCACAGTGTGCCCTCTGATGACAGTGCACACAAATAACTGGATCTTGCCACTGTTCCTCAGCTTGTCCAAGACTCTGTTTGGTTCCTGACCCAGGCTTGGCAGGGTGACAGCTTGTGTAAATGAGGAGTGAGGTATGTGAGCATTACATATTATAAATGAGTAGTTGTGAGCTGGACATGGTGGTGCACGCCTTTAATCCCAGCACTCAGGTGGCAGAGTTAGGAGGATTGCGGAGAGTTCGAGGTCACCCTGAGACTACATAGTGAATTCCAGGTCAGCCTGAACTAGAGTGTGACCCTACCTCAAAATAGCAAAAAAAAAAAAAAAAAGAAAGAAAGAAAGAAAGAAAGAAAGAAATGAGTAGTTGAAACATGTCATTGGTCTCATACTCAAGAAAGACCCTGGCTTTCTTTCCTGGTACTCAAAGGAGTGTTCCACATTCTGTCTCAATATTTGCCCACCCCATCCCCCATGGGAAGACCACAGAGTCTCAGGCAGTGCCAAAGTTCTTCTGCAAGCCAATACCATGACAATGCACTCCCCAGTATTTCTCTCTAGCTACCCCTCTGTAGGACACACACCTTGCCAGTCTTGACTGGTACAGGAGGAGACAGGAAGATATTGAGCAAAAGCAAGCCACCCCAAACTCTGTGATATAGTCCCCATCTGGTGGGTGATTCTGCTTCTAATAAGGGCCCATGTGCTTAATAAGATGGTGTTGGTGCATGGTTGGAAGAGCTTGCTAGCTGTGATGATTGGCACATACCTCCAAGGGTCAGAGGAATTGTTTACAACGACTAGCTTTCTAAAGACAAGGCTCTGGGGGTGAGGGAAGAAAGGGAGTTGACATCAAATACGAAAAGTACAGTGATATACACATGGAAAATACCATACAGAAATCTAGTATGTTGCATGCTTACTGAAAAAATAAACTACAGAGAAGACAAAGCTCTAATAAAGGACACTATGGATGTTATAACTCCTTCCTCCCTTTGAAAAATACAGATATCTATGTATTAGTTTCCTTGTTCTTTTTCTTTACCTTTCTGAAACTGGGTCCTTGGATCCCTTTATCAGATTTCTAGGATTGTTCCACTTTTGCTATTATGACAAAATTCTGGTGTTACCTTTTCTTTTGTCTCACAGTTTCAGAGGTTTCAGTCTGTGGTTATTTAGGTTTATTTCTTTGGGCTGAGTTAAGAAAAACATCATGGTGGGGTCAAGTGGAGTAAAGGTGCTAATGAATCATGCATGACCAGCAAGCAAAGAGAGAGAAGGGGTGAGGAATGAGGCTGGGGCTCCAATATAGTCTTCAAGGTGTACCCCTATTGGTTGACTTCCCACAGCTAGACCCTTCCTCCCAGCAATGTCATGAGCTGATGGAAAGGCTTTAATGTATGAACCTTTTGGGGATATTTTATATCTAAAATATAACACAAGTTCAACAGAAAGAGTATGGAAAGAAATTTTTCAGTAATACTGAAGAGGCAGTTTAGTGCTTCATAGTGACCTTCATGTTCATTTCCAGAAAAATCATAGCTGAGGAAGTATAGAAAGTTAAGAGGACTTAAGTGTTGTATTGTGGTGGTTTGAATGTACAATATCCCCATAGGCTCATGTGTTTGAATACTTATTCCCCAGCTGGTATTACAGTTCAAGAAGGTTGTGGCTCTTTTAGAAGGTGGACCCTTACTGGAGGAAGTGAGTCACTGGAGTTGAGCCTTGAGCTTTTATAGTAAGGCCCCACTTTCTGTCCTCTCTCTTTGCTTCCTTTCTGCTTCTTTGTTACAGTGTGACGATAGCTTCCTTCTCTAGCTTGATGCCCCTTGGAATAGTAAACAGAATTAAACACTTCTTCCATAAGCTATTTCTGGTTAGCTGTATTTCCACAGCAATGAGAAAGTGATACAGAAAATTGGTTTGGAGAAATGGGGCTATTGTGGTAATAAACCTGACCATGTGGTTCTTAGTCTTTCAGGATGTGTTTGCAGTAGGAATATGGGAATATTTGGAATTTTAAAACAGAGGAGCCTCAAAGTGCTTTAAACAGTGCTTAATGGTCCATTCTGATATGAGTTTGGAAGTTGAGAAGTTTGAGAGAAATGTGGACTGTGGAGTCCAGGATTATGACGTTTCAGAGGGGAACAAGAATTCTCTTGGAAACTGAGCTGGAGGGACTTCATTTGTTATACTGGAAAAGAATGTGTTTGCATTCTGCCCATGTTCTGAATGAAGTAAAATTTAAGGATAGTAACTAATGTGCTTGGTGGAGGAACATTCAGCACAGAATAGCACTGAGTCTGTGACTTGGCTTCTCATAGCTGCCCTGATCCAGGTCCACAGTGAGGGAGAGCAAAAACCCGAGCAGAAAGATATGAGAAATGTGGATGTTTGCAGATAAATAGAAGTGGGAAAGTGTAAAAATCCAGACCTAGAGACACAAGGACTTGTGCTGTTATTATTAAGGGGATTACCCACCATTAAATGGGTATCTCCTGCTTAGCACTGGGTAATAGGAAGGATGCCTTGAGACCAAGATCTGACTCACTGAAGCTCTAGCTAGTAAGAAGGCAAATTCTTTTGAAAGGAAAAGACCTGAGGGAAGCATGCTAAATGAGGTCTCTGCTGTCTACAGCATCTGCTACCACTTGTTCTGTGAGTGCTAGGCCTCTTCCATGGCTGTGAGCAGAACTTGCAGCCCTGCACACATGGAGCTAGTTTTAGAGGCATGAGGAGTAGAAGACAGAGGGTGTATTTCCTGGAGTATTTCACCATGGCTCCAGAGACCCACTGAGGCTAAGCACTGCAATGCAGGACTGAAGTCCCTGCATGGTGATTATGAGAGGTATGAAAGTGAACCCTAAGTTTCAAGAGAGCTTCCAGGTTTGTTAAACATGCTAGGATCATGGGACATTTGCCAAGAAATGCTTAGGGTGGATGTATCAGTCAACTTGTCATGGCTAGGACAAAGTATGTGACAAAACAGTTTAAAGGAGAAAGCTTACAGTTTCAGAGGATAGAGTCCATCATGGTGGGGAAAATATGGCAGGAGCAGAAGGCTAGTGTCAAATCTTCACATCAGCAGGGAGGCAGTAGAGAGAGATGAATGCTTGTGCTCATCAAACACCCATTCTATGTGGTCTGGCACACTAACCACAGTTAACGTGGGTCTTCTAACCTCACTTAACCTAATCAAGATAATCCCTCACAGGTGATCCAGCTGATGTCCAATAACAATCACTAGACATCATCATGGCAGGTCTGGCACACAAACAAGGCTTCAGGCAGCAAAGCTGGGACTACCCATGCCTTTTGCACCCCCTGAGTTCCTTTCATTTGGAGTTGCAGATACTAGACACAGATCTGAAGAACTTGGGGTTTGTCTTCATGGGTTTTGGTCTTGCTTTGGTGTCCAACCTCTCCTTCCTACGCCCTATTATTCCCTTTAGACTGGGAACATTTATTGCATGTCATTGTAAGTTGGAAGTATTAACCTATTGGAAATATATAATTGGAGTTTTGATTTCATAAGGCTTACAGTTAAGAGAATGCTTTGAATATCAGATGAGAGCTTGAACTTGGACTTTAAAATTTTTTTTTGAGTTAGGGTCTATCCCAGGCTGATATGGAATGCACTATGTAGTCTCAGGGTGGCTTTGAGCCATGGAGATCCTCCTGCCTCTGCCTCCTGAGTGCTGGGATTAAAGATGTGTGCCACCACACCTGGCTTTGGACTTGAAAGTTTGAACAGTGTTGGAGGTGGGGAAGACAATGGAGACTTTGAAGTTAGACTGAATGCATTTTGCGTGAGTTGGCTATGGGAACTTTGGGGGTAAGAGTTGAAATGTGGTGATTTGAATATACAATGTATCCTATAGGAGTTGGGGAGGTGGCTCTGAGGTTAAAGGTGCTTGCTTCTAAAAATGTCCCCCATAGGCTCATGTATTTGAAAACTTAATCCTTAGCTGGTTTTGCTCTTCACAAAGGTTGTAGAACTCTTACTTGGTGGATCCTTGCTGGATTAGGTTAAGTCACTGGGAGCAGGCTTTGGGGGTTATAGTTCAGCCCCATTTGCTGTTCTCTCTCTTTCTCCCCTTCCTTTCCCCTTCATCTGCTACAGTGGGTTACTGGCTGCCTGCTCCTGCATGCCATGTCTTCCCCACCATGAAATGTCTGCTTGGAACTGTAAACTGAATTAAACACTTTCCACACAGTTTTGGAGGAAGGGATTGATTTGAAGCTTACAGATACAGGGAAGTTCTGTAATGGCAGAAGTTGGCCCCTTACACAGGTCCAGGCAGAGAGCGAGAAAAGCAACCACCACCACCAACAAGCAAGCACACTTCAGGAACCACCAGCCAAGCTCAAGTACTTTGCATATCTTTAGATTCAGCTCCCCAAACATACCTTAGGGCTGAACCCTGGGATTCACCCACAGTGACACCTCCAGCCAGGGGCTACAGATCTAAATAACAAACTAATAAAATCCCGAATCTAATGGGGGACATCCATTCAAACTGCCACACTTCCACAAGCTGCTTCTGGTTGTGCGTTCACAGCAAGGAGAAAGTACCTGCTATGACTGACATTTACAAAGGCGCCTCAGGCCCTTAGTCCAGGTGGTATTATTCAGGTGTGCTGGCTGAGAGTGCTTGGATCTAAGATAGCTACCACCGTGACCAACAGACAATCTCTCATTTTGCTGTCATCCATCTGGATTCTAGCTGAGCCCTGATTGCCCAGAGACAGTTGACAAATGCTAACATGAACAAAACAGTGAACTAGATGAGAAGTAAAAAGAGGTGGTGCCTGAATTCCTGGAAAATCTCCACCATTCCCAGAGAAGGCATCAGGTATTCTACCCCTTCATTAGCTTTTTCCTATTTTTTTTTAAATATTTATATAATTGGAACAAGGAAGAGATAGAGAGAGAGAGAGAGAGAGAATGGTCATGTCAGAACCTCTAGCTGCTGCAAACAAACACCAGACGCATGTGTCACCTTGTGTCTTTATGTGGGTATTGGGGAATCAAACCCAGGTCATTGGGCTTTGCAGGCAAGTGCCTTAACCACAGAGCCATCTCTCCTGCTCCCCTTTTCTGTTTATCTATATCCTCATGAACCCCAGTGGGTAGAGAACTAGATTCATGAGTTGATCTTTTACTTCAATTCCTAGCCAAGCATAACATTTTCCTTTGCTGTTCAATCAGCATTCGTCTTAATATTCATTCTACAACTCTGAGAGCTTAAAAAGACCCATTTGGGTGTGTAAATTTGACAAAGATTGAAAAAGCTCAACCTTTTTAGTATTATAGACACACTATAATTTGATATAGAAAATGAACCCAGCCAGGTGCGGTGGTGCATGCCTTCAATCCCAGTACTCAGGAGGGGTGTGGTTTTTAATCCCAGCACTTGGGAGGCAGAGGTAGCAGGATCACTATGAGTTTGAGGCCACCCTGAAACTACACAGTGAATTCTAGGTCAGCCTGGGCTAGAGGGAGAGCCTACTTCGAAATACCAAAGAAGAGCCAGGTGTGGTGGCATACACCTTTAATCCCAGCACTTGGGAGGCAGAGGTAGGAGGATCACTGAGAGTTCGAGGCCAACCTGAGACTACATAATGAATTCCAGGTCAGCTTGAGCTAGTGTGACCCTACCTCAAAAAACCAAAAATAGAAGAAAAAAAAGAAAGAAGAAAATGAACCCAAAATTTTGGTAGAGACAAATGAGCAACACCACCACGATATGGAATGTCATGAAAAGAAATTGCCCCTAGCACAGTGAACCATGGACTTTGTCACTCAGGAGAGCCTGGGCAGTGAGGCTGCTCCCAGGATCAGGTAAGAACAGGACCTTTGCACTGTCTCTGCTGTGCTTGGAAATTTCCACACTCCTTAAGCTTCTCTTTGCTTTCCCCATAGTTGCCTTTGCCTCCAGGTCACCATCACCATAAACTCTTCCAGAAAGAATTTTCTCCTTTCAGAAGGCAGGAAGCCTTGTCAGCCAGCTTCTCAAGGATAGGTCGCTTGTGTCCTAACCATAGAACTGAGTTCTAAGTTACTTTTTTTTTTTTTTTTTTTTTTTTTTTTTTTTTTGAGGTAGGGTCTTGCTCTAGACCAGGCTGATCTGGAATTGACTATGTAGTCTCAGGGTGGCCTCGAACTCACAGTGATCCTTGTACCACTGCCTCTTGAGTATGGGATTAAAGGCATGTGCCACCATGCCCAGCTAAGTTCTGAGTTTTACTTGGAGTTTGGATGGAAGCTTCTACCCTGGGATCCCGAGGTCAGGATGCACTGAAAGGTCTAACCATAGGCAAGCACTAAAGCCAGGTCTTATCCCAGTGTTGTCATGTCCTTACCTGTGCTCATGGGGCACTTAAACATCTGTGTTGGTAAACTGTAGGCATATTGTGAATGTGGTCAGATCCAAGTACAGTCACCCAATAAAATCCTAATGGAGCTGGGCATGGTGGTGCACACCTTTAATCCTAGCACTTGGGAGGCTGAAGTAAGAGGATCACCAAGAGTTTAAGCCCAACCCTGAGACCAATTCCAGGTCAGCCTTGGCTATAGGGAGACCCTACCTCAAAAAACCAAAATAATAATAATAATAGTAAATAATAAAATCCTAATGGAATTTATGACTTGATAATGAAAGTCTGTTGGTTAGGAAGGAGGGATCTCAGTGTTGTGTATCCTAAATCAAGAAATAGTCACCAGAGTTAAAAAGAAAAAGGAGGGGCTGCTGGAGATGGCTTAGCAGTTAAGGAATTTGCCTGAAAAGCCAAAGGACCTCGGTTCGATTCCCCAGGACCCATGTAAGCCAGATGCACAAGGTGGCCCATGCGTCTGGAGTTTGTTTGCAGTGGCTATAGGCCCTGGCGCACCCATTCTCCCTCTCTCTGTCTCTGTCTCTCTCAAATAATAAATAAATAAATAAATAAATAAATAAATAAATAAATAAAAGAAATAGTCACCAGAGGGATGGAAAGATGGCTCAGTGGTTAAGGCACTTGCCTGCAAAGCCTAACGACCTAGGTTCAATTCCCCAGTACCCACATAAAGCCAGATATACAGTGTTACATGCATCTGGAGTTCATTTGTAGATGCTAGCAGCCCTGGTGCACCCATTCTCTCTCTTTGGAAAAAAAAATATATATAGCCGGGCGTGGTGGCACATGCCTTTAATCCCAGCACTCGGGAGGCAGAGGTAGGAGGATCGCCGTGAGTTCGAGGCCACCCTGAGACTCCATAGTGAATTCCAGGTCAGCCTGGGCTACAGTGAGACCTACTTCAATAAACCAAAAAAAAAAAAAGAAACAGTCACTAGAGACCTGGTTAGAGCCACACCTTTCCTTGCATAAAGGCCACCTCTGCCAGTCTATTATCTGTCCAATGACAGTCTGTTGAAAGTGGGAGTGGCCTCTGCCTGTTCACTGATCCTTGAACCCCCTGCATTTTAATCTTGTTGCCAAAAGTTATTTCAAAATCTTACATAACCACCCTGTTTTTCATGTCAACTATTAGAGGACACACAGAGCCATCACCACACATGCTGCTTGTTGCCCAGCTATCCTATCTCCATTGAACTTCACTGATTTTGGGAGGTTCAGTCTTTGAATGTTATTATAGAACCATAAAAAGGAAAACAGGGCTATAGAGAAGGCTTAGTGGTTAAGACACTTTCCTGCAAAGCCTAATGACCCGGGTTCAATTTACCAGAACCCACATAAAGCCAAATGCTGTGGTGCACACATTTGGCAGTCATTTGCAGGGGTTGGAGTCCCTGGTGCTCACTTGCTCTCTGCTTGAAAATAAATAAAAATACCTTAAAAAAAGCGGGGAGGGGAGGAACAAGAGTCCCCAATTTAGCTGTGTTCATACCATCTTACTCTGGAAATTGCTGTCAGCTTAGAAATGTATGTTGACAAGGGAAGAGTGAGGAAGTGGCCCAAGAAAGGAATATGCATGAATGGGATATGGAAGCTGCAATAGAGTTCTCTGTGGTCACTAGTTGTAGGCACTGTCAGAGTAGTGGGACTCCCACAGAGTTAGGGTACCTGTGGAAGTAAAGTTCCAATTGGGCTTTGTTTAATTGCCCATAGCTGAAGAGGCTTGGTGGGAATCGAGACTCAGAATATGTACGCTTGGTGTTTTTGCAAACAACTTTTGTAGAGTTCATGTCCTCCTTGTCAAAACCCTGAGGAGCTGGGCGTGGTAGTGCACACCTTTAATACCAGCACTTGGGAGGCAGAGGTAGGAGGATCACTGTGAGTTTGAGGCCGCCCTGGAATTACATAGTGAATTTCAGGTCAGCATGGGATAGAGGGAAAAATTTCAGTACCAGGGATGGGATACCTTCCAGGGAGGTTCCTGATGGCCCCCAAAACATAACAGACCATTGCCAAAGCTTTTGCTTTACCACCAGAACTAGATGATAAGACCCTATTGCTGAAGACTCCACATGCTTGGGCTGCAGGTCACTGAGCAATCAAGCTGGAGCTGAGCTGAAAAATCTCCTCCCTGTGGATCAGCTGACAGAAAGCTGGAAAGAGCTACACTGCATGCATCCCTATGGGAGAGATGTCATCAGTGGTGATAACAACAGTGGACATTGCAAACCTTAAGTTTGGCCAGCTAGGCCAAATGAACCAACAGGTACAACAGTGGAATGTCTGTTATGGGACAAACCAACTGTTCTCTAATTGGATTGGAGGCCTGATCCATGGGAGGGAATACATGCCTGCTACTGAAAACATAGTCAAAATCCTATGGCTGGGGAGATCATGTGCCCTAAGGGAGTAATGCCTGCTGGTGTCTGGCTAAATGCATATGTTATGCTCACCAAACCGTCATACCCATATATTAATGCTACTCTCACTTTTTTTTTTTGAGGTAGGGTCTCACTCTCGCCCAGGCTGACCTGGAATTCACTATGGAGTCTCAGGGTGGTCTCGAACTCATGGCAATCCTCCTACCTCTGCCTCCTGAGTGCTAGGATTAAAGGCGGTCGCCACCATGCCCGGCTTTACTCTCATTTTTGGTTAGAGAAACTTCTCTTTTCAGATGGCGGTGACCACTAGGATGACTCAGAAGGCACCATAGTGCTGAGAAGTGACAGAGGAGTGTTCAGCACTGAGACATCTCTATCACACAAGGCTCAGGATCCATTGCAAAAGAGGTGGTGGAAAGAATGTAAGGGCCAAAGGAAGGGTAGGACTGCTTACAATGCACTCTTCCAGACATAACATGCCCTTATATTCATGACCTCGCAGTGCCTGGCACTACCAACACAAGACCCTCACAATAAGAGGAAAAGATGATGGCATCAAAGTAAAAGAGAGACTAATTGACGGGGGAGGACATATGATGGAGGGTGGATTTGTGAAGGGGAAAGTGGGAGAGGGGAGAGAATTATCATAGTTTATCGTTTATAACTATGGATAAAATCCCTAAGGACTTCACATGCCCTGTAGTACCCACTGCCCATACATGACGCACCTCTACAGCTCTTGCACTGTAGCGGTCATTCTCCATCCCTATCTAGGTGCTTATATCCCTTCACTCAAGCATTGCCTCTTTCTGTTGAGGCGCCAGTATACTTGCCTCCTAGTGGTCTTCCACACGTATTTCTATGTAGATTTTCTTGGCCCCCCTGTTTTCCTTTATCTCTCTTAGGGTGTTTGTGCTCTGGGCTAATCATCTACCCTCAGCCTCAGGTCTTGGTGCCTCTATATCTCGTTCCAGATAGAGAGATCTTGGGCTTTTCACCACCATTAGACTTCTGGTGTCCTTGACTCCCAGTGATCCTCCATCTGCTGTTACAAACTTCTCTTCCTCTGAGAAGTGAATAATATTAGGCTGTCAGAGGCCCTCACTGTCTACTCCTGGATGGCTTGCTGGAGACGCAATGACTTCACTCTCCACTAGGGGGTAAGTATCCTTTGGACAGGCACTCTGTGAAGATAATAACAAAATGACCCTCAGTACAGAAATGTACACTTAAGAAAATAGGAGTGGACTTGAGACTGTCCACCTAAACACCTATGGAATCAGGAATGCAGAGAAAAGGGGAACCAGAAATTCTGCAATCTAGATTGTGGCTGGTACCATCCACCATCCCATAATGTCAGTGTTTGAAGGAGACTGATTCAGGATAGCATAAGAGTTATGGGATTTAAGTCACATTGTGATTAAGGTCACTGGGTTTTGGTGAAACCATAGCAAATACTGAGCATGTGCAGATACAAGGGTCTGGAAAACATACAAGCCCCCTTGCCCTCCATCTTGACTTGGGGTTCTGTTTGCTTTTTACAGATAAATTTCAATTTTATTCATGCCAAACACACACACACACAAACCACAGTCAACATCAAAATAATCTTTTACACTCTCATTTTACATATCTGAATTCTTTAACTTATATGCCACCTTTACACAGCCCATATTTTAATTTGTAATATCACAATCTACGGAGAAGAGAAAATGCTTTTGACTCCTTTTACCAAAATCTCTGTCCATTGTGTGGTATTGCTTGAAAGCTAGGGAGGACCAAACATTGCTTGGGGAGCTCCTTCCCTGCTCCATTGCTATGCTGGCATCTCTGTCCTCAAAGCTTACCCAAGCTCCTCCAAGTCCACTGGCCTCAGGCCGAGCTGCATTGGCATACTGAGAGGACTCTGCTCTGTGCTTTAAGTGTCTGTATAGTTTCTCTAGAGAATGATATTGTCTGTGTGGGTGAGTGCAAACTGTGGTCATAAATTTCCAAAACTAAAGCACCTAGTGGAGAGCTCTAGCCTAATAGTTTCTCAGGAAGTGAACTCTACTTCTGGGGAAATTTAAAGACATGTTATTAACATATGTTAGTGTTTTATTACCTCCCCTACTTTATAGCTATTTCATTTTAGTTTTTAAAGATTAGCCAGTAAGAAGAAGATTTAATTTTTTAAAATATATATTTAAGCATTTTTATTTTATTTATTGGAGAGAGAGAGAATGGGCACACCAGGGTCTTCAGCCACTGTGAACGAACTCCAGACACATGCGCCATATTGTGCATCTGGCTTATGTGGGTCCTGGGGAATCAAACCTGGGTCCTTTGCTTTGCAGGCAAGTGCCTTAATCATTAAGCCATTTATCCAGCACAATTTAATTTTTATATACATATGTCATTATAGTTTTTATGCTCCCTGACCTCCCTCCTCTTCTCTTGCTATCTCATCCCCAAATGGTTTCCCCATTTTACTTTCATGACATATACAATAGTTTCTCTTGTTTCTCCATAGACCCTTCCTTTAGACCCTTTCCTCCACTCTCATAATCTCCTATGTTTATGTACTTCATATAAATTTAAATATGGACTCCACATAAGAGAGAAAACATCCAATATTTATTTTGTGAATTGGATTTATTTTGTTTGGCATAATGATATCCAGCTCCATTCACTATCCTGCACATATTGCAATGTCACTAATCTTCCCAGATGAACAAATTCCATTGTGTATATGTATCACATATTCTTTATCCAGTCATTTAGATGTAGGTGGATTTCTAAAGTAGTTCCCTGTCTTGGTTATAGTAATTGGTGTAACAATAAACATGGATGTGCAAGTATCTCTGTGGTGTACTTACTTAGAATCATTTTAGTACATCAGAAGTGTATAGCTGGATCATATGGCTGGTGTGATAGTTAAGTGTTGTCAACTTGATCTGTTTAGCAATCCACAGAAATCCCTTTTGGGTGGATACTTGAGGTTGCTTCCAGGAAGGATTAACTGAAGGAGGAAGTCCTTCCCCTAGAGTGAGCCCTTCCCCCAGAGCAGGCAGCCCCCCTCAGAGGGGGACTTCATATAAGGAAGCTCTGGGTGGAAAGAGCCCCTTCCTTTCTTCCACTTGGTTGCCAGAGCTGCTTGCTGCCTTCCAGCGTGGATTGAAGACCAGCATCAACTGAAGACCAGCGTCAACTGAAGACCCATGTGGATCAAAACCCAGCGGCTCCTCAGGAAGTCTCCATGCCTTCCGGCGCCATCTGCAGTGCTGGGTAGGGACTGCTGAGGCATCTGGCCACGTGGACTGAGCAGCTACCAGGTTCCTTGAATCTCCGGCCTGCAACTGCTATTGGACTACTGTAAACTAATCCAATAAATTCCCTTTTTAAAATAATTCGTTCTAACAGTTCTCTTTCTCTAGAGAATCCTAATACAGTTGGTCTATTTTTAGTTGTTTTGAGGAACCTCCATACTGATTTCCATAGTCCATTCCAGTTTACAATCCCACATTACCACATCTTCACCTGAATTTGCAGTCATCTGTTTTCTAGATGATAGATATTCTGAATTTTGTGAGATGAAATCTCAAAGCAGTTCTAATTTTCTTTTCTGTGGTAGTTGACTTAGATTGCTTCTGGGTTCATAGGAACTAATCTGATCCCCACCTCAGATTCTTTTGTGTGTGTGTGTGTGTGTGTGTGTGTGTGTGTATAACATTCAAGTGTCAAAGAGGATATTAAAATGTCCTAAGAACAGTCACCTATTCATGGTTTTACCAATGTTAGGAGAAAGTTTAACCTGGAGGTCTGACTAAAAATTCACCATCCTGAATCTCAGCAACCACCTTTATGGGGCTTGGCTTCCAGCCACTGATTTCCAGCCCAGGATTAAGCTGCAGGTAGCATTTATGGCTACAGCCCACTCCTGAGCTTCCCAAACCTGGCCTCTTCCCACCAGATCCTAGATGTTCTGCACAGGCTTGGCTTCACTCCATGGAATCCTGGATATTCTTTATGGGTTCTGGCCTCTCCCCATGGGAGCCAGATGCTCTCTGCAGGCCTGGCCTCATCCCCATTGATTTCCTCCCACTCATTCCCTTCGAAGTCATCTTAACCCCTGATGTCACTGCCCCAGAATGCACTTCTAAGATGTTCATACCTCATGGATTTTATGGTCTCACTCTGGTCCTTGTCACTCTAACATCATTTGGTCCTCTGCTAGCCCACTTGACTCCTTTGTGCATTCAGACAAGGCTTCCTGTTGAAGAAGCAGACCACAGGATGCAGGGTAGTGGCAACAAGGTTCTGAGTGAATTAAAAGTAAGTTCCTTACCTTTGGCACTTTGCTAAGACAGGGAAGAGCTACCCCAAATGGACTCCCTTCTCTGTGGAGCTCCCCCTGTGGACATGATGCTTGGCCTCTTCCCACAGTCCTGATGTGGCAGGCAAGATTCAACTCAGCCTTGTTTAACAGTGTTCTTTCCATTTTATCTCCCATCAGCTCTTCTGGAACAGAAGCATTGGTCATAACAATCTGCACATCTGTAATTGGGGGCTTGTTTCTCAGTGTGTGATCAACACTTGCCTCTTGAGGCTTGTTGCCTTCTTGGTGACACACACACACACACACACACACACACAGAGAGAGAGAGAGAGAGAGAGAGAGAGAGAGAGAATATGAATATGAATGAATCATTTTGCTCCTCAGTTAAAACAGCATCAGGTTGGAATTGATTCCATTGTACAAAAGCTTGAAGTAGTTGAAGCTGGCCTTTTAGTTCAGGGCTTACCAGCTACTCATTGCCTCCCTGGGAATCCAGTTGGCCTCCGTAGCTGCTCCATGTGAAAAGCATGGTGCATTGGCATTGCACAGCCAGCTCAAGCAGTGGTCCCCTGTCCAGGGGCTGTCATCTCAGACTGAAAAGGACACGTGAAGTGAAGCACAGAAGTGCCCTCATAATGACTGAAGGCTTGATTGCAAGGAGAGGGCATGAGACATCAGTGTGGAGCTCACCAGGGTCTACTTTTCTAGATTTAAGCACAGCTTGGGTAAGGAGAAGCTCAGCTATGAATGACTGTTGCTGAGCCAGGGGTCTTGCCTATGACAATGAGCTCAGGTTTAATGGCACAGTCTGCAGCCTCTTCCTGCCAGGTGTGTGCATGGGACCAGGGCGGGTTTCAGAGAATGCCATCTGTTCCAGGAGAGAGAGAGGCTGGAAGCATCCCTACAGCCTGAAGGGGACAAGGAGAGGGGTGACAGGCCTCCCATGAAGGTCATTACCCGTCTGCCATTCCAGAGCCCACTTTTTTCAGGTTAATACAATGGGGATTACAAAGGTGAATGGATCTGGGTTCACTTCTCCGTCACAGCCCAGATCCCTGACCCTGGGGTTTATGATTATCAAACATCCACATGCCAGCCAATGAGATCTGTACTTGGGTCTGCTCCCCTAAAGTGGAACAGGTCCCAGATGTTCTTTCTTGGATGGCAGTCAGAGGTACAGCATTCACGCTTCCCTAGACCCTCTCAGCTCTGTGGGAGTAGGTGAGTACACATGGGTCCAAGGTTGGGATCTCTGTGTTTGCCTAGAGACCTGCAATCTTACTGGAACCTCTGGAGCCAAGTTCTTTTCAGTGCTTAACACTTTTGTTGTTTTGGGAGTCTAAACCATTACAATAAATGGGAAGAAGTCACTTTTGAACCTTGTGCTTGGAAACACAGGGTTTGATCAAATGGCTGGGACCCTGGCAGGGTGCCATCTCTATGTACTAAGAAGCTGAGAGAGTCAAAACTGGGGTAAAGAGGGTAGAGAAGATGGGAAAATCCAGTGCTTCATGAAAGTTACTGTATTCAATGCTCACAATGCCAGATATGTTATTATCTTGTTCTGAAGAAGCAAGTCCACAGAGGTTAAGTGACATGCCCAACATTACACAGCTAGACAGGGGGAGAAAGTAATGTTCCTATCAGGTCTCTTATACTTGATCCCTTTGGTGGTGTTGCAGTCAGGTTCACATTGCTGGCAGAAAAGGGTTTGTTTTGGCTTACAGACTCGAGGGGAAGCTCCATGATGGCAGGGGCAACGAATGGCATGAGCAGAGGGTGGACTTCACCTCCTGGCCAACATCAGATGGACAACAGCAACAGGAGAGTGTGCCAAATACTGGCAAGGGGAAGCTGGTTATGACACCCATATGCCCACCACCAACAATACACTGCCTCCATGAGGTTTTTAAGTCCCAAATTGCTACCAACTAAGGACCTAGAATTCAGAATGCCTAAGTTTATGAGGGACACCTGAATCAAACCACCACAGGTGGTGTCCTGCTTCCTCTTGGGTGATAAAAACATAGCACTGAGGAGTGACTTCATGGTTCCTGGGAAGGGTAGGGCACTCACATGGTTTCTTCTCTCTTCTGCAGGGCTGCAGAGAAGGCATGCAGGCAGGTCTTGCTGTCTCTAGTGGATGCTGAGATTTTAGATTCAGAAGTTTCCCAATGGCTCCTCATCACATCCGCAAATATGAGGAGAGTCATCGTGAAAGGGTCGTGGACTTGTTCACCAGGGGCATGGAGGAACATATTTCTGCCACCTTCCACCACATGCTTATGCTGCCGCAGACTCTCGTGCTCTTAATTGGCGTGCCTCTCACTCTATTCATGGTCCTGGGTTCCTGGCTTCTGGTTCTTATCTCTAGCTTCACCCTCTTTGTTCTTCTGTGGTTTCTTGCTAAATATACCTGGGACAAGTATGTATTCTTGTGTTTGCACACAGACATGGCTGATATCACCAAGACCTACTTGAGTGCACATGATTCTTGCTTCTGGGTGGCTGAATCTGGGGGCCAGGTGGTGGGCATGGTGGCTGCTATGCCAAGAGAGGTTTCCCTCTTGCAGAGAAGCAGCTACACTTACGTCACCTCTCTGTGTCCTCGGAGCATCGAAGAACAGGTATAGGGAAAGCTCTGGTGAGGACTGTCCTCCAGTTTGCAAGGGACCAGGGCTACAGTGAAGTTGTCCTTGGTGTCAGCGTACTGCAGCATGCAGCACTGGCTCTCTACCAGAGCATGGGCTTCCAGAACACTGGCAAGACCTTCTTCACCAGGATCTCACGACTAAGAAACACTCCTATCATTCACTTCATGTACCGCCTCACTTCTGCTCCAGAAGGGGGCCTGTGATTTCCTGCCTGGTGTGTTGATCAATTAGGATCTGACTCTGATTGCTTTTCTGTAGTAACAAGCTCACCTAATGTTGCCAACCATTAAATCTCATTGCTCATGTACATCTGAGTCAATGTGCTTGTGGGTGAGGTTGGGGCAATGGGTTCTCTTCTCTGTTCATGCTTTCTGGGTGTTCCTTTCGTTTGTCTAACATTATAGTAATGGCGTATTAGAAAAAAAAGACATAAAGGCCTGGAGAGATGTCTCCATGGTCAGAGACACTTGTAAGTCAGGGGACCTGAATATGATCCTCCTCAGCATGCACATAAAAACAGACACCCAGTGGCTCACACATCTGTAATCCAAATGCATCTATGGCAGTGGGAGGTGGAGCCAGGAGATTCTGGAAGTTTGCAAGAAGAAGTGTCAAGAGACACCCTGTCTCAAAGGGGTAGAAGGAGAGGAGAAACACTCTAAGGTTGACCTCCACGTATCACCATGGCACATGTGCACGTCTACCTTACACATACACAAACATATATACATACACATAAAAATATAATAAAAGCCTAGTGTGGTGGCACACGCCTTTAATCCCAGCACTCAGGAGGTAGAGGTAGGAGTATCATTGTGAGTTTGAGGCCAGCCTGGGACTACAGAGTGAATTTTAGGTCAGCCTGGGCTAGAGTGAGACTCTACCTCAAAATAAAATAAAATAAAAAGAACGCAAAATGATAACAAAATGTTACTTAGATTGCGAGTTGGTGGATCAGCTGTTTGTGCTGAGCTTGGTGGAGCAGTTCTTGGGGCTTCAGGAACTTTGTGTAAACATCCTGGGTTGGCTGAAGTACCAGGCCTTCTGTGCTCCACTGCCCCAGTAGCCCAACTCAGGCAGGACTCAAGGTCTTTGCAGAAGTTAAAGCAGTAACAGAAATAAGCAAAGGTTTGACATGACTCACTTGTGTTTTATGCAGAAAATTCTAAGACTTGGGTTGAAACAGAGCTGCCTCTGTAGAGGGACTGCACAGTCAGAGCAAAAGGGCAGGATGTGGCCCTGTTTGGAGTAGGGTAACAGCACCCTCAATCTCCTTTCATCTCTATCACTGTAGGAGAGAGTGAGGATGGAGTACAGGATGTTTTCTTTCTTTCTCTCTCTTTTTTTTTTTTTTTATTGACAGTTTCCATACTTAAGAAACCATGACAACTCCCTGCCTCCTCCACTATCCCTTTCACACATTCACACTCCATTATATTCCCTCCTTCTCTCCCTTAGTTTCTCTTTAATTTTGATGTCATCATCTTTTTCTCCTATTATGAGGGTCTTGTGAAGGCATTGCTAGGCACTGCAAGGTCATGGATATCGAGGCCAATTTCTGTCTGGACAGTTGCATTGTAAGCACTCCTACCCTTCCTTTGGCTCTTATATTCTTTTTTTTTTTTTTTTTCATGGTGGCTCCCACCTTTATTTTTTTATTTCTCAATTTTTATTAACATTTTCCATGATTATAAAAAATATCCCATGGCAATGCCCTCCCTCCCCCCACTTTCCCCTTTGAAATTCCATTCTCCATCATATCCCCTCCCCATCTCAATCAGTCTCTCTTTTATTTTGATGTCATGATCTTTTCCTCCTCTATGATGGTCTTGTGTAGGTAGCGTCAGGCACTATCAGGTCATGGATATCCAGGCCATTTTATGTCTGGAGGGAGCACATTGTAAGGAGTCCTACCCTTCCTTCGGCTCTTATATTCTTTCTGCCACCTCTTCCGCATTAGACCCTGTGGCTCTTATATTCTTTCTGCCACCTCTTCCACAATGGACCCTGAGCCATGAAAGGTGTGACAGAAATGTTTCAGTGCCAAACACCCCTCCATCACTTCTCAGCACTACGGTGCCTTTTGGGACATTCAAGTGGTCACCGCTATCTGAAAAGAGAAACTTCTCAAAACAAAAGTGAGAGTAGTGTTAATATATGTTTATGAACATTAAATGAATTGCTTACAGGGCAGTTTGGTGAGCATAATATATGTATTTAGCCAGACAAGAACAGGCATTGCATTCCTAAGGCTCATGACCTCCCCCACCATAGGCTTTTGATTAGGTTTTCAGTACCAGGCATGTATTCCCGCCCATACAGTGGGACCCCAGTCCAATTAGAGAGCAGTTGGTTTCCCCCAGAACAGACAGGCCACTTTTGTACCTGTTCACTCATTTGGCCTGTCTGTCTAAACTTGAGGCTTCCAGTGTCCACTGTTTTCACTTTTGTCTCCCGTAGGGCTCCACGTAGTGCAGTTTTTTCCAGCTTTCAGTTAGCTGGTCTTCAGGGAGAAGGTTTTCAGGTCAGCCCCAGTTTGATTTCTCACTGACCTTGTTGCCCAGGCATGTGGAATGTTCAGCAATAGAGTCTTACCATCTGTTTCTGGTGCCTGTAATGTTTTGGGGGCAACAGGGACCTTCTTGGCCAACAACTAACTGGAAGGTATCCCATCCCTTGTTGGGCTCTGAAAGGCCCAGGTGTGAGGCCTAGTGGAACTTCCTGAGCCTAGCTAAAGTTTGGTGATCTGCCTCTGGCCAGATGTGACTCAGCAAGACGCCTAATGGCTTCTTGCCTGCTACTTCCGCATGGGATTTAGGATTATCATCTCAATAGTCACATTTTACTATTGGCCCTTACCTTTCCCCACCGTCCTAAAATCCCCGCCTTCTTCCCAACATTATATAGGCAACTGTTCATAGCAATAAATCGAGTTCCTGCTTAGACAAGACTCCCGACTCAGTGTGGTTTTTCTCCGGTGGCCAGGAGAGGTCTGAGTCGTCGGACGCTCATCTCCTCCTCAACCCCTCGGGAGGAACCAGCGGGCCTGGTCCTTCCCTCGGCACTACCTGCCCCCGCCGGCGGAGCCCGGCAATCCCTGGCACTGAAAATTTTCTAGTAACAATCTATGGCTTCTGGGTGTGCTATTATTCAAAAAAGTGGGCTTTCATATGCCTTATTCACAATATCTTGAATTTTGATTGACCCTCCACCACCCTTCTTTTACGCAATCTCTTCCCCTAGCCTCGCTTAGGCCATTCCACTCCCTGTAATCTGCTCTACTTTCATTTATACAATCCCATCCCCTAAAGTCCTACCTCTCCTCTCTCCCTTATAGCCTTTTTCTAGCTTACTGGCCTCTGTTACCAGTTTTTGGTTCCAGCTCACACACAAGTCTATACATTGTAGCTAGAATCCACACATGAGAGAGAACATGTGATGTTTGGCTTTCTGGTCTTGGATTACCTCATTTAGTATAATCCTTTCCAAATCCATCCATTTTACTGTAAGTTTCATACTTTCATCTTTCTTCGCCACTGATTAGAACTCCATTATGTAAGTGTACTACATCTTTTTTACTCATTCATCTGTTGAGAGACATTTAGGCTGGCTCCACTTCCTAGCTATTGTGAATAGAGCGGCAATAAACATAGCTGTGCAAGTATTCCTAAGGTAGTGAGAAGAGTCCTTAGGATATATTCCTAGGAGTATTATAGCTGGGTGATATGGTAAATCTATTTTTTATATATTTTATTATTAACAACTTCCATGATTGTAAACTATATCCCATGGTAATGCCCTCCCTCCCCCCACTTTCCCCTCTGAAACTCCACTCTCCATCATATCCCCTCCACCTCTCAATCAGTCTCTCTTTTATTTTGATGTCATGATCTTTTCCTCCTATTATGATGGTCTTGTGTAGGTAGTGTCAGGTGCTATGAGGTCATAGATATCCAGGCCATTTTGTGTCTGGAGGAGCACGTTGTAAAGGAGTCCTACCCTTCCTTCAGCTCTTACATTCTTTCTGCCACCTCTTCCACAACGGATCCTGGGCCTGTCACTTCTTCTCAGCACCATGATGCCTTCTGAGTCATCCCAAGGTCACTGCCATCTAAAAAGAGAAGGTTCTCTAACAAAAGTGAGAATAGCATTAATATATGGGTATGAACATTAAGAGAAGTGCTTACTGAGCAGTTTGATGAGCATAGTACATTTAGCCAGACAGCAGCAGATGTTATACTCCTAGGGCTCATGACTACCCCTGTTTTAGGGTTTCAGTATCAGGGATGTATTCCCTCCCATGGAACGGACCTCCAGTCCAATTAGAGGGCAGTTGGTTTCCACCATGATAGACATGCCACTATTGCACCCGTTGCCTCATTTGGCCTAGCTGGCCAAATATAAGGCTTGCAGTGTCCACTGTTGAGTATCTGCACTGGTGATTTCTCTGTCTCCCATTGAACTGCATGCAGAATGGCTTCTTCCAGCTTTCTGTCAGCTGGTCTACATGGAGGAGGTTATCAGCTCAGTTCCAGCAGGATTTTTCAGTGGCTTTGTAGCCCACGTATGTGGAATCTTCAGCAATAGGGTCTTGCCATATATTCCTGGTGGGAAACCAGGGGCCTCGGCAATGGCCTGTAATGTTTTGGGGGCATCAGGGACCTCCCTGGCCAACAACTTACTGGAAGGTATCCCATCCCTGGCACTGAAAAATTTCTAGTAACAATCTATGGCTCCTGAGTGTTCCATTGTCCAGAAAGGTAGGTTTCCATGTGATTTATTTATATCCTCTTAGATTTTGATTAGCCCTCCCTCTACCTTTCTTTTACTCAATCTCTTCCCCTGACCTCACTTGGGCCTTTTTGCCCTCATTAATCTATTCTTCTACTTACAGATATACAATACCATCCTATTAAGTACCCCACTCCCTTCCTTTCTCTTCCCTTTATATCTCTTTTCTAGTTTACTGGCCTTTGCTACTGAGTTTTCTTCCTACTCACACAGAAGTCCACATGTGAGAGAGAACATGTGACGCTTGGCTTTCTGGGCCTGGGTTATCTCACTTAGTATAATCCTTTCCAGATCCATTCATTCTTCTGCAACTTTCATAACTTCATTTTTCTTTACCTCTGAGTAGAACTCCATTGTATAAATGTGCCATATCTTCATTATCCATTCATCAGTTGAGGGACATCTAGGCTGTGTTTTTGAGGTAGGGTTTCACTGTAGCTGAGGCTGACCTAGAATCCACTATGTAGTCTCAGGGTGGCCTCAAACTCATGGCGATCCTCCTACCTCTGCCTCCTGAGTGCTGGGATTAAAGGAGTGTGCCACCATGCCTGGCTTGGTAAATCTATTTTTGGTTGTCTTAGAAACCTCCACACTGATTTCCACAATGGCTGTACCAGACTACCTTCCCACCAACAGTGTAGAAGGGTTCCTCTTTTTTTTTTTTTTTTGTTTTTCGAGGTAGGGTCTCACTCTAGTTCAGGCTGACCTGGAATTCACTATGTAGTCTCAGGGTGGCCTCGAACTCATGGCAATCCTCTTACCTCTGCCTCCCAAGTGCTGGGATTAAAGGCGTGTGCCACCACGCCCGGCTAGGGTTCCTCTTTTTATACATCCTTGCCAACATTGTCATTTATTTTCTTGGTGATAGCCATTCTGACAGTAGTGAGATGGAATCTTAAAGTAGTTTTAATTTGTATTTCCTTGGATGCTAAGGATGCAGAACAGTTTTTCAGATCTTTATATGCCATCTGTATTTCTTCTTCTTCTTTTCTTTTGAGGTAGGGTCTCATTGTAGCTCAGGCTGACCTATTCACTATGTAGTCTCAGGGTGGCCTGGAACTCACAGCGATCCTCCTACCTCTGCCTCCGGGTGCTGGGATTAAAGGAATGCACCACCATGCCCAGCTTGTATTTCTTCTTTTGAGAACTCTCTATTTAGTTCTATAGGCCATTAATTTTTTTTTTTGACAACTTCTATACTTACAGGCAGTAAACCATGATCATTCTCTCCCTTCCCCCACTTTCTCCTTCGCAACTCCACTCTCCACCATATCCCCTCCCTCTCTCTCTGTTAGCCTCTTTTTTATTTTGATGTGACTGTCTTTTTCTCCTGTCATGAGGGTCTTGTGAAGGTATTGGTAGGCACTGCAAGGTCATGGATATCAAGGCCAATTTCTGTCTGGACAGTTGCATTGTACAGAGTAGTACCCTTTCTTTGGCTCTTAATCCCTTCTGCCATCTCTTCCGCAATGGACCCTGAGCCTTGGAGGGTGTGAGGTGTTCCAGTGCTGGACACTTCTGTCACTTCTAGCACTATGTTGCCTTTTGGGTCATTCCAGTGGTCACCACCACCTGAAAAGTGAAGCTTCTCTAACCAAAAGTGAGAGTAGCATTAATATATGAATACGAACATTAAGTGTAGTGCTTTCAGGGCAGTTTGGTGGGAATAATATATGCATTTAGCCAGACAAGAGCAGGCTTTATGCCCCTAAGGTTCATGACCTCCCCTGCCATAGGCTTTTGATTAGGTTTTCAGTACTAGGCATGTATTCTGTCCCATAGAGCCAGCCTCCAGTCCAACTAGAGAACAGTTGGTTTCCCCCAGAGCAGACATGCAACTATTGCAACTGTTCAGTCATTTGGCCTGTGTGGCCAAAATTGAGGCTTCCAGTGTTCACTGTTTTCACTGCTGATGACTTCTGTCTCCCACAGGGCTACATGCAGTGCAGCTTTTTCGAGTTTTCAGTATCACAGCCCAGTTTTTTTCTTTTTTTCCTGGTTTTTCGAGGTAGGGTCTCACTCTAGCTCAGGCTGACCTGAAATTCACTCTGTGGTCTCAGGGAGGCCTTGAACTCTCAGCAATCCTCTTACCTCTGCCTGCTGAGTGCTGGGATTAAAGGTGTGCACCACCACGCCCAACCCATAGCCCATTTCCTAATTAGGTTGTTTCATTTCTTATTAGTCTCTTGAGTTCTTTGTATATCCTGCATATTAATCCTCTGTCAGATGTATAGCTGGCAAAGATTTTCTCCCATTCTGTAGGTTGGCTCTTTGCTCTACTCACAGTGTCCTTTGTTGTACAAAAGCTTTGTAATTTCATGAGGTCCCAGCAGTTGATGAGTGGTTTTATATCCTGAGCAGCTGGGGTCACATTCAGAAAGTCATTGCCTATGCCAATATATTGAAGGGTTTCCTCTACTTTTTCCTCTAGCAGTTTCAGGTCTGATATTAAGGTCCCTCATCCATCTGGACTTGATCCTTGTGCATGGAGAGAGACAAGGATCTATTTTCATCCTTCTACATATAGATATCCAGTTTTCCCAGCACCACTTGTTGAAGAGGCTGTCTTTTCTCCGATGAATATTTTTGTCAAAAATCAGAAGGCTGTAGCTGCCTGGATTAACATCTGGGTCCTCTATTCTGTTCCATTGATCTACATGTCTGTCTTTGTGCCAATACCATGCTGTTTTTGTTACTATGGCTTTGTAATATAGCTTAAAATTGGGTATGGTGATACCAACAGCCTTTTTATTTTATTTTCAAGGTAGGTCTCACTTTGGTCCACGCTGACCTAAAATTAACTATGTAGTCTCAGGGTGGCCTCAAACTCATGGTGATCCTCCTACTTCTGCCTCCTGAGTGCTGGGATTAAACGCATGCACCACCATGCCTAACTTTAAGTACCAGCCTTATTTTTGTTGCTCAAAATTGTTTTGGCTATTTGAGGCATCTTGTGCTTCCAAATGAATTTTAGGATTTTTTTTTTATTTCTCTAAAGAATGCCATTGGAATTTTAATGGGGATTGCACTAAATGTGTACATTGCTTCTGGTAATATTGACATTTTCACAATATTGATTCTTCCAATCCAACGACATGGGATGTATTTCCATTTCCTAGTGTCTTCTGCAATTTCTTGCTTGAGGGTCTTAAAAGTTTTCATTGTAGAGATTCTTTACTTCCTTGGTGAGGTTTATTCCAAAGTACTCTATTACTATTATTATTATTATTTGAGGCAATTGTGAATAGGAATGATTCCCTGATTTCATCCTCTGCATGTTTGTTGTTAGTATACAGGAAGACCACTGATTTTTGTGTGTTTATTTTGTATCCTGCTACATGGCTGTGTTTATAAGCTCTAACCATTTGCTGGTAGAGTCTTTATGGTCCTTTATGTAGAGAATCATGTCATCTGCAAATAAGGATAATTTGATCTTTTCCTTTCCAATTTGTATCCCTTTTATGAGTGTCTCTTGCCTTGTTGCTATAGCGAAGACTTCCAGTACTATATTAAAGCAGGGACAGTGGACACCCTTGTCTTGTTCCTGAATTTAGTGGAAAAGCTTCATGTTTTTCCCCATTTAGTATTATGTTGGCTGAAGGTTTGTCATAAATGGCTTTTATTATGTTGAGGTATGTTCCTTCTTTTCCCAGTTTTTGTAATACTTTTACCATGAAGGGATGTTGGATTTTGTTGAATGCCTTTTCTGTATCTATTGAGATGATCATGTGATTTTTGTCCTTCAGACCATTTATATCAAGTATTACATTTATTGATTTGTGTATGTTGAATGATCCCTACATCCCTGGGATAAAGCCAACTTGGTTGGGATGAATCTTTCTGATATATTTTTGTTTTCTGTTTGCCAATCTTTTGTTGAGAATTTTTGCATCTATGTTCATGAGGGAGATTGGTCTATAATTTTCTTTTTTTGTTCTATCTTCGTCTGGTTTTGGTATCAGGGTAATGTTGAAGTTTGGTAGGATTCCTTCCTTTTCTATTTTATGGAAAAATTTGAGAAGCATAGAAGTTCTGGTAAAATTCACCAGTGAACACATCTGGGCCTGGACTTTTTTTAGTTGGGAAGTGACAGGAGTGCTCAGTACTATAATATTTCTATCACACCTTCCAAGGCTCAGGGTGTACTGCGGAGGAGGTGGCAGAAAGATTGTAAGGGCCAAAGGAAGGGTAGGACTCCTTACAATGTGCTCCCCTCAGACACAAAATGGCCTGGATATCCATGACCTCATAGTGCCTGACACTACCTACACAAGACCATCATAAGAGGAGGAAAAGATCATGACATCAAAATAAAAAAGA
The DNA here is from genome assembly GCA_036346955.1 of Dipus sagitta. Classification (NCBI taxonomy): domain Eukaryota; kingdom Metazoa; phylum Chordata; class Mammalia; order Rodentia; family Dipodidae; genus Dipus; species Dipus sagitta. The sequence continues at coordinate 70,793,604 of CM070777.1, forward strand.
GACTGATTGAGATGGGGAGGGGATATGATGGAGAATGGAGTTTCAAAGGGGAAAGTGGGGGGAGGGAGGGTATTACCATGGGATATTTTTTATAATCATGGAAGTTGTTAATAAAAATTTGAAAAAAAAAAGGTTTATATTCTAAATACATACAAAAAAGGACTCACTCTCATGTAGAATTAAGAAAAAAAAATTCCACTGCACTACACAACCATGTTGGTAGATGGAGAAAGGACTGCCTCTAAGCCACCAGTCACTCTAACCGCCACTCTGACCCAGATCCGGAAGTTATGAAGTTACACACATGGACAAAGAGGAAGCTTTATTAAATTAGGCCATTAAATATGCTTCTTCAGGTTCATGAAAAATAATTCCAAGGCTCTGAGCAAAATAATCTTAAGTCAGTCCCAGGGAACCTTCCTCCCCAACAGTTGATTGGTCACTTTCTGTGGAAGAAAAGAAAGACATCAGGTACACATGCTATGAGAGGCAGCTAGTCCCTGCTCATCTTGCTGAAGAGACACATATGGCTCTCTCTAATAAATCTTGTTTATGTTCCTCAACTACAGAAACTATGGCATAGAGGTAGAAAACATTTTCTGAAATGTTTAGAAGAGACAATCTATAAGCAATGCCTATTATTTCTACACACAAACAGGTGTAGACAGACTGGCTAGTCCATCAGTTCTCAAGCTACCAGCACAATGAGAGGTCCAGTCTGTGATGCTCACATACCAGCCACACCATGCACTTATCTGAGGTCTCCTGATGCCTGGGTTCCTGGGTGCACCAAGACAATTCTCCCACCCCACAGCAGTCTGATCTGGTCTTTTGTTTCTTACTTTACAGTCCTCTCAGGTATAGTGAGGAGGCTGAGAGGAAAACAAGGACAGTGAAGGACATGCCCTTTAGGCTCAGTGGCAATATGTCTTCTAAGGAAATTAACTGGTAAGCAAGATCTCTGCCTTTGAGGTTTTGGACCTGCAGCACCACACCACTCATTGCACTGGGGCTCTGGCCTATCACCCCCATGCTGACACCTCTTAGGCCATTCTCAGATACTTTCCACTTTGTTGAAAGAGTTCTAGAGGTTCCAGAATAAAATCACTATTTGGGAATTACAATTCTGATGATATCACCTTCTATGTGAGAAATATGATTTCATTCCAAATACGTGGAAAGATAGTATCATACAATTTGGGCTAAGGAGCTAAACGGATTGAAAATGGAATCACAGCTGCTTTATGCTTGAAATTTCAGCAGTGAAATAGTACATTTTATTTCACTCCACTTCTCAAATGCAGTCAGTTGGATATATGCCCTGTACCTCTGTAGACAGTACTAACTCAACTGACCGTTTTATAGAGCTGAGCTCGCAGCCGGTAGGTTTTATATTCTGATTTCCTCTTCTCCTCTTCTCTCTTTTTCTTCACTTCTGGAAGCTGCTCATAAATCCTTAGAAATGGCACCAATGGAAAGAGAGAAAGTCATCAGACAAGAAGGCTCTTTGCATACTTCCCTAGGCTCTAGAGGCATTCAACCTCGAGAGCTCAAAAGCAGCCTGGGCTACATAGAAATACACTACCTAACTCAGAAACCAACCAACCCACCCACCAGGATGAAAAATAACAATAAACCTATTTATATTAATGTAAGTAGCCTACTTTTATGAAAAAAGACACTTTATAAAACAAAAAAAAAAATCTGTGGTGAGACGATTGGCACTGCTTTACATCATTTGCAAACGTGGTTCAACACAAGAGAGATGGACTCTTATATGCTTATGTGTTAAGTGTTGTGATATGCTACTCAAGTTAAGGTATATATTTAAAAATTCTGACTTCACACACACCAACTGGGAAAGCAGAAACTTATATAAATAATCTTCTCAGGGCTGGAGGGATGGCTTAATGGTTAAGGTGTTTGCCTGCATAGCCAAAGGACCCAGGTTCAATTCCCCAGGACCCACATCAGCCAGATGCACAAGGGTGCACACATGTCTGGAGTTTGTTTGCAGTGGCTGGAGCCCCTGCCACACCCATTCTCTCTCACTCTCTCTCCCTTTCTCTGTCAAATAAAAATAAGGTATATTTTTAAAAAATAATTTTTCAGAGAACTGCTGATAATATATCTTTTTGACAGGACTCATTACATAGCCAGGACTAGCTTCAAACTTGCAATTTCTAGTCCCAGCCTCCCAAGGGCTGGGCTTACAGGCATACACCACTACAGCTGGCTCAGTCTTCTTTGATACTGCACTAAAACATAACAAACCGCTTCTTAAAAATTAGTAGCAAGATGCAATCTTAAACTGCATCAGTGACCTTTTTATACTGTTACATGTATTGAATCTAAATTTTTTGTTTTATTTATTATTATTTAAAGATTTATTTTTATTTATTTATTTATTAGAGAGAGAGAGAGAGAGAGAGAGAGAGGGAGAGAGAGAATGGGTGCGCCAGGGCCTCCAGCCACTGCAAACGAACTCCAGATGCGTGTGCATCTGGTTTATGTGGGTCGAGCCTCGAACCTGGGTCCTTAGGCTTCACAGGCAAGTGCTTAACTGCTAAGCCATCTCTCCAGCCCTATTGCTATTATTTTTGAGGTAGGGTCTCATTCTAGCCTAGGCTGATCAAGAATTCACTATGTAGTCTCAGGGTGGCCTCAAACTCATGGTGATCCTCCTACTTTTGCCTCCCGAGTGCTGGGATTAAAGGCATGTGCCACTACGCCCGCCTATTATTATTACTAACAACACATTGTGTATTTTTTTTTTGAGGTAGGGTCTTGCTTTAGTCCAGGCTGACCTGGAATTCACTATGTAGTCTATGGCTGAACCCTCCTACCTCTGTCTCCCCCACCCCCACCATGCTGAGATTAAAGGTGTGCACCACCACGCTCAGCTTTACTATTACATATAAATCTATCACTGTACTTGCCAATCATCATGTGGAAAATCCTGGTTCAGTGAGCTATGAAGACGCATCAGATGTTGAGAAATTTACTTACAACATGAAAAACATCATATTTGCTAAGGTCATTACTGATCTTGCAAGAAAAGTCTAATATTGGAAAGCTGTCAAGCTCATGGTAATAGACACAAGTTTTCCAGAATTCTATCCTGAAACTCAAATTTTCTCTGGCAACAAATATCATCCACTGTTTTTCCTGAAGTGTCATACTCATTTTTTCATTTTCTTTTCTTCTTTTTTTTTTTTTTTTTTTTTTTTTTGGTTTTTCGAGGTAGGGTCTCACTCTAGCCCAGGCTGACCTGGAATTCACTATGGAGTCTCAGGGTGGCCTCGAACTCACGGCGATCCTCCTACCTCTGCCTCCCGAGTGTTGGGATTAAAGGCGTGCGCCACCACGCCTGGCTCATTTTTTCATTTTCAAGAAGATGTTTGTCATATACCTAAGTCAGAATAATCAGTTTATTTGCCAACCAGTCTTCCGAGTAAAAGTTGGGCTCCAGGAAAAGGCAGCTGGTTCAGTGCACTGCCCAGACCTCCAACACGTCAGTATGCAGCAGCAGTGTTCCATGAGAACTCGCCACACTGTTGACACTCAGGTGTCTTGAAAAGGGCAAGGCATCAGAAGTTTTCTTCTTCCCTTCCCCCCCCCCTTTTGTTGCATTAGTGCAAATGTCAACACAGTGAAAAAAGCATGCATGGGCTGGAGAGATGGCTCAGCAGGTAAGGTTCTTGCCTGCAAAGCCTAAGGACCCAGGTTCAATTCCTCAGTACCCACAGGTTTTTTTTTCCCTAAGGGGTTTTAAAAAGGGAAAAGAAAAGCTTGGCCCCAAGGCCATACAAAGGGGCCAAAGGCAGCTTTAAAATTTTTACCCAAAACCTTAAGCCTTTTGGGTTTTTCAGGACCATTAAATGGAAACAAACTTTTTTACAGGGGAAAAAAAGTTTTAAATGACCCCCATTGATGTCCCCCCCTTTTTTTTAAAAGTTCCTTTTTTGGCTTCAAAATATTACCCAATTAAATTAGCAGTAAAAATTTTTTTTTAAAGATAGATCGGGGGGGCCAGCCCCCCTATTTAAAGTTTATTTAACCCCGGGAAAAATTTTTTCTTTTGTTGGACTTAAAAAAGAATCTTCCCCCTTGCCTTTTTTTTTTTTTTTTTTTTTTTTTTTTGTGTTGTGTGTGTGTGTGGTTTTTTGAGGTGGGGTTTCACTCTAGCTCAGGCTGACCTGGAATTCACTATGTAGTCTCAGGGTGGCCTCAAACTCATGGTGATCCTCCTACCTCTGCTTCCCGAGTACTGGGATTAGAGGCATGCGCCACCATTCCCAGCTTGGTTAATAGTTTTATAATACTTTTATTATTTTGGCCTTACCGTTTGGACCTCTGAATCATTTCCTTCTTTCCAATAGGCTTGTTCTTTTGGGCAGCCAGGAAGACTAGACAAGAAAAGAGGTGATTTTTTAGTGGACAATGACTTAGTAAGGAAGCTGCTAGCTTAAGCATTTTTATTTATTTATTTATGTATTTGAGAAAGAGAGGGTGGGGGATGAATGAGAATGGGCACATCAGAGCCTCCTACCATTGCAAAAGAACTCCATATGCATGCGCTACCTTGTGTATCTGCTGCTAGTTTTTGTGTCCCTTGCCTGAGCAGCCAGTACAGGGTAGAGAGCTATGAACAAGGCCATACAAAGCCAGGACAGCACTAGAGTTACCATAACATCAGCCTAAGCCCTTATTGGTACAGACCAGTGTGAAATGGAAAACTGACTAGTTTACAGGTAAGTTGTAATGACAGCATGAGGTAGTACTTTATAGTTCTTTATGGCTTCATATATTACCCTATTGAGATCTTAGGCTTAGTGCATTTGCTAAGAGCATAGACTCGAGCCAGCCCACATAGGTACAAGTCTCACTAATCAGGGATATGATCTTGGGTGAGATCTTGGGATGTAATCTTGCTTTGCCTTCCTTTTTTTCTTGTGGAATTGGATTAATACCATCTATTTTAGAGGTGCTGTGAGAACATTATCTGAGCAAGACCTTAGGGTTATGTGTTTAATACTATGATTATTATAGGCCTTTAAAAAATTTTATATTTGAAACCAGCTTATAAGCAAAAAGCTGGTTTATATATCTTTTATTATATATTTTTTGTTTTTTAATTAATTTTATTTATTTATTTGAGAGCAACAGGCAGAGAGAAAGAGGCAGATAGATAGAGAACAGGCACGCCAGGGCCTCCAGCCACTGCAAACAAACTCCAGATGCATGTGCCACTTTGTGTATCTGGCTTATGTGGGTCCTGGGGAATCAAGCCTCGAACTGGGGTCCTTAGGCTTCACAGGTAGGTGCTTAACCGCTAAGCTGTTTCTCCAGTCCTGGTTTACATTTTTAAAGAAATCATTCTACTGCATGTTCGCCTTAAAACAATGACAGGGTTAGGGAGATGGCTCAGCGGTTGAGGCACTTGCCTGCAATGCCTAATGACCCAAATTCAATTCCCCAGTACCCAAATAAATCTAGATGCACTAAGTGGCACATGAATCTGGAGTTTCCAGTGGCTAGAGGCCCCAGGGCACCCATTCTCTCTGTCTGCCTCTCTTTCTCTCTCTTTGCTTTCAAATAAATAAAAAATATTTTTAAAGACATGGTGATAGGGCTAGTGTTAACTAACAACTGAGCACTAGCATGATGAGAGTTAGGGTGAACCAGCTTTACTAGCTACAGAGATTTGAGTTTTAGGAAGCAACAAGTTACACTCAGGACTGGGGAGATGGTTCAGCGGTGAAAGGTGCTTGCTTAAAAAAGCCTACCAGCCTAGGTTCAATTCCCCAGTACCCATGGAAAGCTAGATGCACAAACTGGTCATATGACTGGAGCTAGATTGCAGTTTCAAGAGGCCCTGGTGTGTCCATTCTCTCTAATACATAAAACTATTTCTAAAAAAAAGTCACACTCAAAAGTGGGGCATGGTGGCACATGCCTTTAATCCCAGCACTTGGGAGACAGAGGTAGGAAGGGCACTGTGAATTTGAGGCCACCCTAAGACTACATGGTTAATTCGAAGTCAGCCTGGCCCATAGTGAGACCCTTGAAAAACCAACCAACCAACCAACCAATCAATAAAACAACATAAAAAGTCACACTCCATATTCAGCAATGCTCCACAGCAGAGCAACAACCTTGCCTTTGTCAGCAACTCAGGAAAGGGACAAGAGGACATACCTCTCCTTGACAAAGGGTGTGGGGCATTGAACAGTGCATTCCGCTCACACTGGAACATGTTCTGGAGTTTTCTTTCTTTGACAATTAGCTTCAGGCGTTTTATCCGCTCCCCAGAGCGAGAGATGAAATCAGGTCTGTGAAGCTGAAGTGCTTCCTAAAGGGGAGACAAAGCCCCAGCCACATTAACAAAGGAGTCTGCTAAGTGCCCAGAAAAACAGCACCTGCCCAACAGTTTTGGTGAACTCCTGAGAGAAAACAAAGGGAGAAAAGAAATGCCTTAGGGATAAGTTGAGAGCTAAAGCTGTGGCAGAGTTCAGCTCAATGACCTACTTTAAGCTTGTTCTCAAACTTCCCATTAAATATCATTTCGTTTAGTGCCCAAGGGTACTTAAGGTACTTGCTTGTGAAGCCAATGGCCTGGATTCAATTCCCCAGGAACCAAATAAAGCCAGATGCACACACAAAATGGCACAAGTGTCTGGAGTTCTTTTGCAGTGGCAGAAGGCCCTGGAAGGCCCATTCTCTGCCCCTCCCCCCACTCAAATATTATTATTATTCTAAAAATTTTTTTTTGTGAGGTAGGGTCTTGCTCTAGCCCAGGCTGACCTGGAATAATTCACTATAAAGCATCAGGCTGGCTCTAACTCACAGCGAACCTCCTGCCTCTGCTTCCTGAGTACTGGGATTAAAGGTATACTCCACCATGCCCGGCGTAAGATACATATGTGTGCATGTGTGTATGTGTATTTAACATATTAAAAATATTTATTTATTTGAAAGGAGAGAGAACGAGAGAAAGAGAATGGGTATACTAGGACCTCCAGCTGCTGCAAACATACTCTAGATGCATGCACCACTGTGCATCTGGCTTCATGCGGGCACTGGGGAATAGAACCTGGGTCCTTTGGCTTTGCCAACAAGTGCCTTAATTGCTAAGCCATCTCTCCAGTCCAACTGAAATATACTTTCTTACATTTTTATTTATTTTCAAGCAGAGATAGACAGAATGGGCATTCCAGAGCCTCCAGCTGCTGTAAACAAACTAAACAAACTCCAGATTTGTGTACTTCTGTGCATCTGGCTTTATGTGTGTACTGGGGAATCAAACTGTGGTCATTAAGCTTTGCAGGCAAACACCTTAGCCAATGAGCCATTTCTCCAAACCTTTTTTTTCCCAAGGTAGAGTCTTGCTCTAGTCCAGGCTGACCTGGAATTCACTATGTAGTCTCAGGGTGGCCTCGAACCTCTGCCTCCTGAGTGTTGGGATTAAAGGCATGTGCCAACACACCTGGCCTATTTTTTCCTTTTTTTTTTTTTTTTTTTTTTTTTTTGGTTTTTCAAGGTAGGGTTTCACTATGGAGTCTCAGGGTGGCCTTGAACTCGTGGCGATCCTCCTACCTCTGCTTCCCGAGTGCTGGGATTAAAGGCGTGCACCACCACACCAGGCTCTATTTTTTTTTTACATTCATTTGAGAGAGAGAGAGGTAAAGAGGCGGGGGGGGGGGGGGAATGGGCACAGCAGGACCTTGAGTCACTGTAAACAAACTCCAGATGTGGGTGCACCCTGTGCACATGTGAGACATTGTGTATTCACATCATTGTGCGTCTGGTTACATAGGACCTGGAGATTCAAACATGAGTTAGGCTTTGCAGGCAAGCACCTTAATGGCTAAACAATCTTTCTAGCCCTCCAGACCTAAAATATTTTTTTAAAAAAGTAAAACAAACAAACAAACAAACAAAAACTAGGCAGGGTGATGCATACCGTTAATCCCAGCACTTGGGAAGCAGAGGTATGAGGATTGCTGTGAGTTCAAGGCCAGCCTGAGACTACATAGTGAATTCCAGGTCAGCCTGGGCTAGAGCAAGACCCTACATTAACCCCCCAAAAAACAATTTTTAAAAAGGAGGTCTTTATTCCCTCTTGCTTCCCTCATGACATAAGCTCTCTACTTCCTCCTCATTCATCTTTTCTTTCTTTCTTTTTTTTGGGGGGGATGGGCTGTGCAGCAGCATGGGAGCCAAAAGGCTGGCCTAGGCCTAAGTCTGGGCCTTCTTGCCAAGCTTGTGGGCCACCTTGGTTGCTGCAGGAGTCTGGGGTGATTGCGGCCCCTCAAAGGGTGCCAAAGTCTCAGTGCCAGCTCACTGTAGGGATGCACATGGGCAGACCTGCATAGGGGCGGGGGGACTCTACATGGTACCCAGGTCCTGTGGTGTTTCAACCCATGTTATGGGGTGACATTTCTGATTTACCTTTTGTTTACATGAGATGTTTCAACTATAGGCAATTTTATAACCTCTATGGTACATGTGATAAATTACAGGATGGCTTTCCTAATCCAGACAGCTTGCCAGATCTTTATAAGGAATTCATCCTAAGGGTTATCATGGTCACATCCTATCTAGATCAAAGAGTCAATTTTTTTCTTTCAAAAAATTTTTTCTTTCAAAAAAGTTATTAAGTTCTTTGAAAGGATAAACAGATTGATAAACTCTTAGCAAATCTGACCAAAAGAAGGAGAGAAGAGACACAAATTAATAAAATTAGAGATGAAAAAGGCAGCATCACAACAGATACCAGAGAAATTAAAAAAGTCATAGGGACATACTATAAAAACATATACTCCACTAAGTATGAAAATCTGAAAGAAATGGATGATTTTGTTGATTTATATGACCTACCTAAATTAAATCAAAATGAGATTAATCACTTAAATAGACCTATAACAAGTATAGAGATACAAGCAGTTATCAAAAATCTCCCAACTAAAAAAAGTCCAGGCCCAGATGGATTCACTGCTGAATTTTACCAGACCTTCAGGGAAGAACTAACACCTTGCTTCTTAAGCTTTTCCATAAAATAGAAAAAGAAGGAATCCTACCAAACTCCTTCTACGAAGCCAGCATCACTCTGATACCCAAACCAGGCAAAGATAGAACAAAAAAAAGAAAATTACAGACCAATCTCCCTCATGAACATAGATGTAAAAATTCTCAACAAAATATTGGCAAACAGAATAGAAGGATATATCAGAAAGATCATTCACCCTGACCAAGTAGGCTTTATCCCAGAGATGCAGGGATGCATATACAAATCGATAAATGTGATACATTATATAAATGGACTGAAGGACAAAAATCACATGATCATTTCATTAGATGCAGAGAAAGCATCTGACAAAATCCAACATCCCCTCATAATAAAAGTGCTATAGAGACTGGGAATAGAAAGAACATTTCTCAACACAATAAAGGCTATTTATGACAAGCCTACAGCCAACATATTACTAAGTGGAGAAAAACTGGAAGCTTTTCCACTAAAATCAGGAACAAGACAAGGGTGTCCACTGTCCCCACTTTTATTTAATATAGTACTAGAAGTCTTAGCAATAGCAATAAGGCAACACACACACATAAATGGGATACAAATTGGAAAGGAAGAGATCAAGTTATCATTATTTGCAGATGACTTGATTCTATACATAAAGGACACTAAAGACTCTACCAGCAAATTGTTGGAGCTGATAAACACCTATAGCCATGTAGCAGGATACAAGATAAATACACAGAAATCAGTAACCTTCTATATGCTAAAAACAAACACACAGAGGATAAAATCAGAGAATCACTCCCATTAACAACTGCATCAAAAATAAATAAATAAATAAAGTATCTTGGAATAAGCCTAACCAAGGAAGTGAAGGAGCTCTACAATGAAAACTTTAAAACACTCAAGTGAGAAATTACAGAAGAGAATAGGAAGTGCAAACACATCCCTTGTTCTTGGATTGGAAGAATCAATATTGTGAAAATGGTAATCTTACCAAAAGCAATCTACACATTTAATGCAATCCCCATCAAAATTCCAATGGCATTCTTCATGGAAATAGAAAAAACAATCCAAAAATTCACTTGGAATCACAAAAACCCTCGAATATCTAAAACAATACTGAGTAACAAAAATAATGCTGGTGGTATCACCATACCTGATTTTAACCTATACTACAAAGCCATAATAACAAAAACAGCATGGTACTGGCACAAAAGCAGACATGTAGATCAATGGAACAGAACAGAGGACCCAGATGCAAGTCAAGGTAGCTATAGCCACCTGATGATATTCGATAAAAATGCCAAAAATACTCATTGGAGAAAAGACAGCCTCTTCAGCAAATGGTGTTGGGAAAACTGGATATGTATCTGTAGAAGGATGAAAAGAGATTCTTCTATCTCTCCATGCACAAGAATTAAGTCCAAATGGATTAAAGACCTTAACATAAGACCTGAAACTCTGAAACTACTAGAGGAAAAAGTAGGGGAAACCGGTTTCTTCAAGATATTGGTCTTGACAAAGACTTTCTGAATATAACCCCAATTGCTCAGGCAATAAAACCACAGATTAACCGCTGGGACCTCATGAAATAACAAAGATTTTGTATGGCAAAGGACACTGTGAATAAAACAAAGAGGCAACCTACAGAATGGGAAAAAAATCTTTGCCAGCTATACATCTGATAGAGAATTAATATCTAGGATATACAAAAAACTCAAAAACTTAAATAATAAGAAATCAAACAAGCCAATTAAAAAATGAGCTATGGGGCTGGAGAGATGGCTTAGTGTTTAAGCGCCTGCCTGTGAAGCCTAAGGACACCGGTTCGAGCCTCGACTCCCCAGGACCCATGTTAGCCAGATGCACGGGGGGGGGGGGGGCGCACGTGTCTGGAGTTCGTTTGCAGTGGCTGGAGGCCTTGGCACACCCATCCTCTCTCTCTCTCTCTCTCTCTCTCTCTTTGTCACTCTCAAATAAATAAATAAATAAATAAATAAATAAAAATAAACAAATTTAAAAAATGGGCTATGGAACGAAACAGAGAGTTCTCAAAAGAAGAAACACGGATGGCATATAAGGATCTAAAAAAGAAATGTTCTACATCCTTAGTCATCAGGGAAATGCAGATTAAAACTACATTGAGATTCCTCACTCCTGTCAGATTGGCTGCCATCATGAAAACAAATGACCATAAATGCTGGGGAGGATGTGGAAAAGAGGAACCCTTCTACACTGCTGGTGGGAATGCAATCTGGTCCAGCCACTGTGGAAATCAGTGTGGAGGTTCCTAAGACAGCTAGAAATAGATCTACCATATGACCCAGCTATAGCTCTCCTGGGCACATATCCTAAGGACTCATCTCATTACCTCAGAAATACTTGCTCAACCATGTTTATTGCTGCTCAATTTATAATAGCTGGGAAATGGAACCAGCCTAGATATCCCTCAACTGATGAGTGAATAATGAAGATATGGCACATTTATACAATGGAGTTCTACTCAACAGTAAAGAAAAATGAAGTTATGAAATTTGCAGGAAAATGGATGTATCTGGAATGGATTATACTAAGTGTAGTAACCCAGGCCCAGAAAGCCAAGTGTTGCATGTTCTCTCTCATATGTAGATCCTAGCTACTGATGATTGGACTTCTGTGTGAGTAGGAAGAAAACCCAGTAGCAAAGGCCAGTAAGCTAGAAAAGAGATATAAAAGGAAGAGAAAGGAAGGGAGGGAGTACTTAATAGGATGGTATTGTATACATGTAAGTAGAATAGACTAATTGGGTGAAAAGGCCCAAGTGAGGTAAGGGGAAGAGAATGAGTAAAGGAAAGGTGGAGGGAGGGCTAATCAAAATCTAACAGGATATAAATAAATAAATCATATGGACACCTACTTTTCTGTACAATGGAATACTCAGGAGTCATAGATTGTTGCTAGAAATTTTCAGTGCCAGGGATGGGACATCTTCCAGTGAGTTGTTGGCCAGGGAGGTCCCTGATGCCCCTAAAACATTATAAGCCATGGACAAGACCCTTGGTTTCCCACCAGGAATAGATGGTAAGACCCTGTTGCTGAAGACTCCACATACTTGGGCGGCAAGGCCACTGAAAAATTCTGCTGGAACTGAGCTGATAACCTCCTCCATGTAGACCAGCTGACAGAAAGCTGGAAGAAGCCATTCTGCATGCAGTTCAATGGGAGAGAGAGAAATCACCAGTGAAGATACTCAACAGTGGACACTGCAAGCCTTATATTTGGCCAACCAGGCCAAATGAGCCAATGGGTGCAATAGTGGCATGTCTGTCATGGTGGAAACCAACTGTCCTCTAATTGGACTGGAGGCCTGCTTCATGGGAGGGAATACATCCCTGACACTGAAAACTTAAAACAGGGGTAGTCATGAGTCCTAGGGGTGTAAGGTCTGCTGCTGTCCGGCTAAATGTATATACTTTGCTTATCAAACTGCCCAGTAAGCACTTCTCTTAATTTTCATACCCATATATTAATGCTACTCTCACTTTTGGTAGAGAACCTTCTCTTTTCAGATGGCAGTGACCTTGGGATGACTCAGAAGGCATCATGGTGCTGGAAAGAAGTGACAGGAGTGCTTAGCACTGTAATATCTCTATCACACCTTCCAAGGCTCAGGGTATATTGTGGAAGAGGTGGCGAAAAGAATGTAAGAGCCAAAGGAAGGGAAGGACTCCTTACAACGTGCTCCTCCAGACACAAAATGGTCTGGATATCCATGACATCACAGTGCCTGACTCTACCTACACAAGACCATCATAAAAGGAGGAAAAGTTCATGACATCAAAATAAGAAAGATACTGATTGAGAGGGGATGGGAATATGATGGAGAAATGAGTTTCAAAGGGGAAAGCGGGGGAAGGGAGGGCATTACCATGGGATATTGTTTACAATCATGGATGTTGTTAATTTAAAATAAAGAAAATAAAAAAGAGATGGAGAAAGAAAGGTATTAAAAGCTCAATCCAGAAGGGTGTTGACCCACCCTGTCTCATGTAGTTATGCGAAGCTATTTGGCTTTTCTGACATAGGTCTCAAAATTTGTTCCACAGGTTTTTGCCAAAACTTTTAGGGGGTGAATGACCAGTCACTGGTCTTTCAAAAATGTCATGTAGGGGCTGGAGAGATGGCTTAGCAGTTAAAGTACATGCTTTCAAAGCCAAAAGACCCAGGTTTGATTCCCCAGTACACACATAAAGCCACATGTGCAAGGTTGTTCATGCATCTGGAGTTCATTTGTAGCAGATGGAGGCCCTGGGATGCCCATTCTCTCTCTCTGCATCTTTCTCTCTCTTTCACTAACAAAAAAAAAAAAAAAAAAATTAAGGAGGGCATGGTGGTGTACGCCTTTAATCCCAGCACTCGGGAGGCAGAGGTAGGAGGACAGCCATGAGTTTGAGTGAATTCCAGGTCAGCCTGAGGTAGAGTGAGACCCTATGTTGAAAATTCAAAACAAATAAATAAATAAATAAAATAAAAATAAAATGTTATCTAGATTGTGGGAATTAGCATGTTAGCATGGAGTCACAATGGTATAGAATAACTCAAATCCATAGACTCAGCCCCCTTAATAGTCACTAACAAGGAGGTCAAGAATACAGGGCACCACAGTCCATGTTGGCACTTGGTGAATAAATCCAAAGGCCTGACTTCTCCTTGTGGCCATACACACGGAAAAAAAAAAAAAAAAAAAAAAAAAAAAAAAAAAAAAAAAAAAGGAGCTCTAAAGGACGCTCTGGAGCCAAAAGACAAAAGAGATTTGGGAGACATTCCATTCATTATCTTTTGTTTTACAATAGTAGTTATGCATTTTGTTGGGGGACCCATCAGTAAGGGCTTAATTCCATAGACAACATGACAGGAGCTGAGAAGGGTTAAATCTGGGGTCCCATTGGTAAGAGTATATATCTGAGTCCCTAAATAGCATAGACTTCCCTAGACTATATTCTAGTACTGAAGGAGGATAGGAGAAAGCTAGCTTCTATTAGGCAGTTTCAATTTAGAGACTGAAGCCCAGAGAGAACTAGGAAAAACCATCCCATATGCCACCTTGCCCTGGCAAAAGAACAGAACTCTTGGCAGAAATGGAACTTATGTCTGATCGAGAGTGATCTATAGCGCCCTCTGCTGCCCACAGTCTAGCATGCTAGCCCAGGTGGGCTGGCTCTGGCCCTCCAAACCTACCAACCAACTCATAGGATATTCCCCTTGCTTCTAAAGGCTCCTGTCTTCTTCCCAGCATTAATTCTGCCCAGATCCACTCCGCTCTGCTGTTCAGCATTGCCTCTTTTCACTTGGCCACAGGGACACACATGAGTCTAGCTTTCCCCCTTACCCAGCCTGGCTGTGTGTGTGTGTGGGGGGGGGGCGGGGGGGGAGAACATAAAACAGTTTCTTGGTCTGGGGGAACTTTTCTGTTTGCCTTTGCTTTATAGTTTAGGTAACTCCTCACTTTGAGTACATGTATGATTTCCCCCTGGTTTCTGAATCTACCATGTGCATACTTTCCTTATATTCCAGATCTACCACGAGGGTGTTCTCACCAACTCTAGGCCTATTACCTATGTAATTTCTTTAAATTCTGGGTAACCATGAGTGTAACTCTCTTAATTACTCATGTCTTTTCTGAATCTCCTGGTCTCTGCTTTGATATCTGCCCTTCCATTTTTTCCCTTGAGCCTCAACATTTGTCTTTTTTTTTTTCTTTTATTAAAGAGCAGGTGAGAGAGAGAGAGAGAGAGAGAGAGAGAGAAAGAGAGAGAGAGAGAATGTATGTGTGTGAATGGGTGTGTTAGGGCCTCTAGACACTGCAAATGAACTCCAGATGCATGTGCCACCTTGTGCATCTGGCTTTATGTGGGTACTGGGGAACTGAACCTGGGTTCTTGGGCTTTGCAGGGAAGCATCTTAACTGCAAAGCCATCTCTCCAGCCTGTCTTCTTAACTTCTCTAAAAACACATGGCAGAAGCCTAAGCCTGCCTACATGAGCTTCTGGATTCTACTTTCCATGTGCCAGCAACTCTAATTTCTCTTTAAAAGTCTCAGTTTCAGGTGCTGGAAAGACAGCTTAACAGTTTAAGGCACTTGCTTGCAAAGCCAAAGGACCCAGGTTTGATTCTCTAGTACCCACGTAAAGCCAGATAGATGCATAAGGTGATACACGTGTCTGGAGTTTGTTTGCAGTGGCTGGAGGCCCTGGCATGTCCATTCTCTCTCTCTCAAATAAAAAATAAATAAGTAAAATATTGTTTTAAAAAGCTTCAGTATTTCTTAAGTCCATGTGTTTGCAGCTTTATCCTAATTTCTCTTTGAAAGCCTTGGTTTCTCTTAAGTCCAGGTGCTTGTGGCTCTACTCTAGTTTTGCCCCCCAAACCTCAATTTCTTTAAATAAACACCACAAGTTGTGATTTCCCCTCAATAAACAATAACTCATAATTTATCCTTCTTGAGTCCATTTTTATTACCTGTTTATCTAAGGACCCATGTCTGATTCTCCAGGAACCATGTAAGCCAGATGCACATAGTGGCACATGTATCTAGAGTGTTTGCAGTGATTGGAGGCCCTGGCATGCCCATTCTCTTCTCTCTCTCTCCCTCCCTCATTCTTTCATAAATACATAAATAAAGTGCTATGCCACGGCTTAACGATTAATGTGCTTGCTTGCAAAACCTAAGGACCCAGGTTCAATTCCACAGTACCCATGTAAGCCAGATGCACAAGGTGGTACATGCATCTGGAGTTCATCTGCAGTGGCTAGAAACCGTGGCATGCCCATTCTCTCTCTATCTGCCTCTTTCTCTCTCTCAAATAAAACAAATACAATATTTTAAATAAAACATGCTATACCACTTCAGCACTCTTGGCTGCCATGAAGCCGCATACGCCCAACTCTGGCTGGGAGATAGCCTTGGGGCCCCCAGGGACTTCTTTTCTAACTAAATAAAGGTGCCATACAAAGCTATTGCGACTTTAATACAGGGTTAACATATAGAGATTTTTGTTTTGTTTTTTGAGATAGGGTCTCGCTCTATCCCAGGCTTACCCGGAATACACTACATAGTCTCAGGCTGGCCTCGAACCCACAGTGATCTTCCTACCTCTGCCTTCTGAGTGCTGGGATTAAAGGCATGTGCTGCCATGCCTGGTTCAACATATTGAGATTGTTTTTTAAATTTTATTTATTTATTTATTTATTTATTTATTTATTTATTTGAGAATGACAGACAGAGAAAGAGGCAGAAAGAAAGAGAGAGAATGGGCGCGCCAGGGCTTCCAGCCACTGCAAACGAACTCCAGACACGTGCGCCCCCTTGTGCATCTGGCTATCGTGGGTCCTGGGGAATCGAGCCTTGAACCAGGGTCCTTAGGCTTCACAGGCAAGCGCTAAAGTTGCTAAGCCATCTCTCCAGCCTGTCTTCTTAACTTCTCTAAAAACACATGGCAGAAGCCTAAGCCTGCCTACATGAGCTTCTGGATTCTACTTTCCATGTGCCAGCAACTCTAATTTCTCTTTAAAAGTCTCAGTTTCAGGTGCTGGAAAGACAGCTTAACAGTTTAAGGCACTTGCTTGCAAAGCCAAAGGACCCAGGTTTGATTCTCTAGTACCCACGTAAAGCCAGATAGATGCATAAGGTGATACACGTGTCTGGAGTTTGTTTGCAGTGGCTGGAGGCCCTGGCATGTCCATTCTCTCTCTCTCAAATAAAAAATAAATAAGTAAAATATTGTTTTAAAAAGCTTCAGTATTTCTTAAGTCCATGTGTTTGCAGCTTTATCCTAATTTCTCTTTGAAAGCCTTGGTTTCTCTTAAGTCCAGGTGCTTGTGGCTCTACTCTAGTTTTGCCCCCCAAACCTCAATTTCTTTAAATAAACACCACAAGTTGTGATTTCCCCTCAATAAACAATAACTCATAATTTATCCTTCTTGAGTCCATTTTTATTACCTGTTTATCTAAGGACCCATGTCTGATTCTCCAGGAACCATGTAAGCCAGATGCACATAGTGGCACATGTATCTAGAGTGTTTGCAGTGATTGGAGGCCCTGGCATGCCCATTCTCTTCTCTCTCTCTCCCTCCCTCATTCTTTCATAAATACATAAATAAAGTGCTATGCCACGGCTTAACGATTAATGTGCTTGCTTGCAAAACCTAAGGACCCAGGTTCAATTCCACAGTACCCATGTAAGCCAGATGCACAAGGTGGTACATGCATCTGGAGTTCATCTGCAGTGGCTAGAAACCGTGGCATGCCCATTCTCTCTCTATCTGCCTCTTTCTCTCTCTCAAATAAAACAAATACAATATTTTAAATAAAACATGCTATACCACTTCAGCACTCTTGGCTGCCATGAAGCCGCATACGCCCAACTCTGGCTGGGAGATAGCCTTGGGGCCCCCAGGGACTTCTTTTCTAACTAAATAAAGGTGCCATACAAAGCTATTGCGACTTTAATACAGGGTTAACATATAGAGATTTTTGTTTTGTTTTTTGAGATAGGGTCTCGCTCTATCCCAGGCTTACCCGGAATACACTACATAGTCTCAGGCTGGCCTCGAACCCACAGTGATCTTCCTACCTCTGCCTTCTGAGTGCTGGGATTAAAGGCATGTGCTGCCATGCCTGGTTCAACATATTGAGATTGTTTTTTAAATTTTATTTATTTATTTATTTATTTATTTATTTATTTGAGAATGACAGACAGAGAAAGAGGCAGAAAGAAAGAGAGAGAATGGGCGCGCCAGGGCTTCCAGCCACTGCAAACGAACTCCAGACACGTGCGCCCCCTTGTGCATCTGGCTATCGTGGGTCCTGGGGAATCGAGCCTTGAACCAGGGTCCTTAGGCTTCACAGGCAAGCGCTAAACTGCTAAGCCATCTCTCCAGCCCAACATATTGAGATTTTTGACACTCTGTTTCTTTCACGTTTTCTATCTCACTGTAACATAAATTATACTAATTGTGATAAGCTGTTTAAAATTCATGGTAAGCTGGATTCTGAGAAATGGGTTTGTCTCCTTAACTTAGAACTCAAGCAGGTTCAAATCATTGGTAGCCAATTGCCTCTGTGACAAGGAAGGGGAGATTATAAGCAACATATGATTTTGGTTCATCTTTGTATTCTCTCAGCTAAGATCACTAAAGCTTTGTTAAAGTATAGTTTTCAGATTTTGTGAGACAGAGAATAAAGGAACACAAAAAATAAGCAACCCCATCTAACTAGGATTTAGAGCAAGTTGGAATTTTATGATCTAACAATATGTGAACAGGTAACTTGTTACTTGGTATCACAAATAGAATTCAGATTTGTCATTGCTGAATTTATAATTCAGATTTTATAAAGGAAAGACTTTCAAGCCACTAAGATTATTACTGGGAACCCACAAGATTTTCTACTGGGTGTGTTGGCTCATGCCTATCCCAACACTTAAGAGGTAGAAATTGCAGGATCAGGAATTTGAAGCCAGCCTGCCTCTAAACAAGAACAAAAGAAGCACTCTTAATCTCTGAGGCCACTGATTATGTTTTTTTTTAATTTAATTTTTATTTATTTATTTGACAGAGAGAAAGAGGGAGAAAGAGAGGGAGAGAGACAGAGAGAAAATGGGTGTGCCAGGGCTCCAGTCACTGCAAACGAACTCCAGATGTGTGCGTCCCCTTGTGCATCTGGCTAACATGGTCCTGGGAAATTGAACTTGGGTCCTTTGGCTTTGCAGACAAACACCTTAACTGCTAAGCCATCCCTCCAGTCTGTTTTTTTGGTTTTCTGAGGTAGGGTCACACTCTATCTAGCCCAGGCTGACCTGGAATTCACTATGTAGTTCCAGGGTGGCCTCGAACTCATGACAATCCTCCTACCTCTGCCTCCTGAGTGCTGGGGTTAAAGGCACGTGCCACCATGCCCATCCTTAGTTGCTTTTTAATAAAACCAGTTCCAGGTGTGTTAAGTCCATTGATAAGGATATCTCCAGGGCAGTTTATTTTATTTTTTGAGGTAGGGGTTGATCTAGAATTCATATGTAGTCTCAGGGTAGCCTTGAACTCATGGTGATCCTCCTACCTCTACCTTCCAAGTGCTGGGATTAAAGGTCTGTGCCAGCCACCACACCGAACTTCAGTTATCAAATTTTACCTGTATTTACAAATCCATGCTTTTAAAATGTACTTCACAGGATTTATAAAAACAGGTCACTGAGTCTAAAATTCAATTCGCTAATGTTTTGCTCATGATGACAAGTTATAAAAACTGTCTTAAAAATGTCTACTCAAGTTGGTGATAACTTAGGTTTTTTTTTTTTTTTTTAGTTTTTCGAGGTAAGGTCTCACTCTAGTCCAGGCTGACCTGGAATTCACTATGTAGTCTCAGGGTGGCCTTGAACTCATGGCGATCCTCTTACCTCTGCCTCCCAGGTGCTGGGATTAAAGGCGTGCGCCACCACGCCCGGCTAACTTAGGTTTTTATAAAAGAAATAGTCTAACTTCATTCATTGTACCCTTTGCTCTTACTTAAGGAGACAAGGAATTTTCCCCATCTTCTGATAATCTGTGTGCTTTCTCAAGTTTTGTGAAACTACATTCTCAATTCCTGGGTCAAAGTAAGTTAACCCTGAGTTATAATGCTGGAATTTTTTATTTATAAACAATGTAATTTAAACATAAACTATTAGATATCTAGTCAAAGCTCCATCTATTTTATAGTTATGAGCAACAAAATGGCAAAACATAAAATTGCTTTATGGTAATCAAAGTGTCTATAACATATACCAGATTAATTGTTAATTGTTATCCAATATTAAGCCCCAAACACTGTCTCTTAAGACAGATTTGTCGAGGGCTCTATTAAAGCCAAATTGGTTTAGTTCAACAATGACCAGGTTTGGCTCTATTGTTATATATCAAACAGTTTACCTCTCAAGCCATAGTCTCTGCTCCAAGACATAAACTCATGCTCAAGTGATGTTCATCTGAGAAAATGGTCTCGAGCTATCCAATGTTCTGTTTCCAACCTTCCCCATGGTATGTTTTCAAACACAGATGCCAAGATTTTTTACTGTCTTGTCTTTTCCTGACAGAGTTTCCAAGTCAAATCTGTAGATTTAGATTTGCCAGTATACGTATAGCTACTGGATACTTAAAAGGATGCTTGCTTTCTATGCTTTAGATATGGCCTACACTATCACAGGATAACTAAACTTAGATGTTAGACAGAATGACTTTAGACTCTTGGGCCATTCTTTAACACTCTTCAAGGTTGGCGTAACATTTTTCTTAGTGTTTTATTTTATTTTTAAATTTTTAAAAAATTTTTATTTATTTATTTATTAGAGAGAGCGAGCAAGAGAAAGAGAGAGAATGGGCATGCCAGGGCCTCCAGCCACTTCAAACGAACTCCAGACACATGTGCCCCCCTGTGCATCTGGCTTACGTGGGACCTGGAGAATCGAACTGGGGTCCTTAGGCTTTGCAGGCAAATGCCTTAACTGATAAGCCATCTCTCCAGCCCTTGTTAGTGTTTTACTAACCATATGTAGCAGTCAAAGCCAATTGGAATCACTGGAGCTAAAAAGGCCAGTATCTTGGCCTCTGCTCCCAGGTCAAAAGGCCATAGATGATGAGACTCTTCTAATACATTTTGCACTGGCCATCTGGTAAGTCACCTGTCTTCCTGATCAGAGAGGACATGGAGACCTGGAAAAAATTGGTGTCCAATCTGCAATAGGAGAGTCACAAAAGACAAAAATTGGTCCCCCAGGTTTCTCAAAAGAGGGGAGGCCACTTGACCACCATGGCCCTGGCTCATGCTAACAGATAACACCAGTACTGGAGAAGCCATAGTGCTCCTTCCAGGTCCCTAGAGTCTCCCTTGAAGAGCCATTATTGATCTCCAAAATTACATTTTTGATTAAATTTTGGCTACCTGCTTGGTCTTAAACATTCAGTGAGAAATGTTTAACCCCAAAATAAAGGGATACATCAAATATTATATGCATAGCCTGTTAAGTCTACCAGAAATGAATAGGGACACAGAAAGAGCTCTCCAAAAGGGGAAACTTTAAAAACTTTAAATATTCATGCTAAAAATATTTAATTCTAAGTATTTCTCCTTAGGATGTTTCTCTGCTGACTTCAAATGATAGGATGGTTAAGTCTTTGATGTTAGGCTATACCAGTGAGCTTGCCTCTCCTGTCAATTTATAATGAGATGAATCAATTAGGTGTGGTTTCTCTTAATAGTCCTATGAGGAAAGATGGTTAACACTGCTCCTAGATTTAAGGGTTCTAATTTGTTTACATGTTCTTTAAAGATGGTCTAAAATTTCCATATAGGGACTTAGAATTAAATCTAAATCTAACTGCAGCTTAAATTAGACATAGGTAAAATCCTGTCCTGAGTGCCATAAGATCCAAAGCACAGGTGTAATTCACTTTCTCTGGAAAAAGGTTTAACCTCATTAGACAGGTAAGACTCTGTCACCTTATTTATCACAAATGAATAAAATTCTCATTCATTTTAAATTTTGTAGGTTAAAAACAAATAGGCAATCTCAAAATAAGACAAGGAATACAAGGATGCTTAACTCTCTGCTCTGTCATTTCCTCTTGTTCTTGCTTATATCAATGGGTGATATAAAATCTATAGGTATATGCTGGTATAGGACAAATCTGGTTGTCACCTTTCCTAGATTACATTTAAAGAGAGTTTCTGGTGACATAAATGATAAAACAGGAAACCAACAAAATCCTAAGGTATGTTGGCCCCCTCTCTAGTAGTTCTAGCTCCACAATAAGGGAGAACAATCATAGGTATCAAGATGGTTATTTCCAAATCTGGGACACATATATGTGGATGATTCTAACCAAAGATCACTTAAGCCAAAAGGCTTCCTTATGCTGGGAACAATGATGATATCCTTCTAACTTATGCCAGAACATCATTATCCTCCAACCATCAGAATGGTTTGCTAATGAATGGGCCCTGAGGCCAGAAGTACATTGGGTAGCCCCTAATGGCACCCAGTGGCTTTTTGTCCCTGGCTACCCCCAGGATGGATTGGAAGGTGTACTCTGAGATTTTCTTGGATAGAAGGGCAACAAATGAAACCTTATAGTGCCTACCTATTTTACCTGTATTTAAACATCTATGGACTAGGAGCATTTTTCAATGTTATGACCATTTAGTCTCTGTTTTTATTCTATCTATTGGCTTAGAAGATGTCATCTGACACACAGAAACTTACTAAATCTACCCAAAGGGCTTTAAATGACACAGCTGAGAGAATCTCTCTTCTTTTTTTTTTTTTCCCCCTGAAATTGGGGCTCGCTGTAGCCCAGGCTGACCTGGAATTCACTACGTTGTCTCAGGGTGACCTCAAACTCATGGTGATCCTCCTACCTCTGTCCCCCCAAGTGCTGGGATTAAAGAATCACCCTTCTTAATTTTGAGGTTCAAATAATGAAAAAGGTAATTATACAAAATCACAAGGCTTTAGACATCCTTCAAAAGCCCAGGATGATATGTGTGCCATTCTTAACAAGTCTGTTAATATCTCATCTGCTTTAAAAAACTGACAGAAACAGATTCAGACCATATCAGACACTACTGTGCCATTCAGTAAATAGTTCTGGGAGTAGATCTCAGGTTTTTCATGGTGGAAAAAGATTATATTCATAATCTTCATAGTTATTCTGTTGATTTTTAGACCCTGTATACTTAAATGCTGTTTTAACTTTATCTCTCCTTGTTTACAGTCAGCTCACACTAAGATGGTTCTGAGACAATCTAACTCCATCTACCTAGGTTCCCTTGATCACTTTCCAAAGGCCTAAAAGTTTGTAAGAAAAAGGCCTCCAGTTTGCTATATGTCCACTTACCTTTAACTCTTTGCTTTTACTTTCTATCCAACCTGTTTTTTTGTTTTTGTTTTTGTTTCTGTTTTTGGAGGCAGGGTCTCGCTCTAGCCCAGGCTGACCTGGAACTCACTAGGTAGCCTCCCAAGTGCTGGAATTAAAGGTGTGTACCATCACACCCAGCTCTCCCCAACATTTTTTCCAGGACTGTCTTTTTACATTCCACTAATAAACTTTCAGGGTCCCTTAGATAGCCCCACTGGAGAAGTTTCCCAGTTGCCACACTCAATGACACCATTGAGCTTTAAGAAGCCAGTTAGGGTTACTTCTTCAGAGTGGGGATTGAGACAATTGAGGGTGACTGGACCCCAAAAGTAAAAAGCAGGAATGTTTTGGGTCCTATCCTTGCAGTTTCCACTTTGCTAGAGATCAAAAAATCTGGCTTCTCCTTATTTATTACCTAAAGGAGTTATATAGACCTTTCCCCATAAACAACAGGACCCTCCCTGGGAAGGAGCATTCCTGGAAGGTTTAAATCTGATCCTGAAACTGGGGTTAGTTAAGCTTAGTCCCAAAACTTGGTGTCAGGCTGGAGAGATAGCTTAGTGGTTAAGGTGCTTGCCTGTGAAACCTAAGGACCCAGGTTCTATTCTCCAGGTTCCACGTAAGCTAGATGCACAAGGTGGCACATGTATCTGGAGTTCGTTTGCAGTGGCTAGAGGGACTGGCATGCCTATTCTCTTTCTCCCCCCGCCAAATAAAAATAAATTAACTAAAAAAAAAAAAACACCCTAAAACTTGGTGATGTGGCTAGTTAGCTCAGTCCCCATTCAGAATCTATAAATAACACCAATTTGGGTCATAGTGTGGGCTTTACGCTTTCTTACTTCCCTCAGGGTGGGATCTCTCTGTACTTCTTCCTCTTTCCTACTCTCTCTCTTTTAAGATTTATTTTTATTTATTTATTAGAGAGAGGGAGGGAGAGAGAGTGAGTGAGAATGGGCATGTTGGAGCCTCTAGCCACTGCAAACGTCCAGACACATATGCCACCATGTGCATCTGGCTTATGTGGGACCTGGAGAATTGAACCTAGGTCCTTAGGCTTCACAGGCATGCGCCTTAACCACTAAGCCATTTCTCCAGCCCTCTTTCCCTCTCTTAATCTAATACAGTATCTCTAAACCTTAAAAAACAATAAAGAGACTTGGATGAGGACTAAGGGTGTTAACTCAGACAGCACTTGCCTAACATGTGGAAGGCCCTGGTCTTGAATATTGTAGTAAGCAGGTATAGGTGCTATCTAAATGAATCAAGAAATACAATACTGACATTAACACCAGACTAATGTCAACTCTGCATGCACGTATTTATATACAGATGAGCAGTGCCACAGTGGGATCCTCTCTTCTATTGTTTGTCCCAGATTCTGAGGCTCACACACTGTTTAGAAGGTTAAGAATAAGGCAAGGTAGCCTTCTTATTAATAATGAGAAGGCAAGCCCTTAAACAGAAAGAGCTGCTACAAAGAGGGTTACGTGACTAAAGCTCAGTATGCCAGCCTCACTTATTGTCCTTTCTCCTCTTAAGCATACGGCTAAAGTTAAGCTGATGTTGCTGTACCTGTAGAGTTGCTCTCACAAATGGTTTCAGTGGCCCTTGGCCATCATCTCCACCTGGGCCTCCTAAAGTCTCCTGACAGCCCATGTGCTGTCCCTGCAAGTTCTGTTCACGCAGTGGCTCCCTCCAGGGTTTAGTTTTGGTTACTGGTTCAAACCAAGAGACACCAGGGCCATAACTCTTGGGCAAGTTTTCTTTCTGAGATCCAGACTTCATGTTCCCCACAGGCACAAACCATGAGACTCCTATAAGAAAAATTGTCAATAAGAAAAAAAATTGATTTTATTACCCCACTTAATTCTCACCAAAAACATGCATGTAGAGCCAGGTGTGGTGGTACACACCTTTAATCCCAGCACTTGGAAGGCAAAGGTAGGAGGATTGCTTTGAGTTCAAGTCCACCCTGAAACTACATAGTGAATTCCAGGTCGGTCTGGATTACAGCAAGATCCTACCACAAAAATACAAAAAAACACACACACAAAAACATGCATGTAAAACCACCTTGCAGGGGGCTCATCTATCAAGGGTGACATCTCCAAGGGTTACCTTAAGTGTATCTTATAACTGCAGGTTTGACTCTCTAAATGTAGCTTCAGATACTCTCAAAATTTGCCAATGTGGTGGCTGGGGGTAGACAGAGTCACTTAGAAGCAAAGAATCTTAGCACTGGAAGATAGGTAATTCATTCTTTTTTTCTGTTCCAAAACTTAGAAACTTCAGAATAAAAAGATAAAAACAAAGGAACAAAAAGAAACTGACCTTCACAGGAATTCTTGTTTTTCCTTAACTTTTTCTCTCCAGGATTATTAGCCAAGAACATTTTCTCTTCAACAATTTCTTCTGACCAAGAAGTCATATCACTGTCCTCTTCTAATCTGGCCTCACTAGAACTTGGAGTTGGGAAAGTTACCCCAACATCCCGGGTATGTTTTTTGGCACCAGTCACAATCTCCAAGTTACCTGAGAGGGGAGACAGATGTGTCTGGGAGCAGCTTAGGGACAGACTCTCCAAGTCAGCAGGTGAACCCTTTTTAAAGACCCAAAGATATGTTGCATTTGGTAGGGAAGAAAGGGAGAAGAGACAAGACAGAGATGTAAAAAGAGGGAAGAACAGAGCCAGGCGTGGTGGCGCACACCTTTAATCCCAGCACTAGGGAGGCAGAGGTAGGAGGATTGCCGTGAGTTCGAGGCCACCCTGAGACTCCAAAGTGAATTCCAGGTCAGCCTGGGCTAGAGTGAGACCCTACCTCAAAAAAAATAAAAATAAAAAGAAGTGGCTATTATTTTTCCCCTTCCTTCCGTCCTTCCATCCTTCCGTCCTTCCTTCCTTCCTTCCTTCCTTCCTTCCTTCCTTCCTTCCTTCCTCCTCCCTCCCTCCCTCCCTCCCTCCCTCTCTCTCTTTCTTTCTTTCTTTCGAGGTAGGGTTTCAGTCTAGCCCAGGCTGACTTGAAATTCACTACGTAGTCTCAGAGTAGCCTTGAACTGACAGCAATCTTCCTACCTCTACCTATCAAGTGCCAGGATTAAAGATGTGTGCCACCACGACCAGCTTGACTTTTCTTTTTAAATTATGTATCTTAGAGATCTTTCAATATCAGTACAGATACAGCTTCCGCATTCTATGCAGAATTTATTTGGAAGTACACTAATTTAACCATTGAGTTATTAATAAAGTTGATTTTACTTCTCTGCTAAAACAAGCAATACTTAAATGCTTATTTTTTTTTTTTTTTGTCATTTTGCACATATCCAAGCATACCTAAGTGGCTAAATTCCAAAAGCAAAAATGCTGGGTCAAAGTAATTTTAATGGAAACTCTTAAACTGCTTCTCACAGGGGTTGTATCATTTATAACACCACTACGAGGATGCTCATTTCTCTATACTCTTGCATTTTTGCAACTTACAGGTGAAAAATGGCATCTAAATATACAACTACTTTTAATATTCCTTTTGTTATTATGAGTGAGGTTGAATATTTAATATGTTTGAGAGTCAATTTTATTTCAGTACAAAAGTTTTAATTCAAGAGATTTACCTGCTTGGACTCCTTTGTTTAACATGTGTACATTTTGTTCATTATAAAGAGCAGAGTTCAAGCTCAAGACACTACTGCTAGATGAGACACAGTCAGAAGAAATCATACTGTTTGCCACCTGGAAAAACAAAAAAGGACCCAGTTTAGTTACTTATAATCAGTGGCATAGTTACCCACAGAATAAACCAGCCTACAAGTTCCCAAGAGCCTTTTCTTCTTATTTTTAAAATTTGTTTATTTGAGAGAGCGAGCGAGCGAGCGAGCGATTGCGTGCAAGAGAGAGACAGACAGAGAATGAGCGTCTCAGGGCCTCTAGCCACTTAAAAGAAACTCCAGACACATGCACCACCTTGTGCAGCTGGCTTATGTGGGCCCTAGGGAATTGAACCTGGGTCCTTTGGCTTTGCAGGCAAACGCCTTAACTGCTAAGCCATCTCTCTAGCCCAAAAAATTATTTTTTTAAAGCACCTTATGGGCTGGAGAGTTGGCTCTGCAGTTAAGCGCTTGCCTGTGAAGCCTAAGGTCCCTGGTTCGAGGCTCAATTCCCCAGTACCCACGTAAACCAGATACACAAGGGGGCGCATGCATCTGGAGTTCATTTACAGTGGCTGGAGGCCCTGGAACATCCATTCTCTCTCTGTCTCTTTGTCTGTCTGTCTGTCTGTCATACTCAAACAAATAAATAAACAAAAAATTAAAAAATTATAAAAAAAGCAACTTAGGTTAGAACCCTGGAGAAAATATTAGACATTTGAAAATAAGAAACAGAAAGGTAAGCATAGCAGACTTTAGAAATGATCACCAATCTAATCACCTACAAGCATTTAAAAGCCAAGAATCAGCAAATTTCAGCCATGATTTGGTAAAAAAGGCAAGAGACATCACCAGGTTAGCCTTATTTTCCTACCAGAGATGGTCATTAGCAGACCAAAAAAAAACAAAACTGTGTAGAAGCCGGGCATGGTGACACATACTCCTTTTAACCCCAGCACTTGAGGAGGCAAAGGTAGTAGGACCACAGTGAGTTCAAGGCCAGCCTGAGACTACATAGTGAATTTCAGGTCAGCCTGCGCTACAGTGAAAGCCTATCTAGAAAAGTCAAAACAACCCCCCCCCCCGCCACCAAAAAGAACCAAAAAACCAACCAACCAACAAACAAAAAAAAATGTGCAGCATATACCTATATTTGAACAAAATGACAAACCATCTCATGGCAAGTCTGAGAATCAGATGGAATTATATGGATTAAAATGATCTGCTAAACTTACTCTAATATTTCAACACACAGCGAGGCCTTTACTGACTGAGTGGCATATCCTGCATGTGACAACAAACATTCGCTAAGCATCTACTGTGCTTCTGGGTTTGACCATAATCTTTTTTCATGCTTGTCAAATCAATGTTTTGGAGAGGTGGAAGGTAGAATTTCTATATAATGAACATCTAGGAATGCATGAATGGCTGGCAGTTTCCCAAATAACAACAGGAATGATAGGCCAAATCAAACAAAAGGATGTTTAGTATAAGGGTAATTATAAAGGCTTGAACATGACACAGATAGAATGGTAGCAACATGGATGCAGTAAAGAAAATCTCTATGCCTGGATTCCTAAGACCTGAGCCAGGTGCATGTGCCACTTTGTAGCTTTACATGGGTACTGAGGACTTGAATCTGGGTCATGAGGCTTTGCAAGCAATTGCCTTTACCCACTAAGCCATTTCTCCAGCTCAGAAAAAAAAAAAATTAGTCTAGACTTTTTCACTACTCGTCATTTGTACTTCAAACAATCATTGTAATATAAAAAGACAAATGATACAGCAATTAATTTGAAATCACATATATTAAACTAATAACAGAATATATGGCTGTTATGAACAGACATCACTTGATCTTACTCAAAAGCTAAGAAGTGATCTCAGAATAGATAAAACATAACTGAACAGAAAGACAAAGACCTAATTTGAAAATGGGCAAAACATCTGAAAAGCCTTTCCACCAAAGAAGATATGAATGACCAATAGGCACATGAAAAGATGTTCAATGTCAGCAGTCACTGGGAAAATATAGGTTAAAATCCCAATGCAGAGCTGTGGAGATGGCCTAGTGGTTATAGGTGCTTGTTTGCAAAGCCTGCTGGCTCAGGTTCAATTCCTCAGCAGTGGCCCATGAATCTGGAGTTTGTTTGCAGTGGCAAGAGTCCCTGGACATACATTCATTCTCTCTCTCTCCTTTCCTCTCAAATAAGTAAAAAAATATAAAAAGACACATGGAACCATCACACTCGCCTCAAGCTATGGATTGCTCCAGACCCCCCTGAAGTTTCCACTATACCCCCACTATACCAATGGACCTCTAGAGGACCTTAATCCCATCAGTTGAAACCCAAGATAAGTTTCTTCCTCTGGTATTCAAGGTGCTTAAAAGTGAGCCACCCTAGACCTAATTTGGTGCCACCATACTTTGATATAGTGCTGACAATTGTCTTTCTGATTTTCTTCTTTGATAAGTTAATTCCTTGCCACTTCTAATACTTCAGTCTTTTATGTTACTAATAGTCCTTTGTATGTGTTTTAGATACAGTTCCAAATGCCAAAAATTCAAGAGACACTCCAGTACCCAAAAGCTGATCACCATGGGCTCCTAAGTAGCACTCCCTCCTGAGAGAATCTGATTGCTGTGGCCTAATATCGCCCCCTATCAGCAGTTTAGAGTAGTCATCACCCCATTTCCCAAAACACTTCTGAGAGGGGGGACTGAAACACTACTGGACTGTTTTCTTGGTTAGGCAGAAAAGACAGGGAAGAGCTGGAGGGCTGGCTTAGCAGTTAAAGTGCTTGCCTGTGAAGCCTAAGGACCCATGTTCGATCCCCTAGTACCCATGTAAGCCAGATGCACAAGGTGGTACATCTGGAGTTCATCTGCAGTGGAGAGAGGCCCCGGTGTGCCCATTCTATCTGCCTCTCTCTCTAATAAATAAAAAAAAATTTAAAAACTTGTATTAAAAAAAGATAGGGTGCTGGAGAGATGGCTTAGCAGTTAGGTATTTTCCTGCTCAATTCCCCACCACCCACATAAGCCAGATGCACAAGGTGGCACATGCATCTGGAGTGGCTGGAGGCCCTGGCACACCCATTCTCTATTTGCCTCATCTTTTTTTTTCCTTGTAATGTTAAGTTGAAACTATGTGTATACATCATGTGTTGGTACGATGAGTTCCCTCCTCCCTGCCCCCACTCCACTGAGGGCCCTCCTTATTGGGATTGCTGTTATTCACCATGGCCTTGTGGATTATAAATTGTGAGAGCAGAAGTCAGTCATTGTGGGTGGGGGGTGGGCAATGCCACTGGCTATTCTATTCTACCCTGTGGATTTTACATTCTTTTTTTTTTTTTTTACTTTACTTTATTTTATTTTTTAAACATTTTACATGATCATAAAAAATATCTCCTGGTAATACCCTCCCTCCCCCCTTCCCCCCTTTGAAATTCCATTCTCCATCGTATCCCCTCCCCATCTCAGTCTCTCTTCCATTTTGATGTCATGATCTTTCCCTCCTCTTATGATGGTCTTGTGTAGGTAGTGTCAGGCACTATGAGGTCATGGATATTGAGGCCATTTTATGTCTGGAGGGAGCACGTTGTAAGGAGTCCTTCCCTTCCTTTGGCTCTCACATCCTTTCTGCCACCTCTTCTGCATTAGACCCTGAGCCTCGGAAGGTGTGATGTATGCACACAGTTTCTACTTAATAAAAAACGTTACAAGGAAAAAAAAAAGAAGATGAGGCAAATAGAGAGAGAATGGGTGTGCCAGGGCCTCCAGCCACTCCAGATGGATGTGCCACCTTGTGCATCTGGCTTATGTGGGTGCTGGGGAATTGAGCAGGAAAATATCTAACTGCTAAGCCATCTCTCCAGCACCCTATCTTTTTTAAATACAAGTTTTTAATTTTTTTTTATTTATTAGAGAGAGGGGCAGATGGTACTCTAGTCACTTCTTTCCAGCACCATGACACCTTCTGAGTCATCCCAAGGTCACTGCCATCTGAAAAGAGAAGATTCTCTACCCAAAGTGAGAGTAGCATTAATATAAGGGTATGAATATTAAGAGAAGTGCTTACTGGGCAGTTTGATAAGCATAGTATATACACTTATCCAGACATCAGCAGATGTTACACCCCTAGGGCTCATGACTACCCCCGTTTTAAGTTTTCAGTATCAGGGATGTATTCCCTCTCATGGAGCGGACCTCCAGTCCAATTGGAGGGCAGTTGGTTTCCACCATGATAGACATGCCACTATTGCACCCTTTGGCTCATTTGGCCTGGCTGGCCAATTATAAGGCTTGCAGTGTCCACTGTTGAGTGTCTTCACTGGTGGTATCTCTTTCTCCGATTGCACTGCATGTAGAATGGCTTCTTCCAGCTTTCTGTCAGCTGGTCTATATGGAGGATGTTATCAGCTCAGTTCCAGCAGGATTTCTCAGTGGCCTTGCAGCCCATATATGTGGAGTCTTCAGCAATAGGGTCTTACGATTGATTCCTGGTGGGAAACCAAGGGCCTCGGCAATGGCCTATAATGTTTTGGGAGCATCAGGGACCTCCCCTGGCCAACAACTCACTGGAAGGTATCCCATCCCTGGTACTGAAAATTTTCTAGCAACGATCTACGGCTCCTGAGTGTTCCATTGTCCAAAACCGGAGGATTCCATATGATTTATCTGCATCCTCTTAGATTTTGATTAGCCCTCCCTCCACCTTTCCTCTACTCATCTTCTCTTTATCAAATAAATAAAAATAAAAAATATTTTAAAAACAGATAGGGAAAAAGGAGTTCTTAGTAACCCAGGATGGCAAAGGGAGAGGTGACTACACCTCCTCCTTCTTGCCCTAGGTTAATTTTCCTGATGGTGGGTTGGCATGGCAAGCTTCCTGGGCCCTGTGCAGTACTTAATGCACTGTGAACTAATCAGCAACTTACACCTTCATTCAAGCTGACCAATCATACACTTGGAATGGGCAGGATTTCCCATTCAATAAAAGTTTGGTTCCCATGAATCTATAGGTTTTGCCATCTCTGGAAGACCCCTCCTCACAGAGGAGTCTGCTTCCCTGGCCGCCCCCTAGCTCTGAAATAATTTGTAAAACTTTTTATTTATTTATTTGTAAACAGAGAGAGAGAGAGAGAGAGAGAGAGAGTGTTGAGACAGACAGAATGAGCACAGCAGGGCCTATAGTGACTGCAAATGAACTCCAGATACATGTACCCGTTTGTGCATCTGACTTTACTGGGTACTGGGGAGTCGGACCCAGGTTGTAAGGCTTTGTAGACAGCTATTATAACTGCTGATCCATCTCTCCAGTCCTAAACTTTATTCTTTACTACCAAAATGTACAGATAAGAACACTCAACATGCTGCATGCAGTCATTTAAAAATGGTATAGCCACTTGTATAAACATTGGCAAATTCTTTAAAAATTAAATTAAAAAGGGACTTCTGGTCAAGATGGCGTCCACCTAACTGCACCTCACCTCCTAGGGAAGGAAAGGCAGGACATTTAGGATTCACTGGGTCTTTTAGGGGTGAGCAGACTCTAACAGACCTCCAGCGGGAGGTCGCAGAGGTGCAAAGTAGGGAATCCACTGATTCCTATGCTCTCGGGTAGCCCACCAGTCCCCCAATCCCCTCAAGCAGCTATCCTAACCATAGTCCCAGCTGCAGGTTCCTCCTGCACTAACCGCAGGCTAAGGGGACCAAGGCCAGGAAGCTACCATAGCTCCATGCATGCCTCCCACTCACTGCCTCCGTGCCCCGCCCCCGTGCTCGGACCCCAGCCAGCAGGCTAGCTTTTCCCCAGGGGATCTCCAGGCTTGAATGCTGTCCTACCAGGCCCCCGCCCCCGTGTGGCAGACCCAGGCCAGAAGGCTAGTGTTCCCTCATGGGACCTCCATGCAGGAACACTATCCCACTCGCCACCGCCCCCCAACCCCGCTGGGCGGACCCAGGCCAGCAGGCTACTGTATCCCCAGGGGACCTCTATGCACAATGCTTTCCCACTCTGCCACCCTCCACCTCCATAAACGGAACAGGTCAGAAGGCTAGCACTCCCCTTGCTGCCACCAGGGACCTCCACATGCCACTGCCCCTCCATGCATGGACCCAGGCCAGCAGGCTAAGGTCCCTCCCTCCCTAGGCTCTCCCACCACAGGGGACCTCCATGACCCCCCCCCGTCCATGTCACCTGACCCACAGCAGTCCATATCCCCACCCTGCACTGTCACAGGACCCGGAAGTCCCATCCGCCCCCTGCTACAGGGTCCCAAGGGACCCACTGTCCCAACCCTTCACCCTTCAGATTTGCAGAACCACCACACATTCCCATCCTTCTCCCCTCCACAGCCCAGCCACAACACCAGTCTGTTTTGTCCAATTCCCCCCTAACCCCAAACCCCTTGGGCCACCCGACCACACATTCCCATATCCGAATCATGGAACAACAAGCTCCTTCATCAGGTCCCTGGACCCCACCAGAGCCCCACGGGCTCCTTCTCTCTGAGCAGGCAGGCCCCATTGCCATCAGAAGCCTAGTGGAAGCAAACATAAAAGAGAATAATCACTGAAGACACTTCAAGGGTAGACTACAGCTTCCTCCTAAATTAAATAAGACTCATACACTGTGATGGGAAGACCATAGCGCAAAAGGAGTAACATGAAAAATCAAATGCAAGTAAATCCAACAAGATTGCCTAGTCCCACAATGGATGTCTATAATCAAAACACGGAAGAGACAACAGGATCAGAAACCCAAAATGAAGATAAATGCTATGCAACCCTGACCAAGCAAATAGCAGAACTTGCAGAAAAGCAACAAAGGGCTGATAATCATATGAATGCTGTCCTTGCTAGATTAGACCTAATAGAAAAGAACCAGAAAGGGTTCCTAAGACAGTTAAATGATCTGAAAGAGAGTGAAAAAAAAGGATGACCTCAATAACCAGTGAGCTAAGCTCACTGAAGGCATACAGAAATGCAAGGATGAAGCCGGGAGTGGTGGCACACGCCTTTAATTCCAGAACTTGGGAGGCAGAGGTAGAAGGATCATCAAGAGTTCGAGGCCACCCTGAGACTACATAGTTAATTCCAGGTCAGCCTGGACCAGAGTGAGACCCTACCTCGAAAAACCAAAAAAAAAAAAAAAAAAAAAAGTAAATAAAAATAAAAAATAAAAATAAAAGCAAGGATGAATTCCAAGAAGCATTAAGAAAATCATAAAATGACGTGAATAGGGAACTTGACAGAGGGATGGAAACTATACATTAAAAAGCAGTAGAAAATACAAACCAAATTGAACAAGCCCAAAAACTCTATAGAAGCTCTCAAGAACAAGAGTCAGCCATGTAGAGGATAGGAACTCCAAACTGGAAGACAAAACAAAAGAAACAGTTTGTGAGTCCAAAAGTTCAAATAAGTTCAAACGTTTTTGTGAAAAGAACATGAGGGGTCTGTGGGATACCCTTAAGCTTCCCAAAATTCGGATCATGGGAATACCAGAAGAGGATGAAATTCAGACGAAAGGCATGAAGAACTTATTCAACAAAATTATCGAAGAAAACTTTCCCACTCTCTCAAAAGAAAGTCCCATCAAGTTATAAGAAGCTCCAAACAGAACTCCAAACAGACTGGACCAAAGGAGAAATTCTCCAAGACATATTAAGACTCTAAACATTGATACCAAAAAGAAAGTTCTAACAGCACCCAGGGAGAAACAACACATTACATATAAAGGTAACTCCATCAGAATTACTTCAGACTTCTCAATGGAAACCCAGAAAGCCAGAAGGGCCTGGAATGAAACACTGCAAAGTCTAAGAACCTGTGGCTTCCAACCCAAACTACTTGACCCAGCAAAAGTATCCCTCATAATAGATGGTGTAAGAAAAACTTTCCACAATAAAACACAGCTTTACAACTACAAGGAATTCTCCACAAAGAAGAGGCAAATAATCTCAAGTGCCTACAAGAAGCGGATCACAATAAGCAAACTCAGAGAAGGCACAAAAAACTACAAAGTCCAAGAAAACACTAAACCACATAAACACCACAGTATGGCAGGGAATAAATCAAACCTCACAGTCATTACCCTAAATATTAATGGCCTTAATTCACCTATCAAAAGACATAAGCTTACTCTGAGAGTCTTGAGAGCCACACCTAACGCCTTAAGCTCCTACCCTGAAGTTATATAACATCAGATAGACTGATACACCAAAAATCAAGACAATATAAATCCACCAAAAAGTATTAATGCATCAGAAATGACCTCCAGTGACAACAAGTTAGAGGAAATGCATGAGAAAGATTTCAAAAGAATGACTATAAATATGTTTAAAGAAGTCAAAGAAGAAATCAAAGGAATGAAAGAGGAAATCAAAGGAATCAAAGAAAACACAGGACACCAATTTAATGAAATAAAGAAGTCAATACTAGACATAAATAAGGAAATAGAAATAATAAAGAAAAACCAGTCAGAATTACTAGCAATGAAGAACACAGTTAATGAAATAAAAAACTCTGTAGAAAATCTCACCATTAGAATGGATGAAGGAGAGGACAGAATATCTTAAGCTAGAAGACCAGGTGGCAGATCTAATACAGTCCAACAAACAGAAACACAAACTAATAGAAAAGAATGAGTGGGAATTTCAAGATATTCGGGACTCTATGAAAAGATCAAACATAAGAATTCAGGGCATAGTAGAAGGAGAAGAATTTCACTCCAAAGGCATAGTAGGCGTCTTCAACAAAATCATAGAAGAAAACTTCCTCCAAATTGGGAAAGAGGTGCCAATGCAGATGCAGGAAGCCTTTAGAACACCAGCCAGACAAAACCTGGAAAGAACCTCTCCTCGCCATATAATTATCAAACTACCAAACACACAAACCAAAGAAAAAATATTGAAAGCAGTCAGAGAGAAAAATCAAGTTACCTACAAAGGCAAGCCTATCAAGATTACAGCAGATTACTCAACACAAACCTTAAAAGCCAGAAGGGTGTGGAGTCATGTATTCCAAGTCCTGAAAGATAACAACTGTCAACCAAGGTTACTTTATCCTGCAAAACTATCCATTCAAATAGACGGAGAAATAAGGACATTCCATGACAAAAGCAAGCTAAAGGAGTATTTGAAGACAAAACCAGCTCTACAGAAAATACTTGAAAGAATCCTCCATGCTGAAGAAAAAGCACACATATAAGGAACCTGGAAAAAACAAATACTCAAATACTAATTAACACAAGACAGCAAAGGTAAAACTGGAAGAACTACAAAAAAATGGCAGAAATGAACACACACCTTTCAATATTATCTCTTAATATCAACAGCCTCAATGCTCCAACCAAAAGACATAGGTTCGCAGACTGGGTTAAAAAGCAGGATCCTTCAATTTGTTGCCTCCAAGAAAATCACCTTTCTACAAAGGATGGACACTATCTTAGGGTGAAAGGTTGGAAAATGGTGTTTCAAGCAAATGGACCTAAAAACAAGCAGGGGTTGCTATCCTAATATCTGACAAGGTAGACTTCAGTGCAACATTAGTTAAGAAAGATAAAGAAGGTCACTTTATATTGATTAAAGGCACCCTCCAACAGGAGGACATTACAATCCTAAACATATATGCTCCTAACATGGGGGCCCCCAACTTCATCAAACAAACACTATTAGAACTAAGGTCACAGATAACACCAAACACAGTGGTAGTGGGTGACTTCAACACCCCAGTCTCATCAATTGACAGGTCATCCCGGGAAAAAATAAACAGAGAGGCATCTGCACTAAATGAGGTCATAGAAGGAATGGACCTAACAGATATCTACAGGACATTTTATCCCAATGCTGCAGAATATACATTCTTTTCAGCAGCACATGGAACATTTTCTAAAATAGACCATATATTAGGACACAAAACAAATCTTAACAAATACAGGAAAACTGAAATAATTCCTTGTATTCTATCTGACCACAATGGAATGAAACTACAAATCAATAGCAAGAAAGGCTATAGAGCACATACAGAATCATGGAAACTAAACAACACACTACCAAATGATGAATGGCTTGATGAAGAAATCAAGAAGGAAAAAAACAATTATAGCATCAAACAATAATGAGAACACAACATACCAAAATCTCTGGGAAACAATGAAGGCAGTCCTAAGAGGGAAATTTATAGCTTTAAAGGCCTATATTAAGAAATTAGAAAGGCCGAAAGTAAATGACCAAATGCATTACCTTAAAGCCTTGAAAAAGAGGAACAAGGCAAACCAAAAATCAGTAGATGGGAAGAAATAATAAAGGTTAGGGCAGAAATTAATGAAATAGAAACAAAAACAAAACAAAAAAACAATCCAAAGAATCAATGAAACAAAGAGTTGGTTCTTTGAAAGTATAAAAAAGATTGATAAACCCTTAGCAAATCTGACCAAAAAAGAGAGAAGAGACACAAATTAATAAAATTAGAGATGAAAAAGGCAACATCACAACAGATACCAGAAATTCAAAAAATCACAGGGATATACTATATAAACATATACTCCACTAAATATGAAAATCTCAAAGAAATGGATGATTTCCTTGATATAGATGACCTACCTAAATTAAATGAAGATGAGATTAATCACTTAAATAGACCTATAACAAGTATGGAGATCCAAGCAGTTATCAAAAATCTCCCAACTAAAAAAAGTCCAGGCCCAGATGGATTCACTGCTGAATTTTACCAGACCTTCAGGGAAGAACTAACACCATTGCTTCTTAAGCTTTTCCATAAAATAGAAAAAGAAGGAATCCTACCAAATTCCTTCTACAAAGCCAGCATCACCCTGATACCAAAACCAGGCAAAGATAGAACAAAAAAAGAAAATTACAGACCAATCTCCCTCATGAACATAGATGCAAAAATTCTCAACAAAATATTGGCAAAAAGAATAGAAAAATATATCAGAAAGATCATTCACCCTGACCAAGTAGGCTTTATCCCAGAGATTCAGGGATGGTTCAACATACGCAAATTGGTAAATGTAATACATTATATAAATGGACTGAAGGACAAAAATCACATGATCATTTCATTAGACGCAGAAAAAGCGTTTGACAAAATCCAACATCCCTTCATGATAAAAGTCCTACAGAGACTGGGAATAGAAGGAACATATCTCAATATAATAAAGGTTATCTATGACAAGCCTACAGCCAACATATTACTAAATGAGGAAAACCTGGAAGCTTTTCCACTAAAATCAGGAACAAGACAAGGGTGTCCACTGTCCCCACTTTTATTTAATATAGTACTTATTGCCATAACAATAAGGCAAGAGACGCACATAAAAGGGATACAAATTGGAAAGGAAGAAATCAAGTTATTATTTGCAGATGACATGATTCTATATATAAAGGACCCTAAAGACTCTACCAGCAAACTGTTAGAGCTGATAAACACCTACAGCCATATAGCAGGATACAAAATAAATGCACAGAAATCAGTAGCATTCCTATATGCTAACAACAAACACACAGAGGATGAAATCACAGAATCAATCCCATTCACAATTGCATCAAAGAAAATAAAGTACCTTGGAATAAACCTAACCAAGGAATTAAAGGATCTCTACAATGAAAACTACAAAACACTCAAGCGAGAAATTGCAGAAGACACTAGGAAATGGAAAAACATCCCTTGTTCCTGGATAGGAAGAATCAATATTGTGAAAATGGCAATCTTACCAAAAGCAATCTACACATTTAATGCAATCCCCATCAAAAAATTGCAAAGGCATTCTTCATGGAAATAGAAAAAACAATCCAAAAATTCATTTGGAATCACAAAAAAACTCGAATATCTAAAACAATACTGAGCAACAAAAATAAGGTGGGTGGTATCAGCATACCTGATTTTAACCTATACTACAGAGCCATAGTAACAAAAACAGCATGGTACTGGCACAAAAGCAGATATGTAGATCAATGGAACAGAATAGAGGACCCCGATATAAGTCAAGGTAGCTATAGCCACCTGATATTTGATAAAAATGCCAAAAATACTCATTGGAGAAAAGACAGCCTCTTCAGCAAATAGTGCTGGGAAAACTGGACATTTATCTGTAGAAGGATGAAAACAGATTCTTCTCTCTCTCCATGCACAAGAATTAAGTCCAAATGGATTAAAGACCTTAACATCAGACCTGACACTCTGAAATTGCTAGAGGAAAAAGTAGGGGAAACCCTTCAACATTTTGGTCTTGGCAAAGACTTTCTGAATATAACCCCAATTGCTCAGGCAATAAAACCACAGATTAACCATTGGGACCTCATGAAACTATAAAAATTTTGTACTGCAAAGGACATTGTGAATAAAGCAAAGAGGCAACCTACAGAATGAGAAAAAATCTTTGCCAGCTATACATCTGATAGAGGATTAATATCTAGGATATACAAAAAACTCAAAAAGCTAAATAATAAGAAATCAAACAAGCCAATGGGCTATGGAGCTAAATAGAGAGTTCTCATAAGAAGAAATACGGATGGCACATAAGCATCTAAAAAAATGTTCTACATGTCTAGTCATCAGGGAAATGCAGATTAAAACTACATTTGAGATTCCATCTCACTCCTGTCAGATTGGCTACCATCATGAAAACAAATGATCATAAATGCTGGCGAGGATGTGGAAAAAGAGAACCCTTCTACACTGTTGGTGGGAATGCAATCTGGTCCAGCCACTGTGGAAATCAGTGTGAAGGTTCCTAAGACAGCTACAAAGTGATCTACCATATGACCCAGCTCTAGCACTCCTAGGCATATATCTTAAGGACTCATCCCATTTCCTTAGAAGTACATGCTCAACCATGTTTATTGCTGCTCAATTCATAATAGCTGGGAAAGGGAAGCAGCCTAGATGTCCCGCAACTGATGAGTCGATAATGAAGATGTGGCACATTTAGACAATGAAGTTCTACTCAGCGGTAAAGAAAAATGAAGTTATGAAATTTACAGGAAAATGGATGGATCTGGAAAGGATTATACTAAGTGAGGTAACCCAGGCCCAGAAAGCCAAGCGCCGCATGTTTTCCCGCATATGTGGATCCTAGCTACAGATGATTGGACTTCTGTGTGAGAAGGAAAAAACTCAGTAGCAGAGGCCAGTACATTAAAAAGGAGATATAAAAGGAAGAGAAAGGAAGGGAGGAGGGTACTTAATAGGTTGATATTGTATATATGTAAGTAGAAGAATAGTTTAACGGGGGTGAAAAGGCCCAAAGTGAGGTCAGGGGAAGAGACTGAGTAAAGGAAAGGTGGAGGGAGGGCTAATCAGAATCTAAGAGGATGCAAATAAATCATATGGAATTCTCTGGTTTTGGACAATGGAACACTCAGGAGCCATAGATTGTTGTTAGAAAATTTTCAGTGCCAGGGATTGGATACCTCCAGTGAGTTGTTGTCCAGGGACGTCCCTGATGCCCCCAAAACATTATAGGCCATTGCTGAGGCTCTTGGTTTCCCACCAGGAATAGATGGTAAGACCCTATTGCTGAAGACTCCACATACTTGGGTGGCAAGGCCACTGAGAAATTCTGCTGGAACTGAGCTGATAATCTCCTCCATGTAGACCAGCTGATAGAAAACTGGAAGAAGCCATTCTACATGTAGTTCAATGGGAGAAAGAGATACCACCAGTGAAGATACTCAACAGTGGAAACTGCAAGCCTTATAATTGGCCAGCCAGGCCAAATGAGCCAACGGGTGCAATAGTGGCATGTCTGTCATGGTGGAAACCAACTGCCCTCCAATTGGACTGGAGGCCCGCTCCATGGGTGGGAATACATCCCTGATACTGAAAACTTAAAACAGGGGTAGTCATGAGCCCTAGGGGTGTAACATCTGCTATCTGGAAAAATGTATATACTATGCTCATCAAACTGCCCAGTAAGCACTTCTCTTAATATCCATACCCTTATATTAACACTACTCTCACTTTGGGTGGAGAATCTTCTCTTTTCAGATGGCAGTGACCTTGGGATGACTCAGAAGGTATCATAGTGCTGGAAAGAAGTGACTGGAGTACTGAGTAACATCTCAACCACACCTTCCAAGGCTCAGGGTCTAATGCTGAAGAGGTGGCGAAAAGAATGTAAGAACCAAAGGAAGGGTAGGACTCCTTATAACGTGCTCCCTCCAGATATAAAATGGCCTGGATATCCATGACCTCATAGTGCCTGACACTACCTACACAAGACCATCATAAGAGGAGGAAAAGATCATGACATCAAAATAAAAGAGAGACTGATTGAGATGGGGAGGGGATAAGATGGAGAATGGAATTTCAAAGGGGAAAGTGGGGGGAGGGAGGGTATTACCATGCGATATTTTTTATAATCATGGAAAATGTTAATAAAAATTGAGAAAAAAATAAATAAAAAATAAAATAAAAAAAGAAAAAAAGGGACATAATCTATCAGGGTGGATCAGAAAATTAGACCCGTTAATCTGCTGTCTTCAAGAAACCCACCTCACCACTAAAGACAGACATGTCCTCAGGGTGAAAGGGAGGAAAATGATATTCCAAGCAAATGGAAATAAGAAACAAGCAGGTATAGCTATACTAATATTGAATAAAATAGACTTCAAACCAAAAGTAATCAAAAAAGACAAAGAAGGCCACTTCTTACTCATCAAGGGAATGATCCAACAAGATGACATCACAATCACAAATCTTTATGCACCAGACACAGGTGCACCACAATTCATAAAACAAAACTTACTTGACAACAAAACAGAGATAATCACCAACACTCTCATAGTTGGGGGCTCCAATACTCTATTTTAATCAGCAACGGGTAGATAATCCAAACAGAAAATTGACAGGAAACTGAAAGAGCTCAACAAAACCATAGATCAATTAGACCTAATGGACATCTTCAGAACATTCTACCCCAAATCCACAGACTACACATTCTTCTCAGCAGCCCATGGAACCTTCTCTAAAATAGATCATATTCTAGGTCATAAAGCCTGCCTCCATATGTTTAGGAAGATTGACATAATTTCCTACATGATATCAGATCACAATGATGTACTGCTAGAAATTAACAACAAAAGATGCTCCAGGAATCCCATCAGCTCCTGGAAACTGAGAAACACATTTTTAAACAATAGATGGGTAGTGGACAAAATAAAAAATGAAATTGCAACGTTTCTAGCCCAAATAATAACTTAATGAGGAGAGACTGAAGGAATTCCCATTGAGATCAGGAATAAGACAGGGGTGTCCACTCTTGCCTCTGCTCTTCAACATAGTACTGGAAGTCCTAGCTCAAGCAATAAGACAGGACAAAGAAATAAAAGGAACACAAATTGGAAAGGAAGAAATTAAGTTAGCCCTGTTCACAGACAACATGACTCTATACATAAGAGACCTGAGAAACTCCATCTCAAAACTATTAAAGGTGATTAACTCAACAAAGTAGCAGGATACAAATCAATGCACAAAATCAGTAGTCTTTCTATATGCAAAAGACAAAGATACAGAGAAAGAAATAAGTGACACTGTCCCATTTTCAATAGCAACAACAACAACAAAAAATACCTTGGAATAACATTAACCAAGGACGTGAACAACCTATACAATGAAAAAATAAAAACACTCAAGAAAGAAAATGATGAGGACTGGAGAAAATGTAAAGACCTCCCATGCTCCTGGATAGGTAGAATTAACATTGTGAAAATGGCAATCCTACCAAAGGCAATATACAGATTTAATGCAATACCTATAAAAATACCAACATTTTTCTTCACAAAGATAGAAAAAATGACCTCAAAATTCATATGGAATAGCAGAAGGCCTTGGATATCTAAGCATATCCTCAGGAAAAGAAACACCTCTGGAGGCATCACCATACCTGATCTAAAGCCATATTACAAAGTCACAGTAATAAACACAACATGGTACTGGCATAAAAACAGGATTATAGACCAATGGAACAGAATTGAGGACCCAGACTTTGGGTCAAGTAACAACAGCTACTTGATATTTGACAAAGGCCCTAACAATGTAGGCTGGAAAAAAAGACAGTATCTTCAACAAATGGTGCTGGACAAACTGGACAACCATATGCAGGAAAATGAAACTCGATCCACACATCTCACCATGCACAAAAATCAAGTCCAAATGCATCAAAGACTTTAATATAAGACTGGAAGCTCTGTTACTACTGGAAGAAAAAAATCGGAGGGACTTTCCATGAACAAAACTTCAGTATCTCAGGTACTTAAACAATCACTCAAACACTGGGATCTTATGAAGCTGAACAGTTTCTTCAAAGACAAACATACAATAAACAGAGCCAATAGATTACCCACAGAATGGGAGAAAGTATTTGCTGCCTATACAACTGACAGAGGCCTAATTTCTAGAATCTACAAAGAACTCAAAAACCTAAACAATAAAAAGTCAAACAACCCACTCACAAAATAGGGCGGGGAATTCTCAGAGGAAAAAAAAAGAAAACAAATGGCATTCACAGACTTAAGAAAATGTTCATCATTCCTAATCATCAGGGAAATGCAAATTAAAGCAACTATGAGATTCCACCTTACCCCAGTAAGGTTAGCAAACATTAAAAAATCAAATGAAAACCAATGTTGGCGAGGATGTGGAGAAATAGGAACCCTCATTCACTGTTGGTGGGAATGTAAGATGGTACAACCACTTTGGAAAGCAATATGGAGACACCTAAAAAGGTTGGCTATAAAAGCCGGGTGTGGTGGCGCACGCCTTTAATCCCAGCACTTGGGAGGCAGAGGTGGGAGGATCGCTGTGAGTTCGAGGCCACCCTGAGACTACATGGTGAATTCCAGGTCAGCCTGGGCTAGAGTGAGACCCTACCTCGAAAAAAAAAAAAAAAAAAAAGTTGGCTATAGAGTTCTCTTACTGGGCATTTATTCCAAAATCTCCATGCCTCAGTT
Source organism: Dipus sagitta (assembly GCA_036346955.1). NCBI lineage: Eukaryota > Metazoa > Chordata > Mammalia > Rodentia > Dipodidae > Dipus > Dipus sagitta. The sequence continues at coordinate 70,837,189 of CM070777.1, forward strand.
CAGAGAGATCTGCTCAACCATGTTTATAGCTGCTCAATTCATAATAGCTAAGAGCTGGAATCAACCCAGATGTGTCCATTATTAGACGAATGGACAACCCAAGATGTGGTATATTTACACGATGGAATTCTACACAGCAGTAAGGAAAAATGACACAATGAAATTTGAAGAAAAATGGTCAAACCTGGAACAGATCATTCTCAGCAAACTCATGAATCACAGAAAGATAATTGTCACATGGTCTCACTCATCTGGTGCTCCTAACCTGAATCTGCCCAAGTTGCTGACATACCTAATAAGCATCTTGAGGACCGGACAATAAGGAGGGTAGGGTAGGAGCAGAGGGTAAGGGTGGGGGTGGGGAACACAAAACTGGACCCAAATGGCAATGGTACCATAAAATTGTACATCCTAAAAGACAGACTAAGTGGTTGAACCTTCATCAGGTCTTTAAAGGGAACATCTGAATCACAGGGCTCTGGAGAGGGTATGATGAAGACTAACCTTATTCTTCTCCTGTTTCTCTCTCTCCCCCCCTTCTTCTATCTCTTTTATATTACCTATCTTTTTCTTCATTCTTTTCCTTGGTGCTGTCCTGTAACTGCCAGTACCAGCATGTGGCTATCATCCACAATGAGCTTTTGATCAGAGAGACCTACAAGGTTTCCCAAAAGAAGACAGATTTCTGTTAGAGTACTTGATGACCCACCAAAGTTTAGTGGTAAGACCCTACTGCCGAAGACACCATATAATGCTGGTACAGAACATGGAGTGACCTGACTGGAATCTGGAAGAGTCAGTCCCCAGAGAGCTCGTCTAGAGCGACTGGGGAAAATGACCAACATCTGTCAAAGAAACTCATGGTCTAAGCTACTCAGTTGCAAACAATCTGCTGTGATGCTCACGCAAGTACAATAGCAGCACACAGCCATGGTGGGTAACCAACTGCTCTTGATTTGGCTAACTGATCCGCTCAGTGGAACAGAGCCCATAGCTGGAGCTGGGAAACAAGTTAGAACCATATCCAAAAAATGAGTCTGCTCTCCATTATTAAGCTCCCACCAATCGTGGGCTATAAGAGGGCCTACACCTATTAAAATCTCTCTAAAATAATAATGGTTACCCCATTTATCTTGTGTTGACTTCACTCTCCATTGGAGAATTTGCTTCTCTTTTTCAGATGGACACAGATCCTGAGGAGGAAATCAGCTCATCATACCTCACCAAGGCCTCAGCTGGAACCAAGAGTAACTGGGGAAATGAGCAACAGTGCTGCTTTATTGGTGAACCTGATACCAGCAAAGGGCGAAGGAGATCGACACAGAGAACACTCAACTCCTACCAAACCAGATATCCAGAGACACAGAGGCTCCCAATACTTTATCACTGAAGTAGACCAAAAATGAACCAAACATGGCTCAGGGAAATTTGCGGAAGGGGGGGGGGGCGGAAAGATTGTTAAGAGCCACATGTTGGGACATTATGCACAGAGACATTGCTTCTTACCCACAACTGATGGATAAGCCCACAATGCATGACCCACAATGAGGAGGGTCCCTGCAGAAGGGGGAGAACAGGGAGGAGGCTAATGATGGTATCAATATGGCTGTATACACACTGTGTACATAATAAAAAATTAAAAATTAGGCTGATGCATGCGTTTAGTCCCAGCACTTGGCAGGCAGAGAGGTAGGAGGATCACCGTGAGTTCGAGGCCAGCCTGGGACTACAGAGTGAAGTCCAGGTCAGTCTGGGCTAGAGTGAGATCCTACCTTGAAACAAAACAAAACAAAAATCAAACAAAAATGGCTGGGCATGGTGGTACATGCCTTTAATCCTTTAATTTGTTCATAATATTCCCAAAGTAGAAACACAAATACCCATGAATTGATAGATAAAAAACATAGTATATGAGAAATCAAACTAGAGCTGAGCCGAAAGCTTTCTCCCTGTTGACTACCTGTCATGGTGCTGGAAAAAGCTATGCAGCTGGTTGGGAAAGAAAAGACATCAACAGGTGGCCAACCATGCCAAATGTACCAACTGGTATAATAGCGGAATGTCTGTTATGGGGGAAACCAACTGGGGGAAACCAACTGCTCTCTGATTGGATTTTAGGCCTGCTCCATGGGAGAGAATTCCTGTCTGGTACTAAAAACCTAATCAAAAGCCTATGGCTGGGGAAGGCACAAGCCCTAGGGGGCACATTACTGTTATCTGGCTAAATGAATTTATTATGCCCACTAAACCAACCTCTAAATACTTGTGCTTATGCCTGCGTACTAATATTGCTCTCACTTTTTGTTACTTTTCAGATGGTAGTGACCACTGGGGTAATTAAAACCTCACCATAGTGATGAGAAGTGACAGTGCAGTATTCAGCACTAAGTGAAACATCTCTATCATACCCTGCAAGAATCAGAAACCATTGGGGGAAAGGTGGTGGAAAAAATGCAAGAGCTAAAGGAAGGGGAAGAGTGCTTCTAACACTGTCTTTCAGACAGAGTGGTCATGGTATTCATGACCTCACAGTGGCTGATGCTATCTACACAAGATCTTCACAATAGGAAGAAAAGAATTATGACACCAGAATAGAGTATTATTTGGAAAGAAGAAGGGATTCAGTGTAGGGGTAATTTGGGAGGAGAAAAAGGGAGGGTACTGGGAGGGGATTATGATCATGGTATATCATCTATACATATGGAAGCCATCAAAAGTTAAAATTTAGCCAGGTATGGTAGCACATGCCTTTAATCCCAGCACTCAGGAGGCAGAGGTAGGAGGATTACTGTGAGTTCGAGGCTACCCTGAGACTACATAGTGAATTCCGTGTCTGCCTGGGCTAGAACAAAACCCGATCTTGAAACACCAAGACCAAAAAAAAAAAAAAAAAAAAAGTTAAAGTTTAAAAATTGTAGCATATTCATATAATTGAATATTTGTCCATAAAAGTAATGAATACATGCTACAAGACAGCATGAAAATACATTAAGCAAAAGCAGTCAGTCACAAGAGATTCTATTTATAGGTTAGGAATAGGTAAACATAAACATGCTAAAATAGTCAGTGGGCTGGAGCATGGTTGCTGGAGAAACAAAGAGTGACTATTGATGTGGACAGAACTTTTGTTTTTGTGGGAGTTGAAATTGTTCTGAAGGCTGAAGAATTTTGTGAATGAACAAAAACTACTGAACTGTACCTTTATTAACTTATTTGAGAAAGAGGCAGAGAGAAAAAGAATAAATGAACACATCAGGGCCTCTAGCCATTGTGAAGAACTCTAGATACACGTGTCATCTTATGCATCTGGCTTACGTGGGTACTGGGGAATTGAACCCGGGTCCTTAGTCTTCACAGTGCCTTAACTACTAAGCCATGTCTCCAGCCCCCAAGCTGTATTTTTTAGGTAATTAAAGGTGTGTGCCAAGCTGGGAGTGATGGCACATGCCTTTAATCCCAGCACTTGGGAGGCAGAAGCAAGAGGATCACTATGATCACATTCGAGGCTGCAGTGAATTCTAGGTCAGCCTGGGTTAGAGTGAAATCCTACCTTGAAAAACCAAAAAAGATGTGTGCCACCACACCTGGATTTCTAGGTAAATTTTATGGCACATAAAATTCTCAGGAAAGCTGAGCCAGGTGGGTTGAAAGTTTGAGAAAGACTAACCTGAACTACATAGTGAGACCCTGTCTCAAACAGAAAAAGCCTGCTGACCTGGGTTTGATTCCCCAGTACTCACACAAAGCCAGATGCACAAAGTGGCACATGCATCTGGAGTTCATTTGCAGTGTGGCAAGAGGCCCATACTTTCAAATACATATAACAAATATTTTAAAAAATGAAGTATTGACCTATGAACAATGGAAGGTAACCAACAATGTTGCTGTCACATAATACAGAACAATCCTAACAAAAATATAGGCACTGGACACCACAGGTATGTGACACAGCACTGCATTCTGGAGCCAGAGATATGGGCAAATTGCCAGACATGCTATGGTGCTGTGATGCAACTTCCACCCAGATTTAAATAGTCATTTACTGTGCACAGTACCATACTATGTGTGACAGTTTGTGGTGGGAACCGTTAGGTAGGACAAGAGTCCCAAGATGGAATAAAAATGAAGAGAACAGCAGCAGACTGTTTGATGCAACTTTGATGCCTAACCCCTACTCCCCCGACTTAACAATGACCTCAGCCAGTTTCCTGCTGGTCTTATCTTAGAGACAACCTGGCTTCTCTCCTCCTCCTGTTTGATCTTTGTCCCTCTGACTAATTAACTTCTCCATTTGGTACCTGCTGTGCCCTGCAATCCCCAGTACTTTGTCTTCTGTATCCCCCTCCCAAAAGGAAAAACTCTATAAAAACCCAAACTTTCCAGAGTCACCCCTGAGGTTCTCTCTCTCTCCTTCCATGAGACAGCCTGGCAACTTGGGCCCACAATAAACAGCTTTTACCCTGCCTCAGAGTGGTCCTGCATAGTGTTTGTTCAAGAACCTTACAGGAATCACCATGGGATAAATACACACACATGCACACACCCTCCCTCAGTTCACTCAGTTCTCTGCACTGGTAATCACAACAAAATTTAAGGGGCTACCAATTAAATATCAGCTACCATGTTTAAGCTTTCTGTTGCATGTAATCTCAGAAGCATGTGCTACTTGGCTGCTTCAGTTTTATGGTTTATTGTGAGAACAAACTCATCTGTGGATGTTTATTCTATGCTAGAAAAAGGAAAATGTCACCATATCTGAGGTGTTTCTGGACTTATGTAGAATTTACCTGTGTGTTACCATACTTCAGTTTCTTTAAACCTTTTAAAATATGAAGTCACTTCAAAACTAAAAAAGTTTTATTTTTGTTCATGAACCACACAAGTGGTGGTACATTTATAATACCAATGCTTGGGCGACAATGGCAGGAGGATCAGAAATTCAACTATAACCTGGTCTATAGAAACCCTGTCTCAGCAGGTGGCTTTGGGCAGATGTCTTCCTTCAGAGAAATGGGTTTATGGTAAATTATAACTACTCTAGTTCAGTATCAGAGATACACATTCAGAAGTCCGTCAAAATGACAGATAAACTCTAGGGATGACACCAAAAGTCTTTTCTTGTGAAAAGATTTTGGAAATGCTCAGATCAACTAGCACAGCTTTAATAGTAAAATTTAGTAGCCATAAAGGATAACACAATCATGATGTGCCTGTACCAAAAAAATAACATTGTCATGTATATTTAACTCCTAAAGACATGATAAAAATGACAAGGCAGACTACTGCTTGGCTAAATGCTGATGCCCACAGACAGGGCTTCTCTCACCTTGTTCAGAAAAGTTTCATTTTGCAACTGGTGGTGACTACTGAGAACTCATCCTATTACTTATTCTCATAAGTTTTAGAAAAATAACTATGAGCCTGGCGTGGTGGTGCAGACCGTTACTCCTGGTACTTGGGAGGCAGAGGTAGGAGGATCAATGAGAGTTCGAGGCCACCCTGAGACTGCATAGAGAATTCAATGTCAGCCTGGGCTAGAAAAATCAAAAGAGAAAAATAAGTATGAAATAAGCATGCTCAGAAGTGATTGCTGCATGCCTAGTGTTAAATGAGGCATCTATATCACCCACTCCAAGAGCCAGGTAACATTTTAGAAAAGGAGACCGAAAGAATGTAAGAGGATGGGGAGGAGTACTCTGGAATGCTGTCTTCCAGATATGAAGTAGCCACTGACATTCATGACCTCACAATCATTACCTGAACAACCTCCCGAATATTGGGCCCATCATAATTTTGTCACGTATGATAGAAGGGAAAATGAAATACATTAGAATAGAAGAGGGACTAATTGGAAAGGGTTCAGTGAAGTAGGAAAAGGGAGGGGGGACAAAAAGTAGTGGAAGATTATGATCAAAATACATATGTACATGTATGAAAATTGTCAATAAAAATGGATAAAAAGAGCCGGGTGTGGTGGCGCATGCCTTTAACCCCAGCATTTGGGAGGCAGAGGTAGGAGGATCACTGTGAGTTTGAGGACAGCTTGAGACTCAATAGTGAATTCCAGGTCAGCCTGGGCTAGAGCGAGACCCTACTTCAAAAAAACAAAAAAACAGTACCAAACAAACAACAACAAAAAAACCCCAACAAAACAAAACAAAACGAGGGCAAAACGGACAATGTCATCTTTAGAAAATCAGAAGCTGTCACTTATTCTCATAAGTTTTAGAAAAATAACTATGAGCCTGGCGTGGTGGTGCACACTGTTACTCCTGGCACTTGGGAGGCAGAGGTAGGAGGATCGATGAGAGTTCAAGGTCACCCTGAGACTGCATAGAGAATTCAATGTCAGCCTGGGCTAGAGTGAGACTCTACCTTGAAAAATCAAAAAAGAGAAAAATAAGTATGAAAAAAATTTTCCCCAGAAAATTAAAAATGCATTGTCTGCTTTATAAGTGTTTGGAAAATTTTTTTGTACATGAATGAGCAAAGACAAATAAAAACAAAATTTTATTTTTTATTTACTTAATTTTGCAAGGAAAGAGAGGGGTATAGGGAGAGAGGGAGGGAATGGTCACACCAGAGCCTCTTGCTGCTGCAAATAAACTCTAAACATATACACCACTTCGTGCCTCTGGCTTTCGTTTATGCAGGTATTGGGGAAATAAACTTAGGCAGTCAAGCTTTGCAAGTGTTTCCCTCCCCCCCCCCAAGGTAGGGTCTCACTCTAGCTCAGGTTGACCTGGAATTCACTGTCATCTCAGGGTGGCCTCAAACTCATGGCGATCCTCCTACCCCTGCCTCCCAAGTGCTGGAATTAAATGCCTATGCCATCATGCCTGGCTTCAAACAAGTGCTTTTAATCACTAAGCCATCTCCTCAGTCCCAAACTAAAGTTCCTATCTATGAAAGGATGGCTAGAATACTGTGGAAGTCATGCTCATTGCTCACTGGAACTGAAATAGGGGAGTCACACTTCCTAGATAATGGCAGGACTTGGGGAAGAGAGGAAGAAAATGAACCAAGAGCTAAAACCTCTTTATGACTACTAGAAGAAAATGAGAAAGCTGACAATCATGAAAACCTTGTAGAGGGTGACAGAGGTCAATGACACAGGTCCAAAGATCTGGAAGAGGCTCTAACTCTACTTTGCATTTCCCCAGATATTGTCCCTGTGGCTTATTTTTATTCATTTTTTTTTTAATTTGAGAAAGAGACAGAGAGAGAGAGCGAGAGAGAAAGAGAGAAAGAGAAGAGGGGGAGAGGGACAGACAGAGAGGGAGGGAGAGGAAGGGAGGAAGAGAAAAAGAATGGGCAAACCGGGCGTGGTGGCGCACGCCTTTAATCCCAGCACTTGGGAGGCAGAGGTAGGAGGATCGCCGTGAGTTCAAGGCCACCCTGAGACTACATAGTTAATTCCAGGTCAGCCTGAGCCAGAGTTGAGACCCTACCTCAAAAAATAAATAAATAAATAAATAAATAAATAAAAATAAAAAAAAATAAAAAAAAATAAATAAATAAAAAGAAAGAATGGGCATGCTAGGGTCTCTAGTGACTGCAAATGAACTCCAGATGCATGCATTACCTTGTGCATGTGGCTTATGTGGGTACCTTGCAGGCAAGTGCCTTAACTGTTAAGCCCTCTCTTCAGGCCCCCCCATGGCTTTTAATATCCATGGGAATTATGACCACTCCTAGATGGAGGACTCTAAATCACTAATGAGGGGAGAAGCACCTGACTTGTTAGGTATTTTCACTTGGATGTTCTGATCCAACCTCAGATTTAGTAAATACTTCGTATTTCGGTCAGAATTAGTTTCCTCTGCAGATTGTTCCATTCTGATAACGTGTCCACATGTTTCAGTTGCTTTGGATTAATATTTCAAAAGAATGATACTAGCCAATTATCAAAACCAAATATTCAAGAGTCCATCTTAACAAAAAGATATCAGATTTTCCTAATAATTTTATATTATTTTCTTATCTAAAACCTACATTGACAACTAGTCAGAAATGAAATTATACCCAAACACTAAATAATCTACATTTACATTATCAGTTTAAATGCACTATTCCTCTACCCCAAGATACTTTTTTAAAGTTTTTAATCATTATTTGATCAAAATTTTTAAAAAAGCATCTCATAAATGTGTCATAGACACATGGAATAGAACCCTACTTATTTTTAGATGACTTGAATCTGAATTAAGTCATGAGTTTTTATTTTTTTAAATCTCCACTGGGTTTTCTTGTAGTTTTGTAAAAACAAACCCATCACTGTCCAGGGGAAATGGACTAGATGGATAGATGTTCTTTCAGTTTTTCTATGATTTCATTCATCTTGTCACCTGGAATTAGCATCACAGTTTGCAAGGGCTTCATTGGGACATCATCAAAAGACCATCGGCCTCCCAGACAAGTGTCGCTCTCCTCCTGCACGGAGTAGTTGAACTTCAGGACTGCCTTCTCATAGAAAAACTCTTCCTATGCATTTGCGAACACCAGTACATCCTGCTTTTGGCTGTTCCGCCGCTTCTTGGCACTGGATTTTCCTGCTTCCACAAATGTCTTACTAATCAGCAGGTATGAGTGCAACTTCCCACAAGACTTGTTCATCTTGTGTGCCTCTGCTAGTTCTTTCTAGAGTTGCTGGTGCATGGTCAGAGCAATCTGTGGAGACCCATTATTGAATCTTTTGTTGAGTAGAAAGCCCACAGGCCTGGCGGTGTCACTTAAAAGCTTGTCCAGCTGTTCAACCATGCTCTTGTCACAGTTCTCACAGAAGCTTACAACCCACTGTTTAATTTGTTCAGCACATGGGGTACCCTTTCCTTCAGTTAAGTTTAAAAGGCTTATGAAGCCAAAAATCTCATCTTCACCCACATCATTGTCACTGTCTTCTGAAACATTTGACTGCTTAATCACACTCCCAATATGGCTCTGTTGAATCGAGAGATCTATAGAATTCTTTAGGAAAAGCTGCTGCAATAATTTCTTAATTCCGTCATGACTTTGATTTGAGATGGAATAAGCTTCAAATTCGATTTTCACTTCCTCATCAATAACCTTGTCGTCCTTGTCACTATCTCCTCCACATCGTCGTCATCCTCCTCCTCATGCATCACTCACGATTCCAGACCCTGCTGCCCACCACTCACCTTCTTTTGATAATTTTTTTTTCTTATTTTTCTTTTCAAGGTAAGGTCTTACTCTAGCCCAGGCTGACCCGGAACTCACTCTGTAGTCCCAGGCTGGCCTCAAACTCACAGCAATCCTCCTACCTCTGCCTCCTGAGTGCTGGAATTAAAGGTGTGTGCCACTATGCCTGGCCAAAATATATTTTTTTAAGTTTATATGTTTATTTGCAAGGAAAGAGAGAGGAAAGGAGGAATGAAGGGAGGGGGAGTGAGAGAATGGGCACCAGGGCCTCTAGCCACTGCAAATGAACTCCAGATGCACGTGCCACTTTGTACATCTGGCTTTATGTGGGTACTGGGGAATACAACCCTGGTCCTTAGGCTTTGCAGGCAAATACCTTAACCACTAAGCCATCTCTCCAGCCCCCAAACAATTATTTACTTATTTGCTTAGTTTTTCAAGGTAGGGTCTTGCTCTAGCCCAGGCTGACCTGGAATTCACTATGTAGTCTCAGACTGGCTTTCAACTTCCAGTGGTTCTCCTGCCTCTGCTTCCCAAGTGCTGGGATGAAAGGCATGCACCACCACGACCAGCAAGCATTTTCTTTTCTTTGTTTTTTAAAAATATTTATTTATTTGACAGAGAAAGATAGACAGTGAGGAGAGAGTGAGAGTGAGAGAGAGAGGGAGAGAAAGAGAGAGAGAGAATGAATATGGGCATACCAGGGCCTCCAGCTACTGCAAATGAACTCCAGACACATGTGCCTCCTTGTGCATCTGGCTAATGTGGGCCATTGGGAGTCGAACCAGGGTCCTTTGGCTTTGCAGGCAAACACCTTAACAGCTAAGCCATCCCTCTAGCCCAAGCATTTTCTTTTAAAAGATATTTCTGCTTATTACTTGCAGGTAAAGATAGAGCAAAAGGATGAGAATGGGTATAACAGAGCTTCCAGCTGCTGCAAAATCCAGACGCATGTGCCACTTTGTGCATCTGGCTTACATGGGTACTGGGGAATCAAACCTAAGTCCTTAAGCTTCACAGGCAAGTGCCTTAGCTGCTAAGCCATCTCTACAGCCCCCCACTTTTCTTTTTTTTCTTTTTTTGAGGTAGGGTTTCACTGTAGCTCAGGCTGACCTGGAATTCACTATGTAGTCTCAGGGTGGCCTTGAATTCACGGTGATCCTCCTACCTCTGCCTCCCAAGTGCTGGGACTAAAGGCATGCACCACCATGCCCAGCTCCAATATATATTTGGTTTTTCGAGGTAGGGTCTCACTCTAGCCCAGGCTGACCTGGAATTCACTATGGAGTCTCAGGGTGGCCTTGAACTCACAGCGATCCTCTTACCTCTGCCTCCCAAGTGCTGGGATTAAAGGTGGTGCCACAACGCCTGGCTCCAAAATATTTTTTTAAAGGAGAAAAATTACTTTTATAATTATGAGGTTTTTAAGATCTCCCTTATCATGGAACAAATAAAGAATTTGGGTGCATAACAATATTACAGTACAATATACAATATAATATTTAAGAAACAACAGGGAAAACAATCAGAGAAAATGTCTGTTTCTTTGTTTCAAATAAATAAATGAATAATTAATTTCTAGAGGGGTCAAAATTTTCCGTAATTCCCATTTTCCTAGAAAGTAATCCAGTCAGATTTTAAACCACATTAGCCTAAAGTGACACAAATTAAAAATCTTTGTCTGTGATTATACCTTCATATATTACTAATGTTGATGCTTTTTAAATTTACTTATTTTTTTGTTGTTGATACTCATTTTCTTCCTTGGTAAGAATAACCAGAGATGGAACTGTTCTTTTTAAAAGGATCAGATCTTTGGGCTAGGGAGATGGCTATTGGTAAAGTGCTTGCCTTGCAAAGTGAGACCTTAAGTTCAGATCCCTAGAACCCACATTAAGTGTTGGGTGAGTGTGGTGGCACACCTCTAATTCCAGCTCTCAAAAGGCAAGTGGGTTAATTAGACTTGTGAAACTGATGAGCTGTGGATTGAAGTAGAGACCCTGTCTCAATAAATAAGGTGGTCAGTAATTGAGGAAGACAGCTGATGTCAACCTCTGGCCTCCTCATGCACATGTGCACACACCTACTCATATACCTATGAATTTGCATATAGGCAAGCATCTACACTAGTACTTATGCAGAGAGAGAGAGAGAGAGAAAGGATCTATCTTGGCTAAACTGAGCAATTTTGGAGACCGATTATTAAGCTGGAAGTTAGCCATAACCCATTAGTTTTGATGTGCTAAAATATAAAAACTATTTACTTCATTTTCATGTCAGACTTCTGGGTAAGATGGTGGCATACTAGCCACACCAAAAGCCAAGGAAGGGAAGTATACAGAAACACAGCAAAAATACTCTTTTACTGAAAAGTGATGGTGTACAAGTTGTTATCAACCACACAGAAAAGCAGGAGAGACCAAGGTCTTTCAGAAAGGACGAAAATGGCCAGAATCCTGCCAAGGTGCCTGTGGCCCAGATCCGCACCATCCACGTGCCCAGATGGTGCAGAGCTGCAGGAGCAGAAACAAGGTGAAGGGATTTTCCACTCACATCAGCCTCCTTGCAAAGAAATCTGAAGGGGAAGACAGCAGGGGCCAGCTGAGTAGCTGTTGAAGGACAATACAAACAGGACCAGCTGAGCAGCTGCGGTATAACTCCAGGCACCCTGCATAGTCTCCCATCCCCCAGCCATCAGGGCCACCTGATGAGAGAACTCATTCACCCCGGCCACCCAGCACCAAGAATGGTCAAGGTGGGCACTCATCATTGGTGCAATTGGAAGCAATCCTAAAAGGTAACAGGGCCTACTTATACAAAGCCAGTAGACCTGCACTGGAAGTGTTGAAATTTCTTCATGTCAGGAAAGGTTATGTATTACATTTGAATGATATATTCTTGGTTGGCTTTTCCCTTCTCAAATAAGCTGTATTTTAGTGTTGACTAATGTTGTCTTTGACGTTTCCTGACTTTTAGGGCTTTTGTCTTTGTCTTTTTTCTTTTTTGGTTTTTCGAGATAAGGTCTTGCTGTAGCCCAGGCTGACCTGGAATTCATTATGTAGTCTCAGGGTGGCCTCGAACTGTTTGCGATCCTCCTACCTCTGCTTTCAAAGTACTGGGATTAAAGATGAGTGTCACTACCACCCGATGCTTTTGCCTTTTTCTTCTGTCGTTATTGGGGCCAGGGACTGACTGGCTCCAGCCTGACTTGGAACCCACTTCAGAATAGAAATCTCAATCTCCTAGTTGACAGGATTAAGGGTATGGGGTAACACACATCCTTAGGGACTTTGGCTTTATTCAATAATCTGTTTATTTTAATCCCCACACTTGTATAAATACTCTGTGCTGGTTTTGATTGAATGTGTGTATTGCTCAGTTGAATTTTTGAATTTGCCAGTATTTGCTTCACCCAGTCTACTATGATACTTGAATAGCAGGCAAACTCAACACCTAGGGTCACTTCTGCTGTTTCTCTTGGAGTATAAGAGCTACATTTGGCACCTCAAACTCCTACACTGAAGATAATATAAAGTCAAATTTACACGGCTAAGAATACTGCAAGTAATTAGAAAGCCCAAGCATCAAATTAACTCAGGATGCAAAAATCTCTACATTATAATACAACACAAAGAATCAAGACAATACAATCCCACCAAAAATTACAAATCCATCAGAAATGACCTCCAGTGAGACTACTTTAGATGAAAACCCTGACAAAGATTTCAAAAAAAAAAAAAACAAACAAACAAACAAAAAAAAAAGATATGTTTGAAGAAATCAAAGGAATTAAAGAAGAAAACCAATTCCTGAAGGAGAACACTGAAAACCAACTTAATGAAATAAGGAGGTCAATACAAAGCATGAGTAGGGAAATAGAAATAATGAAAAAATACCAATCAGGGGCTGGAGAAATGGCTTATTAGTTAAGGCACTTGCCTGCAAAGCCTAAGGATCCAGGTTTGATTCTCCAGGTCCCATGTAAGCCAGATGCACAAGATGGTACACACATCTGGAGTTTGACTGCAGTGGCTAGAGGACCTGGCACATCTATTCTCCCTCTTTTTCTCTCCCCCTCTCTGATAAATAAATAAAAATAAACATAATTTAAAAACTACAAATCAGAAATACTAGCAATGAAAAACAGAGTCAAATAGAAAACTCTGAAGAAAGTCTCACCAGTAGAATGCATCAATGAGAGGACAGAATATCTAAACTAGAAGACCAGGTGGCAGATCTAATACATTCCAACAAAGAGAAAGACAAACTAATAGGAAGGCATGAATGGGAATTTCAAGACATTTAGGACACTATGAAGAGATCAAACATAAGAATTCAGAGCAGGTAATTCTTTTTTTTTTTTTTTTTTTTTAACTTCAGTCTTGAATTCTAGTTCTTGGAATTTCTCCTTTCACAACTGATTTTCAGTCTATTTTGAGACAAACCTATTGGTACTACAATGCTGCTATATATTAACACTTACACAGAAAAGTCATGGCCTAATAAACTTCTTAGCAAATGTGAAGGAACTTCTCCCATGTGGCCTTGAGCATGTGGTCTCAGGTCAAGGACCCCCAAACCTGCCTTGTTTTGAAGTCATGTTGCTGTGTTTGGGGTGGGGGTGGGGAAATGAGCTTATTAGAAATGCTAAATAGCTGTGTATGGTGGTGCATGCCTTTAATCCCAGCACTCAGGAGGCAGAGGCAGAGTTGAAGGACACCCTGGGACTACATAGTGAATTCCAGGTCAGCCTGGGCTAGAGCGAGACCCTACCTTGCAAAACAAACAAACAAAAAATAAGAAACAACAAAAAATTCAGGGCATAGTAGAAGAAATTCACTCCAAAAGCATAATAGGCATTTTCAATAAAATCATAGAAGAAAACGTCCCCCAAGTAGGGAAAAGTGATGCTAATACAGACACAGGAAGACCATAGAATACCAAACAAAGTCAGGAAAGAACCTCTCACCATCATATTATAATTAAAATACAAAGCACATAAACCAAACAAAATATATTGAAAGCACATACAAAGGCAAGCCCATCAGGTTAATAGCAGATTACTCAACACAAGCCAGAAGGGTTTGGAATGATGTATTCCAAGTTCTGAAAGACAACAACTATCAACCAAAATTAGTTTATCCTGCAAGCCAAGCTATCCATCCAAATACATGGAGAAATAAGGATATTCCACAACAAAAGCAGGTTAAAGCAATATATGAAGACTAAACTAGCTCTTCAGAAAATACTTGAAAAGCTGGGCATGGTGGAACATGCCTTTAATCCCAGCACTTGGGAGGCAGAGGTAGGAGGATCACTGTGAGTTTGAGGCCACCCTGAGACTACATAGTGAATTCCAAGTGAGCCTGAGCTAGAGTGAGACCCTACCTCAGAAAATCAGAAAAGAAAGAAAGAAAGAAAGAAAAGAAAATACTTGAAAGGATCATCCATACTGAAGGGAAAGAAAAGCACACACATAAGGAACCTGGAAAACATAAACCATACTCAAATACTAGTCAATACAAGAGAGCAAAGGCAAAACTTGAACTGTAAAACAAGAAGAATGGCAAGAATAAACAAACACCTTTCAATAATAACTCTTAATATCAATGGCAGGAAAGAGAGGGTTATTTTCAACACAGTTTTGTTTGGAAATAGCCATAGGCAATGTGAAGCAGGCTTGTTGGATTACCTGCATGGTGGATGGAACCATGAGGATGAACTGTGGGTTGTAGTAGAGATTCAATGAAAATGACAGGACTATGGGATGGCTCTTAAGGAGAGCTGCTGGCACTGGATAAAGTTTCCTGGGACTGTGAATGACCTGGCTAGAGGGGTGGAATTAGAACTCCAGAGCATTGTCACAGTTACATTTATTGGACTTGGAGACTGGTCACTGGTTAGAGTTGTCACACATGGAGTTACAGAGTTTGATGTTTTTCCCACTTAAAAAAAAAAAAATATATATATATATATATTTGCTATGCCCAATGTCATCTTTCACAGTGTGAATGTTCATTCTGTGCCATTATAGTTTTTTTTTCTTTTTCTTTCTTTCTCCCCCCCCCCCCACCTGGCCAACCCCTTTGGCATTACAGCTCAGTTAAAAGACAAAGACAGAGCCGGGCATGGTGGCGTAAGCCTTTAATCCCAGCACTTGGGAGGCAGAGGTAGGAGGATCGCCATGAGTTCGAGGCCACCCTGAGACTACAGAGTGATTTCCAGGTCAGCCTGAGCTAGAGTGAGACCCTACCTAGAAAAAGCAAAAAAAAAAAAAAAGACAAAGACAGCCAGGTAAAATGGCACATGCCTTTAATCCCAGCACTTGGGAGGCACAGGTACAAGAACTGCCCTGAGTTTGAGGCCACCCTGAGACTATATAGTGAATTCCAGGTCAGCCTGGGCTACAGCCAGACCCTACCTGGTGGTGGTGGTGGGGGGGACAAAAAGACCTTGCACCATGGGGAGGTTTGAACATAATGGAGACTGATAAAAACTATGAGTCTTTGAAAGTTGGACTGGGGCTGGAGAGACAGCTTAGCAGTTAAGACACATGAAAGCCAAAGGACCCAGGTTTGATTCCCTAGGACCCATGTAAGCTAGATAACGCACATGCATCTGTAATTCTTTTGTAGAGGCTGAAGGCCCTGGCATGACTATTCTCTCTCTATACCTGCCTCTTTCTCTCTCTCCAATAAATAAATACTAAAGTTGGATTGAATGCATTACATTTTGCATCGTGTATGTTCATGGGGGCCAGGGGTGGAATGTGGTGGTCTGATTCAGGTGTTCCCCATAAAGTTTTATGTTCAAAATGCTAGGTCCCAAGCTGGTGGCAAATTGGGGACTGGATGCTCCTGGAGGTGAAATATTATTTTGGGTAGCCAGCTTCCCCTTGCCAGTGTGTGACACACACTCCTGCTGCTATTGGCCAGGAGGTGATGTCTACCCTCTTCTCATGTCATCCTTTTCCCACTGCCATTATGGAGCTTCCCCTCGAGTCTGTAAGCCAAAATAAAACTGTTCCTTCCACAAGCTGGTCTTGGTTGGGTGTTTTCTGCTAGCAACATGAGGCTGACTGAAACAATTACTGAACACACAAACACACAAACCAAAGAAAATATATTGAAAACAGTGAGAGAGAAATATCAAGTTAACTATAAAGGCAAGCCCAGATGGATAACAGTAGATTACTCAACACAAACCTTAAAAGCCAGAAGGGCTTGGAATGGATGTATGTATTCCAAGTTCTGAAAGATAACTGTCAACCAAGATTACTAAATCCAGCAAAGCTATCCATCATAATTGATGGAGAAATAAGGACTTTCCACAATAAAAACAGGCTAAAGGAATATATGACCACTAAGTCAGCTCCACAGAAAATACTTGAAAGGGTCCTTCATACTGAAAAGAAAAGCATGCACATGGGAAAACAGGAAAAAATAAACCACATTCAAATAAGAGTTAATACAAGAGAGTAAAGGAGGGCTGGAGAGATGGCTTAGCATTTAAGGCACTTGTCTGCAAAGCCAAAAGACCCAGGTTCAATTCACCAGGACCCACCTAATCCAGATGCACAGGTGTGCATGCATTTAGTGCTCATTTGCAGTAGCTAGAGGCCCTGGTGTGCCCATTTTTCTCTCTTTGCCTCTTTTCCTCTCTTTGCCTCTTTCTCTCAAATAAATAAAATATATCAAAAGAAGAGTAAAGAAAAATAAAACAGAAAGGACTACAAAGCAAGAATGACCAGAATATATACACACTTTAATAATAATTATCAATGGCCTCAATGCCCTAATCAAAAGACATAGGCTTGAATACTGGATTAAAAAACAGGAACCTTCTGTTTGTGGCCTTCAAAAAACTCATCTCTCCATAAAACGCAGACACTATCTTAGGGTGAAACTATAGAAAATGGCATTTCAAGCAAATGGGCCTAGGAAATAAGCAGGTGTTGCTATCCTAATATCTGACAGGATACACTTCAAACCAACATTAGTTAAGAAAGATAAAGAAGGTCACTTTATATTGATTAAAGGAGCAATCCAACAAGAGGACAATATAATTCTAAACATATACATACCAAACATGAATGCTCCCAATATCATTAAACAAACACCAATAGACTTAAGGTCACAGAAAACACCAAGCACAATTGTAGTGGGTGACTTCAATACCCCACTCTCATCAACTGACAGGTCATCCTGGCAAAAAATAAACAGAGCAGCATCTGGAGTAAATGACATCATAGAACAAATGGGCCTAACAGACATCCACAGAGCATTCCACCCAATGCTACAGAATACATATCCTTTCTAGCACACATGGAAATTCTCTAAATTAGACCACATATTAGAACACAAAGCAAATCTTAACAAGTACAGGAAAACTGATATAATTCCTTTTACCCTATCTGATCACAATGGGATTAATCTACAAATCAGCACAAGAAAACTATAGAGCATATACAAAATCATGGAAGCTAAATAGTACATTACAGAATGATGAATTAAAGAAATCAAAAATATTCACAGAATCAAATGATAATGACAACACAACATACCAAAACCTACGGGACAAAGTTAAAGCAGTCCTAAGAGGGGAATTTATAGCTTTAAGTGCCTATATTAAGAAATTAGAAATGTTACAAGTAAATAGCTTAATGCTTCACCTTAAGGCCTTTGAAAAAGAACAAGGCAAACCAAAAATCAATAGACAAAAAGAGTTTGAGGCCAGCTTGAGACTGCATACTGAATTCCAGGCCAGCCTGGGCTAGAGCATGATCCTACCTTGAAAAACCAAAGATATGTTAGACTACATCAAAATAAAAGGACTTCTTATTTTTAGTTTTGAAGTAGGGTCTCGCTCAATGAAAATGAAAAACCACCTCACCATAACAGCATGACAAGTATATACATTTAAAATATAGAAAACAAGTGTTGGCAATGACATTAAAACTAAAAAAACTTACGTAGAATGTAAAACAGTGCAGTCACTGAGGGGAAAATGCAGATGGAAAAAAAGTAGGGAGGACTGGAGGAATGAACCCTATTACTACTAATGGGTAGGAATGTAAAATGACATTCACTATGGAACATTTTTAACTCAGTGAGTTAAGCATAGAAATAGAGTTGCCTTATGACCCATTATTTCTACCCTTAGGTATATACTCAAAATAATTGCATACAGGTGTCTTAACAAAGTGTTCTGTCACAGCTTATTCAAAAAGCCAAAGGATGGAAATAATCCAGGTGTTCACCACTGGCTGAATAACAATATGTAATAACCACACACAACAGCATATTAATCCATAAAAAAACAAACAAACAATGAAGGGTTTAGGGAGATAGCTCAATGGGTAAAGTGCTTGCTTTGCAAGCAGAAAGAGCTAGAGTGGATCCCCAGTACCAATGCAAAGTTGGGAATGGTATTGTATGTCCATAATCCCAGCTAAAAGATCTATGGAATTCACTGACCAGCCAGTCTAGTCTAGTTGGTGAGCTCCAGGCCAATGAGAGACTTTGTCTCAAAAAGAGAGGAATGGTTCTCCTCTTTGGGAGACTCTAACTGCCCTATTTCTGCACCCCTGTTCCATTAGAAGCAGTCTGACTGACCAGTCATTGTCCTCTTTCCTCTAACAGCAGTTAGTGTCTTTTCAACAGAGGGAGGAACGAGAGGGAGTCTGGTAGCTTTGTTAGGCAATCAGCATCACTGGGGCCCTGAAAGTTAATGTCTTTGGACCTATCCTTGCAGTCTCCACTTTACTATAGATCAAAAGTATGATCTGACTTATCTCTCCTACATCAGTTTTTTCAAACAACCTGGGCGTCTTTCCTAGGATTTAAATCTAGTCCTAACATTGTGTTTGGTCACTTTTAGCCCCAGAAGTTGGTAGGTATCATGGCTAACCTCTTCCTGAGACAGCCCCTAGCCCAGACCAATCACCGGTCTTTCTGGCTCAAGAGGGCCTAACACCATAAGATTATAAATAGATGTGTGCAAGGGGACAAGCCTCTTTTTCTTGGTGGTCCATTCATCACTTCTGGTGTTTCCCCCTGGGCCAAGACAAGGGGAGAACCTACTTTTCACATGGGCTCTTTAAACCCCTCCTGCCCTCCATATGACAGGAGCTCTTTGTACTTTCTTTTTCTGTCCGCTCTACAGTTTTCCCAGGCTTACCATGTGTGTTCTCAGTCCACGTGCTTGTATTCATTTTCCTCCCCTTGGTTCTGTAGTTTTCTCAACAAATATAGTAATAACACAGATAAACAGCATTGCTGAAGAATGAGTCCAAGGTTGTCTTCTGGCTTCAACATGCATATACCCCTATTTCACCCTCAAGAGGCCAAAACTATGAACATTCTTGAGACAGGGTCTTATTATGTAGTTTAGCCTGGTCTGAAGTCTATGGCAATTTTCCTGCCTCAGCTTCCTAAGAAATGGTATTGTAGGCAGGATAAAACATGCTTAGCTCAAAACTGAAAACTGTATTTTAAAACACACACACACTCACGCACACACCCTTTTTCTTTTATTTTTTTAAATAATTTTTTTATTTGTTAGAGAGAGAGGAGAGAATGGGCACAATAGGGCCTCCAGCCACTGCAAACAAACTCCAGATACATGATGCCACCATGTGCATCTGGCTTATGTGGGTTCTGGGGCATTGAACCTGAGTCCTTAGGCTTCAGAGGTAAGTGCCTCAACCACTAAGCCATCTCTCCAGCCCTCCCACACTTTCTATATGAATCCTTTCTCCTCTCCCTTATCTGTTATTGCGAATTCTTACTTAAAAATTACATTATTTATATAAAAGCACTGCCATTTAATATCCACCTCAAGCTCAATTATGAAAAATATTAGTTATGGTAATTTGGACATCTCATATCACCTTTTCTTTAGGCCAGTGGCCTCCATGAAATCCTATCAATAAAACATTTTTGGGCACAAACTGCCATAATAGATTTTATTTATACTTTATGGCATTACCCATTTATCATAAAAATATACAAAAATAGGCCAGGCATGGTGGTGCATGCCTTTAACCCCAACACTCGGAGGCAGAGGTAGGAGGATTGTCATGAGTTCGAGGCTACCCTGAGACTTCATAGTGAATTCCAGGTCAGCCTGAGCTAGAGTGAGACCCTACCTTGAAAAACAAAGCAAATTATATATATATATACACACACACACATATATATATATACATATATACATACACACATACACACACATGAAAATAGAAAACTTTAAAGACTGGGCGAAATGAACATAAATTCTACTTTATTTCCCATACTTCAATGCACAGAGCACGTCTTCTTAGAGGGCTCTTATTTTACTTTTTTTTTGTTTCTTTATTTTTGTTTTTTTGAGAGAGGATCTAAGTTAAGTAGCTTACACTAGCCTCGGACTCATGATCCTCCTATCTCAGCCTCCCAAGTACTGGGGTTATATGTATGCATCGCTGTGCCTGAATCTAATTTTACTTTTGGGTAAAGCAATGATCAGCATTTATTGACCCCTGGAAATCTGTCCTTATTAACTCTCTAAAATAAGGAATATGATTGTAACAATTGTGAAATCTACACAAGAGGGTGTGGTGGGATCATTACCCATGATACCTTCCTTTTGAAGAAATTTCTGTTAAGTATTCCTATCTGATACATCTGTAATGCTTTTAAAATCTGGTTTACTTTTATAAAATGTAACTGATCACAAAACTCTTAACTATTTGCTAGAATACGTAATGGCAAGCTTGTAGCCAATTTCTAGCAAACATCTACCAGATATATTTAGCTTCTAGCTTCAACTTGTTTTTATATCATTCAATTCTTCAATTATTTGTTTAAAAATCATGTTGCAGCTTACCTCTTTCAATTTTATCATCCCAATTCTTCATGTACTTAAAAATTTCATATTATATTACTTATGTTTGTATGTGTGTTTAAAAGCAACTCAAATACTTCTTGAAAGACAGGAGGAAAGAATAATAAAAAAACAAACAAACAAAGAAAACCCAGGCAATGTTGTGCAGAATAGAAGCCATTCTAAACTTGAAGTTCCCCATGTTAGGATGTAACCTGCAGAATCTAAGCCATCCGAAGGGCCCTGGTAAATGAATGTTGGTGAAAAGAATGACAACAAACAATAGCACTGTACTACACTTTCTCACTCTTTTCCAGTTGTTAAGAAATGTTATAGTGAGGAAAGGGCAAATGGCTTTGTTTCACCTGTTTGCAGAAATTAAATAAAAGTCCATGAAAAAGGCAGTCACATTGCCAGATGGAATTTGTAGCCATGTACCTGGATGTGCCTCCTTCTGGTGTGCTCAGAAGTCATTTGGGGATGGCTTATACTCAGTGATTTCTTGTTGTGCTTGCACCGCTTCTCAAGGTATCTCTTCTGTTGGTTGGTGATGCTAGTATATAATTTAATTCGCCTTGGTGACAAACATAGTCTTTCATGACCAAAAGCTTGGATCAATCGGGCAGTGTCAATGGTAGAAATGGAGCTACTTCTTTCATGCAAAGTCATGTCTTTATCAGTTTGGGTCAATACATCTGAGTCCACAGGAGAAGTGGTGCTAGAAAGAATGTAGGTGGGACTATCTGTGAGCAGATCACTTTCCTCTGAGGGTCTAGAATCTGAGGAGGTGTTGCTGATGTAATTAAAATTTGGCTGTTTGCTCAAAATATATTTATCAAATTTAATTTGTTCAATCTTAATCTGATTGGACCTCCCAGGTTGATGAGAAAGTGCCTTGCCTTTCCTAAAATCACCTGTATGGCCCCTCTCTAGGCTTTTGCACTGCTTCTGCAGTTTGCTTTTCTGCTGTTTACTATAACTCCATCCCTTAACATTATGCCTCCCTCTGCTACTGTCTCTCTCTGAGGCCTGCAGTGAATGTGTGATGGGGTTCTGAAGCAGTTTAGCCAAACGATCAAGTCTTTCCACCAAAGACAGTTCTTTCCTATAGCAGACATCAGGTGGTTTCTGTTGCTTCTGTCGCTCCTGGTACTTGTTCCAGAGTTCGTTCAAACTAACAGTGTGCTGAGTTGTTACTTCTGGGGTAACCTTCTGGTCCCTTTTTGAATCATTAATTTGTCTTTTATTTTTTGGATCTCTGGCCTGACTTTTAGTGTGCATCATTTTATTGTCTTCCACATTCACATTTATGCTGAGGCTCTTTATTCTGGTATAATCCACCATAGTCTTGTCCACAAGTGGATAAGGAGGGGAAAGACAGATATGTTCTCTATGTGTATCTGAATGATGATGAAAGAAATCTTTCCAAGAATGCCTCATGAAAACACTCCTTCCCAAAGATTCATGGCAAAAGTCTTGATCATTTGGTGGGTGCACTGGACGATGAAAGTAAAACTTGGCTGATCTGAAGACAGAATGAGTTGTATTTTCAAATTCTGAATGGCATTCTGACTCTAAAAAGGAAAAAAAAATTTTTTTAAGAATTTAGAAATATTTGTATTCCCATTAGAAATATTATTTGTATTGAGTTCTTCAGATACAGAGCAAAGACAGAAGAGAATAACTTAAAGTTTTAGAAAATTCACTGTCTACCTGAAAGATTCACACCATGTGTTTAGCTGCCAGACTAGCATGTATCAAAACATCTAGACTCTGGGCTGTCATTATGTGACAGAGCTGTGTGGCCTCAAAGAAGGTACTTTAATTCTCAGATTTCCAGTTTAGATCCTTTATTTATTCGCCATTTGCTATATGTAGGATGCTAGTGTAGGTGCCCTTTCATAAAAAAATTTAACCCTGCCAAACATCATGGTGCATGCCTTTAATCCCAGCACTCAGGAGGCAGAGGTAGAAGGATCACCATGAGTTCAAGGCCACCCTGAGACTACACAGTGAATTTCAGGTCAGCCTAGGCTAAAGCAAGACTCTACCTTGGGGAAAAAAAAAAAAAAACTTTATATATTTACAATTCCTTTTCTATGAATCATCTTTATTTTTCTCTCCAATTTATTGTGGTAAAATATACACAATATAAGATTTATTAACTTTTATTCTTGCTCTTTGACAATCATTCTATGTCAAAAGAATTTTCTTTCTTTTTTTTTTTGAGGTAGGGTCTTCACTCATCCCCAGGGTGACCTGGAACTCATTCTGTAGTCCTAGGCTGGGCTGGAACTCACAGCAATCCTAACTCTGCCTCCTATCCCAAGTGCTGGGATTAAAGGTGTGTGTCACGTCTGGCTTAAAAAAAGCATTTTTGAAAGCAATTATATATTACAATGTTTGTGTTCTGAAATTCACATTTAAGCTTAATCTCTAGTGTAACAGTATTAAGAGGTGGGGCCTTCAGGAGGTGATTAGGTTCCAAAGGCTTCCTTTGTGAATGGGATTAGTGCTTTTATAAAGGGCCTTGAGGGATGGAGAGATGGCTTAGCGGTTAAGGTGCTTGCCTGCAAAGCCTAAAGACCCAGGTTGGATTCCCTAGTACCCACGTGAGTCAGATGCACAAGGTTGCACATGTATCTGGAGTTAGTTTGCAGTGGCTGCAGGCCTTGTCATGCCCATTATCTCTCTCTCATAAATAAATAAATAAATAAATAAATAAATAAATAAATAAATAGACAAATAAAAAATAAAGGGCCTTGAAAGATCCTGTATGGTGCTTTTTTGCTTTCCATTAAGTGAGGACATGGTCTAAGTTCCTTGCCTCCATGGAGGACAAAGCACCAAGGTGTTACCTTGTAAGTTGAGAATGAGACATCTCTATCATACCCTCCAAGGCTCAGGGAACATCATGGAAGAGGAAGTGGAAAGAATGTATGCGTCAGAGGGTGGGAGGAGTACACTTTGGGACACTCTGGCGAATTCTCACAGTAGATGTTGCTAACCTCCACACAACCTTCATAATATTGAGCCCATCAACATTTTGATTTAGAGGATGGAGGTAGACAAAAAGAATGAAGCATTAAAATAGAACTACGTGGAAAGAGGAGAGGCTCAGTGGAATGAGGGTGAGGGAAGGGAAACAAAACAGGGTAATGGGAGAGATTATGATTAAATTGTAGTATGCTAGTGTGTTAAAATTCTCAACTGAAAAAAAAGAACTTAGCCAGGCATGGTGGCACATGCCGTTAGTCCCAGCACTTGAGAGGCTAAGGCTAAGTTTGAGTCCAGACTGAGTGAGTTCAGATAAGCGTGAGTTTCAGGTCAGCCTAGGCTATAGTGAGACCCTGCCTTGAGAAAACAAAAACAAAAACAAAAAGGGGCTGGAGACGGGGCTGGAGAGATGGCTTAGTGGTTAAGCGCTTGCCTGTGAAGCCTAAGGACCCCGGTTCGAGGCTCGATTCCCCAGGACCCACATTAGCCAGATACACAAGGGGGCGCACATGTCTGGAGTTCGTTTGCAGTGGCTGGAGGCCCTGGCGTGCCCATTCTCTCTCTCTCTCTCTCTCTCTCTCTCAAATAAAAAAAAGTAACAAAAAATTAAAAAAAAAAAGAGGCTGGAGAGATAGCTGTGTCTATGAAGCCCAAGAACCCATGTAAGCCAGATACACAAGGTAGCACATGCAATCTGGGGTTCCTTTGCAGTGGCTAGAGGCCCTGGCAAGCCTATTCTCTCTCAAGTAAGTAGGTAAATTATATATATATATTTGTATGTATATGTATATATGAACTTAAAACACAAAAATCTAGACTGAGCCCTCACCAGACAGTAAATCTGCTAGTCCCTCAATAGGGACTATGGGAAATAAACCCTCTCTGTAAATTCTGTGCAGCCCAACTTATCTTTCCAGATCTTGGCTCCTTTATCTACCATCTCTCTCATATCTTCAGGTTGTTCCTCATCATAGGATCACTTCTACAAGCGTAATAGAATCCATTAGAAAACCCTTGGCTCCTCCTCCAGGTAACCACTTCTCTGTTCTTCACAGTAAAGTTGAAAAAGTGGAAATTATCCATGTTCCTGCTTTTTAACCCCTTCCCTACCCAAATTCTTTCTTCAAATTACTCCTGAGTATGGCTACGCTGCTGGACTGCTGCTCTTACTAGTATGATCGATGATATTCACATATCTCCACTACAAGCCATGCTCTCATTCTAGATCACCTTTTATAGTTATCTCATCTCTATTTATGGTTTTTAGAAGTACTTTCATACCATTAACCACTCTGAAGTTTGTATTATAAGCTAACTTCTCTCTTAGGCCTACATTCATATACTTACCTATAAATTTGATATATCCATTTGAATGCATGCACAGTCACCTTAATATTTAAATGTCCTGGGGCTAGAGAGATGGCTCAGTGGTTAAAGGAGTTTGCTTGCGAAGCCTGACGTCCTGGATTCAATTCTCTAGTATCCATGTAAAGCCAGATGCACAAAGTGGTGTATGCATTTGGAGTTTGTTTGCAGTGGCAAGAGCCCTGGTGCACCCATTCTCTCACTCTCTCTTTCTCCCTCTCCTTGCAAATAAATAAATAAATAAAATATTTAAAAAAATTAAATGTCCTTAACTCAGTTCTAGCCTTCTGTAGGTAACCTGTACAAACTAATAAAAGATCTCCGGAAGGTTTCAGAATGAAAAATAGGTATTTAAAACTGAATTTTATACGCCTGTAGTAAATAAACTGATAAAGAAAAATTTTAAAATTCTAGCACAAACATAAAATGTAAATATGGAATATGACAAATATAGTCATGTATATATGGCTATCCTTACCATACTAAATAGAAGAAAAGCAGTTTCGACATGTAATGGTATACACATAGGTACAAACAAATTATTTTAAGAGAAATAGGTACCTATAAAAATACAATAATTAATGAATGCAGAATTTCTCAAATACCTATGTACAATTAAGAATATATAATTCTAGTGCTAGAGGGATGGCTGACTGAATAACGTGCACACCTGCAAAGCCAAAGGACCCAGGTTCGACTTCTCAGGACCCATGTAAGCCAGATGCACAATGTGGCACATGCTTCTGGAGTTCTTTCCTGGCACACCCAATCCCTTTCTTAAATAAATAGAACAAAAATAAAATTTAAAAAGAATATGCAATTCTAATCATGATAATATTAAAATAACATACTCAGAAATGAGTTTGAATTAAAAGAATTTCAGAATTTACACTCAAAACTACAATGCAGAGCTGGAGAGATGGCTTAGTGGTCACTTGCGTGCAAAGCCAAAGGACCCAAATTCGATGCCCCAGGACCCACATAAGCCAGATGCACAAGGTGGTGCACGTGTCTGGAGTTTGTTTGCAGTGGCTGAAGACCTGGCATGCCCATTCTCTCTCTATCTACCTTTCCCCCTCCCCCAAATAAACAGATAAAAAATAAAATATTAGGGCTGGAGAAATGGCTTAGCTGTTAAGGTGCTTGCCTGCAAAGCCTAAGGATCCATGTTTGACTCTTCAGGTCCCACATAAGCCATCTGCACAAGGTGGCACAAGTGCGCAAGGTCGCATATGGGCACAAGGCAGTGGAAGTGTCTGGAGTTTGACTGCAGTGGCTGGAGGCCCTAGTGTGCCAATTCTCTCTCTTGCTTCCTCTCTCTCATAAATAAAATTTTAAAAAAGCTATAATGCATTGCTGTGGAACTAAACATGTGAATAAATGGAAAGCACCTTGTGTCACGGAGTAAAAGAACATATTAAGACAATAATACTCCCAAATTGTTCTATGTATTCAAAGACTGTTTTAAAAATACTTTTATTTACTTGATAGACAGACAGACAGACAGACAGACAGACAGACAGACACACACATACACACACACACACACACACACACACACATTATGGGTATATCAGAAATGCAATCAAAGTCCAGACACACATGTAACTTTGTGCATCTGGCTTTTACATGGGTACTGGGGAATTGAACTTGGGTTAGCATACTTTGTGAGCCAGCACCTTTCATCACTGAGCCATCTCCCCAGTACTGTTCTCTATATTCAATGCAATCAATCCTTATCACACTCCCAGCTTGCTTCTTTGCAAAACTGTCATGATAATTCTAAAATTCATATGCAATTTTACGGGATTCAGAATAGACAACATTGTTCTGAAAAATACAATGAAGGTAGAGGGGCTGGAGAGATGGCTCAGCAGTTAGCTTGCTTGCAAAGCCTAAAGGCCTGGGTTTGATTCCCCAGTACCTACATAAAGCCAGATGCATAGAGTGGTGCTTGCATCTAGAGTTCATTTGCAGCAGCAAGAGGCCCTGGCACACCCCTTCTCTCCCCCACCTCTCTCTCACAAATAAATAAATAAGAAAAAAAAAATATATATATATATTGGTTTTCAGAGGTAGGTCTCACTGTAGCTCAGGCTGACCTGGAATTCACACGTAGTCTCAGAGTGGCCTTGAACTAATGGTGATCCTCCTACCTCTGCCTCCCAAGTGCTGGGATTAAAGGCGTGTGCCACCACATCTGGCAATAAGAATATTTTTAAAAGAAGGTAGAGACTTCATTCTTCCCTATTTCAAAACTTACCATAAATCAACAGTAATCAAGATAGATTCGTACTGCCATAAAGATAAATACGTAGGTCAATAGAATATTATCAGAGTACAGAAATAAAACTATACATCTATGGCAAGTTGTTTTTATATAAGCCAGAATCTTCTGATGAGGAAATAATAGCATTTTAAAAGATAGTGCTCTGATAATTGGATATCTACATGGAATGCAAAGAAGTTAGATTCGTATCTCCTATCACATACAATAATCTGATCTAACTGTAAGAGATGATTATAAAATGCTTAGAAGAAAACATATGGGTATAGCATCATGACCTTGGATTCCCCTCCTCTCTCTTCCCCTCCCTCCCTCCCTGTCTCCCTCCCTTCCTTCTTTTCTCTCTTTTTTTTTTTTTTTTTGTTTTTTGTTTTTGGGTTTCAAGGTCAGGTCTCACTCTAGCTCAGGCTGACCTGGAATTCACTTATGTAGTCTACCAGACGGCCCCTAACTCTTGGCGATCCTCCTACCTCAGCCTCCCAAGTGCTGGGATTAAAGGTGTGTACCAACACACGCAGCTATGACTTTGGATTCAGCAAAGGATTCTTAGCTATGCTACCAAAACCAAAAGCTAAAATAGCTAAATTATACTTTGATCAAAATAGAAACTTCTGGGCTAGAGAGATGGATTAGCACTTAAGGTGCTTGCCTTTGAAGCCTAGGGACCCATGTTTGACTCTCCAGATCCCACATAAGCCAGATGAACAAGGTGATGCAAGTGTGCAAGGTTGCACATGTACACAAGGTGGCACATACATCTGGAGTTCGATTGTAGTGGCTTGGAGGCCCTGGCACACCAATTCGTTCTCTCTCTTGTGTGCACACTCTTTCTCTCATTAAAAAAAAGAAAAAAAAAGAAAAAGAAAAAGAAAGGAAAAAAGAAAGTTCTGTGCATCAAAAGATATTATTCAGAACATAAGCCAGAGTTGGTAGCCCAAATTTATAATCACAGGTATTTGGAAGGCTGAGACAGGAGAATCACATGGTCAAGGTCAACCTGGGCAATTAGTAAGACTACCTATAAACAGATTAATAAATGGACTGAGGATATATCTTAGTGGTGGAGTATTTACTTAGCATGCAGGAAACCCTGGGTTCAACTACTGAGTATCAGGAAAAAAACAAAACAAAACCAGCAAAGGGCTGGAGAGATGGCCCAGCAATTAAGGCACTTGCCTGCAAAGCCCAAGGACTTGAGTTTGACTCCCCGGTACCCACATAAAGCAAGATGCACAAAGAGGAGCAAGTGTCTAGAGTTCACTTGCAGTGGATAGAGACCCTGGTATGACCATCTCTCTGTCCCTCTATCTGCTTCTTTCTCTTGCTCACTCACTCTCAAATAAGAAAAATAAGTTGTTTTTTTTTTTTTTTTTTTAAAGCAGCAAAGCTGGGCATGGTAGTGCACTCGGGAGGCAGAGATAGGAGGATCGCCGTGAATGAGGGCACCCTGAGACTACATAGTGAATTCCAGATCAGCCTGGAACAGAGTGAGACCCTACCTTGAAAAACAAAAACAAACAAACAACAACAACAAAAAGCAGCAAAGAGAAAAGGAGAATCCATAGAGTAGATTACAATATTTACAAATCAGCTCAATAGTCACCAGGTTAGGGACAGATTATCTCCCCAATGAATAGACACTCATAAAACTGGATAAAATAAATAATGAAAAGATACACAACATCTTCAAGGCTACACAAGCCAACAGCAAAATGAGACGGTATTTTGGTATTTCACACCCTCTAGGCTGGCTATAATCTAGCTCAGTATCATGAATGAAATACTCAGAAATGGGGGAGAAAAGTCACCTTTGTTATAAACAAAGGTGGTGAGGGTATAGAGAAGTTGTACTTAATTTTTTTTTTTTTGAGGTAGGGTCTTCCTGTAGCCCAGTGCGGTGGTTTGATTTAGGTGTCCCCCATAAACTTAGGTGTGCTGAATGCTAGGTGCCCAGCTGATGGAGATTTGGGAATTAATGTCTCTTGGAAGGAGTGTATTGTTGGGGGTGGGCTTATGGTATTACAGCCAGTTTCCCCATGCCAGTGTTTGGCACACTCTCCTGTTGCTGTTGTCCACCTTATGTTGGCCAGAGGGTGACAGCCACCCTCTGCTCATGCCATCGTTTTCCCCTGCCATTGTGGAGCTTTCCCTTGAGCCTGTAAGCCAAAATAAACCTTTTTCCCAGAAGCTTCTCTTGGTTGGGTGATTTCTATCAGCAATGTGAACCGGGCTGCAACACCCAGGCTGATCTGGAACTTACTATGTAGTCTCAGGCTGGCCTCGAACTCACAGTGACCCTCCCCAGTGCTGGGATTAAAGGCGTGCACCACCATGCCCGGCAGTTTTACTTTCATGTTTAAATTTCAGAGGAGGCAGTGAAGAGAGAGGGTGATAGCTAAAAGATACAGAGTTTCTTTTTGAGTTAGTCAACATCTAAACTCAATTGTTAGTAGTCAATACTCAACTGCAAAAGAAAAATCAAAAAGGAGGACTGCAAAAATGGTTCAAAGTGCTTGTCACACAAACATGAGGACCTGAGTTCAGATCCCTGGTATCCATGTAAAAGCTGGGAATGACAGCACACACCTATATTCATAGCACTGAGGAGGGATTCCCAGGGCTTGCTAGCTAGCCAGTATAGCCTAATTAGTGAGTTCCAGGTTTAGTGTGCAATTTTGTCTCAAAAAAGGTGGAGAGTGACTACAGAAGACACCCATCATTGACCTTTGGCCTCCACATCCATATCCAAGTTCTTTAGTTGACCAATAATAATTTATATTTTCTTTATCCATTTAGTATTTTTATTTATTTATTTGCAAGCAGAGAGAGACAGAGACACAGACAGACTGGGCACTCCAGGGCATCCAGCCATTGCAAACGAACCTCAGATGCATGTGCCTCTCTGTGCATCTAGCTTTATGTGGGTACTCAGGAACCCAACCTGGATTGTTAGGCCTTGCAGGCAAGTACCTTAATTGCTGAGCTATTTCTCATTGGTGCACCAAAACTGGTGTAATCATATTTTGGTCTATCATCTATGCCCTATCTGAGGTGAAGAGAGATGTGTTTCTATATCTCCAGGGAAGAAGTTTCACAAACATCTCTTTATATGACTATTCTTCTATCTTCTTCTCAGAAGTGTGATTTGATAGCTTGATAGTAATGGTTTGTGTTTTGTATGCTTTCTTTCTTTTGTGCCAGAAAATTAGGACCATAGGCAAACAGAAATTGATTTGATTTTTGGTCCTTTTAAGCTTTATAAAGAAAGTTTATATTGATATTATCAATATTTTTCATAGTCTTCTGGAATATCTTCAGTTTTAAGGTTTTCCCTGTTGAAATACTAACAGGTTTGACTTTAGGTCAAGCAGTTACGTCCTCAATATCGAAACATGACATTACACTTTTTATTTATTTATTTATTTATTTTTGTTTTTCGAGGTAGGGTCTCACTCCAGCCCAGGCTGACCTGGAATTCACTCTGTATTCTCAGGGTGGCCTTGAACTCACGGCGATCTTCCTACCTCTGCCTCCCGAGTGCTGGGATTAAAGGCGTGCGCCACCATGCCTGGCTGATATTATACTTTTAACAGCATTTGCCTTAGGTCTAGTCATTCCTTAGTGTCTTGGGGAATTGGCTGGTGCCAGGACCTACCACAGATGTCAAAATTCAGATGCTCAAGTGCCTCAAAACAAACAAACAAACAAAAAAAGGAGGTCTGCATGTATGTATGCATATGCTCATCTTCTCCTACACTTTAAATCATTACTAAATTACTTACAATACCAAAAGCAATGTAAGTTCTACTAGTGGTTAGTGGTTATACTATACTGCTTAGAGAATGATTAAGAAAAAGTCTGTACTTGTTCAGGAGAGGCATTTTTTTCTCCAATATTTTCAATTCCAAGCTGGTTGAATCAATACAGAATCCATGGATATGGTGGGTCCACTGTATTTATTTGTAGCTCTTCTTCTATATGCCTTTTCTCAGAGGTAACAATTCTCTTATAAATCAACATATATGTCCACATAGACAAGGCATCATTGAAATGATATATGTATATATGTATTTACAATTAAAAACAAAGAAAGAAAAACCAGATAAGGTATCTCTGTTTAAATCCTGAAGTTGGGCTGGGGAGATGGCTAAGCAGTTAAAGGCACTTGTATGCCAAGCATGCCATCTTGGGTTCAATTTTCCAGTACCTACATAAAGCCAGATATACAAAGTGGTACATGCATCTGGAGTTTGTTTGCAGAAGCAAGAGGCCCTGGCACACCCATATTCATTCTCAATCTCTCTTCTTGAAAATAAGTAAGGGCCGGGCGTGGTGGCGCACGCCTTTAATCCCAGCACTAGGGAGGCAGAGGTACGAGGATCATGGTGAATTCAAGGCCACCCTGAGACTACATAGTGAATTCCAGGTCAGCCTGGGCTAGAATGAAACCCTACCTTGAAAAACCAAAAATTAAAATTAAAATTAAAAAAAAATAAATAAAAAGAAAATAAGTAAGAGCATTTTAAAAATGAATCGTGAGGGTGGGAGAGATGGTTTAATGGTTAAGGTGCTTGCCTGAGAAGCCTAAGGACCCATGTTCAACTCTCCAGGTCCCATGTAAGCCAGATACACAAGGTGACACAAGCTTGTAAGGTTGCACATGCACTCAAGGTGATGCACTTGTCTGGAGTTTGACTTCAATGGCTGGAGGTCCTAGAACACCAATTCTCTCTCTCTTTCACTCTCATAGAAAAAAAAAATCATGAAACTGCATTTTCATCAGAATGAACAGATGTGGACATACACAATTACCTGACAGATCTAAGTCTAAGGCTTCTTTCTCTTCTGGACAGACTTCCTCAGGAATGGTCTTCTTATTATGGATCTCCTCTTTCTGTTTCATGGTTTTAGTGCCTGGCAGACTTTCAGTCATTCTGTCTTGTACTTGTACAGCAACAGCACCACTGGAACCTAAGGCAGTAAAATTAATATATAGTGGAGTCAGGACGTTGACAAAAATATTCAAAATGCCCCTTAACATTGACTATGTGGAAGAAATTGTTAATAGCAATGAAAAATATATCAGTAATAATGTTTATGAAATCCAAATTGGACTGAAAAAAGACTCTGGACAACTGGGTTTGAGCCTTGGAAGCTGGGATATAATTTGAGGTGGAAAGAGAAATTATAAGCAAAGGTGATTGCATAAGCAAAGACAGGAGTCTGAAAAGCCACTAAGCATCTAAGACATCATGTGTATGGTCTGTCTGGTTATAGAGTCTATAAGAAAAAGCAGACAGATTTATTCCAACTCACATATAATCCTTTCCAGGCCCATCTATTTCCCTGAAAATTTCATTTTTCTTAATAAAATTCAATAGCAGAGGCCAGTAAGCCAGAAAGGGGCTATACAGGAGGGAGGAGAGGGGAGATCTTAAGGGGATGGCATTGTGTATATGTAAGTAGAACAGATTATTGGGGGTAGAAAGGCTTAAGTGAGGTCAGGGGAAGAATTGAGTAAAGGAAGGGAGGGGGAGAGTTAATCAAAATCTAAGAGGGTATGAATAAGTCATATGGAAACCTACTTTTTCTGGACAAGGGCATACCTAGAAGCCCATAGATTGCTGCTAGAAAATTTTCAGTGTCAAGGACGGGATACGTTCCAGTTGTTGGCCAGGGAGGTCAAACAAAACAAAACATTACAGGTCCCTAAAACATTACAGGCCATTGCCAAGACTCTTGGTTTCACTAGTGATGATAAGACCCTATTGCTGAAGATTCCACATGCTTGGGCTGCAAGGTCATGGAGAAACTTTGCTGGAGCTGAGCTGAAAACCTCTTCCATGTAGACCAGCTGACAGAAAGCTGGAAAAAGCTATACTGCATGCAGCTCCATGGAAGAGACAGAAGTCATCAGTGCAGATAAATAAGAATGTACACTGCAAGCCTTAAGTTTGGCCAGCCAGGGAAAATGAGTCAAAGGGTGCACATCTGTTATGGGGGAAACCAACTGCTCTCCAATTGGACTGGAGGGCTGCTCCATGGAAGGGAATACATGCTTGATACTAAAAACCTATGATGGGGGAAGTCATGAGCCCTAGGGGTGAAATACCTGCTGGTGTCTGGGTAAAAGACATATATTATGCTCACCAAACTGCCCAGTAAGCACTTCTCTTAATTTTCATACATACATACATACTAGCTCAGGCTGACCTGGAATTCACTATGTTGTCTCAGGGTGTCCTCAAATTCACAGTGATCCTCCTACCTCTACCTCCCAACTGCTGGAATTAAAGGCGTGTGCCACCAGGCCTGGCTTTCATACCCATATATTAATGCTACTCTCACTTTTGGTTATTGAAGCTTCTCTTTTCAGATGGTGGTGACCTCTGGGATGACTCAAAAGGCACTACAGTGCTGACAAAAAGTTGTAGAGGAATGCTCAGCACTGAAATATCTCTATCACACCTTCCAAAGCTCAGGGTCCATTGCAGAAGAGGTGGCAGGAAGAATGTAAAAGCCAAAGGAAGGGTTGGACTCCTTACACTGCATTCTTCCAGACACAAAATGTCCTGGATATCCAGGACCTCACAGTGCCTACACAAGACCATCATAACAGGAGTAAACGATCATGACGTCAAAATGAAAGAGAGACTGATTGGGAGGGAGAGGGGACATGATTGAGAGTAGAGTTGCAAAGGGGAAAGTGAGGGAGGGGAGAGAATATTATGGTTTATTGTCTATAATTATGGAAACTTTCAATAAAAAAGGGGGAAAAAAGCAGATAGAACTAGAGCTGTAAAGGTTGTTTATCATCCTAGAAGACTACTAAAAGAGCTCCATTTTAATTAAGGGCAATAATGACAAAGTTTACTAGGAGACTGACACAATGAAAACTTCTTCAGCAATGTTCATTTAGCAGCAGCAAAAAAAAAAAAAAAAAAAAAAAAGAGAGATGAAAGTTTGAAGTGCTTTCCAGAATACGATCTAACATCTTAAAAAAAAAAAAAAAATCAGGCAGGAGAGATGGCTTAATGGTTAAGGCGCTTGCCTATGAAGCTTAAGGACTCATGTTCGACTTTCCAGGTCTCATGTTAAGCCAGAAGCACAAAGTGACATAAGCATGCAGGGTTGCACAAGCGCACAAGGGGGCACAAGTGTCTAGAGTTCGACTGCAATGGCTGAGGCCCTGGTGTGCCAATTCTCTCTCTCGTTCATTCTTGCATTAAAAAAATGTAGGGCTAGAGAGAAAGAGAGCACAATCAGTAAAGCACATGCCTTGCAAGTATGAGGACCTGAATTGATTCCCAAAATCTACATAAAAATGCTGGGCATGGGGCATGCACCTGTAATCCCAGCTCTGGGGAGGCAGAGATAGGAGGAGCCCTGGAGCTTGCTGGTCAGCAGCCTAATTCATGAACTCCAGGTAAACCAGAGACCCTGTCTATAAATGAAGGAATGAATAATAAATAAATAGTGGCCACTGTTAAAAAAGCACTTTCTGTTCTTAAATATGTTTCTAGTTTATAATTGTGCAAAAGTACAAGCTGTTCTCCAATATCCATCTTTGCTCCCCTTTACAATAGGGTCCTAATTTTAGCTGGACATATAGTACAAGAATAAAGTCTACCAACCTCCTTGGCAATTTGGCTTGGTGTGACCACATGACCAAGCCTGGCTGGCAGCATAAAAAGCATAATTTCTGAGAAGTATCCTTAGAGGAAGAAAAATTTTTTTCTTTCCCTTTCTTCTTGCTGGCTGAAATGCGGGCAGATGGCAATAGCTTAATAAGGGTAAAAAAAAAAAAAAAAAATCTGAGCAATAGGAAATAAATACTGCCATTCCTTGATGCTCTGGATTTTTACCAGAAAGAAATGCTTTCCTGTCTTCTTTAAACCCATGTTAAATTTTGGTTTTGTTTTCTTCTCTCAGAGCAAAGCTAATCTGAATTTAATTATGCTACTGCAGGCATTTTAATTAGCATAATTCTGTTGAAGTAAAACTGGGTACATTCAGAAAACAAAGCTGAATTCCTAAAGAATAAAGGTTTTGGTACAATAGTGTGAGTCAATACCTTGTGGTAAAGAAATCAGTTACAGGGAAAGGAAAAGGTCCCCTAATTATTGGGAAAAGGAAAAGGTCCCTTATATAAATATTTGGCAATGACATTGTATACTATATTCAAATCTTCTCCAGGAATAATCTCAACTTTACCCCTGCCACGGCATGCCAGAACTATAGCTAAAAATTGTTAGGGTCTCAAAGCCTGTATCCATTTCCCCCACTTTCCCCTGCTACCTGGGAATGCCTCCTAGTATAGTAACTGAGAAATCTCTGGGCTAAAAGGAGGGAACAAAATCTCCCAAAGCCCACACCTCCATGTATCTCCCAAGCTCCTTTCCCCACAGAGGAACCTCTCCCCACCCTGGGGCTGGCCCCTCCTGACTCAGGCCCCTTGAATCCATAAACTAATCAGGTCTCTCCCTTACACAAGTAAGTGATAGCACTTACTTGCCTGGGTATGTCCCACTTGCTTCTTACATGTATTTTGTTTCAGATGCTTTCTTGCTTTATTACATGTGTGACTCTCTAAGCTCTGGGCCCTTCACTACCTAATGCATAGCTCTCTTTTACATAAAGGTGAAGGGCATGTGCTCTCATGATTTGTGCACCATGTGTGTGTATGCGCCAGAAGGCCCTCTCTTGGGAGATTTTCTCTGTAAAGGAGAACTCCATATCGCCATCCCGCCCTTCTTTCCAGCCAGGCAAGGAAAGGAATTGCCTTCTGGAGTGAGTCTGGAGGCCCTGAGTCTTCTTTTTTTTTTTTTTTTCTTTTGTCTTTTCAAGCTAGCCCAGGAATTCACTATATTCTTAGGCTGGCCTCAAACTCATGGTGATCCTCCTACCTCTGCCTCCAAAGTGCTGGGATTAAAGGCGTGCACCACCATGCCTGGTTCTACATCCAGCTTTTTGTAAGTATTAGGAAATCAAAACAGGACAGTAGCCTTTGCAAGCACGTGGCTTTAACCATTGAGCAACCTCCCAACACTAGTTTTAACACTTAAAAATTTAGCTATTTATTGGGAAGGTGGAAGAATGGGCATGCCAGGGGCTCCAGCCACTACAAACAAACTCCAGACATACTCACCACCTTGTGCATCTGGCTTACATGGGTCCTAGGGTACTGAACCTGGGTCCTTTGGTTTTTTGCAGGCAAGAGCCATAACCGCTAAGCCATCTCTGCCAGTCCCAGTTTTAATTTTTTTTTCTTTTGGTTTTTAGAGGTAGTGTCTCACTCTAGCCCAGGCTGACCTGAAATTCACTGTGCAGTCTCAGGATGGCCTCAAACAGTGATCCTCCTACCTCTGCCTCCCGAGTGCTGGGATTAAAGACGTGCGCCACCACACACAGCTCCCAGTTTTAATTTTTAAGCTTGTCTCACACTGTCTCTTTTCTTAGTCATACTTCTTTCCTTATCTTTAAGTATATGTATATCTCAAAAAAATTGAAAGTTAATAGAGATTACTAAAAACACAACAGTGGAAAAATCTTGGTTTTACTTGTCAAACTATTTCTTTTGTTTAAAATTTATTAATTTTATTTCTCTTATTTCAATCCTCTTAAGTTCTTTGATCTAAATTTCTAAAATTTTTAATATTTCAGACACACAAAAAAATACAAGGAAAAGCCGGGCATGGTGGCGCACGCCTTTAATCCCAGCACTCGGGAGGCAGAGGTAGGAGGATCGCTGTGAGTTCGAGGCCACCCTGAGACTCCATAGTGAATTCCAGGTCAGCCTGAGCTAGAGTGAGACCCTACCTCGGAAAACCAAAAAAAAAAAAAAAAAAAAAAAATACAAGGAATCTATAACTAAGCTTAAGAAATAAACCATCAGACATAATTATTGCACTTTTTTCAATGAGTTTCAACAAGTTATCTTTTCTTTAAACATTTAAAATTTTATTTATTTATTTATTTATTTATTTGAGAGAGAGAGAGAGAGAGAGAGAGAGAGAGAGAAAGAGTGTGTACCAGAGCCTCCAGCCACTGCAAATGAACTCTAGATGCGTGCACTCCCCTCTCCCTTGCACATCTGGCTTACATGGGTCCTAGAGAATCAAACCTGGGTCCTTTGGCTTTGTAGGTAAACGCCTTAACCGCTAAGCCATTTATCCTCCTCCCCTCCTCCTCTTCTTCCTCCTCCCCCCTTCCCCCTCCCTCCCTTCCTCCTCCCCCCTCTCCTCCTCCTCCTTCTTTTTTGAATGTTGGCTCTTGCTCTAGCCCAGACTGATCTGGAATTCACTATGTAGTCTCAGGCTGGCCTCGCACTCACAGCAATCCTTCTACCTCTGCCTCCAGAGTGTTGGGATTAAAGGTGTGTGCTACCACGGCCTGTTCAATGATTCTTCTTTGCAGCAACCTTTAATCTGAATTTACAGCTTCTCAATCTCAAGGATGCTTTTCTTTTTTTTTCTTTCTTTTTTTTTTTTTTAAAGATTTATTTATTTATTAGAGACAGGGTTGGGGGACAGAATGGGCATGCCAGGGCTTCTAGCCACTGCAAACTAACTCCAGATGCATGCACCACCATGTGTGTCTGGCTTATGTGGGTCCTGGAGAACCAGACCTGGGTCCTCAGGCCTCGCAGGCATGTACCTTAACTGCTAAGCCCTCAAGGATGCTTTCCAATTCTTTTCCAGCCCTCAAGGATGCTTTCCAATTCTTTAGTATATTGCATTAATACCAACTAATGCTAATAATTTCAATATCAATATTAATCAATAACATAGTACTTTATCATAAACATCTTAAATATTATATAAAGAATACAACAGGGTATGTACCTTTAAATGACATGCCTTTCTCATTGAGTATTGAGATTTAACCACATTAATATATGTGATTGAGTCTGAAAGTATACAGTATTCTGTTGTATTAACATTAGCAACCTACATATTGATAAATATAAAGCTATCCTGATTTTTAATATTGAAAACTGCTACCTTCCTGTAAGGTTTCCTACTGGTTATGTGAGACTGAAATCTTTCCTCAGTCTGTGTCTCATCCTTTAGTAGTTTCCTAATATCTTTTACACATAGCATTTTTCATTTTAATAATTCGAGATTTATTTCTCCTTGGAAGTCTGTGTTTTATGTGCATTGTTTAAGACTTCCTAAAGTGAGGGCTACAGAGGTGGCTTAGTGGTTAAGGTGCTTTGCTTCCTTGTGAAGCCAAAGGACTCATGTTTAACTCTTCAGGTCCCACGTAAGCTAGATACATAAAGTGATGCAAGCAAGCAAGGTCGCACATGCACACAAGGGGGCGCATGGGGTCCAGTTTGTTTGCAGTGGCAGGGGGTCCTGGTGTGTCAATTCTCTCACACACACACACACATTAAAAAAAAAATACTATATCCATAGATCTCACTTGAGCAATGCCTCAAGAAAAAAAAAGAATTGCTCAAGTGAGATCTATGGATATAGTTCAGTTGTTACGGTGCTTGCCTAGCATGCACCAAAAAGTGCTGGGTTTGAAAAAAAAAGTAACTTCTGGGTAAGGTGGTGGTATACTAGCCATACCAAAGCAGCCTAAGGAGGGAAACAAACAGAAACACAGCAAAATACACTCTTCTACTGAAATGTGAAGGTGTATAAATTATTAACCATAGCAGAGCAGCTGGAGAGACCAAGATCTTCCAGAAAGTAGGAAACTGGCCAGAATTCCACAGAGATGCCATTGGCCCTGATTTGTGAGCCTGCCCGCGTGGCAGGAGCAGAAACAAGGTGAAGGCATTTTCCACTCACATCAACCTTCTCACAAAGTCAAGAAACCTGAAGGGGAAGACAGCAGGGACCAGCTGAACAGCTGTTGAAGGAGAATATAAATGGGAGAGCTGAGCAACTTCAGTACAACTCCAGGCACCCTGCATAGCTTCTAAGTCCCCAACTGACAGGGCTATGAATGTCTGGAAAACTCATTCACCCCTGCTGCCTGGCCCTGAGAGAAATCAAGGTGTGCACTCAGCATTGGTGAGACTGGAAGTCACCCCAAAAGTAACAGGGCCTACTTATACAAAACCAGATACATAGGACTGCACTAGAAGTGCTAATCTCTCTTTCCACGTCAGGAAAGGTTATGTATTACATTTGAATGATTCATTCTTCGTTGGCTTTACCCTTCTAAAATAAGCCGTATCTTGCTGTTGACTACTGTTGCCTTTGATGTTTCCTGATTTTTAAGGCCTTTGTCCTTTTCTTCTGTCATTATTGGGGGCAGGGACTGACTGGCCCCAGGCTGACTTGGGACCCATTTCAGAATAGAAATCTCAACCTCCAGGTTGACAAGATTAAGGGTAAGGGGCAACACACATCCTTAGGAACTTTGGCTTTATTCAATTATCTGTTTATTTTAATCCCCACACTTGTATAAATATTCTGTGCTGGTTTTGACTGAATGTGTATATTACTCAGTTGAATTTTAGAATTTGCCAGTAATTTTCTTAGTCTACTACAATACTTGAACAGCAGGCAAACTCAACACCTAGGGTAACTTCTGCTGTTTCTCTTGCAGTATAAGAGCTACATCTGGCGCCTTAAACTCCTACACTGAAGACATAAAGTCTCTTTACATGGCTAAGAACATTGAAGATAATTAGAAAACCCAAGCATCAAAATTAACTCAAGATTCAAAAATTACTACATTATAATACAAAAAACAAAGAATCAATACAATCCAACCAAAGATTATAAATCCATCAGAAAGGACCCCCAGTGAGACTGTTTTACATGAAATGCCTGATGTTATCTATACTCAAAGAAATCAAAGAAGAAATCAAAGGAATCAAAGAAGAAAACCAACTCCTGAAGGAGAACACAGGAAACCAACTTAAGGAAATAAGGAGGTCATTAGAAGACATGAGTAAGAAAATAGAAATAATGGAAAAATACCAACCAGAAATGACAAACAGAGTAAATCAAATAGAAAACTCTGTAGAAAGTCTCACCAGTTGAATGGATCAAGGAGAGGACAGAATATCTAAACTACAAGACCAGGTGGCAGATCTAGTACAGGCCAACAAAGACAAGCTCATAGGAAGAAATGAATAGGAATTTCAAGACATTTGGGACACTATGAAGAGATCAAACATAAGAATTCAGGGTATAGTAGAAGGAGAATAATTTCATTCCAAAGGCAAAACAAGTATTATCAACAAAATCATAAAAGAAAACTTCCCCCAAGTAGGGAAAGTGATGCCAATACAGATACAGGAAGCCTACAAGAACACCAGACAGACAAAATCAGGAAAGAACCTCTCACCGTCATGTAATAATTAAACTACAAAACACACAAACCAAAGAAAATATATTCAAAGCCATTAGAGAAAAAAATCAAGTCATATACAAAGGCAAGCCCATCGGGATAACAGCAGATTACTCAACACAACTTTAAAAGCCAGAAGAGGGCTGGAGAGATGGCTTAGTGGTTAAGCGCTTGCCTGTGAAGCCTAAGGACCCAGGTTCGAGGCTTGATTCCCCAGGACCCGCATTAGCCAGATGCACAAGGGGGCGCATATGTCTGGAGTTTGTTTGCAGTGGCTGGAGGCCCTGGTGCGCCCATTCTCTCTCTCTCTCTCTCTGTCTGTCGTTCTCAAATAAATAAATAAAAATGAACAACACACACAAAAAAGTTAAAAGCCAGAAGGGCTTGGAATGATGTATTCCAAGTTCTGAAAGATAACAACTGTCAATAAAGATTACTTTATCCTGCAAAGCTATCCATCCAAACAAACAGAGAAAGTAGGACATTCCACAACAAAAGCAGGCTAAAGGAATATATGACAACTAAATGAGCTATACAGAAAATACTTGAAAGGATCCTCCATGTTAAAGATAAAAGAAAAGCACACACACAAGGAACCTGGAAAAAAACAAACCATATTCAAACACTATTTAATAAAAGAGAACAAAGGTAAAACCAGAAGAACTACAAAACAAGAAAAATGTCAAGAATAAACACATCTTTCAATAATAACTCTTAATATCAACGGCCTCAATACCCCAACCAAAAGATACAGCTTTGGCAGACTGGATTAAAAAGCAGGATCCTGAGGCTGGAGGGATGGCTTAGCAGTTAAGGTGCTTGCCTGCAAAGCCAAATGTCCCAGGTTCATTTCCCCAGTACCCACGTAAGCCAGATATACAAAGGGGCGTGTGCATCTGGAGTTCGTTTGCAGTGGCTCGAGGCCCTCGTGCGCCCATTCTCTCTCTCTCTCTGCTTGCAAATAAATAAATAAATTAATTAAATTTTTTAAAAAAGTAGGATCCTGGGGCTGGACAGATGGCTTAGCAGTTAAGGTGTTTGCCTGAAAACCCAAAGGATCCCAGTTTGATTCTCCAGGGCCCAAGGAAGCCAGATGCAGAGGACCTGGCACACATATTGTCTCCCTCCCTCCATCCCTCTCTCTCTCTCTCTCTCAAATAAATAAATTAAAAAAAATAAATTTGAAAAAAATCAGGACAATTTGATTTGTTGCCTCCAGGAAACTCACCTTTCCACAAAAGATGGACACTATCTTAAAGGTTGGAAAATGGTATTTCAAGCAAATGAGCATAGAAAACAAGCAGGTGTTGCTATCCTAATATCTGACAAGCTAGACTTCAGACCAACATAGTTTGGAAAGATAAGGAAGGTCACCTTATATAGATAAAAGGAACACACAAACAGGAGGACATTACAATCCTAAACATGTATGCACCTAACATGGGGGATCTCAATTTCATCAAACCAACAGAACTAGAACTAAGGTCACTGATAACACCAAACACAGTTGTAGTGACTGACTTCAACACCCTGCTCTCATTAATTGACAGTTCATCTCAGCAAAAAATAAACAGTGAGGCATCTGGATTAAATGAGGTCAGAACAAATGGACCTAACAGATATCTGCAGAACATTTCATCCAAATACTGTAGAATACACATTCTTTGCAGCAGCACATGAAATATTCTCTAAAATAGACCATGTATTAGGACACAAAACAAATCTTAACAAATATAGGAAAACTGAAATAATTCCTTGCACTGCATCTGATCACAATGGGACTAAAACTACAAATCAACAGTAAGAAAAGCTATAGAGCATACACAAAATCATGGAAACTAAACAATACACTACTAAATAATAAATGTGTCAATGAAGAAATAAAGAAGGAAATCAAAAAATTCACAGAATCAGGGCTGGAGAGATGGCTTAGCAGTTAAAGCACATGTCTATGAAGCCTAAGGACCCAATTTGATTTTCCATGGCCCACGTAAGCCAGATGCATGTGGTGGCACATGCATCTAGAGTTCATTTGCAGTGGCTAGAGGTCCTAGTGTGCCCATTCTCACTCACTTTCTGTCTCTCTCTCCCTTTCTATCTTAAATAAATAAATAAATAAAAATCTAAAAAAAATTCATGGAATCAAATGATTATGAGAACACAACATACCAAAACTTTTGGAACACAATGGAGGCAGACCTAAGAGGGAAATTTATAGCTTTAAGTGCCTATATTAAGAAATTAGAAAGGTCACAAGTAAACAATTTAATGATTCACCTTAAGGCCTTGGAAAAAGAACAAGGCAAACTGAAAATCAGTAGACAGGAAGAAATAATAAACATTAGAGCAGAAATTAATGAAATAGAACACCCCCCCCCAAAAAAAAACAAAACCAAAGAATCAAGGAAACAAAGAATTGTTTCTTTAAAAGGATAAACAAGATTGATAAACCCTTAGCAAATCTGACCAAAAGAAACAAAATAACCAAAAGAAAGAGAGAAGAGACACAAATTAATAAAATTAGAGATGAAAAAAGCACCATTACAACAGATACTAGAGAAATTCAGAAAACCAAAGGGGCATACTATGAGAACATATACTCCACTAAGTTTGAAAATCTGAAAGAAATAGATGATTTCCTTGATTTATGTGACTGCTGCAGTCAATTTCGCATTGGTGGCAGAAATCACCCGACAAAGAACAGCTTATGGGGGGGGGGGCGGCGTTATTTTGGCTTATGGACTTGAGGGGAAGCTCCACGATGGCAGGAGAAAATGATGGCATGAGCAGAGGGTTGACATCACCCTCTGGCCAACATAAGGTAGACAACAGCAAGAGGAGACTGTGCAAAACACTGGCAAGGGGAAATTGGCTATAATACCCATAAGCCTACCCCCAACAATACACTGCGCCAAGAGGAGTTAGTTTCCAAATCTCCATCAGCTTGGAACCTAGCATTCAGAATACCTAAGTGTTCTTTTTTTGTTGTTGTTTTGTTTTGTTTTCCAAGGTAGGGTCTCACTCTAGCCCAGGCTGACCTGGAACTCACTGTGTAGTCTCAGGGTGGCCTCGAACTCACGGCGATCCTCCTACCTCTGCCTCCCAAGTACTGGGATTAAAGGCGTGCGCCACCACGCCCAGCTGAACACCTAAATTTATGGGTGTGCCAGAGCCTCCTGCCACCAAAAAGAAACTTCAGATGCATGCACCACCTTGTATATCTGGCTTTACATAGACAATGGGGAATCAAATGCGGGTCGTCAGGCTTTGTAATGAAGCACATTAAACAGGCGAGCCGTTTCTCCAGCCCCCTCCACTTTTTTATTTGATTTGAGAGAAAGACACAGGAAGAGAGAGAATGGCCTCCATCCACTGCAAACTAACTCCAGATGCAGGTGCCACCTTATGCATCTGGCTTACATGGGTCCTGGGGAATCGAACCTAGGTCCTTTGGCTTTGTAGGCAAGTGCCTTATATGCTAAGCCATCTCTCCAGCCCCATTTTTTTCCCCCCCATCCATACTTTATTAAGCTTGAGGA
The DNA here is from genome assembly GCA_036346955.1 of Dipus sagitta. Classification (NCBI taxonomy): domain Eukaryota; kingdom Metazoa; phylum Chordata; class Mammalia; order Rodentia; family Dipodidae; genus Dipus; species Dipus sagitta. The sequence continues at coordinate 70,881,721 of CM070777.1, forward strand.
CTGGTTACAACAGTGGTACAACTGGCACAAAGGCCCACCCCCACCAGCACACAATAAATAAATAGATAAATAGGTGGGAGTGGGCATGGGGAGAGGTGGCATGTCAAACACTGTAACGGGGGACACTAGGGATCCCTCCCAAGGTGTGGTTATCATCAACACTGGCAGATACTATGACAGGGGAGGCATAGGCCTCTCTATAGTACCCCAGAGCCACTGAGGGGCCACTGTGTCTCTTTGGAGAAGTGTTATGTTCAAACTTGGCCCCTTGTTTTTTAGAGATCAGGTCTCAGAATGTAGTGCAGGCTGGCCCAGCATTCACAGCAATCCTTTTGCCTCAGCCACCCAAGTGCAGCCACCACACCTGAAACTTGAGCCCTTGGATGGGTCCAGGTGGGCCCAGATTGCCAAGAGGCCACTGTCTCTGACTTCTGGACTACTCATTCATGATCTAAGAGGCCAGTGAGTCATTCCTTGGTGTCCTGATGGGTCCACTGGGGCTCCAGGCTATGCAAGGGCCATTGTTCCTATTTAGCAAACTGAGGACCCAAAGACAGTGAGCCACTACCACAATTATGACTGGTCCACTCAGGCAAGTAATGGGCTGTGGTCCCTTAGACATCTGATTGGTCAGCAAGGGCCAGAGAACAGGCCCCAAAGGGTAGGCTGGCCTTAGCAGTCCCAGGGAAGAGGAGGGTACTTATGGTTGAGAAAAACTTCAGTTGATACCAGGGCCCATATTTCATGAAACAGAAACGACAGGGCAGGAAATAAGGCCACCTGGTGGGGTTAGGCCAGGGTGACACTTCAAGCAGCCACAGGGCAGCTTCTGGAGAAGCAGGGCCCAGCCACTGCTGAGAGGGTGCATGGAACCACACATACCCCTTCCTGGGTGCCAGCCTCATAGGGCTGCAGACGCTAGGGCCAGAGGGCTGGAATCACTGAATTGTACTCACAGTCTTCATCTACGGGATCAGAGAGTGGGAGATGGAGTTGTACTTGGGTGGGCTCAGTCCTCCAGCGCCTCCATCAAGCCCGCGATGCTCTCCACATAGTACCTTTTTTTCTTTTTAAATAGGAGAGTCTCACCAGGCGTGGTGGCACACATCTTTAATCCCAGCACTCAGGAGGCAGAGGTAGGAGGATCACAGTGAGTTTGAGGCCAGCCTGAGGCCCCATAGTGAATTCCAGCTCAGCCTGGGCTAGAGAGAGACCCTTCCTCGAAAAACCAAAACTAAATAAATAAATAGGTAAGTCTCACTGGAACTTGTGATGTTCCGGTAGTCACCACTCAAGTGCTGAGAACACAAACCTCTGCCATCATAACAAACCAGAGGCTGGTAAACACAAGGTGACACAAGCATGCAAGATCGCACATGCGCACAAGATGGCTCATGCATCTGAGTTTGATTGCGGATCTGCATGCCCACCCAGCCCAGCACCCAGCTGCAGGAGCTAAGACCAAACAAGGGGATTTCCCAACCTCACCAAACCTGAAGAGAAGACAGTGATTAGCTAAGGAGCTCCTAAAAGGTATAAAGATGGGACTAGCTGAGCAGTTCCAGTACAACTCCAGGCTTCCTGCACTCTTCCATCCCCCAATAGTCAGAAACACAAACCTCCAGAGAATGCATTCAGCCCCAGCAGCAGGGCATCCAGCTGTACAGCTGATCAGAGCAACAGCTCCACACGGAGGGATCATGGTGGGCACTCAGCATTGGTGAGATTGGAAGCCACCCCAAAAGGTAACAAGGCTAACTGACAAAAAAGCAGGTACATAGGCCTGCACTGGAAGTGCTAATAATCTCTCTTTCCATGTCAGGGCAGGTTATGGGTTACATATTTGTGGTTGGCTTTACCATTCTCAATTAAGTTGTATTTGGGAGTTGAGTACTGTTGCCTTTGATGCTTTCATATTTATAGGACCTTTGTCTTTTTCTCCTCTCATTATTGGAGGCAGGGTCTGATTCAGACCCAGGCTGAACTGGAACCCATTTCAAAACAGAAATCTCAAACCTCCCAGCTGACAGGATTAAGGGTATAGAGCAACACATATCCTTAGGGATTTTGGCTTTATAAGGTTATCTGTTTCAATCCCCACACTTGCATACTCTGTGCTGGTTTTTACTGAATGTGTATATTGCTCATTTGAATTTTAGAATTTTGCTAGTAAAATACTCCACCCAGCCCACTAGAATACTCAAATAGCAGGCAAACTCAACAACACCTAGGACTACTTCTGTGGTTTGATTGGAGAACAAGAGCTACACATGGCACCTTAAACTCCTACTCTGAAGGTATGTAAAGTTGGATTTCCAAGGCTAAGAGCACTGCAGATAATTAGCAAACCCAAGCATCAAACCACTCAGGATTCAAAAATCACTACATTATAATACAAGAAACACAAAGAATCAAGACAATACAACCCCACCAAAAATTATAAATCCATCAGAAATGACCCACAATGAGACTGTTTTAGATGAAATGCCTGACAAAGATTTTTTAAAAAAAATGATTTTATACTCCAAAGAAGAAATCAAAGGAATTAAAGAAAAAAAAAAAAAAACTCCTCAAGGAATTCCAAGAGAACACAGGAAACCAGCTTAATGAAACAAGAAGCTCATTACAAGACATGAGTAAGGAAATAGAAATACTAAAGAAACACCAGGCAGAAATTCTAACCAGCCATGTGATTTTTGACAAAAAATGCCAAAGATATTCGCTGGAGAAAATACAGCCTCTTCAACAAGTGGTGCTGGGAAAAGTTGATATCTGTATAAAGAAAGATGAAGCCGGGCGTGGTGGTGCACGCCTTTAATCCCAGCACTCGGGAGGCAGAGGTAGGAGGCTCACCGTGAGTTCGAGGCCACCCTGAAACTACATAGTGAATTCCAGGCCAGCCTGAGCTAAAGTGAGACCCTACCTTGAAAAACCAAAAAAAAATTAAAAAAAAAAAGAAAGATGAAAATACATCCTTATCTTCCTCTATGCACAAGAATCAAGTCCAAATGGATCAGGGACCTTAATATCAGACCTGAAACTCTGAAACTGCTAGAGGAAAAAGTAGGGGAAACTCTTCACCATATTGGCATAGGCAATGACTTTTTGAATATAAACCCAATTGCTCAGGAAATAAAACCACTAACCAACCACTGAGATCTCATGAAATTACAAAGCTTTTGTACAGCAAAGAATGCTATGAATAGTACAAAGCAACAACCTACAGAATAGGAGAAAATCTTTGCCAGCTATACATCTGAAAGAGGATTAATATCCAGAATATACAAAGAACTAAAATAATAAAATAAAAAGGCAATAGTTTTCAAATGAAAAGATTCAGAAAACAAGTCACAAAACACACAGTCATTCATTACCTGCACCATCTTTCTGCGAGAGTGTTTTCCTCACTGACAAGGGACCCTTAGTTACTGCCCTCTTACTGTAGATCCCTTCTTTATGTTTAATGTTCACTGTGGCTGGGAGGTCATCATTCCTTGTGCCTAGCACTTGAGCTGGAAAATTTGGGGCAATAGCATCATTGGACCCTACAAAAAAAAATGGGAAAATATTATAATTAACACTAACAGCCTTGAAAACAAATCATTTTGCCTTTCAGACCATTTTTATTAAAAAGGTGATCAGATTGGAGTGTTGCAGGGTAATCAATCAGAAGGAGCTTTCAGTCAAACTGAAGATATGAGACACGTAAAATAAATGGCAACATTACCAGTCAAGGAAGCAAATAATATATAGAGCAGAACATTGATCAGTTTGAGAGGGATGCAACTTTTAGCTCAGGAGGATTTCTAAAGGAAGGAGAAAATAGATTCAAGGGTGATTTTATGGTATGGAGAAAAAGCAGTAAGACACATTAGGCAGAAAGTACTCCATGAACACAGAAAATGTACATGAACAACAGACACTTTTATTGGTCAGGGTGGATTGCAGGATATATAAAAAAGTGGTAAGATACATTTAAAAAGGACTGCTTGGGGGCTGGAGAGATGGCTTAGCGGTTAAGGATTTTGCCTGAGAAGCCAAAGGACCCAGGTTTAATTCCCCAGGACCCACATAAGCCAGATGCACAAGGGGAACATGTGCCTGGAGTTCGTTTGCAGTGGCTACATGACCTGGCATGCCCATTATCTCTCTGTCTGTCTCTCTTCTCTCTCTCTGCTTGGAAATAAATAAATAAAAATTTTACAAAATTATTGCTTGGGATAAGATTCAGCAGTATAGAATCCTAATCCTAAAACTACAAATTTTATTGCACATAAAATGCAACATCATTGGAAAAATTTTAAATAATGTGATACTAAACCTGCTTTGTTTTAGGAAGATTAACTAACTTGACAATACAAAACACTGAAAACGGGCTGGTGATATACCTCAGTTGTAAGGTACTTGCCTAGCTTGTGTGAGGTAGTATCTCAGTTCTAATACTATAAAGGGAAAATAATATGTGACAAAGAAATAAAATTTGAAAGTATTAAATTTTCTTTTAAAATATATTCAATATTACCATAACCATTAATAAAAGAACTGATCTATTATCAATGCTATATCTGACAGGAGACAAAAAAATTTTCTGGATATGTAGTTTTATCATAACACAGAATTATCTTCTACACACTTAGGTTTCCTTTCAGCTCAGAATCCCATAATTTGTGTATTTCCACTGCTCCTAATTAATACATATGCTATAGTAAGTGTTAAGAAAGTCTTATCAGTCCAGTAAGAAATACAAATAAGCTATGAAGGGTTTATCAGAACAAATTGCAAGGATCCTACCAAGCCTTCTGGGTCAAATCTACATATGGCATTGTGTTCTTCTCAGCAACTTTGAATCCACTTCCTGTCCGTCCGTCCTACCTTCTCTGACAAGTTCCATTATACTTTCTTCTACCAAGCCTTTCAGTGCTAGAGTTTTTCAAGAGGCCGGAACTAGACTTTCTAACATCCTAGGTAAACTCAGTACCAAGAAATGGCTGATGGGCCGGGTGTGGTGGCACATGCCTTTAATCCCAGCACTTGGGAGGCAGAGGTAGGAGGATCGTCGTGAGTTCAAGGCCACCCTGGGACTACGTAGTGAATTTCAGGTCAGCCTGGGCCAGAGTGAGACCCTACCTCAAAAAACCAAAAAAAAAAAAAAAAAAAAAAGGCTGATGAAAACCAATGTTCATCAATGGCTGAGGCAATTCTTTTTTTGTTTGTTTGTTTGTTTCTTTGGGGTAGGGTCTCACTCTGATCCAGGATGACCTGGAATTCACTATGTTAGCCTCAGGGTGGCCTTGAACTCACGGTGATCCTCCTACCTCTGCCTCCCGAGTGCTGGGATTAAAGGCAAGCGCCACCACACCCTACTGAGGCAATTCTTTTACTCTTAGGTTCTAGCATTAAGGGATACTGTTAGTCCTTATATCATTTTAATGGAAATTAAAGAAAGATGTCTCTTCTTTGACTAAACATTTAAAGATAATACAAACATTGTGACATAACACAACAAGTGGCCATTCTCCTTACCAATCCTCCCAAAAGATAGCACATATCAGGTTCATAGTTGAGTGGGGAACAGCAGTCAGTCTCTGAGAGTAGCAGGGGAGTGAGTAAGAAACGACTATCAGTACAGCTGAAAAGCAGCTGGAGGACACTGCAGACTTGCATACACATGCCAATAAAGTGTATGTATATTCATTTTCCTGTACAGCTGTGGTATATAATGTGTAGATTATTTTTGGAGCCAACCAACAGTTAACATGATTGCTCCAGAAATCTAACTAAAGATCTGGAACTTTCATAAAATCATTTATCTGCAATCTGAATAATGCTGCTTCATATATGGTGCCCATTTGGTATACTCCCAACCTCTGTAAACTGTCTCTGCCTACCTTCAACTGCAATCTTTATGTGGATATAAAACAGGACCTCATTATTACATGTCCAAAACAGGTACTTTTTTTAATCTCCCCCATCCACTTCTTCCTCAAACTCCATTTTACTTGATGGTACTTCTGGTCATCCAGCTACTCACTAGAAACTGTAGCAGTCCTCTTTTGCCCATTATGGTGTAACTAGATATAATTTTCCCCATGTCCTCATCTTTCATGCTCCACATTCTAATACCAACTCCAGGAGGAACTATTTCCTAAAAACAAGTTACCTGTGTCCACTTGACTTCATCTCTAGTAACATCATTCTCACCCCTAGATGCTACCATCTCTGGTACAACCTTTGAATTAACTGGCATTTCCACTAATACATGAACCTTTTTACTCTGAATCCCTAATTTCCTACCTATTAGCCATTTTTTCCATAGGAGCCAAAATAAAATTTGCAAATCTAAATGAAACCACAATTGCCTATTAGAATAAAGCCTACAAAGTTTAATATGGCTTACAAGTCTCTGCATGGTCTTTATGCCTACTTATATATTTTAAAATGTTTTAGTTATTTATTTATTTGAGACAGAGGGAGAGAGAAAGGGAAAAAGAGGGAAGGGAGAGAGGGAGGAGAAATGGGTGCACCAGGGCCTCCAGCCACTGCAAACGAACTCCAGACACATGCGCCACCATGTGTATCTGGCTTTATGTGGGTCCTGGGGAGTGGAACCTGGGTCCTTAGGTTTCATGTGCAAGTGCCTTAACCACTAACCCATCTCTTTAGCCCTAACAGATCTACTTATCTTCAACTATGTTTGCCCACTACTAGGCTTTACCCTGTTAAAATTTACAGGTCAAAGTTTTGCACTAAGCCTTGTACTAGGCCCAAACAGACTAAAACAAATACAGGATCCCTTTTGCTAAGTGACACATAATCAAAATGAAGCTTTAAGGAAGGAGAGATGCATGGAAGAAAACATTTTTTAAAACCTTGGTTATATATCCTTCTAAGTGATCATACCATACATAGTTTCATTTTTTTTTTTCACTCCAGTAGCAATACACTTTCAAGGGAATTTACAGTTTAAGTGAGAATTCAAGGTAGAAGTCTGTGTTAGGTCAAAATCAACTTGAGGATACCTACAAAGGCACTGTTGAAACCAACATCTCATATGCTCTAATAACCCACCAGAGTCCACTTTTTCCTTTGTGCTTACAACTGTCATTGTGCCTAAATATGAGGATGTGGTGAAGTATTTGGCTTGTGTTTAGAAGCCATGTTGTTCCAGAGACATTTAGTCTTTGTAAAAATAGCTTTTAGTAAAGAATATTTGCATGTGTGTGCATGTGCACACACAAACACACATGTATGCATGCATAGGTGTGCCAGAGTCTCTTGCTCCTATAAATGAACATCAGACACTTGCACCAATTTTTGCACCTGGCTTATGGGGGTGGCTTGAGAATTGAACCTAGGTCAGCAAGTTTTGCAAGCAAAACTTGTGCCTTTAACCACTGAGTCATCTTTGTAGCCCCCAGAGACCAATCACACTCAGACAAGTAAGAGAAGATGCTTACACTAAAAAGGCAAGAGTATCACATTGCAACTTGAAATTAAGGTTTTCCTTCTCCGCCAAGGTCATATCATTATAGAGTACAGTGAACCAAATATAAGTACTTGCAAAATTCTCTCCTTTTCTTTTGTTAAAAATATGTGCTGGGCATGGTGGCAGAGGTAGGAGGATCACAGTGAGGTCAAGGCCACCCTGAGAATACAGAGCGAATTCCAGGTCAGCCTGTGCTAGACTGAGACCCTACCTCAAAAAACAAACAAATAAAAAATATGTAAATAAACTTAAGCTAAATGCATGTTCAAGACAATGTATTCTGAAATTGACTATTATAGCTAAAAACAGACACTTTTCTGTTTTCCAGTCATCTGACTTTATTGCTTATGTTTTCTTAAAGTTTCCTATTCTTTAAAAGTATTTCTTTTTATTTATTTTATTTTGAGACAGAAAGAGAGAGAGAAAGAAATTGGCGTGCCAGGGCCTTAGCCACTGCAATCAAACTCTAGACACAAGCACCACGTAGTGCGCATGTATGACCTTGTGCTTGCCTCAACTTTGGGTATCTGGCTTATGTGGGATCTGCAGAGTCGAACATGGGTCCTTAGGTTTTGCAGGCAAGCGACTTAACCACTGAGCCATCTCTCCAGCCTTTCCTATTCATGTTAAATGTTTTTGCTAATTTTGTACATTCAGTGATTTGTAAGATGTTCAGTTTTAAAATTCTACTAAAAGGATTTTAGGGATATCTTTTAAAGTGCCCTCTCCCCAAGGTAGGGTCTCATTCTAGTCCAGGCTGACCTGAAAACTCTCTCTATAGCCCCAGGCTGGCCTCAAACTCCCAGTGATACACCTACCTCAGCCTCTAGAGTGCTAGGACTAAATGTCTGCGCCACCGTATCCATCTGCTGAAGTTTTTACTGTAGTAAAGTATAACTAACAAAACTTGCTGTTTTAACCATGTTTAAGGATACAGCTCAGTGGCAATAAAGTTCATTAGAGCTGTTATGCAACTATCACCATCATTTGTTTCCAAAACTTACTCATCTTCCCAAACTTTACCTCTTGTGGGTCCTGCGGAATTGAACCTGGGTCCTTTGGCTTTGCAGGCAAGTGCCCAAACTTTAACTCTTAAATAATCGCTTTATTTCCTACTCGACCTTAGGCCCTAGTGACTACTGTTGTACTTTCAGTCTCTAAAAATTTAAGTACCGTAGATGTTTCACTGACGTGGGAATCATATAATATGATTAGTAACTTAGTCTCATGTCTTCAGTAATCATCCATGTTACAGTATGAATGAGAATGCCATTCCTCTTAAAAGGGTGAGTAATATCCTATATACATCTTATTTATCTACTGATAAATATGTGCTTGATAGACTTACTGTACTTAATCCTGCTGTGAACATAGGGGCAAGAGTAGTTCTTTGAAATCCTATCTTTACTTCTTAGAAAAGTATACTTAGAAATAAAATTGCTGGAGCATTTGATAAATTGTGTTTAACTTTTTAAAGAACTGTCACATTTGACCACAGTGGCGACACAATTTTACCCTACCAGCAAAAGGATTCTAATTTCTTCATATCCTCATCAGTATTTGGTTTTCTTTTTCTTTTATTTTATCTTTATTTATTATAGTCAGAGGGAGAGAGAGTGAGAATGGGCAAGCCAGGGCTTCTAGTCACTGCAAACGAACTCCAGATGCATGTGCCACTATGTGCATTTGGCTTATGTGGGATCTGGAGAATCGAACCTGGGTCCTTAGGCTTTGCTGATATGCACCTTAACTGCTAAGCCATCTCTCCAGCCCAACGCTTGGTTTTCTTTTTCATTAAAATGTATTATTTGGGCTGGGTGTGATGGTGCACACCTTTAATCCCAGCACTCAGGAAGCAGAGGTAAGAGGATCACCATGAGTTTGAGGCCAGCCTGAGCTACACAGTGAATTCCAGGCCAGCCTGGGCTAGAGTGAGACCCTACCTTGAAAAACAAAATAGCAACAACAACAAAAACCAACAAAAAATGTATTATTTGCACATGTGTGTACAGGGGTGCATATGTGTGTGAATGGGCACACTATGGTCTCTTGCTGCTGCAAATGAATGCTCCAGCTTTGTGTGGGTACTAGGAAATTGCACCCAGGCCAGAAGGCTTTGCAAACAACCACTGAGCCAGCTCCCCAGTCCTGACCATTGGTTTTCTTTTTAAAATAATGATTCTAATGGGTATGAGTATTACATAATATCTTTGGATTGTACTTGCTCATGATGATCAAAGGAGAGGTCTTGTCATGTGCTTGTCAGTTATTTGTTTATCTTCCTTGGAGAAATGTTGATTTAGATTTTATGGTCATGTATAAACCAAAGTGTCCAGTTTTTTCTCTTCTGAGTTGTAAGTTCTTCACATATTCTAGATACTAACCCTTACCAGGTAAGATATACGATTTGGAAATACTTTTTCTTATTCAATAAATTATCTTTTTTTTTTTTCTTCCAAATGCTGGTGCTGGGGATCAAAACCAGGGACTTAGGCTAGGGATGCCTGCTGAGCATGTATAAAGCCCTAAGTTTGATCCCCAGCACTGTATAAACCAAATGTGGTGGTACTCCTCTATAATCCTAACACCTGGGAGGCAGAGGCAGGAGAGCCAGCAGTTCAAGATCACCCTTGGTTATATACTGAGTTCTAGGCCAACATGGGTTACATGAAGACACTGTCTCAAAAAAAAAAGAAAACGAAAATCAAGCCAGGCATGATGGCACATGCCTTTAATCCCAGCACTTGAGAGGCAGAGGTAGGAGGATCACCATGAGTTCGAGGCCACTCTAAGACTACATAATGAATTCCAAATGAATTCCAGGTCAGCCTGGGCTAGAGTGAAACCCTACCTTGAAAAAACAAAAAACAAAAAACAACAACAACAACAAAAAAGAAAGAACTCAAGGGCTTGTTAGGTAAACAGGTAAGCACTTTATCATTCTGCCACATTCAGAACCCAATCACAAAGTCTTTTTATTTTCTTATTTTTAAAAACATTCTTATTTATTTGCAAGCAGAGAAGGATAGGAGACAGACAGACATACGAGGGGGGGAGGGGGAGAATGGCCATGCCAGGGCCTCCAGCCACTACAAATGAACTCCAAATGCATGTGCCACTGTGCATCTGTCTTTATATGGGTACTGGGGAGTTGAACTCAGGTTGTTATGCTTTGCAGGCAAGTGTCTTAAATGCCAAGCCATCTCTTCAGGCCAATCAATCAATCCCAAAGTTTTAAAACAACATCCTTGTAGTCTCCCCTGTCTCTATTTATAATTTCTATTTTCTTTCATAAAACCTCCAGACAGAAATATTGACAGTTCTTTGAGATCGAAACTTTGAAATCAGTCTGGCTCCATTTTGCTCCTTCTGATCCTGGGAAAGAAAGCTGTTACTTATCAAGGCTATCACTGAGCTGGAGTACTAGGGATGGGACTAGGGCAAAGTAAAACAACAAAGCTTAATATTCTTTTTTCTTTTTAAATATTTTATTTATTTATTTGAAAGAGAGAGAGGGAAACAGAAAGAGGCAGACAGACAGAAGAGGTGTGGTGGGCCTCTAGCCACTGCAAACAAACTCCAGATGCATGTGCCACCTTGTGTATGTGGCTTACGTGGGTCATGGGGCATTGAACCTGGATCCTTAGGTTTCACAGGCAAGTGCCTTAACTGCTAAGCCATCTCTCCAGCCCAAATATACATATTATTTATTTGAGAGAGAAAGGCAGATAGAAAATGGGCACACCAGGGCCTTCAGCCACTGCAAAGGAACTCCAGATGCATGTGCCATCTTGTACATCTGGCTTACATGGGTTCTGGGTTATCGAACCTAGGTCCCTTGGCTTTGGGGGCAAGTGCCTTAACCACTAAGCATCTCTCCAGCCCCATAAATATATATTTTTTTAAATTCATAGCCTTCAAAAAAAAATTCATAGCCTTGAGGAGCTGTAGAGATGGCTCAGCAGTTAAAGCCCATGGCTGAAAAGGTTAAGGACTTGACTTCATTTCCCCAGTACCCACATATAGCCATGCACAAGGTAGCACGTGTGTCTGGAGTTTATTTGCAGTGGCAGAAGGCCCTGGCACACCTATTCTCTCTCTATTTATTTGAGAGAGAGAGAGAGAGAAAGACACAGGGAGAGACAGAGAGAGAATGGGTGTGTCAGGGCCTCCAGCCACTGCAAACGAACTCCAGATGCATGTGCCACCTTGTGCATCTGGTTTACGTGGGTCCTGGGGAATTGAACCAAGGTCCTTTGGCTTTGTAGGCAAATGCCTTAACCACTAAGCCATCTCTCCAGGCCCCTATTCTCTCTCTAAATAAATAAATATTTATTTGCAAACAGAGAATGGGGGGGGGGAGACAGGCAGAGAGAATAGACCCATCAGCATATTGTCATGGATAATGAAGGACAAAAAAGACATGAAAGTAGAAGAGGGAATAGTTAGAAAGAAAAAGGGGTTCAGTGGAAGGGAGATGGGGGAGGGGAACCAGAGAAGGTAATGATAGGAGATTATGATCAAATACATTTCGTATGTGAATAAAAATTGTCAGTGAAGTTAAAAAATAGTACTGCTATCCTTATATCTTAGTAGCTATCTGGAAAAAAAACTATTTTTTGTACTATATGCATTATAGGCTGAAGGAGAAAAAAGTCACTGCAACACTGATAGTGTGAACCAAGAAAACTTGGACACTTCCATAGATGACGTGCACTAACCTTAACAAACAGTTGTCTATGCAATTTTTCATCAAATATTTATTAAACACTTAAGGTTATAGAACAGATCTGATCAAATAACTATCTGAATCAAGACATAAAATGTTTCATATTTCACTGAGTAATTTCATCATCAACCAGCCAACACACAAATTTTCAAAAAATAAAACTTTGAATAATTTCTGCATAATACCTGAATGTGAGCTCTCAATGGTGGTGTCTGACTTGGAATCAGGAACTGAAGGGATTGCTTGTAATTGTGGAACATAGTACATCTTCGAACTACCAGATGGCTTATACGGCAACAGCACAGGCTGGGCTACAGAGGCAAAGATTAGAACAACTAATAAGAAAACTCATATGCATTAACTCACTGAATATTATCATTAATATAAGCATTAAATATTAACTCAATGAATACATATTGAGTAGTTTTCCATGTGTGTCAGGCAGTGTTCACATTTCTTGGGATTTATGAGTAAGTTCAACAGAAATGTACCTTTGCTCTCAAGAGGAGCCAGGATACTAAAGATGGGAGATATATTGTAGACTTAATTCAAATAAAGAAGCCAATTATCTGGAATTTTAATGAATTATAAGTGAGATGAGGGCTTGAGAAATGGCTCAGCAGTTAAGGCACTTGCCTGCAACACTTAATGACCCAGGTTTGATTCTCCAGTACCCATGAAAAGCTAGATGTACAAAATGGCACATGGACCTGGAATTTGTCTGCAGTGGCTGGAGGCCCTGGTGTGCCCATTCTCTCTCTCTCTTTTCCTCTCTTCTCTCTCTGCTTGCAAATAAGTGAGATGAAAACATACTGTGGGAGATTATGAAGAGAAGGGAAATTGGGACAGGATGCAGTTTAGAATGGCAGTAAAAGGTTTCACTGAGATAAGTTTTCAGAAATTGCTCCATATATAGATGGCTGTAACAACAAAATGGTTGCCTTATAGTGAATACAAATCTGGTCACTGCTAACCCTACTGCTAGGGTTCTACTTCTAAAGTAACAGAAACGTCTAACTCATTCTTGTATGATAGAACTTCAAAACAAAGTGTTCCTTTATAAAAAATTTCAACAAATTTACAATATTTAAAATATTTTATTTATTTGAAAGAGAGAGAGAAGAGGCAGATAGAGAGAGACAGAATAGATACATCAGGGCCTCCACCCATTGCAACTGAACTCCAGAGGCACCTTGTGCATCTGGTGAATTGAACTTCGGTCCTTAGGCTTTGCAGGCAAGTGCCTTAACCACTAAGCCATCTCTCCAGCCCCAGTGTTATGGTTTTGCATGTGAATGTATTGTGGCTGGGTTGTTTGCTGATGGGCTTTTGGGAAGTGATCAGATAATAAGAATTGTTACCTCCTCAGTGGATTAATCCATTGATGACGTATTCATGTAATGGCATTATTGGGAAGTGGCAGAAAGTAGGAGGTGGGCCCTAGTAGGTCAGTGTGTGTATGGTGGGTGCCCTTGAAGAATATGTCTTTCCCTCTCCTCCCTCTTCCCTCCTTATCCTCCCTGTTTCCCAGCTGCTACAAACTCAGTGGCTTTACTCTGTCATGCATGCCTTCCTTGCCATGATTTTCTTCACCCTGTGTTGTATAGCAAGTATCTCCAAACTGCAATAGGCCCTCCTGAAGAGAGGAGGGAGGCTCTGGAAACTCAGGAGGTCAAGTCTGGAGAACTGAAACTTAAAAGGTCACACCACCACTCCACAAAATTACAGGAGTGATAAACAACTGTTGAAGGGCAGACTCAGACAAATGCTGCATGCATGGCAATTGAAACATTCCCACATGGGAGAAGGAAGGAAGCTCAGTAAGTCAACAAGTCTGGGAAAGAGATTGCAAGATCCTTCCCTAAGTCTGTATAAAGGGAAAACAACTGCTTAGGAAAAAACTCTCATGCCAGTCCATTTGCCTGCAAGTCCTGCAGTATGCTGAGTCTCTCCTACCTGCCAATGTGACTGCATGTCCAGTAGTTTGCTGAAGACTCTGACCAGCCAAGCTGCCTGCAGGTTGTACAATATGTTCAAGAGATGCAGCTTCCAGACTGATGTGGGCTTTTTGGTGACGTACCCATGCTCCTGTGAGCAACCCCTTAATCCTGCTCTTAACCCCAATAACTCACTGGTTCACCAAAACTGGTTTTGGTGCAATTTTACTTTGGTCTGTTGTCTGAACCCTTTCTGGGGTGAACAGACATGTGCTTAGGTCTCCCCAGGGAAGAAGTGTCCCCCAACATCCTGGAAAATAGCTAAATAATATTCCTAGCTAGTGGAAAATGACTTGGGCCTGGGCCATGAAAAACTCTTGCCTGTGTTCCTCCAGGCTTTCTGTCCCTTCCAGTGGACTATAATGGTGAATCCAAGATAAACCTTAGGTCCTACAGTTATAGTAGCAGTGCAAGCAGCCAACCTGAGTAAGGGGTGAATGTTTTATAAGCAAGAAGTATACTGTTACTATTGTAGAAAAGAAGCTGAAATTTGAACTGATTCACTGAGTTATTATAAGAGTTAATTGCTGAGGAGCTAAACATATCTTTGTCAGCAGATGGAAAAATCCTAGAACTGTCCAGAAAGGGCCCAGAGGGACCATAAGAAGGAGATAGTTTAGGCAAAAACAAAATAAAGTTCATTGTTAGGGTGGCCTAACAGAAATGATTGATATGCAAATTGCCACATCTTGTTTGTTCACTTATCCCTCCCCTTGGCTAAAACTATAAAATGAAAATAAAATCTGTCAGAGCTTCTTTGGAGAGCTATCTCAAGCTCTTTGGCCCCAGAAAAAAAAAATAAATTCCTTTACTTTCACTCATACTGGCATTGAAGTGATCTGTCCAGAGAATTTCTGCAACACTACTATGTACTAGAATTCACTTTGGATGTCACGTTACAGAATGCCAATAATTCATCTGCCTACCTAAAAACTGATCTTATTTAAGTTCTTATGTACTTTCCTGAAGTTTTACAATAACCAAGAGATAAGAGTAGCTGATAAGTGGTAAGAATTGCAATATTGTTAATACTACTAGCAATCGAGATGAAAATGGACTAAATCTTATCCCCTTCATAGATATGTAAATAAAAGATAGATACAGAGCCAAGCATGGTGGTGCACGCCTTTAATCCCAGCACTTGGGAGGCAGAGGTAGGAGGATTGCCATGAGTTTGAGGCCACACTGAGACTACATAGTGAGTTCCAGGTCAGCCTGGGCTAGTGCGAAACCCTACCTCGAAAAACTAAAAAAAAAAAAAAAAAAAAGATGGATACAGTAACCATGTAGATCGTAATACTTAAAGTTAGTTTGCGGTTGGAGAGATGGCTCAATGAGTGGTTAAGGCACCTGCCTGCAAAGTCTAATCAGAGTTTGATTACCCAGTATTACCCAGTACATAAAGCCAGGTGCACTGAGTGGTGCATGTGTCTGGAGTTCATTTGTAGCAGCTAAAGACCCTGGCATGCTCATTCTCTCTATGGCAAGCTTAAAAAAAGAGTTTTCTTTTAACATTACCTGGATTTTATTTTATTTTAAAAATAGTTTTGGGGCAAGGCATGGTGGCACACGCCTTTAGTCCCAGCACTTGGGAGGTAGGAGGATCACAGTGAGTTCAAGGCCACCCTGAGACTGGATTCCAGGTTAGCCTGGGCTACAGTGAGACCCTACCTTAAAAAAAAAAAAAAAGTTTTGGGCTGGAGAAATGATTTAGTGGTTAAGGTGCTTGCTTGCAAAGGCAAGGGACCCAGGTTCAATTCCCAGGACCCATGTAAGCCAGATGCACATGAAGGCACATGCATCTTGGAGTTCATTTGCAGTAGCTAAAGGCCCTGGAATACCCATTCTCTCTTTCTCCTAAACAAATAAAACGTTTTAAAAATAAGAAAAAGGGGCTGGAGGGATGGCTTAGTGGTTAAGGTGTTTGCCTGCAAAGCCAATCACCCCTGGATCAATTCCCAGGACCTACATTAGCCAGATGCATAAGGGGGAGCATGTGTCTGGAGTTCATTTGCAGTGGCTGGAGGCCCTGGCATGCCCATCCTCCCTCTCTCTCTCCCTCTCTCTGTCAAATAAATAAAATATTTTGAAAAAATAAGACAAAGTTTTAATGATGAGAAAGATACAGTAGCAAATTTCAAAGAACTACACACAAAGGTTGTTATAATGAGATTAAACATGGTTATATTCTCTTACCATCTGGACCACTAGAGGTAGTGACCTGCTGCACTGAAGATGATGAAGCAAACTTGACAGGAACTTTGTGTGTCTTTTGGGTACTGAGGTCTACACCTTCATGTCCATTATCATCAGTGTTAATGAAAATTTCGGATAAAAACATGGTCTTTTCTGGACTTTCTGTTGTTATCTGAGTGACTGCATCAGATGATAACTTCCGAGAGGATGCAGAAAAGGGGATATTACTCTGTTCTGGTGAACTAACAAGAAAGAAAGGACATATCATATCTTTATTCAGGAACAGTTAATTAATTGTAGACACCTGTGACCTCAAAGGCTGATAAGGTATCTCCACATTATTCTTTGTCAGATACATATTAAAATGTGATCATGAGGGCTGGAGAGATGGTTTAGGAGTTAAGGTGCTTGCTTGCAAAGCCTAAGGACCCAGGTTTGATTCTCCAGGTCCCATGTAAGCCAGATACACATGGTAGCACATGCATATGGAGTTTGTTTGCAGGGGTGTGCTCATTCTCATTCTCTCTCTCTCTCTCACTCTCTTTCCCTCTGTAATAAATAAAAAAAAATATTTTGGGGCTGGAGAGATGGCTTAGCAGTTAAGGCATTTGCCTGCAAAGCCAAAGGACC
Source organism: Dipus sagitta (assembly GCA_036346955.1). Lineage (NCBI taxonomy): Eukaryota > Metazoa > Chordata > Mammalia > Rodentia > Dipodidae > Dipus > Dipus sagitta. The sequence continues at coordinate 70,898,759 of CM070777.1, forward strand.
TCAGTTAGATTACCCAGGACCCGTGTAAAACCAGATGCACAAGGTGGCACATGTGTCTGGAGTTCATTTGCAGTGGCTGGAGGCCCTGGTGTGCCCATTCTCTCCCTCTCTCTGACTCTTTCCCTCTCTCTCTCAAATAAATAATTTAAAAACTGGGCTGGGTGAGGTGGTGCACGCCTTTAATCCCAGCACTAGGGAGGCAGAGGGAGGAGGATCGCCATGAGTTCAAGGCCACCCTGAGACTACCTAGTGAATTCCAGGTCAGCCTGAGCTAAAGTGAAACCCTACCTCGAAAAACCAAAACCAAATCCCCCCCCCAAAAAAAAAAAATTAAAAAGCTAAAAAAAACCATAGTATTTTGGGCTGAAGACATGGCTGAAGCAATGCCAGATTTCATGTGTATTGAGGGGCTGCTGTTTGGTTCATAAATGGTGTCTTTTCTCCATGTAGTACAAGGGACTACATAAGCTGTAAGTAGGTCTCTTGCATAAGAGTGTTAACCTCACTCATAAGACATCTACCCTACAATTTATTTTATTTATTTATTTGTTTGTTTGTTTGTTTGAGAGTGACAGAGAGAAGGAGGGAGGGAGGGAGGGAGGATGGGCACGCCAGGGCTTCCAGACGTGTGCACCCCCTTCTGCATCTGGCTAACGTGGGTCTTGGGGAATCGAGCCTCAAACCAGGGTCCTTAGGCTTCACAGGCAAGCGCTTAACCACTAAGCCATCTCTCCAGCCCTACCCTACAATTTAAAGGCCTCCTTAAGGTCTCACATCCAAAAGCCATCACATTGGAAATTAGATGTTTCCATTCCAAGAATTTATGTATGCATTTATTTTTTGGATTTTTTAAAATTAACAGCATTTATTAATAGCTTTATACATGTATTTTGATATACTCACCCCTTATTATCTTCTCTGAACCCCCTTCCCATTCCTGCTTCCTAGCTAGTCTTCTACTTTAATGATTTTGTTTTTTAGGTTACCTGCTGAGTTTAAATAGGGTTACTTGTATGAGCGTGGTTAGGGGGGTGGTATTTGCCAGAGAATGAACAATTAACCAGAGGCTACAGGACTGAAGAAATGTCTCTCTCCTTTCCCCCAGCAAACAGTAATTGCCAACAGATCCTCAGGGAAGATGGGGGGGGGTGTCTCATGAGCCTCTTGGGGATTAAGCCTTAACATATGAATTTTGGAGAAACATAAATATTTAGAGTCTGTTTCTAGCTCTCCAAAATTCATGTCCTCACATGCTAAGTGCAGAGTACAATCTAGTTATTATCTATATTACATAGGCAAGTTTTCAAAGTACAATTTATCCTAGAGCAAAATGTGCTTCAGCTGTGAATCAATGAAGTTAAAACATGTTATGTCGTTCCAAAATACAATGGTAGCATAGCCATAAGACAGACATTCTCATTCCAAAATGAAATAAAGAGGAGATTTAGGCCTCTATTAAGTCCTGTACCTTAAAACTCAAAAGTAATCTTTGACTAAAGACTCTGCCCTGCCTCTATGACTGCCCGATAATGCCTATGGGGCTTCTCCTAGTTATTGGTGTTCCTAAAGCTATTATTTCTTGCCTGGCTCTGTGGCTTTCTAAGGTTCCCATACCACCAGAGCATTGCTGGATACAGCACAGCACATCAAATCCTGAAGCCCTAGAGCCACAGCTAAGGTGGCTAGGAAGTGCAAAGACATAGAGTGTGGACAACAAAACCTACAAGGAAAATGGTCATTTGGCCACACTACTGTTATTCTCTACCAAACATACCACCTTATTTTTTTATAATGAAGAAAAGATGATAATTTCCCAAATTTTCACTTCTTTTAAATTAAAAATCCATCTTTAACTCATTTCTATTCTTGCATTTTGTGACCAGCATCTAAAAGAAGCCAAGCTATACTTTCACTATTTTTTTTTTCCAAGGCAGGGTCTCACTCTGGTCCAGGCTGACCTAGAACTTACTCTCTAGACTCAGGCTGGCTTTAAACTCTCACCAATCCTCCTACCTCAGCCTCCTGAGTACTGGGGCTAAAGGTGTTCACCACATCCATCTTAGAAATTTCTTTAGCTAAATTTATCACTTATAAGTTCTACCTTTCCATAAAACATTAAGGACATGAACAATTCAGTCAAGTTTTTAGATACTTTATAAGAAGAAATGGCTTTTAAACAATTTCTGATAACATGTTCCTCTTTTCTGTCTGGGGCCTCATCAGAATGGCTTTTGCTGCCTAGATTTTTATTAAAACACTGAAGAAGACAGTGTAAGACACAAATACATACCATCATTGTGAATCAGAATTAAATGTAACATGATACACTACCAGAATGGACCTACAAATTCAAAGCAATCACCAACAAAACTATAATGACAAGCCAAGCATGGTGGCGCACACCTTTAATCCCAGCACTCTGGAGGCAGAGGTAAGAGGATCAAGATGAGTTCGAGGCCACTCTGAGACTACATAGTGAATTCCAGATCAGCCTGGGCTAGAGTAAGACCCTACCTCAAAAAACAAAAAACAAGACCAAAAAAAAAAAAAACAAACAAACAAAACAACAACTTATAATGACATATGTCACAGGACTAAAAAACAAAGTCCCAAAGTTCATACGAAACCACAAAAGACTAACAACAACAAAAATGGCATGAGCTCTAGGTTCAGAGAAAGACTCAAGGAAATAAGGCATAAGAATTATAAGCTGAGAATGCCCAACATCCTTCTCTGGTTGCCACACATGTGCACATGCATCTGCACACACATGTACATAAGACACACAGAAAGAAATCAGTAACATGTAGAAACAATCATTTTTGGACATATTAGGGTAAATGAAGTTTATTACTATACATTTTGTTAAGGTGGGAGAAGTTGTTCACTGTCAAGAGTACTTGTTTTGTAGGTGCAAGCCCTAAGTGTGAGCCCTGGTACTAACAACAACAACAAAAAACTAATGTCAAAAAGTTAAAATGTCATTATGATTTCAATCAAATAAAATTGACAGGGTAAAATTTATACAGTAGGAAAACCAATCACTAGTTTCAAGAAGGCTCATAATACTTACAATGGTGGCTATATGAATCTGTATTTGTGAACAAATTTCACAGAATTAAGCACATATGCCTTAAACACTGAATATGTACAAAAAAACAACAGTGAAATTTGAGGTTTGTGGTCTAATTAACTGCATTGTGCTAACATCAGTTTGGATAATGTACTATAGTCATATAAGATATTGCTATTGGAAGCCGGGCGTGGTGGCGCACGCCTTTAATCCCAGCACTCGGGAGGCAGAGGTAGGAGGATCACCATGAGTTTGAGGCCACCCTGAGACTCCCTAGTGAATTCCAGTTCAGCCTGGGCTAGAGTGAGACCCTACCTCGAACCCCCCCCCCCCGAAAAAAAAAAAGATATTGCTAATGGAAAAGCTGAGTAATAGACACTTGGGACTTCTTTGGGCTGCTTACATATGTATGTATGTATGTATGTGTGTGTGTGTGTGTATATATATATATATATATATATATATATATATATATATACACACACACATGCACACATATACCTATGTACCTATTTACCTACCTTATCTATCATCTATCCATCCATCCGATAGCCTCATTTTATAGCACAGGCCTGGAACTATGTGCCTGGAGCTCATTGTAATCTTCCTGACTGTCTCCAAAGTGCTAGGATTATAGGCATGCACTTCCCCACCTGGTTTCTCGGGACTGCTTTGTGTGTTTAGGCATTTTTCTTCTTTCTTCCTTCCTTCCTCCCTTTCTTTCTGTTTTTGGTTTTTAGAATTTTTTCTTTTTGCTTCTGATCTTTTTGAGGCAGGGTATCATTGTAGCTCAGGCTGACTTGGAACACATTCTGTATCCCAAACTAGCCTTGTGCGAAGCGTTGGTGGTACAGTGGTGAGCATAGCTGCCTTCCAAACTAGCCTTGAACTTAGTGATCCTTTGACCTCAGCCTCAGGCAAACAAAGAATGAAACTCCTCAATCTGATAATAAGCATCAATTAAAAACCTACAGGGAAGCTGGGCGTGGTGGTGCATGCCTTTAATCCCAGCACTTGGGAGGCAGAGGCAGGAGGATTGTTGTGAGTTCAAAGCCACTCTGAGACTACATAGTGAATTCCACACCAGCCTGGGCTAGAGAGAGACCCTACCTCAAAAAACCAAAACAAACAAACAAACAAACAAACAAAAAACCCAACACTTACAGAGAACATTAAATTAAATGAAGACACACTAATCTTCTCTTCTTCTCCCATGAATGGGGAATATGGCCAGATCTCTACTTTTATGGGTTTTGTTATTCTATTCAATGTCCTAGCCAGTACAGTGGGCAAGAAAACAAAATAAAAACTAAAAAAGAAGGAATAAAATTATAGGTCCCTGCCAATATCTATAGATTCCATCAAATTAAAACACAGTTAGGATGGAGAGATGGCTCAAGTGGTTAAGGAGCTTGAGACAGAGAAAGAGGCAGACAGACAGTGAGTGAGTATACGTGCACTAGGGCATCCTGCCACTGTAAATGAACTTGCACGCACCACTTTGTGCATGTGGATTTACAAGGGTACTAGGGAATTGAACCCAGGCCATCATGCGTTGCAAACAAGCGCCTTTAACCACTGAGCCATCTCTTCAGCCCCAATATTATTACTCTTAACAAAGCAATAAATAGTAACAAACTATTAGTTTACAACATAGAGTAATCATTAGGAAGCAACCAGATTAGGGGTTGCTGGGAGCCACAAGAGGTACTTTCGATAAATGTGATGGTTTGAATGTGAATCTATATCCCCACAACCTCAGGTATTGTTTATTAAGGCTAAGTTTCCTGTTTAAGTCTCTAGCAACATGCTGAAGGAGGTGACACTGGGGATGAATCCTGTGGTCCAATGTATTTAGGGGCGGATCTTGATTTTAGCTTTTAAGGTATTAGAGTGGATCTTGATTCCCGCCCAAAAATGTGGAGACAGGTGTCTGAGCTGTGATGGTGTGTTTGCTGGTGTTAGTATTTGCTTGCTACAGTTGTTTTGATAGTATCCCCTGGATTTGAAGTTAAAATAAACCCCCTTCTCTAATAAACTGTCTAGTTGGATGTTCATCCCAGCAACCAGAAGCTCACAAGAATAGCAATGCTATTAATTTTAATAAAGCAATAAATAATAAACCATTAATTCAACACAGATTTATCAATAGGAAGAAAACAGATAAGGCTATGCTAGGAGTCAAGAGGTACTTTCTAAAAGGGGTTTGTATGGGAGAACTTTTATAACTCATTTATTTGTTCTTTTTTAAAATTTTAATTTATTATATGTGAGTGTATACATATACATGTATGTGTGTGTGTGTATATATATATGTGTGTATATATATATATATATATATATATAGAGAGAGAGAGAGAGAGAGAGAGAGAGAGAGAGAGTGTGTGTGTGTGTAGACAGATAAGAGAGCAACAGAATGGGCATTCCAGGGCCTCTAGCCACTGCAAATAAACTCTAGACGCATGTGCCACTTTGTGCATCTGGTTTACGTGGGTACTAAGGAATCAAATCCAGGTCCCTGTGCTTCGTAGGCAAGCACCTTAACCACTAAGCCATCTCTCCAGTCCTATTTATTTATTTATTTTGAGGTAGGGTCTCACTCTAGCCCAGGCTGACCTGGAATTCACTCTGTAGTCTCAGAAGTCTTGAAATTGCAGTGATCCTCCTACCTCTGCCTCCCGAGTGCTGGGATTACAGGCGTGTGCCACTACGCCTGGCATATTTATATTTTTAAAAATTCTTTATTACATTAAGAGGGGCTAGAGAGACAGATCAATGGTTAAGGCACTTGATTGTAAAGCCTGACAGCCTGGGTTCAATTCCCCAGTACTCATGTAAAGCCAGAAGCACAAAGCAAAGTGACACATGCATCCTGAGTTTGTTTGCAGGTGGCCAAAGGCCCTGGTGCTCCTATTCTCTCTCTCTCTCTCTCTTTTAAATAAATGAGAAGGAAACAGGAGAGAGTATATGCAGAGTATATGAAAAGGGAGGAAGGGGTAAAGCCCGGATATAACTGATTCATCTGGAACTGTTTACCATATATGAATTTTAAAAAGTTAACCAGGACATAAGGCACAGAGCATGCAGAATGTGACAAATTAATACATATGTATTATAAAAGGATTACATTCTTACTGCTGGGTATGGGGAAAAGACAAGCTGACCTAAGACACTTTAGCAGGTAGCATACTGACTGGACATTGTATTGCTAAGTTCAAAACTACCATAGAATTTGTTTCTCACATGGCTATGGGTTAGGAATTTTGAAACTACTTTATTTAAATACTAGGGTAAATATATAGTAGATAATGAAAGTCAGGTCTGTCTTTCAGAAGTTACACATAAGGACAGGTTGGACAAAGCTGAAATCAACCTGGTGGGTCTAGATTAAAATGAGATATTAATATGGAATCCTAACTTAATAAGAACACAGAATTTGACAGATACAAGCACATATAGATGTGGGCATACACAAATTAAAATACCTACCTGTGAGGGCTGAAATGATGGCACAGCAGTTAAAACCAAAAGCACTGTTTGCAAAACCTGTTGGCCCAGGTTCAATTCCCCAATTGAATCCAATTCCCCAGGACCCATGTAAAGCCAGATGCACAAAGAGGCGCATGCATCTGGAGTTCCATTAACAGTGGCAGGATGCCCTGGTATACCCATTCTCTCCCTCCCCCACCATCTTACAAATAAATAATAAAATAAAAACAAAACCTACCTGTATTTCTTAGCATTACTCAATGAGAGAGGGGCTAGGAGCAGTGATATCCAATAACTGAGCACACCTGGTTCTTACATCTGTGTTTGTAAATACTATGCTCCACAAAAAAAGAGATGCTCGTTGGATAAATGATCGATTCCAGAGCTGGGGCAGGATGCAAGAGCAAAACTAGAACTTGAGCAAGAAAATAATAGTAGCAGCACTGCAATATAGCCCAAAACATTAGAGAGACATTCTTGAGTCTATACTGATATAAATAAAAACCAAAGGAAGAAATAAGTGTAAGAGGAACAATAACTCTTCCTTACAGAGGAATTCTACTTATAAACTGCTAGAAATAATGGAAGACATAAGAAAAAAAAATACCACCAGAACACCAAAGGAAGTTAATTGCTATATAGTCAATATTCCCTGATAAATGGTCAAAGTTTAAGCAGAAACCAAACACTGGCACAAACTAACAGTATGACCTAATATATTTCATATTTAGAAATAAAAAGTTAAGTTTATGGAATGAAACACAGGGAGGCATCACTTTAACCAAATGATCAAGATTAATATCACCACCAGCATAAATCAACACAATGTGCTCTGATTTAAAATAATATATAATCTGGAAACATCAGATAAAACCAAAGAGAAGAACCTTTTTCTGAAGTAACTATCAGCACTCTTCACAGTAACAAGGTCATGACAAAGGAAGACTAAGAACCTGTCACAGTCTGGAGAAGACCAATACAAGATGAGATCTTGGGTTGGTTCTGAACAGAAAAGGTTCATTTAAAGAAAAAAAATGCAAAAAATCCAATCATGCCATTATTTTAGTTACACTTTTATATCAAGGAGAACCTCTCCGTTCCAATAAGTGCTTCATGATTCTGATGATACAGAGATGTTAACATGACAGGAACTTCAATAAAGGGTATGTAGCAACTTCTAAAATCAGCTATCTTCCAGTAATTTCTTCCTCCAGTATTCATGCTCCCAACCCTAGCATGCAAGCTGTATATAGTGAGCCCTTTCTATTGAAAACAAAGTGACAGAAGAGAGAAGATGACACCTTCAAGGTTAGGTCACAAAAAGGTTACGTCTTTTGTCTTGGCACCGTCTCTTGCTTTCACTGGCTCAACTCTGAAGGAAGTTTAGATATCATATTCTAAACTGACTTAGGAGATGTAAGGGTTGATGTCTGTGACCAAAAGCCTTGTGAGTGACATTGGAAGCACAACCTTTAAGTCAAGCCTTGAAAGGAGAGTACAGTGCAGTCTATACCTTGTCAGCAGCCTTGTGAACGAACCTAAGCCCAAAAGCATCCAATCGAGTTATGCCTGCATCTCTGACCTACAGAAACTTGGGGGAGGTACTATGTTACATAATAATAGATAAATATCTAGAAACTGAGGGATGGAGAGAAAGAAGGCTTAGCAGTTAAGACACTTGCCTGCAAAGCCAAAGAACCCATGTTCGATTTTCCAGAACCCACATAAGCTAGATGAACAAGGTGGTGCATGTGCTTGGAGTTGGTTTGTGGCAGCCAAAGGCCCTCGTGCACCCATTCTCTCTCTCTCTCTGAAATAAATTAAAATAAAAAATCTAGAAACTGAATTAATCATATCTATCTCTGATTATACTAAGCATAAAAAACACATACTGGCAGGCATGGTGGTGCACACCTTTAATCCCAGCACTTGGGAGGCAGAGGTAGGAGGATCACCATGAGTACGAGGCCACCCTAAGACTACATAGTGAATTCCAAGTCAGCCTGAGCTAGAGTGAGATCCTACCTTGAAAAACTAAAAGAAAAACAAATTTTTTTTTGACTGTAATGGATGACTGGCACTCTGTACTTTCTGAAGAAATTATATTATTTAGTGATATTTATAATCATCTATCACTTTTTCTCATCTGTAGCTTCCTCTGATTTTTAAGGAAAGCAATCCCAATAATTTGGCATTTAACTTAGTAGGATTTGTTAAATATCGTACACAAATTTGCTCACTTTTAACTAAGCATTTTTAAAAACTCAGTACTGATGTCTAGCTTCCTGTGCTTTTTTAAAAAAATTTTTTGTTTATTTTTACTTATTTATTTGAAAGTGACAGAGAGAGAAAGAGGCAGATATATATAGAAAGAATGGGCACGCCAGGGCCTCCAGCCGCTGCAAACGAACTCCAGACGTGTGCGGCCCCTTGTGCATCTGGCTAAGGTGGGTCCTGGGGAATCGAGCCTCGAACCGGGTTCCTTAGGCTTCACAGGCAAGCGCTTAACCGCTAAGCCATCTCTCCAGCCCCTTCCTGTGCTTTATAATACTAAAACCTGATATTGACCTTGAGTTTTTATTTATTTTTTGCCCCAAGTCTGGTTCTTTTCTTCATTTCAGATCTTTCAGCTAACCCTTCCCTTCCACCACCTTTTACATGAGTGCCAAAAATACTAAATGATTTGTCCAAGACTGCGGCTGAAAGAAACGTTGGAAGTCATAATCAGACTCTAAGCTAGCACTCTGCATGAAAGTAAGCTCTTGCTTTGTTTCAACAGGTTGCACACAAATGTCCACTGCCCTCATAGTGTTATCACTTAGCATAAGGAGCAACATCAGTATCTTAGTTTCCCAGTTTCTTGGTCATTTGGGATATCATGAGCACTAAAGGAGATAGTAAATGTAAGTCTCTCATGCCAGTGACTGTCACAGTGGATGCTGAATCAACATCCCTTCTAAGCATCAGGCTTTCCACTATAGTTTGCTACCTTCTCAATCATAAATGGAAGCATCAAACACCATGGGTAACTGTTTTATCCTAAAAGACTTAATAAGGTAAAACTGAAGGACAAAGTGCTAAAATTCAGCTGAATAAGATAAATCTAATTATTTTGTCCCTGAATTTAGTTTCCATTCCAATACAACAGTACAACAGGAACATCACATTGGGGAGCATGTTACAATGATATGTACCACTGTCAGGGATATCTTTAGTCACCTGGCTAAGGTGGTGATCTAACAAATTCTCCACTATAAAGCTACCTCCCCCTTATATGTATTATACTGGGAACTCATGAGATGGATAGAGAAAAGGAGGAAAAGAGATACACACACGAAAATATGCAAATGTATTTCTCAGTGTGCTCTGAGGTGATTTTAAGAGCCAATTAGACCAAGACAGTTCTGACCTAAGAATGGCTTTACCCACTGATATATTCAAGATGTGAGTACATGAGTGGGAGGTAGTAAAATTGCAGAACTATAGGAGGTGGAGCCTGGTCACTTAGGGTATGTTCCTGGGGGCTATATCTTGCCTTGACCCTCCTGAATGGCTCCATTCTTCTTCCTGTCCAACATGAAGTGAAGAAACTCCTCCACTACACATTCCTATACCCAAGCACATGGAACCCAACATAGATTGAGCACTCTGAAACTGTGAGCCAAAATAAATCTTTCCTCCCCTAAAGTTTCCATTTCCCAAAGGAAATTTCAGTAGATCTACAAGATAAAGATTTAGTAAGTGAAATAAAAAGTTTTAAAAAAATCAGTAAATTGTACCAATGGATGATCCAAGATTCTTTTCAAAATAACCAATTTCTTATGCTTGATATAAAAATCCCTTAAGTACTTCTTGACTTTTAGCAGTCTATACAGATACAACTTCCTGTAAAAACAATCATAGTGCTTTTCCCCCAGTGTCCTTCTATTTCCTTATTTTCAGACCTTTGCCACAAATTCCATGTTTGCCTATTATGAGACTCACCCATCTGCAGATACTGAAGTTCCCTCTGGTTTGGAATATCCTTCCAAATCTGAAATGTTCACTTGTGTTTGCTTTGAGGTTACTATCTGGCTATCCTGAGTAGGTATGGTTTTCAAATCCTTAGTAATGGTCTTACTATCTGGAAGAGGAGACCGTATTACTTGCAAGTCCGGTAGAGATTTAGGTCCTAGAAAATCTAAAGATTCTGTATTCTGTGCTATAGGTTTACTGGTCAATAATTTGGAGGCTGGTTCCAATGATCTCGAAGATATAGTTTGTAGGTCAGAGTTAAACTCACTATTAATCCTTGTTTTAGAAGCAGGATCCAATGAATGAAATCTTTCATTTAAGATTCCACTATCCAACTTGGAAGGAGTCTTGGGACAAAGAGTTATTCGAACACATGAAAGTGCTTTTCTATTTGAAGGTGGAGTACATTCAGACGTCACTAACGTACAGTGGTTAGGGGGTGATTGGGAGACCACATTACTAAACTCAGCTTCAGCATTTATCACATTACAAATGTGTGATTTAGTTGTATGTTCAATCTTTTCTACTACACAATCCTGACCTTGAGAAAGAGGGACATGCTGTTTTGTCATGTGGTCATCTACATCTGGGGATCTGCACTGATACTCTTCAAGAAAAATGGGAGAAGGAAGATCTAAAATTATATTTTCCTGACTTTGAGAAAAGAAAGAATGACTTTCTCTCATCTCATGATCTAAATGTGGGGCTTTGCTTTGTTCAATGCGTTGTTGCTGTCCAAGAAAAATACAAGAAGGAATGTCTGGACAAGGAGGAGAATGGTGTTTTCTCACATGGTGATCTGTATATGGGGCTTGGCTTTGTTCAAAGAGTTCTCGTTGTTCAAGAAAAATGCAAGAAGGAAGATCAGGAGTTATAATTACATTCTTCTCTTTTACTTCTAGTGTAGAACTTGGCTTTCCCATGCTAATGAGGGTATGGTTATCAGAAAATTGAACTCCTTTAGAATTGCTATAATTTGTACTGATAATGGGCTCAGAATGATTGCCTTTAAGGTTTGATCTTTCTAAAAGTTTTTCTTCTTGATGAGAATGCTCAAAACCAGCAGGTAATTTTGAGTTTTGCCTACTACTTTGTGCTAAAATAGCCACTTCTTTACCTGGTATATGACTATGCCTTTTAAGTGATGACGGGGAAAAGGTTTTCTGTTTAAGATCTCTAGGAGAATTTTGCTCTTCAGTGACATGAGAATTAAAGACACCTACAGATGTTCCAGTACACTGGCTACCCTCAGTAACACCAACCTTAAAAACAGAGGTATCTGAAATACATTTAGAATGTCGGTGAGAAGAGAAAGTGATGGAGGTGGTAAACTGTTTCATAGGTTCTGGGGGTGGTGTTTGTGATGTTGCAGGAAAATCCATTCTTTTAGGTGGCACACAGGTAGGTTCTGCTAATTCTGACAACCAAGAGTCTGTGTTTGTGTTTGCGTGGAACGGCGGCATTTCAACATCCTTGCTAACTTTGAAGTCATCAGGTGTAAGTTGTTGAAATGGGGGATGGCTTTGTAACTGCAAAGAATTCCCAACTTTGAAGTGATGGTTGTTCTGGTCTAGTGATTTGGAGAGGTTGTGTCCGGCTCTCCAAGAAGATGGGCTCTGTCGTCCTTGAATCACTTCTGAAAGGCCAGCAGATTTGAAAACACAAGAGCGGCTATCCAGTTGTGGTTGTTCAACATTTAGAGTCCTGAAACATCCTTTCTCATGGCTCTCAATAATAATGTGACTACATACAGCTTCAGGCTTGCATCCTATTCCCCATGGACTCTGTAAACCCTAGAAGATATGAATAGATTCTTAGAGTAATCCCATAGTTCTACACTAAACCAGTCAGCTTTACATCCAGGCTAAGAAGTGACCATAAAAGTCATGTCATTTTATAATAATTTATATAATATACAAAAATTATAATAAGAACATTAAAGAAAATGAAATTTTACAAAATACAGTGGCTCATAATAGCTAATATCACTCAGTAAATTCCTTAGTATATCTCAGCTTCCTTATTGTCTTCCAGGCATGTAGTTCTACCATCTTCCTTTCAGTAACAGAATTAGTTACCCCACCCAAAGCTTTGCTGGTCATATAACTACCAAACTGGAGACATTTCCTATTTCTTTTTTTTTTGTTGTTGTTTTTCGAGGTAGGTTTTCATTCTAGCCCAGGCTGACCTGGAATTCACTATGGAGTCTCAGGGTGGCCTCTAACTCACAGAGATCCTCCTACCTCTGCCTCCCGAGTGCTTGGATTAAAGGCGTGCGCCACCACGCCCGGCTTCCTATTTCTTTTGATCATAGTTGTGATGTGTGACTAGGTTTAGTCCAATGGAAAATGAGTAAAAACAGTGCCACTTCTGCTCTTTCCTAATCTAGTTCTTGACTTCATGCTCCCACACTAATACCTACATTACCATCACAATTACTCTTGACCTCCTAAACAACTGTAAAAGCCATAGGGGAGGGCAGCTTGCCTGCCTGGCCAGCTTGTCAATAGCAGAGTTTACTTTCCTGTAATGGGCTATGGCATAAAAGAAAAGTGAAATCTACTATATTTAAGCCACTTAAAACATATTTGTGGTTATTTTTGGCTACTTACGTAGGTTTGACCTATACCTATTATTTCATCACTAAAAATAGGCAAAAGAGTAAGTCCCTCTTACTGGGCCACAGAATTAGTTCCAAAATCTACCAAGAACATGAAATATTCCTAAGGTTTATGTTTTACCTCCAAAAGTAAAACATTATAACTTGGCATTCTACTTGATGATACAGCACATTTTATATCCTATTAACTATTTTACCTTAGCATACAGTTCAGTGATAGAGTGCCTACCTAGTATATGCAAAGCCCTGGGTTCAATCCCCAGCAAAGAAAAAAGTGTACGTGATGGAGCTGGGAGTACTGCTCAGGACAGAGTACTTGCCAATATGTTCAAGTCCCTGTGTTTGATCCAAGTATGAAGGAAATAAAAAGGACAGGCATAGTGGCACATTCCTATATTCAGGACACAAGTAGAAGGTATAGGAAAAATCACGAATTCCAGTCCAGCCTTGACAAAACAATTTTAAAATATCATTTTTTGATCTGTGGCTTTTTATTTCCCTAACATCTCTTGAGCTACCACTGAGAAACAAATATACCGATTTGAAAAACAAAAACTTACTTTATCCTCAAAAGTGATTTATACTTATCAAAAAATGTCTCTTCCTCCTTCCCAACAGGCTATATCTTATAATTTTTAGAACACTTCATAGCTCACTCCTATGACATCTTTTAAGCTACCACTCTGAACATTTGGTATTTATATGTAGTTTCTGGGAATCACACTCAGGTTTCATGCTTGCAGGCCAACATGACTATCCCTAACACTGAAGTACAAGTTTTTAGCTGCTTTCTCAACTGCTCTTCTTCTTATTTACAAGACAGGGCCTCTCACACGATCCCAGAGCTAGCCAATACTGCTAGCAAGCTAGGCAGCTTGCCCCAGGGATTCCGTCTCCACTTCCTGAGCAATGGGATTTTAAGCAACAGCACACCCACCCAGGATATACTTGGGTCCCAGGGAAGCTCTTACAGACAAGTGCTGTTTTAGTAATGATGCTTTAGTGATCATTTTTATAAGTAAGTTGGATAAAAATAACTGCCAAATATACAAGTGGAACAAAGCTAGGATATTTAATGAACAGGTGACAAAAGTCAGATTCAAAAATCATTCCAACAGACTTAAATACTGATATGTAACTAAAGGATGGGGTAAAAAAGCTTAGTAAAAAAGTATTATAAAAAAATAGGAATGAAAATATAGGTGGTAGGTCAGAGGTATTTTTTAAAATACATATATTTATTTGTTTACTTGCGATACAGTATATATATGGGTGTGCCAGCTGCTGCAAATGAACTCAAGATGCATGTGCCACTCACTCTGTACATCAGGGCACTGGGGAATCAAACCCAGCCAGCAAACGTTGCAAACAAGGGCATTTAACAGCTGTGCCATCTCTGCAGCTCAGGGTTTTTCTTATATTTTTTTTTAAATACCAAAGTTAAGATTTGACTATTAAAAATCTCAGAATGAAAACAAAAGCAAAATTTAAAAATCTCAAAATGTATTAGAAGAAAGAAAAATTACCAAGTATCCTCCATGCTACTCAGCTCATATGTTAAATTCTATGTTTAATGTAATTTAGACACTATGGTGGTTTGTATAGAATAGATGGCCCCCAATATATTCAGCTCTTTATTGTTTGTAGTTTACATTCTGAAGCCACCTGGCTGGAGGCAATGTCACTGGGTGGATCTTTAGGTGTGGTGGTGGGTTTCAGATTTCAATCTAAAGATATGCAAAGTGTGCCTAGCAGGAGTTCCTGAAGTGTGCTGTGTGGCTTTTGGCTTCTGGCTTTTGCCTTTTGCCTCTCTCTCTCTCTGCTTGGACCTGTGAAGGCAGGCCAGCTTCTTCTGCCATTATGGAACTTCCCCTGGATCTGTAAGCTTCAATAAATATCCCTTCCTCCATAACTGTGCCTGGTCTGGAAGTTCATCTCAGCAAACCTAAAGCTGTCTGCTACAGACACCTTACTTGAAGAAACACATGAATTAGTCTACCCAAAGGAAAGCTATTTGATTGCTGGGGGGATCTGGAATTATTAACACATAGTTTTTAAAACAAAGGCATGTATGTCACTGGGAAATTAAAAAAAAAATATATATATATATATATATATATATATATAAATTTGGAGGCAGGGTCTTGTTCTAGCCCAGGTTGACCTGGAATGCACTACTTAGTGGCAGGCTGGCCTTGAACTTACAGCAACTCTCCTACCTTTGTCTCCTGATTGCTAGAATTAAAGACATGTGCTACCAAACCTGGTGAAAGATGTATTTTTTATTTTATTTGCTTTTTCGAGGTAGGGTCTCACTCTAACTCAGGCTGACCTGGAATTCACTATGTAGTCTCAGGGTGGCCTTGAACTCCTGGCAATCCTCCTACCTCTGCCTCTCAAGTGCTGGGATTAAAGGCATTTGCCACCATGCCTGGCTGAAAGATGTATTTTTAAAGTAAACAGGGCTATAATAACTACTTATTCATTTTATTAATTAAAAAAAAATTTTACAGACACATGTAAAACCTAAAGTCCATTCTGTATTTTAAAGAAATTTTTACTGGATGTGGTGGTGCATGCTTTTAATCCCAACACTTGTAAGACAGAGGTAGGAGGATCACCATGAGTTTGAGGGTACCCTGAGACCACATAGTGTATTTCAGGTCAACCTGGGCTAGAATGAGATCCTACCTTGAAAAAAAAATTAAAAAACAAAAAAACTTTATACTCAAAGAAACTTCAAAACTATTGAGATAAGCCAAATAATGAAGCTCTATCACTGAAAACTGGGTTCTGAAAAAATTCATTAATTTTCCTACAGAGTCCATGCATATGACAGCTATAAAAATTTTTATTGGATTAATAATAATAGCTATCATTATTTAGAACTTATAACATCCTACTAAAAAAAAAAAAATCTCAAAAAAATTTGTCTCATGAAACACATACCAAAACTCTGTGAGTAGGCTTCATTATACCTAATACTGTTCATACTACCAGAATACCCACCTTACCCCAGAAGAATGGACAAAGTGGGATGTATTGATATCCTGTAATACCATAAAATAATACAGGACAAAAAACTATGTACATCTACATGGAAGAGTTGCAAAAATCTAAGAATGTGAAAACTCCCAATATTTCAAAAAGACAGGTACATGATGATGATTCTGTCTATAAAAGTTTAAAAACTATATAGAAAGTAGGAGCTCAATACATGTCAAGACAAGAAATAAAAAGACAAAAATGGAGTAGACAACACAAAAATTTCATTGGCGTTTGTTTCGATTTTTGTTTTTTTTTTTGTTGTTGTTTTTTGTTTGTTTTGGTCTTTTGAGAAAGGATCTTGCTACATAGACCAGGCTGGTCTTGAACTTGCTGTCCTTCGGCTTCAACTTCTCAAGTGAATACCAACATGTCAAACTCAATGACATTGTTAATGTTCTATTTCTAAAGCTGGATAGTAAAAATATACAAGAATTATTTTTTTCTACTTCTTTTCATCCTGTATATAAGTGTTCCTACACATGAAATAGTTCGTAAGAAGGAAAATAAGAGCTGGGCGTGGTGGTGCATACCTTTAATCCCAGCACCTGGGAGGCAGAGGTAGGAGGATCGCCATGAGTTCAAGGCCACCCTGAGACTACATAGTCAATTCCAGGTCAGCCTGAGCTAGAGTGAGACCCTACCTCGGAAAAAAAAAAAAAAAGGAAAATAAGAACGATTTTAAAAAGTCATTATTGTGTGAAACTTCTATAACATTTTTTGTTCTTGTTGTTTTTAAGGAGAGGTATAGTTTATTGAGCATACTGCAAAGGAATAGCAGCCTGGGAGTAATGAGAGGACTTCTCAATTTATATCTGTTCTTATCATGACATGTATCTTTTATTTTGGCATGTATTTCAAAAACTACTTGGATTTCAATCTGAATTTCAAGATATTAACTTTAAAACTACATGATAAAACAAACAACTCAATTCCTATTTTTCTAACATGATAAAACTTTCTCAATAGATATATTCGAAAAAAATCAAAACTTACTAAATCTAATCCTTGTATATTACATTTTGCAAAATTAACATTCCTAACATTTTATCCCAAGATTATTAGTGATTCAGCTATAATCATCAATATCCAAATGAGACATTCAACTTGCACTGCTCTTTCTTTTGCATTTTAGGTTTTAATAACTAGGTTTTTTTTTATACCTCAGACACATGAGTTGCTCTCCCATGACCAAACAACTTTGCCTTGATCTCTTCTACTTTCCTCCTGTCATCTTCATTTAATTCTGAAATGGAGTATCCACATTCATGTCCTAAATTAAACTTCATATTCCAGGCTAGAGAGAAACCACAGAAACACTTGACATAATGCAATGCAAAACTGATGCCTGCTCAGTGATTACACTAAACACAGAAAACCATGTCTACAACAATGTTAACACATGCTTCCAATTAAATGGCATACTATTATTATCATTTTTTGAATATCATTTCTCAATATCTATGCAGCTACCTGGATTACATAACAGGGTCTTTTTATACTGTAGCCCAGGTAGCCTTTAACTTGTGATCTTTGTGCCTCAGCCTCTAAAGTGCTACAATTATGAGCACAGACCACCACAGATAGCCCGAAAGTCCAGTTTTTAAAAACTTTATTTATTTGTAAGCAGAAATAGATAGAAAAGAGACAGACAGAAAGAATTGGTGCACTAGAGCCTCCAGCTGCTGCAAACAGACTCCTGATACATACTGCATTTTGTGCATCTGGCTTTACATGGTTACTTGGGATGTGAACTTCCAACAGACTGACCTTTTTGTTTGTTTGTTTGTCTTATGGGAGCAAGAGCAAGAGCAAGAGCAAGAGACAGAGAGAACTGGTGTGCCAGGGCCTCTAGCCACTGTAACTGAACTCTAGACATGTGCACCACCTTGGGCATATGTGCGACCCTGCGCATGCATCACCTTGTGTATCTGGCTTATGTGGGATCTGGAGAGTTGAATATGGGTCCTTAGGCTTCACAGGGAAGTGCCTTGCTTCGCAGGGAAGTGCCTTAACTGCTAAGCCCTTTAAGAAATTTTTTAAAAATTTATTTATTTGAGAGAGAGAGAGAGAGAGAGAGAGAGAGAGAGAGCGAGAATGTGTGCATGTGCATGCACGTACCAGGGCTTCCTACCATTGCTAAACAGCTCCAGTCACATGCATCATTTTGAGCATATGGTTGGTTCTACATGGGTACTGGAGAATTTAACCTAGGCTGTCAGGCTTTACAAGCAAGTGTGTTTAACTGCTGAGCCATCTCTTCAGCCCTCATCTGCATCCTTCTGAAAAGAGGCCACTTTCAATATGGTACTTGATCATTTTAATCTTCCTTCTCATAAAAAGTTTCATTTCCCTTACTATAGTTCAATGAGCATATTTGTTAATTACTAACACTTCAATGAGAACTGATATTTTAAAATAAAACTAGGTAAATTTTTATACAATCAAAATGTGTAAGGAACAACGGCATAGATAGCTAACCTCAAGGAAGACTGAGGTAGTTGGGAATTGCTCAGAAGTTGCTCCCCAAAATGCACTGGTCATATGTCTTAAAGATTACAACTTTCAGTTGAGTATGACGGCGTATGCCTTCAGTCCCAGCACTTGGGAGGCTGCGGTAAAAGAATCATCATGAGGTCAAGGCCAGCTGAGGGCTATATAGCGAATTTCTGGTCAACCTGGGCTAACGTGACAGCCTGCCTTGAAAACATCAAGGAAAAGAAAAGATTGCTACTTTCCACTTCAGAGGAATTCTATCACTAGAGAGTAATAGGATTAATAAATATGCTCATTTATACTTCTAACAAAGTTTTAATATGAAAGGCTTAGCTTCCCCCCCCCCTTTATATCTGAGATCAGATTTAAAAAGTTTTTAGAAACTGGAAAGAGAAAGCATAGGTTGTTCTAAAACAGAGAATAATTTAGAGCAGAACAAACTAGAGGCTTTTTGTCCTTATAAGATTATGATAATGGGAGTATAGAAACACAAGAGCTTTACATACTTGGAGGCACAGGCTTCTTTCTAGCTCTCCATCTGCTTTCAGAAGCTATTTCTCCTTAGATTAGACATTCAGGCTAGCAATATTAAGACTTTAACTTGTCTACACTACTCATTATGTTTTCTATCATCATTCCAGAAACAAAGTCATTCTAATGGTTCTATAGAAAATAAATTTAAAATTTCAAACATCTCACTTTCAACAACTTGTCAAACTATAATGTTTATAAAATAGAACATGCCTGTATAAACTCAGTACTCACCTCGTGCTCGGACTCGACACTCTTCTTCCTCTGCATTTTTAAGTATTTGTCTGGCATGATTCAATGAAGACTCACACTGCAGAAGATGTTTCACGTGTGTGGCCAGTGAATCAACACTACCACAGCCATCCTCACTCTCTGACAATCCCTCCTCTTCTCTGCTATCTGCTATGCTTGTCTTGAATGGAGTATGTGGAAAGAAGTTTAAAAGAACATCAGAAACTGATTCCAACGTCTCTGGTAAATTACTGTCCCATGAGCAGCAACCATCACTTACATCACTACTTGAATCACTTTTTATGATAGTCATCATAGGAATAATAATTTTATTCCCAATAGTTGAACAACAACCTTCAGGTTCAGACCTCATTACAGATTTGGCAGCTTGATATTGCCTAAAAGTTTCATCTAATGTTGTTCTGGCCGTGCTTCCTGCTTCTGGTAGAGGACTTCTAATTGTAGTTGAACTGAAAAACTCCCAGTTTTCAATGCCTTGCTGGCATTTCAAATTTGTCTGTGTGCCAATATCCTTCTGTATGCAGTCAACACGTGGGCTTTCATCGATAATCGGCTCTCTCTGATGAATATCATGGGAAACATCACTTGTGGAGGGCTCTTTGAAGCAAACCACCTTACTAGATTGTACACATGGAACATCATTAACATCTCTGAAAGGGACCAAAGTAGCAGGAAAATTGCATCGTTTCAGTGCTATATTTTCTGCCTCCATTAAAAGACTTCGAATTTCTTTAAGAGTTTTGGAACTATGATCTGTATCCTGGATTTCCTCACAGCCAGCATCTCCTAAAACAGAAGATTCTGGCTTATTTATTACATCTGCATCATCAACTTGAGAATTTAAAGGCATACTGTTTGAACTGACACAAGAGTCAGGAGAATTCAAATCATCTATCAGCCTTTGAACATGTTCTGAGACAAGCTTGTGCTTGTCACCATGGGAATAAGCACCAGGAGAAACCGTTGGTAACCCACCAATCTGATCAGTTTGTCCAATACCACTTGAAACCTTTAGAGCATCTTCAGTTAGATGTCTATCTGTCAAATCATTTTGATATGAAATACTCCGTTTCCCTCTATGTGAAAAGGAACTAGGAAGAGCTGTTACTAATACCGTTTTCTTATCAGCTGGTTCAGGAATTATTGTAACTTTCAGCACACCTTCAGTTAGATGTCTATCTGGCAATTCCTGTGGACAAAAAGAATTATATTCCTCTCTGGGTGAGTAAGAGCCAGAGAGAAGTACTGGTATCCCAGTACTTGTATCAGTTGGTCCAGGGACAGTTGAAATCTTTAGAATGTCTTCACTTTGATCTCTATATGGCAACTGCTGTTGAAGGAAAGCACCAGGTGTTTCTCTTTTAGGACAGGAACCATGAAAAACTGTTGGTAATAGAGTCTTCTGGTCATCTGGTTCTAACTTGGTTGAAACTGTGGACTTTTCTCTCTGTGAGTAGTTACTAAGGGTAGTTGTTGGTAACTCAGTCTTTTGAATATCTGGCAGATTCACAGTTGAAATCTTGAGTTTCTCTTCATATGAGTAGGAACTAGGTGGTACTATAGGTCTCCTATTCTGGTCAGATAGTCCAGGAACAGCTAAAGCCTTCAGAGACTCCTCAGTTAGGTTATTATCTGGCAAAGTCTGTGGATAAAAATCATTGAGTTTCTCTGTATGGAAGTATGAACTGGAAGGCTCTGTTTGTGTCCCAGTCTTTTGTACTGTGAGTACAGAAGCAGCTGAAACTTTCTGAACCTCGTCAGTGAGATGAATGACTGGCGACTCTTGCTGAGTGAATGCACTCTCCTCTCGCTGTGAGTAGGAACTTAAAGGCTCTGTTGGTGTCCCAACCTTGTGGACAACTGGTCGAGGAAGAACAAAAATACCTAAAGCTTCTTCATTAATATTTGGTAACTCCTGCTGAGGAAAACCTGAGTACGAGCTAGGGGACACTATTTGTATCCTATCCTTCTGGTCAGTGGGTCCAGGAACAACTCCTACTGTTTTCAAAGCTCCTTCAGTAAGACCTGGTAACTCCTGCTGGTAAGCGGCGGTAGGCTTTTCTTCCCGTGCATAGGAGATAGAGGGCACTGTTTGTATTCCAGTTTTCTGTTTAGCAGGTCCAAGAACACCTACAACTTTCAAAGCTTTTTCACTAAGATCTGGAGCCTCTTGCTGGTAAGAAACACTAAGTTTCTCTCTATGTGAGTAGGAAGTAGAGGATACTGTTGGTAACTCAGTCTTCTGGTCAGTTGGTCCAGGAACAACTGAAACATTCACAGTGTTTTCAGCTAGATGACTATCTGGCAACACCTGTTGGTAAGAAACAACAGTCTTCTCTTCATGTGGGTATGAAGAAGAATTAATAGTAGGTATCCCTGTCTTTTGGGCAACAGGTCCAGGAATAACTGAAACTTTCATACTCTCATTAGTTAGCTGAACATCTGGCAAGGCCTGTTGGTAGAAAATAATGGCCTTTTCTCCAAATGAGTAGGAACATGAAGGTTCTGATGTTGGACTTGTCTTCTGCTCAGCTGGTCCAGAAACAGCTGACACATTCAGAGTCTCTGTAGTTAGAGGGCTATTTGGAAAATCATTTTGATAGAAAATAATGGACTTTTCTACAAATGGGTAGGAATGTGAAGATATTGTTGGTGTCCCAATCTTCTGGTCAGCTGATAGAAGAGAAGTTGAAACTTTTGGGGATTCTTCAGGTAAATGACTGCTTGACAAGGCTTGGTGGTAAAAAGTAATGGACTCCTTTCCAGGTGGGTAGGAACTTGATGATATGGCTGATGTACCAGTCTTCTGGTCAGCTGGTTCAGGAGGAGCTGAAGCTTTCAGAGATTCTTCAAGCAAATGACTACCTGGAAAGGCCTGTTGGTAATAAATATTAGGTATCTGCCTTTGTGAAGATGAAACATAGGCTATTGCTGGTGTTCCTGACTTCTGGTCTAGCAGTTCATAGTCATCAGAAACTTTCAAAGCATTTTCAGGTAGAGGACCATGTGGAAGAGGCTGTTGTAAATAAACAACAGGTCTCTGTCTTTGAGAAGAGGATTCAGAGGATGATATTGGTGTTCCTGTCTCCTGGTCAAGTGGTTCATCTGAAACTTTCAAAGCCTCCTGATATAAAATACCACCTGGCAGGACATGTTGATGATAAATGCTTGGCCTCTGTTTTTGTGAGGATGGTGTCGGTATTCTTGTCTTCTGGTCTACTGGCTCAGAGTCACCTAAGACTTTCAAAGTCTCTTCAAGGAGAGGACCATCTGACAGAGCTTGTGGATAATAAACACTAGGCCTCTGTCTTTGTGAAACGGAAGCAGAGGATGTTCTTGATGTCGCTGTCTTCTGGTCTACTGGTCCATAGTCTTCTGAAACTATCAAAGCTTCTTCAGGTAGACCACTTGGCAGGGCTGGTTGGTAATAAACAGTAGGCCTCTGTCTTTGTGAATATAAAGCAGTGGATACTGTTGGTATCCCTGTATTCAGTTCGACTTCTTTATAGTCACCTGAAACTTCCCAAGACTCTTGAGGTATAGTACCACCTAAGAGGGCATCTTGGAAAGAAACAGTAGGTCTCCTTTGTGGATGGGAAACAGAAGACATTCTTTGAGTCTCTGTCTTCTGGTCTATTGGTTCATCTGAAACTTTCAAAGCCTTCTCAGGTAGAGGACCACCTGGCAGAGGCTGTTGATAATAAACACTAGGCCTCTGGCTTTGAGAAGAAAAAGCAGAGGATGATGTTGGTGCTGCTGTCTTCTGGTCTACTAGGTCATGGTCATTTGAAACTTTTAAAGCCTCCTGAGATACAGGACCACCTGACAGGGCCTGTTGAAAATAAATACTAGGCCTCTGTCTTTGTGAATAGGAAGCAGAGGATAATCTTACTGTACCAGTCACTGAGTCTACTAATTCATATTCATTTGAAACATTCAAACCCTTGTCTGGTAAAGGACTACCTGCCAGGGCCTCTGGGTAATAAACACTAGACCTCTGTCTCTGAAAATAGGAAACAGCTGGCATTGTTGGTGTTACTGTTTTTTGCTCTACTGGGTCATAGTCATCTGAAGCTTTCAAAGCCTCTTCAGGTGGAGGACCACCTGCCAGAGCCAGTGGGTAATAAGCACTAGGCCTTTGTTTTTGTGAATAGG
The DNA here is from genome assembly GCA_036346955.1 of Dipus sagitta. Lineage (NCBI taxonomy): Eukaryota > Metazoa > Chordata > Mammalia > Rodentia > Dipodidae > Dipus > Dipus sagitta. The sequence continues at coordinate 70,922,434 of CM070777.1, forward strand.
AAGCAGAAGGTACTGTTGGTGCCCCTGTCTTCTGGCCTATTGGTTCACCTGAAACTTTCAAATCTTCTTTAGGAAGAAGACCACCTGGGAGGGCCTGGGGGGTATAAACACTTGGCTTCTGTTTTTGTACGTAGGAAGCAGTAGAAGCTGTTGGTATCATTGTCTCCTGGTCTATTGGTTCATCTAAAGCCTTCAAAGCTTCTTCAGATAGAGAACCACCTGGTACAGCCTGTGGGGAATAAACTCCAGACCTCTGTGTTTGTGAGATGGAAGCAGAAAATGCTCTTGGTGTCACTGTCTTCTGGTCTGTTGGTTCATCTGAAACTTTCAAAGCCTCTTCAGGTGGAAGACTGGCTGGGAGAGCCTGAGGAGTGTACACACTAGGCCCCTGTCTTTGTGAAGCTGCAGATGCTGTTGGTGTCATTGTCTTCTGAAGGCCTACTGGTTCATAGGCATCTGATGCTTTCAAAATACCTTCAGATAGAGAACTACCTAGCAGGATCTGTGGGTAATGAACACCAGGTCTCTGTCTTTGTAAGATGGAAGCAGAGGATGCTCTTGGTGTCCCTGTCCTCTGGTCTACTGGTTCATCTAAAGCTGTCAAAGCTTCTTCAGATAGAGGCCCACCTAGCAGAACTTGTGGGTAGGAAACAACAGGCCTTGGTCTTTGTAAATAGGAAGCAGCAGAGACTTTTGGTGTCACTGTCTTCTGTTCCACTGGTTCATATAAACCTTGCAAAGCATCTTCAAGCAGACCACCACCTGGCAGAGCCTGTGGGTAATAAACATTAGTACTCTGTTTTTGTGAAAAGGAAGCAGGGAATGCTCTTGGTGTCATCGTCTTCTGGTCTATCGGTTCATCTAAAGCTTTCAAAACTTCTTCAGGTAAAAAGCCACCTGGTAGAGATTGTGGGTAATAAGCACTAGCCCTCTGTTTTTGTGAATAGGAAGTGGCAGGTGCTGTTAGTGTCCCTGTATTCAGGTCTACTGGTTCATAGTCATCTGATGCTTTCAAAGGTCCTTCTGGTAGAAGACCTCCAGGCAGTGCCTGTGGGTTATGAACACTAGGCCTCTGTCTTTGTAAATAGGAAGCTACAGATGTTGTTGGCATCACTGTCATCTGGTCTACTGGCTTATCTAAAGCTTTCAAAGCCTCTTCAGATAGCAGACCTCCTGGCAGACTCTGTTGGTAATAAATATTAGGCCTTTGTCTTTGTGAGTAGAAATCAGACAAAAATTTTGGTGTTACTGTCTTCTGGTCTACTGGTTCATCTGAAAATTTCAAAGCTTCTTCAGGTAGAGCACCATCGGGCAGAGCCTTGAGGGAATAAACATTAGGCCTCTGTCTTTGTAAATAGGAAGCTGCAGATGCTGTTGGTGTCATTGTTTTCTGGTCTACTGGTTCATAGTCATCTGATGCTTTCAAAATTTCTTCAGGGACAGCACCACCTAGCGGGATCTGTAGGTAATGAACACTAGGTCTCTGTCTTTGTGAGATAGAAGCAGAAGATGTTCTTGGTGTCCCTGTCGTCTGGTCTACTGGTTCATCTGAAACTTTCAAAGTCTCTTCAGGTAAAGGACCACCTATGAGAGGCTGTTGGTAATAAACACTAGGCCTCTGTCTTTGTGAAGAGGAAGCAGAGGGTGCTTCTGGTGTCCCTGTCTTGTGGTCTATTGGCTCATCTGAAACTTTCAAAGTCTCTTCAGGTAAAGGACCACCTATGAGAGGCTGTTGGTAATAAACACTAGGCCTCTGTCTTTGTGAAGAGGAAGCAGAGGGTGCTTCTGGTGTCCCTGTCTTGTGGTCTATTGGTTCATCTGAAACTTTCAAAGTCTCTTCAGGTAAAGGACCACCTATGAGAGGCTGTTGGTAATAAACACTAGGCCTCTGTCTTTGTGAAGAGGAAGCAGAGGGTGCTTCTGGTGTCCCTGTCTTGTGGTCTATTGGCTCATCTGAAACTTTCAAAGTCTCTTCAGGTAAAGGACCACCTATGAGAGGCTGTTGATAATAAACACTAGGCCTCTGTCTTTGTGAAGAGGAAGCAGAGGGTGCTTCTGGTGTCCCTGTCTTGTGGTCTATTGGTTCATCTGAAACTTTCAAAGTCTCTTCAGGTAGCGCACCACCTGACAGAGCCTGGGGGGAATAAGCACTAGGCCTCTGTCTTTGTGAATAGGAAGCTGTAGATGCTGTTGGTACCATGGTCTTCTGGTCTACTGGTTCATAGTCATCTAAAGCTTTCAAAGACTCTTCAGGTAGAGGACCACCTGGCAGGATCTGTGAGTAATGAACACTAGGTCTCTGTCTTTGTGAATAGGAAGCTGTAGATGCTGTTGGTACCATGGTCTTCTGGTCTACTGGTTCATAGTCATCTAAAGCTTTCAAAGTCTCTTCAGGTAGAGGGCCACCTGGCAGGATCTGTGAGTAAAGAACACTAGGTCTCTGTCTTTGTGAATAGGAAGCTGTGGATACTGTTGGTGCTACTGTCTTCTGGTCTACTGGCTCATACTCCTCTAAAGCTTTCAAACTCTCTTCAGGTAGAGGACCACCTGGCAGGATCTGTGAGAAATGAACACTAGGTCTCTGTCTTTGTGAATAGGAAGCTGTAGATGCTGTTGGTGCTACTGTCTTCTGGTCTACTGGCTCATAGTCATCTAAAGCTTTCAAATTCTCTTCAGGTAGATGACCACCTGGCAGGATCTGTGAGTAATGAACACTAGGTCTCTGTCTTTGTGAATAGGAAGCTGTAGATGCTGTTGGTGCCAGAGTCTTCTGGTCTACTGGTTCATAGTCCGCTAAAGCTTTCAAAGTCTCTTCAGGTAGATGACCACCTGGCAGGATCTGTGAGTAATGAACACTAGGCCTCTGTCTTTGTGAATAGGAAGCTGTAGATGCTGTTGGTGCCAGAGTCTTCTGGTCTACTGGTTCATAGTCCGCTAAAGCTTTCAAGGTCTCTTCAGGTAGATGACCACCTGGAAGAATCTGTGAGTAATGAACACTAGGTCTCTGTCTTTGTGAATAGGAAGCTGTGGATACTGTTGGTGCCACTGTCTTCTGGTCTACTGGTTCATAGTCCTCTAAAGCTTTCAAAGTCTCTTCAGGTAGATGACCACCTGGCAGGATCTGTGAGTAATGAACACTAGGTCTCTGTCTTTGTGAATAGGAAGCTGTAGATGCTGTTGGTACCATGGTCTTCTGGTCTACTGGTTCATAGTCATCTAAAGCTTTCAAAGTCTCTTGAGGTAGAGAACCACTTGGCAGGATCTGTGAGTAATGAACACTAGGTCTCTGTTTTTGTGAATAGGAAGCTGTAGATACTGTTGGTGTCACTATCTTCAGGTCTACTGGTTCATAGTCATCTAAAGCTTTCAAAGTCTCTTCAGGTAGACGACTACCTGGAAGAATCTGTGAGTAATGAACACTAGGTCTCTGTCTTTGTGAATAGGAAGCTGTAGATGCTGTTGGTGCCACTGTCTTCTGGTCTACTGGCTCATACTCCTCTAAAGCTTTCAAAGTCTCTTCAGGTAGAGGACCACCTGGCAGGATCTGTGAGTAATGAACACTAGGTCTCTGTCTTTGTGAATAGGAAGCTGTAGATGCTGTTGGTGCCACTGTCTTCTGGTCTACTGGTTCATAGTCATCTAAAGCTTTCAAAGACTCTTCAGGTAGATGACTACCTGGCAGGATCTGTGAGTAATGAACACTGGGTCTCTGTTTTTGTGAATAGGAAGCTGTGGATGCTGTTGGTGCCACTGTCTTCTGGTCTACTGGTTCATAATCCTCTAATGCTTTCAAAGCTTCTTCATGTAGAGGACCACCTGGGAGAGGCTTTTGGTAATGAACACTAGGCCTCTGTCTTTGTGAGATAGAAGCAGATGTTCTTGGTGTCCCTGTCGTCTGGTCTACTGGATCATCTGAAACTTTCAAAGTCTCCTCAGGTAAAGGACCACCTGTAAGAGGTTGCTGGAAATAAACACTAGGCCTCTGTCTCTGTGAATATGATGCAGAAGGTGCCACTGGAACCCCTGTCTTCTGGTCTCCTGGTTCAAGAGTGTGACCTGCAAGTGGACTATATGGCGGGGCCTGTGGGTAATAAACACTGGGTCTCTGTGGTTGTGAATAGGAAGTAGCAGATGCTCTTTGTGCTCCTGTCTTCTGGGCTTCTGGGTCAGAGTACTCTGAGATTTTCAAACCCTCTTCAGGTAAATGACTACCTGAGAGGTGCTGCCAGTAGGAAATATCCGGTTTCTCTCTTTGTGAGTAGGAAGCAGAAGTTAATATGGGAATACCACTCTTTTGGTCAGTTGGTGCAGAGACTATTGAAGCTGTTCTTGCCTGATCAATTTTATTACCATCTGGCAAGCCCTCCTGGTATAAAATATTGGACTTCTTTCTTTGTGAAGTAAAGATTATAGTTGATGTTCCAGTATTCTGGTCAGATGGTTCAGTAATACTTGAGACTTTCAGCCTCTCTTTAGTTAGATGACTATCTGCCAATGCCTTCTGGTTAACATTATCAGTGTGTAGACCAACAATATTCTCTTTAGGAAAACTTACATCCAGATTAGGTAAGTCTTCAATGGATAAAGATGAATGAGTTTCAATGTCTGAATCTCCAATGACGCTTGATTTCAACTTAGATTGAATACTTTCAACTATGTCTCCATTACAGGTGTCTCCTATGGAAAAAGTGATTCATTAATAACACCTAAACACATACTTTCTAGTTAAAATTTCCTTCTTTGTACTGAAAACTATAAGCTGGGTGTGGTGGTGCACACCTTTAATCCCAGCACTTGGGAGGCAGAGGTAGGAGGATTGCCGTGAGTTTGGGGCCACCCTGAGACTACATACTGAATTCCATGTCAGCCTGGGCTAGAGTGAAACCCTACCTCGAAAAACCAAAATAATAAATAAATAAAAATAATAATAAAGGAAAAAATTTCCATCTCGGACCTACAAGCTTTTGAAAATTAATTCTTTAGGGTGGGGAGATGACACAGTGGATAAAGTACTTGTTGCTTAAGCTGAAGTACCCAACTTCAATCCTGAGGCTCCATATAAAAAACTGGAAGCCATGTAGGCCTCTGTAACTCTGCTGCTGACAGCCAGAATTCCCCAGAAGCTGGTGGCAAGTATGACAAGGAACACTGACAGAGTAAAAATTCAGAGGAAAAATCCTGACTCACATAAGGTGGAAAGGTATTATGCAAAGGCACCTATCTAAATATAGAACTTAAAACAATAGACATCAATCCCTACTACACAAATCATACTTGCAAACAGGATGTCACACAAATGGTCAGGCATTAGTAAGATGGTTATTACATACAGGAAGTATTATCTATTCTTTACATGTAGGAAAACTGAGTTTCCTCTGTTCAAAATAACTAGCAGTGATTCTCAGTGTGGGTATCATGCATAGTCTGATTAGGCAAGTCTAAAGTAAAGCCTGAAATTCTGCTCTTCTATAAGCTCCCTAGCAATGCCAAATTGCTACTTGTCCTTAGTCCATATTTTAAGTAGCAAAAATCCATAATTTTCCCAGAGTTCCAAAAACCGGTACCTTTAACCCCTTAATTCTAACATCTTTCTACTATACCATAAGGCCCTTCTCCAAGGCCACTGGTGTACTGGAAGGTAAAGAAGCAGATATACCAAGTATTAATGCCTCAAAAAACTACAAAGTAAAATGTATAAACTGCACTGTGACCTCAGAAGGAATATAGGTTATGAATATTTTGGTGAGGAAGTAAGGCTCAAGACGTGCAGAAGCCAGAACAGATTAACAAAACAAACTTTTGTTTTCCAAAGTGATTTCTCAATTTTTAAAAGTTTTCACCTACTTGACCATTATAAGTTGTTTGTGATATCATGATAGGGATAGATGAGATAAATAGCCAAGGAGTAAAGAAATATAGCCCAGAGCCTTGAAAGATGTAGTTTTTATAAGATAATGAGACATAAGGAAGGAAAAAAAATTCGAAAACTTGAAAGAGTAGTATAGGGTATGCTGCTAAGAGAGCAACAAGAGACTTCAAAGTGATATATTTATTATTATTCTTTTGGGGGGAGGGAACAGGGCCTTTAGTTCAGGCTGGCCTTGAACTCACTGTGATCCTTCCTACCTCAGCCTCTGGAAGTATCTGCAGAGGTAAGAATTAATGATGGTGGGTTGGAGAGCTTTAGGGTGCTAATACTCTCACAGCCCTGGAAAAGAGAAATGAATACACTAAGTATAAATACCACAATATTACTACATAGGTACTAAATTTTCAGAACTGGGATACTGAAAAGCTTTGGCCACTGAAAGGGACAAAGGTGTCAAGAAAAAGCCTATAATATGCCTAAACTATCTATTAATGTGAGAGGAAATGTGTCCTGATAGAAATGTGATCTGGACTAAAAAGATGGTTAGGATTGGCTCAAGAACTTTTCCCAGAGGAGTCAAATATTTATTAACAGAGGACTCCTTTGTTGAAAAGAAATTATGTGACTTCCCGAAGTATGATCTGGAAGTACTCCACAATCTGGTATAACAATACAAAGCAAATCCTTTACTTAATTCTCAGTTGGTGGCACTGTTCTGGAAGATTGTGGAACCTTTACCAATTGTGTCCTTGCTGGAAGAATTGTGGCACCGAGAGGTGGACCTTGAAGTGGTAGAGTAGGGCCCATTTTGCTCTCCTCTCTCTTTACATTCTCCCAGCTGATATGATGATATGATATTTCTGCTATGCTCTACAGACTCTATGCCCTGGAACTATATGCCAAATACAAACATTTTTCCTTCCATAGCTTCTTCTGGTTGGGGCATTTTTACCAGAAATGAAAAAGCAACTGATATACCATCTTAAATTAATATTAAATTCTGACAAAAAATTTAAAATATATATTATGAACCAGTATGTTTCATAAACATAAATGCAAACCCTTATCCAAGTGTTGCCAAATAACATTTGGTGACTTAAGTAATGAGTAAGAATCATGTTAAAGTAGGAATGATTTCAGAAATGTCAGGTAAATAATACACCAGTGTAATTTGCTATACTATGATTTAAAAAAAAAAAAAAGAACTTAGGATATTTTCTGTAGTCTAGGACAAATTTCATAATAAAATTCAGAGTCAGTTATGACCAAAAATTCTCTGCCAAATAAGTGGAAAATACATTAACCTGATGATTAACGGTTCTTGGTAAAACCTACATTAATATTACTTGCTAGTTTACTGAAAAAGGTGTGCTGTGACCACTTCTACATACAACCATACTAGATGTCCTCAGTGTAACAACAAGACAGATAAATATAAACAAAAGTGCATCTGAGTTGGTGGCAAAACTCTGTAATCCTAGCACTTGGAGGAAGAGGTAGGAAGATCTCCATGAGTTTGAATCCAGCCTGGGACTACAGTGTGAGTTCCAGGTCAACTTGGGCTAAAGTGAGACACTACCTCCAAAAAAATAAAAGAAATCATAATGGTAATCAGGAAGTAATAAAAAATCTCTGTTGTGATATGTAAGATTAGTCTTTTCAGAAAATCTCATTATTAACAAATTATTAGAATTCATAAACAAACATGTTAGTATCACTAAGTGCAAGGTCTATGGATAAAAATGTGTTGTTTTCATATACTTTTGGCACTCATTTGGGAAATCTTAAAACTTCAAATAATGCCCAAAACCAAATATTTCTGAACAAACATAATATGTATTAACGTAAAAAAAGGCAAACCCTTTATTGCTCACAGTTAAAATGACATGCAATCCTGCACTTTCATTTTCCACATGACTTAATGTTTCTTACTAGAAATCATTTCAACTGAATTGTTATTAGAATATTAGTACTAACAAACTGACACAATAAGTTTATTTCTGGTTATCCAGGTCTCTTATCCAGTCACTAAGGAGATGTGTTATATGTACATAGCAAGTTGACTAAAATACCTTAAGTTTTAGAAAAGGCTCTGAGAATGCATTAAGCTTCTCTTTGTCTTCAATTGTTGTTCCTGATACCTAATTATGTAGCCATCATCTTTAAGTTTTTAATTTTTGCTGGCCGTGGTAGCTCACACCTTTAATCCCAGCACTCAGGAGGCAGAGATAGGTGGATTGCTGGCCATAAGTTTGAGGCCACCCTGAGACTACATAGTGAATTCCAGGTCAACCTGAACTAGAATGAGACCATACCTCAAAAACCAAAAAAAAAAAAAGTTTTAATTGTTAATTATGAATAACTAGATAATTATCACAATTTTATTGTGAACTACTTGGTCAATCCTTCAATAAAGTGATAGATGTTGACAACATTTTAAACATAAATTCTCTCATAACTGAACTATAACATATTTATCTTATGGGTAAAATAGGAAATTCTTGATACCTTATTGGCAAATTAGATGTAAATACTATCCCTCTAGGGAGGTTTTTTTTCTTCAGTGCTGTAGCCACTGGTGATAAATAACTCCTTACCTATGTTCCTGAAACCAACCCTAATTAAATTCAGTGGGTCACCAAAAGAAAAAAAGACATCAAAGTGGAACTAGTTGAGGAGAAAGGTTTCAGGAGGACTGGAAGGGGTTTAAGACAAGTAACAGAGGAGAGACAAATGTCAAAAATTAATTAATTAATTAATTAATTAATTGCTGGGTGTGATGGATCACTCCTAAAATCCCAGCACTAAGGAGGCTGAGGTAGAAGGACTCCCTTGATTTAGAGGCCTGCCTGAGCTAGAGTGATTCCAGGTCAAAATGAGACCCAGCTTTAAAATTTGTTGTTGTTTTGTTTTTTATTTTTTTGAGGTAGGGTATTGCTCTAGCCCAGGTTGACCTGGAATTCACTATATAGTTTCAGGGTGGCCTCGAACTCATGGTAATCCATCTAGCTCTGCCTTCAAGAGCTGGAATTAAAGGCATGTGCCAGCACGCTCAGCCAAAACAATTTTTTTTTAAATTCAAAAGCCATCAAGATTGTATACAGAAAATCAATTTTCTTAAAAAACCTTTACCCACCTGCCTTGGGTACCTAAAACTAACTCTTCTTCCTTTCCTTTTCTTCCTTCCTCCTCCCTCCCCCTCCTTTCTTCCTCTCACCCCTTTTTCTTTTTTAGTACTGATGATCAAACCTAGGGCATTTGTACTTGGTCATCAATCTACAATGGAACTATATCTTAGTCCTAAAACTGCCACTTTCTTAAGCTTCTCTTAACACCTATTCTTAAATTTATATTAAAACATTTTCTTGGGGCTGGAGAGATGGCTCAGTGGTTAAAGGTACCTGCTTGCAAAGCCTGATGGCCTGGGTTCAAGTTCCCAGTATCCACGACACACAAAGTGGCATTTGCATCTGTGGTTCATTTCAGTGGCAAAAGGCTCTGGCATGCCCATTCTCTCTTTTTCTCCCTCTCTATCTGCCTTGTTCCTCCTCTCTCATTTATTAAACATGTACCACATTTACTAAAAAGAAAAAGAAAAACTACAGGTCATAGTATGAACCTGTGTACGTGATTTGCATAGTGCCAAACAGTACCTTATTATTTATTAAAACCCAGCAAACTTTATTGAAGCAAAGTTCAAGTGTATTAAGAAAAAGTTTTTTTTTCTTTTAAAATACTTTATTTACAAGGAGGAACAAGGAAGATAGAGAGGCTCTAGGGCCTCCAGCCAATGAAAATAAACTCCAGACACATGTGTCACTTTGTGCATCTGGCTTATGTGGGTACTAGGGAATCGAACCTGGGTCCTTAGGCTTAGTAGGCAAGTGCCTTACCTGCTAAGTCCTCTCTCCAATCTGACCTGTATTTTTAAAAAACTTTTTATTGACAACTTTTACACATATATATACATGGATTTTAGAATTCTTTTTATTTTATTTATTTGAGGGGGGAGGGAGGGAGGTGGAGAAAGGGAGAGAGAGGGAATGGGTAAGCCAGGGGCTCTAGCCACTGTAAACTCCAGAGCATGCATCGCCCTGTGCATCTGGCTCTACATGGGTACTGGAGAATCAAAGCTGGTTTCTTCAGCCTTGGGACAAGCACCTTAACCACTAAGCCATTTCTCCAGGCCCTAGAATTCTTTATAGATATAAAATTAGATGTATGTGCGGGGCATGGTGGTGCACACCTTTAATCCCAGCACTCGGGAGGCAGAGGTAGGAGGACTACTATGAGTTCAAGGCCACCCTGAGACTACATAGTGAATTTCAGGTCAGCCTGGGCTGGAGCGAGACCCTACCTCAAAAAAACAAAAAAAGCAAAATAAAATTAGATGTGTGTGTATAACAAATATATTGGTTACCTTCTTGTTGCTGAGACAAAATACCTGAGAAAAATCAGTTCAAGGGAAGAAAGACTTATTTCAGCTTATAGTTCCAGGTTCCAGTCAATGGCAGGGAAGGCCTAGTAGGCAGATAATCATATTCAGCTCAACAGTGAAGAGTGATGAATGAGGTGCTCAGCTAGCTTTCTCTATTTATTTATTATTTTTTGATGAACCAACAAGTTTATTGGGGTTACTTGCAGAACAGGGTGAAGGGTTGCTTATAGGAGTAATGGATGACTCAAAGGTGGCTGTATCACAGGAAACCCTGCCCAAGCATAGGTGATGGACTCATGGAAGCTGCATCTCTGGAGCACACTGCATGCAAGTAGCTCAGCTAGAGAGTCTTGAGCACACTACAGGACTTGCATGCAGCTCAATCACAGAGTCTGAAGCACATTGCATTATTTGCAGGTAGCTCAATTAGGGAGCCTCTGCTTTGTCTTTTTAGTACAGCCCTGGACCTCCAGCCCAAGGAATGATACCTCCCACAGTCAGGGTGGGTCTTCTCATCTCAACTAATCTAATCTAGAAAATCCCATACCAGCCATGCCAATAGATTTGTTTCCATGGTAATTCTAAATTCTGTCAAACTGGACAACCAGTGACAAGTCTACCCCTTGTCAACTTGACACTCAAACATGATGCTTTTAAGCTATAACCACCTCCAGATTCTCGCCCTGCTGAAATCTGTACCTTACCTGGTTGATCTGAACATGCCTGTTTTGGTAGTCTATCCACCTCCCCTTTCCTCCTAACCTAGATGGAGGCAACTTTCTGGACCCCAGGATCTGGTTCCTTAGGGCTAATGAAGGAGGTGGTTAGCTGATGAGTTGCATGTTCCATCTATCCCTGAAATAATGTTTGGAGACAACCTTTAAAGGATCCAGCATGGCTCTGGTATTGGGATGAAGTTCAATGCTACAGATGCGCTAAGGTGTGTAAACAACTACAAGGAATGCTTAAAATAGCTTGTGTTGAAGAGTGGCAGGAAAGTAGGGCAGAAGGTGAACACTCCAAACAAGTTATTAAACTATACCACTGGACCAATACAACAGACCATATAGATATAGAAAAATTGAAAGCCAGAGAACAGATTAACTTTTTTGAAGAAGTTCTCCTACTTAAAGAGTAGTGATTTGGAACAATGTTGTGTGTGCACGTATGTATGTATGCATACACACGCATACACACTTGTATTTTCTTAAAACTTACTGATTTAAATGTCTTGGTCCCCAAGTAGTCTTAGATTACTTATTTTTTTTGATTACTTATTTTGATAATTCATTGTTAAAAACTGTGGAATTAAAATAATTGACTTTTTTTAATTAAAAAAAGGTAGTAGGAAGCCGGGCATGGTGGCGCACGCCTTTAATCCCAGCACTCGGGAGGCAGAGGTAGGAGGATCGCCGTGAGTTTGGGCCACCCTGAGACTACATACTGAATTCCATGTCAGCCTGGGCTAGAGTGAAACCCTACCTCGAAAAACCAAAATAATAAATAAATAAAAATAATAATAAAGGAAAAAATTTCCATCTCGGACCTACAAGCTTTTGAAAATTAATTCTTTAGGGTGGGGAGATGACACAGTGGATAAAGTACTTGTTGCTTAAGCTGAAGTACCCAACTTCAATCCTGAGGCTCCATATAAAAAACTGGAAGCCATGTAGGCCTCTGTAACTCTGCTGCTGACAGCCAGAATTCCCCAGAAGCTGGTGGCAAGTATGACAAGGAACACTGACAGAGTAAAAATTCAGAGGAAAAATCCTGACTCACATAAGGTGGAAAGGTATTATGCAAAGGCACCTATCTAAATATAGAACTTAAAACAATAGACATCAATCCCTACTACACAAATCATACTTGCAAACAGGATGTCACACAAATGGTCAGGCATTAGTAAGATGGTTATTACATACAGGAAGTATTATCTATTCTTTACATGTAGGAAAACTGAGTTTCCTCTGTTCAAAATAACTAGCAGTGATTCTCAGTGTGGGTATCATGCATAGTCTGATTAGGCAAGTCTAAAGTAAAGCCTGAAATTCTGCTCTTCTATAAGCTCCCTAGCAATGCCAAATTGCTACTTGTCCTTAGTCCATATTTTAAGTAGCAAAAATCCATAATTTTCCCAGAGTTCCAAAAAACCGGTACCTTTAACCCCTTAATTCTAACATCTTTCTACTATACCATAAGGCCCTTCTCCAAGGCCACTGGTGTACTGGAAGGTAAAGAAGCAGATATACCAAGTATTAATGCCTCAAAAAACTACAAAGTAAAATGTATAAACTGCACTGTGACCTCAGAAGGAATATAGGTTATGAATATTTTGGTGAGGAAGTAAGGCTCAAGACTGTGCAGAAGCCAGAACAGATTAACAAAACAAACTTTTGTTTTCCAAAGTGATTTCTCAATTTTTAAAAGTTTTCACCTACTTGACCATTATAAGTTGTTTGTGATATCATGATAGGGATAGATGAGATAAATAGCCAAGGAGTAAAGAAATATAGCCCAGAGCCTTGAAAGATGTAGTTTTTATAAGATAATGAGACATAAGGAAGGAAAAAAAATTCGAAAACTTGAAAGAGTAGTATAGGGTATGCTGCTAAGAGAGCAACAAGAGACTTCAAAGTGATATATTTATTATTATTCTTTTGGGGGGAGGGAACAGGGCCTTTAGTTCAGGCTGGCCTTGAACTCACTGTGATCCTTCCTACCTCAGCCTCTGGAAGTATCTGCAGAGGTAAGAATTAATGATGGTGGGTTGGAGAGCTTTAGGGTGCTAATACTCTCACAGCCCTGGAAAAGAGAAATGAATACACTAAGTATAAATACCACAATATTACTACATAGGTACTAAATTTTCAGAACTGGGATACTGAAAAGCTTTGGCCACTGAAAGGGACAAAGGTGTCAAGAAAAAGCCTATAATATGCCTAAACTATCTATTAATGTGAGAGGAAATGTGTCCTGATAGAAATGTGATCTGGACTAAAAAGATGGTTAGGATTGGCTCAAGAACTTTTCCCAGAGGAGTCAAATATTTATTAACAGAGGACTCCTTTGTTGAAAAGAAATTATGTGACTTCCCGAAGTATGATCTGGAAGTACTCCACAATCTGGTATAACAATACAAAGCAAATCCTTTACTTAATTCTCAGTTGGTGGCACTGTTCTGGAAGATTGTGGAACCTTTACCAATTGTGTCCTTGCTGGAAGAATTGTGGCACCGAGAGGTGGACCTTGAAGTGGTAGAGTAGGGCCCATTTTGCTCTCCTCTCTCTTTACATTCTCCCAGCTGATATGATGATATGACATTTCTGCTATGCTCTACAGACTCTATGCCCTGGAACTATATGCCAAATACAAACATTTTTCCTTCCATAGCTTCTTCTGGTTGGGGCATTTTTACCAGAAATGAAAAAGCAACTGATATACCACCTTAAATTAATATTAAATTCTGACAAAAAATTTAAAATATATATTATGAACCAGTATGTTTCATAAACATAAATGCAAACCCTTATCCAAGTGTTGCCAAATAACATTTGGTGACTTAAGTAATGAGTAAGAATCATGTTAAAGTAGGAATGATTTCAGAAATGTCAGGTAAATAATACACCAGTGTAATTTGCTATACTATGATTTAAAAAAAAAAAAAGAACTTAGGATATTTTCTGTAGTCTAGGACAAATTTCATAATAAAATTCAGAGTCAGTTATGACCAAAAATTCTCTGCCAAATAAGTGGAAAATACATTAACCTGATGATTAACGGTTCTTGGTAAAACCTACATTAATATTACTTGCTAGTTTACTGAAAAAGGTGTGCTGTGACCACTTCTACATACAACCATACTAGATGTCCTCAGTGTAACAACAAGACAGATAAATATAAACAAAAGTGCATCTGAGTTGGTGGCAAAACTCTGTAATCCTAGCACTTGGAGGAAGAGGTAGGAAGATCTCCATGAGTTTGAATCCAGCCTGGGACTACAGTGTGAGTTCCAGGTCAACTTGGGCTAAAGTGAGACACTACCTCCAAAAAAATAAAAGAAATCATAATGGTAATCAGGAAGTAATAAAAAATCTCTGTTGTGATATGTAAGATTAGTCTTTTCAGAAAATCTCATTATTAACAAATTATTAGAATTCATAAATAAACATGTTAGTATCACTAAGTGCAAGGTCTATGGATAAAAATGTGTTGTTTTCATATACTTTTGGCACTCATTTGGGAAATCTTAAAACTTCAAATAATGCCCAAAACCAAATATTTCTGAACAAACATAATATGTATTAACGTAAAAAAAGGCAAACCCTTTATTGCTCACAGTTAAAATGACATGCAATCCTGCACTTTCATTTTCCACATGACTTAATGTTTCTTACTAGAAATCATTTCAACTGAATTGTTATTAGAATATTAGTACTAACAAACTGACACAATAAGTTTATTTCTGGTTATCCAGGTCTCTTATCCAGTCACTAAGGAGATGTGTTATATGTACATAGCAAGTTGACTAAAATACCTTAAGTTTTAGAAAAGGCTCTGAGAATGCATTAAGCTTCTCTTTGTCTTCAATTGTTGTTCCTGATACCTAATTATGTAGCCATCATCTTTAAGTTTTTAATTTTTGCTGGCCGTGGTAGCTCACACCTTTAATCCCAGCACTCAGGAGGCAGAGATAGGTGGATCGCTGGCCATAAGTTTGAGGCCACCCTGAGACTACATAGTGAATTCCAGGTCAACCTGAACTAGAGTGAGACCATACCTCAAAAACCAAAAAAAAAAAAAGTTTTAATTGTTAATTATGAATAACTAGATAATTATCACAATTTTATTGTGAACTACTTGGTCAATCCTTCAATAAAGTGATAGATGTTGACAACATTTTAAACATAAATTCTCTCATAACTGAACTATAACATATTTATCTTATGGGTAAAATAGGAAATTCTTGATACCTTATTGGCAAATTAGATGTAAATACTATCCCTCTAGGGAGGTTTTTTTTCTTCAGTGCTGTAGCCACTGGTGATAAATAACTCCTTACCTATGTTCCTGAAACCAACCCTAATTAAATTCAGTGGGTCACCAAAAGAAAAAAAGACATCAAAGTGGAACTAGTTGAGGAGAAAGGTTTCAGGAGGACTGGAAGGGGTTTAAGACAAGTAACAGAGGAGAGACAAATGTCAAAAATTAATTAATTAATTAATTAATTAATTGCTGGGTGTGATGGATCACTCCTAAAATCCCAGCACTAAGGAGGCTGAGGTAGAAGGACTCCCTTGATTTAGAGGCCTGCCTGAGCTAGAGTGATTCCAGGTCAAAATGAGACCCAGCTTTAAAATTTGTTGTTGTTTTGTTTTTTTATTTTTTTGAGGTAGGGTATTGCTCTAGCCCAGGTTGACCTGGAATTCACTATATAGTTTCAGGGTGGCCTCGAACTCATGGTAATCCATCTAGCTCTGCCTTCAAGAGCTGGAATTAAAGGCATGTGCCAGCACGCTCAGCCAAAACAATTTTTTTTTAAATTCAAAAGCCATCAAGATTGTATACAGAAAATCAATTTTCTTAAAAAACCTTTACCCACCTGCCTTGGGTACCTAAAACTAACTCTTCTTCCTTTCCTTTTCTTCCTTCCCCCTCCCTCCCCCTCCTTTCTTCCTCTCACCCCTTTTTCTTTTTTAGTACTGATGATCAAACCTAGGGCATTTGTACTTGGTCATCAATCTACAATGGAACTATATCTTAGTCCTAAAACTGCCACTTTCTTAAGCTTCTCTTAACACCTATTCTTAAATTTATATTAAAACATTTTCTTGGGGCTAGAGAGATGGCTCAGTGGTTAAAGGTACCTGCTTGCAAAGCCTGATGGCCTGGGTTCAAGTTCCCAGTATCCACGACACACAAAGTGGCATTTGCATCTGTGGTTCATTTCAGTGGCAAAAGGCTCTGGCATGCCCATTCTCTCTTTTTCTCCCTCTCTATCTGCCTTGTTCCTCCTCTCTCATTTATTAAACATGTACCACATTTACTAAAAAGAAAAAGAAAAACTACAGGTCATAGTATGAACCTGTGTACGTGATTTGCATAGTGCCAAACAGTACCTTATTATTTATTAAAACCCAGCAAACTTTATTGAAGCAAAGTTCAAGTGTATTAAGAAAAAGTTTTTTTTTCTTTTAAAATACTTTATTTACAAGGAGGAACAAGGAAGATAGAGAGGCTCTAGGGCCTCCAGCCAATGAAAATAAACTCCAGACACATGTGTCACTTTGTGCATCTGGCTTATGTGGGTACTAGGGAATCGAACCTGGGTCCTTAGGCTTAGTAGGCAAGTGCCTTACCTGCTAAGTCCTCTCTCCAATCTGACCTGTATTTTTAAAAAACTTTTTATTGACAACTTTTACACATATATATACATGGATTTTAGAATTCTTTTTATTTTATTTATTTGAGGGGGGAGAGAGGGAGGCGGAGAAAGGGAGAGAGAGGGAATGGGTAAGCCAGGGGCTCTAGCCACTGTAAACTCCAGAGCATGCATCGCCCTGTGCATCTGGCTCTACATGGGTACTGGAGAATCAAAGCTGGTTTCTTCAGCCTTGGGACAAGCACCTTAACCACTAAGCCATTTCTCCAGGCCCTAGAATTCTTTATAGATATAAAATTAGATGTATGTGCGGGGCATGGTGGTGCACACCTTTAATCCCAGCACTCGGGAGGCACAGGTAGGAGGACTACTATGAGTTCAAGGCCACCCTGAGACTACATAGTGAATTTCAGGTCAGCCTGGGCTGGAGCGAGACCCTACCTCAAAAAAACAAAAAAAGCAAAATAAAATTAGATGTGTGTGTATAACAAATATATTGGTTACCTTCTTGTTGCTGAGACAAAATACCTGAGAAAAATCAGTTCAAGGGAAGAAAGACTTATTTCAGCTTATAGTTCCAGGTTCCAGTCAATGGCAGGGAAGGCCTAGTAGGCAGATAATCATATTCAGCTCAACAGTGAAGAGTGATGAATGAGGTGCTCAGCTAGCTTTCTCTATTTATTTATTATTTTTTTGATGAACCAACAAGTTTATTGGGGTTACTTGCAGAACAGGGTGAAGGGTTGCTTATAGGAGTAATGGATGACTCAAAGGTGGCTGTATCACAGGAAACCCTGCCCAAGCATAGGTGATGGACTCATGGAAGCTGCATCTCTGGAGCACACTGCATGCAAGTAGCTCAGCTAGAGAGTCTTGAGCACACTACAGGACTTGCATGCAGCTCAATCACAGAGTCTGAAGCACATTGCATTATTTGCAGGTAGCTCAATTAGGGAGCCTCTGCTTTGTCTTTTTAGTACAGCCCTGGACCTCCAGCCCAAGGAATGATACCTCCCACAGTCAGGGTGGGTCTTCTCATCTCAACTAATCTAATCTAGAAAATCCCATACCAGCCATGCCAATAGATTTGTTTCCATGGTAATTCTAAATTCTGTCAAACTGGACAACCAGTGACAAGTCTACCCCTTGTCAACTTGACACTCAAACATGATGCTTTTAAGCTATAACCACCTCCAGATTCTCGCCCTGCTGAAATCTGTACCTTACCTGGTTGATCTGAACATGCCTGTTTTGGTAGTCTATCCACCTCCCCTTTCCTCCTAACCTAGATGGAGGCAACTTTCTGGACCCCAGGATCTGGTTCCTTAGGGCTAATGAAGGAGGTGGTTAGCTGATGAGTTGCATGTTCCATCTATCCCTGAAATAATGTTTGGAGACAACCTTTAAAGGATCCAGCATGGCTCTGGTATTGGGATGAAGTTCAATGCTACAGATGCGCTAAGGTGTGTAAACAACTACAAGGAATGCTTAAAATAGCTTGTGTTGAAGAGTGGCAGGAAAGTAGGGCAGAAGGTGAACACTCCAAACAAGTTATTAAACTATACCACTGGACCAATACAACAGACCATATAGATATAGAAAAATTGAAAGCCAGAGAACAGATTAACTTTTTTGAAGAAGTTCTCCTACTTAAAGAGTAGTGATTTGGAACAATGTTGTGTGTGCACGTATGTATGTATGCATACACACGCATACACACTTGTATTTTCTTAAAACTTACTGATTTAAATGTCTTGGTCCCCAAGTAGTCTTAGATTACTTATTTTTTTTGATTACTTATTTTGATAATTCATTGTTAAAAACTGTGGAATTAAAATAATTGACTTTTTTTAATTAAAAAAAGGTAGTAGGAAGCCGGGCGTGGTGGCGCACGCCTTTAATCCCAGCACTCGGGAGGCAGAGGTAGGAGGATCGCCGTGAGTTCAAGGCCACCCTGAGACTCCATAGTGAATTCCAGGTCAGCCTGGGCTAGAGTGAGACCCTACCTCGAAAAACCAAAAAACAAAAAAGGTGGTAGGATGAGTGTATTTCTAAAGATTTCACTGGTTTATTCTTGTGAGGAATACAAAGAAAACATGTTTTTGATATTACTAAATATGACATATACCAGTTTATATTTAGTTGTTCTAAATGACTTTTGTGAGAGAAGAATAAATAATACAGAATCACGGATCCAAAAATATATATGTGGTATTCTCTTCTAAGGAGGAATTTGAATAAACTGGTAATGTGCTATGTGGAATGAAATGGAATGGTTACAAGGCCATTTAAATTTTTTAAAAAGGGTGAGTGTGGTTGCACAAACCTGTAATACTAGCACTTGGGAGGCTGAGGCAGGAGGATCATCAATTCAAAGGCATCCTAGCCTGCAAAGCAAAACAGTTTCAAAAACATGAAATAAGGGCTGGAAAGATGGCTCAGCAGTTAATGTACTTGCCTACAAAGCCTAACAACCCAGGTTTGATTCCCAGTACTCACGTAAAGTCAGAGAGGTGCATACATCTAGAGTTTGTATACAGACTTCCGGTTAAGATGGCAGCGTAGGTACCTTGCCAAAACAGACTGGGGAGAAAAAGCCAAAAAAAAAAAAAAAAAAAAAAAAAAACCAGCAAAACAGACTCTTCTAAATACACTCTTACTAAAAACTGAGGTGTATAAGAAATTACCAACCGTAGCAGAGAAGTAGGAGATATCCAGAGCACCTAGAGCCAACATAGGCAGGCAGAAGTAGCTCCAGCAGCAGCGGCACCAGGTCCACGGGGCCACAGCTGCAAGGCTCAGCTTAAGCCGCAGGAAAAGCCAGGTGAGGGGATTTTCCACTCACGCCAGAGCTCCTCGCAAACTCAAGAAACGTGAAGGGAGGACCGCAACTACAAACAGAGGAGCAGATCACAAGGTAGAGGATCACATGGACCAGCGGGAGAACAAGAGCTACCATCCACAGCCTCTCCTCCCCCACCACCAGCACAAGCACCAGAGACCTGGGGAAGGGAGATAACAGCACCCAGCACTGGCGACCAGTTCAGCGATCCAGCAACCCAGCCAGCCTACTTGAACCCACAGCGCACCAAAGAAGGACCCAAGCAGGAACGCAACATAACTGAGACCAAAATCATCCCAAAAGGTAACTGGGATTACACCAGGTCAGTACCCACCAAATAAGCCTGGTATATAGGCTTGAGTTGGAAGTGCTAATTGCACCTTCCATATCAGGATAAATTATATGTTAAATCTGATGGATGGTCGGATTTGCCATTCTTAAATAAGCTATATTTTGGGCTTGTTATTTGTTGCTTCCTGATTTATAGTGGCTTTGTTTCTTCTTCTGTTGTTCACTAGGGAAGGGTCTCACTTGGTCACAAACTGACTTGGAACCCTCAACAGACCAGAACTCTTAACCTCCTAGTTGACAGTATTAAGGGTGTGGAGCAACACACACTAAGGGACTGTGACTTTGTTAGAGGGTCTGCTTGTCATAATACCTACTCTTACATAAATACTCTGTGCTGTTTTTCATTGAATGTGTACATTGTTAAGTTAAATTTTAGTATTTTGTTCCACTCAGCCTAAATACTCTCATAGCAAGCAAACCCAACATCTAAGGTCACTTTTGTAGATACTCTGAGAGTCTTAAGAGCCATACCTAGCACCTTAAGCTCCTACCCTGAAGATATATAACATCAGATTGATTGATACATCTAATAATACTGCAGCTAACTAGAAAATACAAGCATTAAATTAATCCAAGATGCAAAAATATATATAATACAAAACACCAAAAATCAAGACAATATAAATCCACCAAAAAGTATTAATGCATCAGAAATGACCTCCAGTGAGAATGAGTTAGAGGAAATGCCTGAAAAAGATTTCAAAAGAATGACTATAAAGATGCTCAAAGAAGTCAAAGGGGAAATCAAAGGAATGAAAGAGGAAATCAAAGGAATCCAAGAAGACATAAGAAACCAATTTAATGAAATAAAGAGGTCAATACAAGACATAAATAAGGAAATAGAAATAATGAAGAAAAACCAGTCAGAATTACTAGCAATGAAGAACACAGTCAATGAAAAAAAAAAAAAAAAAAAAACAACAACAAAAAAAACTCTATAGAAAATCTCACCAGCAGAATAGATGAAGGAGAGGACAGAATATCTAAACTAGAAGAGCAGGTAGCAGACCTAATACAGTCCAACAAAGAGAAAGACAAACTAATAGGAAAGTTTGAATGGGAATTTCAAGATATCCAGGACACTATGAAAAGATCAAACACAAGAATTCAGGGTACAGTAGAAGGAGAAGAATTTCACTCCAAAGGCATAGTAGGTGTTTTCAACAAAAGCACAGAAGAAAACTTCCCCCAAATTGGGAAAGAGATGCCAATGCAGATACAGGAAGCCTTTAAAACACCAAACAGACAAAAACCTGGAAAAAACCTCTCCGCGCTATATTATAATTAAACCAGCAAACACAGAGTTTGTATACGGTGGCTTGAGACCATGGCATGCCCATTCTATCTACCTCTCTTCTTGTAAATAAATAAATAAATATTTTAAAAAATAGAATGAGCATAAAAATAAACTTCAAAAAGAAAGAAAATATGGAATGAAATTGTCAAAGTCCTCCTGGAGAAAGCAGAATTTTAATTTTAAAAAGAATGTCAAAATTGAGAAGTAAATGACATTCCAAGGAATGAGAAAGTATAAATGAAAGAGAAAGGAGGGCTGGAGAAATAGCTCAATGGTTAAGGTACTTGCCTGCAAAGCTTAATGTCCTAGGTTTGATTTCCCCAGTACCCAAGTACAGCCAGATGCACAAAGTGGCGCATGCACCTGAAGTTTTTTACAGTGGCTGGAGGCCCTGACACACCCATTCTCATTCTCTCTGTGTGTCTCACTTCTGCTACAAATAAATCAATAAAAATGTCTAAAAAAAAAAAGAGAGAGAGAGAAAGGAATAAGTATGACTCCAGAAGAGAAGTAAAGACAAACAACAACAAAATAATCTGTTTGGTAAAGGGACACGAAAGAAAATTAAAATTGAGTAACTAGACATTCTGGCAATCAGCCACCTTCCCCGGCCACCATGAAGCTTCCCCTTGAGAATATAAGCCAAAATAAACAACTTCCCTCCCATCAGCTGCTTATGGCCACGCGCTTTGTGGGAGCAATGAAAATGTAATTACAACAGTCAAATTGGAAGTAGAGAAGTGGTGGTGTAGCTACTATAAACCTGACTGTGACTTTGGACTTTTGGAACTGATTTGTGGGAGGAATGTGGAAGGATTTGAAATCTTGGCCAAAGAGATGCTTCGCAGTGCTATAAGCAGAGTTTGATGGGCCATTCTGGTCAGAGTTTGAGAGACCTAAATGCATAAAGAACTGTGGACTGTGTGGGCTTGGCTTATGGGGGTGTGGTGGTTTGATTCTGGTGTCCCACCACAAACTTAGGTGATCTGAATGCCAGGTTCCCAGCTGATGGAGATTTGGGAATTAATGCCTCCTGGAAGCAATGTATTTTGGGGGGCAGGCTTATGGGTATTATAGCCAGTTTCCCCTTGCAAGTGTTTGGCACACTCTCCTGGTGCTATTGTCTACTTAATGTTGGCCAGGAGGTGATGTGCACCCTCTGCTCATGCCATTGTTTTCCACTGCTAACATGGAGCTTCTCCTCCAGCTCGTAAGCCAAAATAAACCTTTTTTTCCTAGAAGCTGCAATTGGTCAGGTGATTTCTGCCACCAATGCAAACCTGATTGCAACAGTAAAGTTGATACTGACAGTGGTGTCACTTGAAACCTGACTGTGATTTTGGCCTTTTGGAGTTAATTTTCAAGAGGATGAATTTGAAATCTTGGTCCAAGAGATGCCTTGCAGTGCTGTAAGTACAGCTTGATGGACTATTCTGGTCAGAGTTGACAGACCTGAATGCAATAAGAACTAAGGTCTGTGAGGCTTGGCTAGTGAGGGAGACAAAACAGCTTTGCCTGGACTGGGCTAGAAGCAGTTTGTGTGAGAGGCTTGCTGTTATGCCCCTGTCCTGAGACGCTGTGCAGGGTTGCACTGCATAGAAATGGACTGGTATGAGTAGAGGGATATGGCATAGAAAGAAATCCTTGGGCTGAAATTTCTGCCTATTCAGCTGCAATTGTATGAGAGATTACAACCACTGAGATTGGACCAGCTGACCTGTATTGGGATAACAGAAAGAATGTACTTTTTTGAAGGAGTCTGAATGCTCAAGGAGTGTCCTGTTCTTCAAAGTCTGCTCTATTCCCCCCTGGATTAACAAGTTAGCACCCTACATGGTATTATGGAGTATAGAAATGCAGGAAAGAGAGGGTCATTGAATTTGCAACATGGCCTTGTGTTTTAGACATGCCCATGGGCAAGGTGAATCAGGTTTGCTGGATGCCTGCATGGAGACCTGATGAAGCTGTAAGGATGGGCCATGGATTGCAGTGGAGACCCAGTGGAGATGCCAGGACCACAAGATGGCTGCTAAGGCAAGCTGTTGGCCCCAGATGAAGTTTTCCAGGACTGAGTAGCTTAGATAGAGGGGCAGAATTGGAACTCCAGAGACTTTTTGCTGGTTAGAATTATCGAACTTGGAGATTTGTCACTGGCTAAAGTTGTTAGACTTGGATCTACAGAGTTTCATGTTACCCTAGTTAATTTAAAATCTTGTATTGGTTGAATATTTCTTTGTTATGCCCAATGCTATTCTGTGTATTCTGTGCCATTATGGGTTTTCTGGGGATTCTTTTGGTATCATGACTCAGTTATAAGATCTCGGACTATGGGAATGTTTGACTATCATTAGGATTTACAAAAACTATGGGGACTTTTAAGAATGGACTGAATGCATTGTATTTCACATCATGGATGGTTATTAGTTTATGGGGACCAGGGGCGGAATGTGGTGGTTTGATTCAGGTGTCCCCCATAAACTTAGGTGTTCTGAAAGCTAGGTTCCCAGCTGATGGAGATTTGGCAGTGTATTGTTGGGGGTGAGCTGATGGTATCACAGCCAGCTTCCCTTGCAACTTTAGCACACAGTTCAGCACACTTTCCTGTTGCTGTGGGCCACCTGATGTTGGTGAGGAGGTGAAGTCCACCCCCTACTCATGACACTGTTTTCCCCTGGAGCCCATAAGCCAAAATAAACCTTTCTTCCCACGAGCTGTGCTCTTGGTCGGGTAATTTCTGCCAGCAATGCAAACTTGATTGCAACAGTGTGTGTGTGTGTGTGTTAAATATGTCAGAATATCTTGTTACTGTACACATGTGCTGTGTATAAATTTTCAATTAAAAATAATTTTAGGGCTGGGAGGCTGGCTCAATAGATAAAATGCTTGCCTGTTTGCTGCACAAGCAGGAACACCAGACTTCAGGTTCCCAACATCCACATAAAAATCAGACTGTATATGTCTCAGTAAACAGCTCATATATTTGTCAGGGAAATGGGTTTATAAACAATTGAGAGTGGGAAGAGGGTCCTAAGGAAACTGGTGGGTTTAAAGGTTGCTAGCCAGTACGTAGGGAGAGTCCGGTGATCTACATAGTGGCGGGAAGAGGGTTGCAGGGGGATGGGCAGTGTGAAGGCTACTGGCTGATAAGGAGTTTCCTGGGCTGGCCAAAGGTCACAGGGCCATAGGAAAAGCCTAAGTTCAGGTGCGCCGGGCTTGGAGAGGGATAGACCTCCTGTAGCCCATGCCTGGTAGCTCAGGCCCATCTCCTGAAGGCTCCAGCCTGTGGCTGGCAGTGCCCGACAAGGTTCAATCCCCCAGTACCATGTAAGCCAGTTGCACAAGATGGCACATCCATCTGGAGTTCGTCTGCAGTAGCTACAGGCCCTGGCATGCCCATTGTCTCTCTCTCCCTCTCTCTCTGTCTCTAATAAAACATTTAAAGAAAAAAAAGAAGGTGGAATCTTGCTGGAAGAAGAGTGTCACTAGTGCTTTGAGGTTATATAGATAGCTAGGCTCAATGTGCTTCTCTCTGTTTCCTCCCTGTTGATGTAAAGATGTGATATAAAGATCTACTCTGGCCTGTTGTGCTATAATGAACTCTAATCCTCTGGAACTTTATATTATAAGTCTAATTAAACCCTTTTCCTTTCATAACTTGCTTCTAGTAGGGTATTTTGTCCCAGCGACAAGTAACTGATTTAGAAAAGTTAGGAAAGTTTCATGCATACATGTCCCTACTGTCTGTGCTTTAGATCCCTGAACTTAGAGACCTTGCTTTTCACACCAAAATTCTCTCACTTGATAATTCCTATCAATAGCCAAAAGATAATAATAAGTCCAAGTTTCAACATGTGTAAAACTTGTCATCTTCTAGCTCCAGGCAAAAATGAAACCAACTCACTTTTCCCCCTTCTCATTGGAAAAGATCAACAGCAGACAATTGCAAAACACCTTTGAAAGGTGAAAAGTAGATGACAGTTTGGCTAAGAATATACGATGGAGGAATAACAAAGAAATGAGTTCCTGGGCTTTCAACTCTCTGATCACATATAGCCCAGGCTAGATCCTAGCAAGGCCATCAACCTGGAAATATCATCAACCTGGAACTACCATCAAGTGGGAACAAGGAAAAGGAAAGGGAAATAGTTCAAGAAAAGCTAGTTATCTGTGGTTTATGGAACCATGAACAAGGCAATAGGAAGCAGTCAATCCCTCTCTTCCTTCTCACCAAACAATAACAGGCTTACTTTAGTTGAAGTAGCAGAACCATGAACAAGGCAATAGGAAGCAGTCAATCCCTCTCTTCCTTCTCACCAAACAATAACAGGCTTGCTTTAGTTGAAGTAGCAATGTCACCAAGTAATCTCACCCTCAGGGTGTCAGCACTCAGCCCCCTCTACCCATGATAATGACAGCAGCAAGTCTGGAATCTCCCTTCCTTTTGGATGACTAGAAAAGGTAACCATACCTATCATCTCCTGACTTCCAATTCAGTAGTAAAAGGAAGCCCAGAGTGGCTCACTCCTCTCCTAGAAATATTGCCAAAAATTGAGTGGCAAGTCCATCAGCATTGAGAGACTCAGGAAAAGGTTCTGCTTCCCAGACAGCCAGCATCCTACACATCACACACCTAGATGCACCAGAAACCTAGAGAAGTACTTTCCATCTCATGAACAGCATCAGCAAGCATCAAATGGGAGAACTACTGACACCAAGCAGCCAATAAGGGCAAACCCAAGGAAGCATTCTCTACCCCACAGGTCAGCATCTCCCATGTCCTACATATCACCATTAGGCCTGGGTGAAAGCATTTTACACCTGTAAGTAGCACAAACAGGGACTGAGCAGGTGCCTCAATGGTGCCACTGAAGAAAGCCAGAATGTAGTTCCTCTGAAAACTAATTTTGGGATCACAACACATAATGAGGAGGCTAGGATTATAAAGCAAAGTCTAAATAGGGGGCAGGAGAGCTGGTTCAGCAGTTAAAGGCACTTGACTGAAAAGCCTGACAGCCTTGTTTGATTTCCCAGTACCCACATAGAGCCAGATGCACAAAGCGGCACATGTGTCTGGAGTTCATTTGCAGTGGTACTAGATACTAGTATATTAATCCTCATTCATACTCTCTCTCTCTCTCTCTCTCTCTCTCTCTCTGTCTTTGCTTTCAAATAAATAAATTAATTAAATATTTATAAAAACTAAATGTGGCTACTAAAACATCACACAGGGGCTGGAGAGATGGCTTAACGGTTAAGGCGCTTGCCTGAGAAACCTAAGGACCCCAGTTCGATTCTCCAGTACCCACATAAACCAGCTGCACAAGGGGGCACATGCATTTGGAGTTTGTTTACAGTAGCTGAAGGCCCTGGAGTACCCATTCTCTCTCTCTCTCCCTGCCTCCCTCTCTCTCAAAATAAATAAATATGTAAATAACTTAAAAAAATAAAAAAAATACATACTAGATTCCAATCTCCTACAGTATCCAAAATGCTCAGAAATAATAATAGATCATTCCTGGATAATAAAAACCATAAAAGGCCAAGGATAGTGATGCACACCTTTATTCTTAGCACTCGTGAGGCAGAGATAGGAGGATCACCATGATCTCGAGGCCACCCTGAGATTACACAGTGAATTCCAGGTCAACCTGGGCTAGAGTAAGACCCTACCTTAACCACACACCCCCCAAGCAAAAACCCACAGAAAAATCAAAGGTTGAATAGGAAGGGGTAATCAAATGGTGCCAACATGAAGATGAGTGTGATGACAGGAGGATTTTAAAGTAGCTATCTTAAATATGTTTGAATAGGCAATTAGAAATTCACTTGACACAATGAAACAAGAAAATCTCAACAAATAAATTTTTGTTTAGATAGAAATTTTCTGGATTGAATGAAATGTCCTCTGTAGGTTTATGTGTTTTGAATATGTGGTCCCCAGCTGGTGACAATTTGAGAAGGCTATAAGGGCCTTTGGAGAGATGGAGCCTTGCCGGAGGAGGTGTGTCAATGGGATTGGGCCTTGGGTTTTTTTTGTTGTTGTTGTTTATTTTTATTTATTTCTTTGAAAGCGACAGAGAGAAGGCTTTCAGCCACTGCAAACGAACTCCAGATGCATGTGCCCCCTTGTGCATCTGGCTAAAGTGGGTCCTGGAGAATTGAGCCTTGAACCAGTGTCCTTAGGCTTCACAGGCAAGCGCTTAACCGCTAAGCCATCTCTCCAGCCTGGCCTTGGGATTTTATAGTCCAACCCACTTGTCAGTGCTAGCTAGCTCACTCTTATTGTTTCCTTTCAGCTGATATAATACTCTGTTATGCTTTCCCTGCCATGAAGAAACTTCCCCTTGACCCTTTATGCCAGAAATAAACCCTTTCCTTTCACATAAGCTGCTTCTGGTCAAGCATCTTGTCCTAGCAATGAGAAAGTAACTGCTACAAAATTAAACTACTGGAAAATAAAAAAAAATAAAAGAAAGAAATAGTACAATGGAAATGACAGAGTACAGAAAAAGTATGGAACATGAAGACAGAACAGAATTATTATGTCTGAACAACAGAAAGATACTAGATTTCTTTAAAGAACAGTGTCTGGGGCTCAGAATATGGCACAGTAGAAAAAGTGCTTGATGTAAACATTGAATGCCCAAGTTTAGAACCCCAGCACCTACATAAAAACCTGGATGCTGTGGCAGGCATTTGTAATATCAGTCATGTCTATGGGTGAAAAGAAAGGTGGAGACAGGGGAACCTGGTGGAAGTTCAAGGGCCAGCTAGCCTGGTGAAAAGGCAACAGGGAATACTATGAGACCCTGCCTCAAAAGGAGGTGGGCAGCAAAGACTTACACCCACAGGTTGTGCTGACCAACACATGTATGCTGTGGAATGCCTGTACTCAAACACAATGTTGTAATTGATTTCATGTTGCTGGCATGAAACACCCAGCCAAAAGCAGCTGATGGGAGGAAAGTTTTTGTTTTTGTTTTAATTTATTTGAGAGTGACAGAGAGAGAGAGAGAGAGAGAGAGAGAGAGAGAGAGAGAGAGAGAATGGGCGCACCAGAGCCTCCAGCTACTACCGACGAACTCCAGACACATGCGCCCCCTTGTGCATCTGGCTAACGCAGGTCCTGGGGAAGTGAGCCTCAAACCAAGGTCCTTAGGTTTCACAGGCAAGCGCTTAAGCACTAAGCTATCTCTCCAGCCCAGGAGGAAAGTTTTATCTGGCTTATAGTCTCAAGGGAAAGCACCATGATGGCAGGGGAAAGGATAGACTATAACAGCAGGAGAGTAAGCCAAGCTCTAGCAAAGAGGAGCTGACTATAACACCCCTAAGCCCACCTCTAACAACATACCTCCCCTTGCAAGGCTCCCCCTCCCAAAGTGCTATCAGCTAGGAACCAAGCATTCAAAGCACATGAGTTTATAGGGAAGGCACCTGACTGAAGCCACCACATACATCACACACATGAACGCGCGCGCGCACACACACACACACACACACACACACATATGTCCCAGGTATTGTCGATCTTAAAAGTTGATTTTAAAAGTCACATCATGAGAGCTGGGCATGGTGGTGCACGCCTTTAATCCCAGCACTCTGGAGGCAGAGGTAGAAGGATCACTGTGAGTTCAAGGCCACCCTGAGACTACATAGTGAATTCCAGGTCAGCCTGAGCTACAGTGAGACCCTACCTTGGAAAACAAAAAAGTCACATCATGAGAATAACAGAAGTGAAAGAGAAAAAGGGACAGTAAAGTATTCAAAGAAATAGTAGCTGAAAACTCTCAACTGTGGTGACAAAGAATTATATATGTTCAAGGGGATAAGTAAGCTGCAAAAAATATAAACCCAAAGATATCTAGCTGAACACATATTTGTTAAAAAAAAAAAACAACAACAATATGATGGAGAATGGAATTTCAAAGGGAAAAGTGGGGGGGGGGTTACTACCATGGGATATTTTTTATAATCATGGAAAATGTTAATAAAAATTGAGAAAAAAAAAAACCACTGAGAGCCAATGAGGCATTATCTGCAGGAAACACCAAGTTTTTTCTTAGTGGGAAAAAAAAAAAACTATGGAGACCAGAAAGAAATGCATATTTTATATATACATATATAGAAAGAGAGAGAAAGAGAGAGAAAGGAAGAAAGAAAAGAACAGGCTGGGGAGATAATTCAGTGGGTTAAAGGATGCCAGCCTGGGTTCAATGACCCAGTACCCACATAAAGCCAGTTGCACCAAGTGACACATGTGTCTGCAGTTCATATGCAGTGGTAAGAGGCCATGGTATGCCTATACTCATTCACTATCTCTCTCCTCACAAGTCAACAAATAAAAATATTTTTTAAAAGAAAAAAATGAGCCAAGCATGGTGGTGCGTGCCTTAATCCCAGAACTCAGGAGGCTAAGATAGGAGAATCACCATGAGTTTGAGGCCACCCTGAGACTACATAGTGAATTTGAGGCCAGCCTGGGTTAGAGAGAGAGCCTACCTTGAAAAACCTAAACAAAAAAGAAAAAAAGAAAAAAGAAAACGACAAAGAAAAACGGAGGAGCCAGGCGTGGAGGTGCATGCCACTAAATCCCAGCACTTGGCAGGCAGAGGCAGGAAGATCACCATGAGTTTGAGGCCACCCTGAGACTACATAGTGAGTTTCACGTCAGCCTGGACTAGAGTGAGATACTACCTCGGAAAAAAAAAAAAGGTGAAAAAGAAATATATATATATATATGTGTGTGTGTGTTCTGCATCTGATGGAATTATCCCTAAAGAATGAACATGAAATAAAGAAGATAGAATTTTTCTATAAAACACCTGACCTCAAAGAAAGGCTTAATTCGCCAGACAGAAAGGAAACTGCAGAAAAAAATCTTTAAAGTTCAGAAAGGATAACCGAATAAGTAAAGGCAAATATAGTTCACTGTCATTCTCTTCTTGAGTTTAAGTTGAAATTGAAAAATAAGGCAAAAATTTAACATCATGTGCCAAAGTACTCAAGTGTATGTAAAGAAAATCCTAATTGTTTATACTGGGGAAAGTAAATAGAACTTACTTCCTTTCTAGTGCTAAAAGGATGAATACTAGTATATTATAATAAATTAGGCAACTATACACTACCTAGAGCAATCATAAAAAGAATACACTCAAAATACTCTGAATAAATAAAAATGGAATACTAAAATATGAGAGAAGAGAGTCACAGAAACAAAAAGAAATAAATAATAAAATTATAGATGTAAGGCCTACTACACCAACACATGATTTTGATGCAAATGGTCTAAGAGCACTACCAAAAATATATTTTTTAAAAAATGACCCAATTATATATTATCTTTAAGAAATTCATTTCAAATATAATGATACAGCAAAAACAAAGAAAAACACCCTACTGTACAAGCTGAGTACAGTGATTTGTACCTGTAATTCCAGCACTTGGGAGGTAGATAAGGAGAATCCTGAATTTAAAGCTAGCCTGGGCTATACAGAAAGACCCTGTCTCTCTATATATACACACATATAAGCTGTGTGTGTGTGTGTGTTGTGCACATATATGTGCAAATGCATGTGCCCCATGTGCACACATGTCAAGGCTAAAGGAAAACATCAGGTGCCCTCTGATATCATTCTTCTGCCTAATTACCTTGAAACAAAGTCTCACTGACCTTGAGCTCATTTAGACTGGCTGACGAGTAAGTCTCAGTGATCCTCTTGGCTCTAGACCCCTCAGAACTGTAGTTCCAGGCATGTGTGACCATAATCAGTCGCTAAGTAAATTATTTTATAAAAATATACTCTTTTAGGGGGCTGGAGATATGGCTCAGTGGTTAAGGCACTTGCCTTCAGAGCCTAACAACCTGAGTTCAATTCCCCAGTACCCACATAAAGCCAGATGCACAAAGTGGCACATGCATCTGGAGTTTGTTTACAGTGACTAGAGGCCCTGGCACACCCATTCTCTCTATCTGTCACTTTTTTTTATCTCTCTCTACTTGCAAGTAAATAAACTCTCTCCCCCCACCTTTTAAAAACAGGAGTGAGCCGGGCATAGTGGCTCACGCCTTTAATCCCAGCACTCGGGAGGCCATGTTGAGACTACACAGTGAATTCCAGGTCAGCCTGGGCTAGAGTGAGACCCTACCTCAAAAAACAAAACAAACCAGGAGTGGCGGAGCTATACAGATGGCTTAGCATTTAGTGTACTTGCAAAGCCTAATGACCTGGGTTCAATTCCCAAGTAGCCATGTAAATAAAGCCAGATACACAAAGTGGTACATGTATCTGGAGTTTGTTTTCAGCAGCTGGCGGCTCATTTTCTCTATATATCTCTCTTCTATCTCTCCCTCTGCCAGAAAAATAAATAAATAAATAAAATAGGAGTGGCTACAATAGGTATACTAGAGTGCAAAACAAAGAAAATTACTAGGGCCAGATAGGGATATCATGTAATGATATCCAAAAGGTTGTGTACTTAAATTTCGCTTTTCTCTATGGCTATGTTTCCTCAGAAAGCTCACCTATTCTTAGAACATTATTTAATTCCGGAAGAATAAATTATACTTCCCATTTTTTCAGCTAACTTTGAAGATAACCTCAAGCCAAAATGATCTCTTGACAGATCAAATTCCTTAAGTCCAAAACTAAATTTACTTTCCTACTTGCTAATGGTGTCACCAATTCTCAATAATCTAGACACAGTTGCCATTCTATTTCTAATATGTCCTGTAACTCTGAACTCTTCAAATTCCATTAAATACAACTGAATTGCCCCCTTATAAACTATCTTGACCCACACTTTGAACCAAATCACTTTCTACCCATCATAACAAAGGATCCTGAATGTTTTACTGCCAAAAAATAAGCGATCAGTAATCAGGAGAAATGATTACCAGGGGACCATTTCAATACAATGTTTATTGAACATATATAAACACTGCTTTTTATCTGCCTGTTCTTTACCAAACTGGTGAAGGAAGGATTCTGGCCTAATGGTTACTCCTATAACCAAACACGTAAATACCTACACGAGACAGGAGGAAATTGGAGGAACAGGACCCACTAGGCCACATAGGAGTTTCACCTGATAAAAGAATGAACAAACAGGAACTTTGGGAGGCAAGATTGTAGTAGCAAAAACATAGGAAGTGACTGGCTTATTTGAATAATCTTATGGACTGGCAGGGGCGTGAAACACATTTGGTTGATACTAGGTGCTATAAAACTATAGTCAGTTGATAGGGAAACTAGCTAGGTGGGGTGCTTTCCACTAGATGGAGGGCATATGGTGTGGGGAGAATTGGAATCATGTGGTTAGACATTTTGAGGCTCTTCAGTTTCAGATGTCAAGACAGTACATAATATTGATAATTTCAGGCCTTCTACCACAGTACAATGACATAGGAACTAACAGTGTTATTGGTAGAAATAAAATGGCACAATTAAGTACATCAAGTAAAATAATTCATAAGTAACAAGGCAGAACAAGAAGGAAATAATGGGAGAAAGACCAAATAAAGAGGAAAGGGCAAGCCTATCTCCACCCAATAAGATAAGAACACTAAACTGGCCAGGTGTGGTGGAATATGGCTTTAATCCCAGCACTTGGGAAACTGAGGTAAAAGGATTGCTGTGAGTTTCCGGCTAGCCTGGGCCTACAGAGTGAGTTCCAGGTCAGCCTGGGGTAGAGAGACCTACATTGAAAAAGAAAGAGAAAGAGAAAGGGAAAGGGAAGAGGAGAAAGAAAAGAATACTAGGTTATAACTGTTCTACCAGAGCTGGCATATAGGATGGAGGAGAGTTGATCTACCTTAAAGTATGTACCTAGGAGTGGATTTGAATTCCAGCCCAAAATGTAAAGAAGAGTTTGAGCTCTGGCAAGGTTCATGCTGACTCCTGGTGTTGGTGTTTTGCTTGCTGCAGTTGATTCTCTCTGCTTGGATATATGAAAGTAAGCAGCTTCCTCCACCATCGAAGGAACTTCCCCTAGATCTATAAACTGAAATAAATCCCATAACTCCCCTAAACTGTGTCTGGCTAGATGTTCGTCCCAGCAACATGGAGCTGACTACAACAGAGACTAAGCTTTATGATAAAATCAAAGCTTACATACTGTACAGTAAAATCTCACTGAAACCAGTCCAAGCCAGACACTAAATAAGTAGATTAAAAAAAAAAAAAAGGACGAGTCAGCTGTGGTGGCTCATGCCTTTAATCCCAGCCCTCAAGAGGCAAAGGTAGGAGGATTATCATGAGTTTGAGGCCACCCTGAGACTACATGGTAAATTCCAGGTCAACCTGAGCTACAGTGATACCCCACCTCAGAAAACAAAACAACAACAACAACAAAAAAAACATACTAAACATTCTCAGCCCAGGAAAGTGATCAGTATCCAGAGTTGCCAGGGTACATGAACTATTCAGTTCAGAATAGAAACATTAATAAGAAATACAAAGAAAGGAAAATAATTCACAGGAAAAAAATGTATGTATAACAGAAATGCCTTTAAAGGTACCACACATGTTGAACTTAGCTTATAAAGACTGCTGTCATAGCTGGGCATGGTGGAGCATACCTTTAATCCCAGCACTTGGGAGGCAGAGATAGGAGGATCACCATGAGTTCAAGGACACCCTGAGACAACAGAGTGAATTCCAGGTTAGCCTGAGCTAGAGACAGACCCTATCTCAAAAAAAAAAAAAAAAGAGACAAAGAAAAAAACAGCTATCATAACTGTTTAAAGACAATGAAAACATGCTTAAGAAACTATAAATTTGAGGGGATTGCTAATCAAGTAGAGAATAAGAAGCTCGGCTTGGTGGCACATGCCTGTATTCCTGGCACTGAGGAAACCAAGGCATGAGGATCATCATAAGTTCGAGACTAATCTAGACTATATAGTGAATTCAAGGCAAGCCTGGGCTACAGACTAAATCCCGAATTAAGGAAATAAAAACTGAGCAGGGCATGGCAGCACATGCTTTTAATCCCACCACTCAGGAGGCAGAGATAGGAGGATCACCATGATTTCGAGGCCACCCTGAGACTACACAGTGAATTCCAGGTTGGCCTGAGCTACAGTGAAACCCTACTTCGAAAATCTAAAAAAAAAAAAGAAAGAAAGAAAGAGAAAAGAAAAACCACAATAGAAATTTAAGAATTAAAAAGTACAATAACTGAAAGGAAAATTCACTAAAGATCCAACAGTAAATATGGACAGGTGGAGGAATGAATCAACAAACCTGAAAAAAAGTCAAAATGTACACAATTTCCCCCTTCCAGGTAAGATGGCAACTTAGGAACCACGCCAAACCAGCCTAGGGAGGGATTTAAGCAAAACCCCAGCAAAATACACTCTTCTTCTGAAAAGTGAAGGAGTATAAGTTATCCTTAGATACAGTGGAGAAGCCTGAGAGACCAAGATCCACCAGAAAGGAGGAAAACAACCAAAGTCCCACTGAGGCAATCGCAGTCCTTGATCCACGTGCCCGCCCAACACAATCCCGCCAGGAGCGCCAGGCAGCAGCTGCAGCAGAGACTAAGCAACAGATTTTTCAAATCCATCAGCCTTCTTGCAAACTTAAGAAATCTGAAGGAAAGACTGCTGAGATCAACTAAAAAGCTACTGAAAGTGAGCAACTCCAGAAGTCTGAACACTCCCATCCCCCACCATCAGAACCGCGAACCTCCAGCACTCAGCCCCCAGTGGCAGCACAGCCAGAAGAGCAGATCATCTCTCCAGCCCTCAACACAAACTTTTAAAGCCAGAAGGGCTTGGAATGATGTATTCCAAGTTCTGAAAGATAACAGCTGTCAACCAGGATTACAATATCCTGCAAAGCTATCTATCCAAATTGATGGAGAAATAAGGAGATTCCAAAACAAAAACAGGCTAAAGAATTTATGACAACTAAACCAGCTCTACAGAAAATACTTGAATGAATTCTTAATGCCGAAGAGAAAGCAAAACACACACAGGAGGAGATAGGAAAAAATAAACCACACTCAAATAACAATTAAAACAAATGAGAAAAGGGAAAACAGGAAACACTACAAAATAAGAAGGTGAGAATAAATGCATACCTTTCAATAATAACTCTTAATGGCCTCAATGCGCCATCCAAAAGTCACAGGCTTGCAGACTGGATTAAAAGGCAGGATCGGGCCACTTGTTGCCGCCAGGAAACTCATCTCTCAATAAAAGATAGACACCGCCTTAGGGTGAAAGGACAGAAAATGGTATTTCAAGCAAACGGGCCTAGGAAACAAGCAGGGGTTGCTATGCTATTATCAGACAGGATAGACTTCAAACCAACATTAGTGAGTTAAAATAAAGAAGGTCACTTTATACTGATTAAAGGAACACTCCAGCAGGAGGACATTACAATCCTAAACATATATGCACCTAACATGGGGGTTCCCAGTTTCATCAAAAAAACTATTAGACTTAAGGTTACAGATAACATCAAATGCAATTGTAGTGGGAGACTTCAATACCCCACTCTCATCAACTGACAGGTCGTCCTGGCAAAAAATAAACAGAGAGACAGCTGAATTAAATAATGTCATGGAACAAATGGAAACTTAACAGATATCTACAGAACATTCCATCTAAATGCTGCAGAATATACATTTTTCTCAGCAGCACATGGAACATTCTCTAAAATAGACTATATATTAGGACACAAAGCAAATCTCCACAAATATAGCAAAATTGAAATAATCCCTTGTGCTCTATCTGACCACAATGGGATTAAACTGCAAATCAGCAACAAGAAAAGCTACAGAACATAGAGAAATTCATGGAGACTAAACAGTACACTATTGAATGATCAATGGGTCATTGAAGAAATCAAAAAGGAAATCAGTAAATTCATAGAATCAAATGATGATGATAATACAACATACCAAAACCTCTGGGACACAATGAAGGCAGTCCTAAGAAGAAAATTTATAGTTCTAAGTACCTATATTAAGAAATTAGAGAGATCTTCCAGCCAAGATGGAGATCGCCTAACTGCGCCGCACATTCCCGGGAAAGAAAGGCAAGACACTAAGGGTTCACTGGGTCTTTTAAGGGTTCACTGGGCCTTTTAGGGGAGAGCAATCTCCAATAGATTGCCAGTGGGAGGGCACAGAGGGGGAAAAACAGGGAATCCCTGATTCCCTCGTGGGTGGGCGGGTAGCGCAGCCCTCCCCCCAAGCAGCCGCTGCCACAGTCCCAGCTTCAGGAAACTCCCGCAATTACTGTAGGAAAAGGGTCCCAGGCCAACATACTTCCACTTGCCTCACTGCACAGGAGTGATTGCCCTGCTACCCCTGCCCACGAATGACCTTGGCCAGGCTACACCTGCTGGCCCAATGGAGCTCAGGCTCCCTTGATCAATTTAAACAGCGCCAGTTGCCGATCTGATACCACTTGTGGAAGTTTAGTCTGCTTCGCCCACTTTCCCACTACTGTTCCGGCCACTGCACATTCATGCTCCTGAGCCCAGGCCAATTTTCAACTCCACACATGAGCTCAGACTGTGTCTGTCACTTACGACAGCTCAGGTGCCATCCCCTCCCTGTCACCCACACCGGCCGACCATCATTGTCCTGTTGTGGGGGAGCGCAGACTGCTTCTGGGGCCCAATGTTCTGCCACACAAGAGTTTTGGGTGCTTCAGTGCTTGATGCCTCTGTGTCCCTCCTAGTGCAAGTGCAGGAAGCTTTGGCACATTACCGCGTGAGAGCAAAGGCAACTTTGGCGCCCTGGCCAGGCAGGAACTCAGGCGGCTTTGGCAAGCGAGAGCCAAAGCCCAGGCTGCTTGGCAACAGCCTCAGGCTGCTTCAGATTCACACTGTGCTTGAGCCCAGGCTGGTCCACCCACCTACGTGCCCATACACTGTGATGGACAGATACAGTGCAAAAGAAATAACATGAGAAATCAAAAGCAAGAAAATCCAGTTAGCTCACCCAGTCCTACAATGAACATCTCTAATCAAAACATAGAAGAGTCATTAGGATCAGAACACCAAAATGAAGCTATGAGCAATGCAACCCTGACCAAGCTATTGGTAGAACTTGCAGAAAAGCAACAAAGGACCGATAATCGTGTGGATGCTGCCATCACTAGACTAGACCTAATAGATAAGAAAATGGAAGGAGTTCAAAGACAGTTAAGAGATATGAGGGAGAGTAAAAAAAAAAAAACAGAGGACCTCAAAAGTCAGCTGGCGATACTAAATGAAGACATAAAGAAATGCAAGGATGAATTCCAGGAAGCATCAAGAAAATCAGAAAATGATATGAAAAGGGAGCATGACAGAGGGATGGAAATCATACATAGAAAAGTAGTAGACAATGCAAACCTAATTGAACAAGTCCAAAAATCTCTAGAAGCTCTCAAGAATAGAGTCAGCCATGTGGAGGATAGAAACTCTGATCTGGAAGACAAGATGGAAGAAACAGTTCAAGAGTTCAAAAATTTCAGTAAGTTCAAAAGTTCCTGTGAAGAGAACATGAGGGAACTGTGGGATACATTTAAACGTCCATATATTAGGATCACTGAAATACCAGAAGGAGAAGAAATTCAGACCAAAGGCATGGAGAACTTATTTAACAAAATAATTGAAGAAAACTTCCCCAGTCTCTTAAAAGAAAGGCCCATCAAGATACAAGAAGCCAACAGAACTCCAAACAGACTGAACCAAAGGAGAAACTCTCCAAGACATATTGTCATCAAGACTCTAAACATTGACACCAAAGAGAAAATCCTAAAAAGCAGCTAGGGAAAAACAGCACACCACTTTCAAAGGTAACCCCATCAGCATTACTCCAGACTTCTCAATGGAAACCCTGAAAGCCAGAAGGGCCTGGAATGAAACACTGCAAAGTCTAAGAACCTATGGCTTCCAACCCAAACTACTCTATCCAGCAAAAGTATCCCTCATAATAGATGGTGAAAGAAAAGCTTTCCATGCCAAAACTCAGCTTTACAATTACATGAACACAAAACCAAACCTACAGAGAGTATTTCAGGAAATTCTCCACAGAGAAGAAACAAATAATCAACCTCAAATGCCTACAAAAAGCAGATCACAATAACCAAATTCAGAGTAGGCACAAAAAACTTCAAAGTCCATGAAACCACCAAACCACATATACCATCACAATATGGCAGGGATCAAATCAAATCTCACAGTCATTACCCTAAATGTTAATGGCCTTAATTCACCCATCAAGAGACACAAGCTACCAGGATGGATCAAAAAATTAGACCCCTCAATCTGTTGTCTTCAAGAAACCCACCTCACCACTAACGACAGACACCTCCTCAGGGTGAAAGGGTGGAAAACAATATTCCAAGCAAACGGGAATAAGAAACAAGCAGGTGTAGCTATATTAATATCCGATAAAATAGACTTCAAACCAAAAATAATCAAAAAAGACAAAGAAGGCCACTTCCTTCTTATCAAGGAAATGATCCATCAAGAGGATATTACAATCATAAATCTGTATGCACCAAACACACGGGCACCACAGTTCATAAACCAAAACCTAGATCCTTGTCTTTCTCCATGCACAAGAACCAAATCCAAGCGGATCAGGGACCTTAATATCAGACCTGAAACTCTGAAATTGCTAGAGGAAAAGGTAGGGGAAACCCTTCAACATATTGGCACAGGTAATGACTTCCCGAATATAACCCCAATTGCTCAGAAAATACAACCACCAATCAACTACTAAGATCTCATGAAATTACAAAGTTTTTGTACAGTATCAGACACTGTGAATAGAGCAAAGAGACAACCTACAGAATGGAAGAAAATCTTTGCCAGCTACATATCTGACAGAGGATTAATATCCAGAATATGCAAAGAACTCAAAAAACAGAACAATAAGAAATCAAACAACCCAACCAAAAAATGAGCTATGGAACTAAATAGAGAGTTCTCACCAGAAGAAATACAGATGGCAGATAAACATCTAAAAAAGTGTTCTACATCCTTAGCCATAAGGGAAATGCAAATTAACACTACCTTGAGATTCAATCTCTCTCCCATCAGAATGGCTACCATCAAGAAAACAAATGACAATAAATGTTGGCGAGGCTGTGGTAAAAGGGGAACCCTTCTGCACTGTTGGTGGGAATGTAATCTGGTACAGACATTGTGGAAATCAGTGTGGAGGTTCTTGAGACAGCTAAAAATAGATTTGCCATATGATCCAGCTATAGCACCCCTAGGCATATATCCTAATGACTCTTCTCACTACCTTAGAGATACTTGCACAACCATGTTTATTGCTGCTCTATTCACAATAGCTAGGAAATGGAACCAGCCTGGATGTCCATACAGAGGAATGGATCATAAAGATGTAGTACATCTACACAATGGAGTTCTACTCAGCAGTAAAGAAAATGAAATTATGAAATTTGCAGGGAAATGGATGGATCTGGAAAGGATTATAATAAGTGAGGTAACCCACGCCCAGAAAGCCAAATGTTGCATGTTCTCTCTTATATGTGGATCCTAGCTACAAATGTATAGACTTGTGTTTGATCTGGAACCAATAATCAGTAGCAGAGGCCCATAAGCTAGAAAAAGACTGTAAGGGAGGGAGGAGAAGAAAGGTCTTAAGGGGATGGTATTATATATATGTAAGTAGAAGAACAGATTACAATGAGGAGAAAGGCCTAAGTGAGGTCAAGGGCAGAGATTGTATAAAAGAAAGGTGGGGGGGGGGGAGAGTCAATCAAAATTCAAGATATTCTGAATAAGACATATGAAAATCTACTTTCTTAATTAATGGCACATCAAGAAGCCATAGATTGTTACTAGAAGATTTCTAGTGTGCCTGGGATGGGATACCTGCCAGTGAGTCGTTGGCCAGGGAGGTCCCTGTTACCTCCAAAACATTACAGGCTATTGCCAAGGCCCTTGGTTCCCCGTGAGAAAGAGATGGTAAGACCCTACTGCTGAAGACTTCACATGCCTGAGTGGCAAAGTCACTGAGAAATCAAGTTGGTGCTGAGCAGAAAACCTTCTACCTGTAGCCCAGCCAACTGAAAGCTGGAAAAAGCTGCACTGTATGCAGTCTTATGGGAGACAGAAGTCATCAGCAGTGAAAACAATGGACACTAGAAATCTCAAGTTTGGCCAGACAGGCCAAATGACTGAACGAATGCAACAGTGGAATGTCTGCTCTGGGGGAAACAACCGCTCTAAAATTAGACTGAAGGCCCATTCTATGGGAGGGAATATGTGCCTGGTACTGAAAACCTAATCAAAAGCAGGGCAGGGGAGGTCATGAGCCTTAGGGGTATAAAGCCTGCTCTTGTCTGGATAAATGCATATATTACTCTCACCAAATTGCCCTGAAAGCACTACACTTAATGTTCATACTCATATGTTAATACTACTCT
The DNA here is from genome assembly GCA_036346955.1 of Dipus sagitta. Taxonomy (NCBI): domain Eukaryota; kingdom Metazoa; phylum Chordata; class Mammalia; order Rodentia; family Dipodidae; genus Dipus; species Dipus sagitta. Next base: position 70,963,021 of record CM070777.1, read on the forward strand.
CACTTCTGGTTAGAGAAGGTTCTCCTTTCAGATGGCAATGACCACTGGGATGACCCAAAAGGCAACATAGTGCTGAGAAGAAGGGATGGAGGAGTGTCCAGCACTGAAACATCTCACACCCTCCAAGGCTCAGGGTCCATTGTGGAAGAGTTGGCGGAAAGAATGTAAGAGCCAAAGGAACTGTCCAGACAGAATTTGGCCTCGATATCCAAGACCTCACAGTGCCTAGCAATACCCACACAAGACCCTCATAATCGGAGAAAAAGATGATGACATCAAATTAAAAGAGAGACTAATGGAGAGAGGAAGGGGCTCTGACAGATATCAGAGTTATGAAGGAGAAGGGGGGGGGGAGGGAAATACCATGGTTTGTTGTCTGCAAGTATAGAAGTTGTATATATATATAGACACACACACACATACCTATATATAATTTTTAATTATACAATTTGAAGAACAGAGAAAATAGAATGAAAAAAAAAATGAACAAAGGCTCAGTGACCTGTGACACAAACAGAATGTATTGATATGTGTGTGCCAGGAAATAAGTAATGACCACTGACACAGAAACAAGAGATTGTCAAGGTAAGTTAAAAAATAATTCAGACTGAAAAGATGTCTCAGTGGTTTAAGGTGCTTGCCTACAATGCCGAAGACTCCAGTTTCGATTCCCCTAGTACCTATGTAAAGCCAGATGCACAAGGTGGAACATACATCTGGGATTAATTTGCAGTAGCTAGAGGCCCTGGCACACTCATGTTTTCTCCTTCCTCCCTCCCTCCCTCTCTCTTTCTCTCTGTCAAATAAATAAACATAAAATATTTTTTAAATAAACAACTCAAGATGCAACAATATGCTATTTTTAAAACATATATCTTACTTTGAGACAGGGTCTCTTGCTGCTGTTAACCAAAGCCAATCTAGTGGCCTAAGTGTTTTGGATTCTCCTGGCTCTGCCTCCCACTGTTGTAGGTGTCTTGGGCTCACAGACACATGTGGCACTTTCAGTGCAGCTTTTGGTGGGTACTGGGAAGGATCAAGCTGCAGTCAGATTTTGCAAGCATGTGTCTTTAATGGCTGAACCATCTTCCCAGCCTTCATCATTGTAAAAAAAAAAAAAAATCCAAATAGGTATAAAAAGTGAAAACTAATAAACCAGATAAGTAGCAAACATAAGCTAGAGTATCTGTACTAAATTAAGGCAAAATAGACACTAAAACAAATTCTATTACAAACAAACAGGGATAATAAGGGGAAAAAAATCAATTCATCAGGAACATATAAATGTATGAACTTAATACACAGTCTTAAAATACATGAAGCAAATCTGAGGGGAAAAAAAGAAATAATGGTTGAAGACTTTAATCCCCTCCTTTCTTTCTCTATATACCAATCTTCCTTTATTTGCAAGGAAAAGAAGAAAATGAGAAGACTGTGCCAGGACTTCTTGCCACTACTAACGAATTCCAGATGCATGCACCACTTTGTGCATCTGGTTGTATGTGTGTACTGGGGAATTGAACCCAGGCCATCAGGCTTTGCAAGCCAAGTGCCATTAACAAACACTGAGCCATCTCTCTAGCCATACCCTACTTTTGAAAATGGGGGGAAAAAAACTAGGCAAAAGATCAGTAAGGATACAAATCTGAACATTTCAACTTCTAACACTAGAGGGTTTCAGAACACATTCACCTTGACAATTAGCAGAATACACATCCTTCTCAAGTAGAAACTGTACGTTCTAAGGATAAACTATATGCTATATTTTCCAACACTAAATGCAGTAAAATATCAGTAACATGAATGCATGTAAAATAAACATCATATATCTTAGCAGCAAAGATAGCAAATTTTTAAAAAAATATTTTATTTGAGAGAGAACATGTGGGTAACTGGGGAATTGAACCTGGGTCCATAGGCTCTACAGACAAGCACCTTAACTGCTAAGCCATCTCTCCAGCCCATAAGATAGCAAATTTTATGTTACATGTATTTTACCACAATTTTTTAAATTTTAGAAGAAAGCAGATTTCATCAAAGCTAAAACTTGTGTTACAACCAACCATCAAGGAAGTGAAAAAAACCACCCTGAGACATCTCTATCACACCCTCTAAGCTCAGGAACTACTACAGAAGAGGTTGTGAAAGAATGTAAGAGCCAAAAGAAGGCAAGGACTGTTTACAATATTGTCTTCCAGACACAAAGTAACCATGGCATCATGGCCTCACTGTGGCTGATGCTACTATATAAAACCTGTACAATCCAGGTGTGGTGGCACACACCTTTATTTCCAGCACTTAGGAGGCAGAGGTAGGAGGATCACCATGAGTTTGAGGTTACCTTGAGACTACATAGTGAATTCTAGGTCAACTTGGACCTTACCTTGAAAAAAACCAAGTAAATAAATAACTGTATAATAGGAGGGGGAAATGATTGACATAAAAAATAGAAGAGAAAGCCAGGCGTGGTGGCGCACACCTTTAATCCCAGCACTCGGGAGGCAGAGGTAGGAGGATCACCTTGAGTTCGAGGCCACCCTGAGACTCCATAGTGAATTCCAGGTCAGCCTGGGCTAGAGTGAGAACCTACCTCAAAAAACCAAAAAAAATAAAAAATAAAAATAAAAAAATAGAAGAAATACTAGTTGGAAAAAAGAAGGGATTGGGGGGTCTGGGTTCAGGAGGAGGAGAAGGGAAGGTGGTAAGAAAGGATTATGTTTATGGTATACTATCTATATGTATGGAGGCTGTCAATAAAAAGTTTTTTAAAAAAAGAAAAACTTCAACCATAGACTAGGTGAAATTTTAACTAGTGGGAGTTTTGCACTCAAAACACATAAAAATCATTTACAGAAATAATTTTTTAACAATTACCTGGGTATACCATAAACCAGTCAAGAAGGGGATGGCAAGGTACTTTTCATCAGCTAGTCATAAAGAAGACATTTAATGCCTTCCTTTCTACATACCTGCTAAATGTTCCAGACTCTTTGGCAGAGTGTCAGGAGATACCCTCAACATTCTTAGATTTGACGAATGACATTCTGGCTCACTGGTTGGCTCATGAGGAATACATGGAGGCAATGTAGATGAAAAGGGCTGGTTACTGCCCAAATTACCTCTCTATGAAATGAGAACAGAAATGAAGGGGAAAAAGATAATATTAATTTCAAATTTCAATGGCTAAAAACCAAACCTCATTACTATAAAGACCTATCTTGGTTACAGAATGAGGCTCTGTCTCAAAAAAAAAAAAATCATATTCTCTACATTTTTGGGGGGAGGGGGGTTTCAAGGTAGGGTTTCACTCTAGCCCAGGCTGGCCTGGAATTTACTACAGAGTCTCAGGGTGGCCTCAAACTCACAACAATCCTCCTACCTCTACCTCCCAAGTTCTGGGATTAAAGGCGTGCGCCACCATGCCCGGCTAACATTTTTTAATTCATATACCGGTCATATTATGTTTAATGAGCTCTGAAGATATTCCTAGATCCCTTTGTGGATTGAAACTTGCTGTATTGAATATTACACATAGTAACAGGTGGTGACATTAATGTGAACATGCATAACTTTCTACTAAGTTCCTAGAATACTAGCATAAAAACATACCACTTTTAGTTTTCTTAATTTCCCTACAAAGATGAGTCTAGTCATGCCCTCTCAGGATAGAATCCCAAAATGTACCTAAGCATGAAATTTCCTATTGGCTTTCTTATCATGACTTTTTTTTTTCAATTATCAGGAAGTTGGCAGCCAGTTATAGCAATGAATATTCTAGCCAGCGGCATGGTCATGGTGGCACACTCCATTGTGGTTTTTGTTATTTTGTTTTTGAAGGTAGGGTTTCGCTCCAGCCCAGGCTGACCCAGTATTCACTATGTAATTTCAGGGTGGCCTCAAACTCACAGCGATCCTCCTACCTTTGCCTCCCAAATACTAGGATTAAAGGCGTATGCCACCAGGCCTGGTTCATGATTATTTTTTTGAATATTTTATTTAGTTATTTGCAAGCAGAGGAAGAGAATATGAATGGGCACACCAGGCCTCCAGTGGCTATAAACAAACTCCAGATGTATGTGCCACTTTATGCATCTGGAAAAACTGAGAAAGCCAGGCATGGTGGCACACATCTTTAATTCCAGCACCTGAAAGAGATAGGAGGATCACTGTGAGTTTGAGGGCAGCATGAGACTACATAATGAATTCTAGGTCAGCTTAGACTAGTTGAAGACCCTACCTCAAAAAACAAAACAAAATTTAAAAATCAAGAAATGAATATTCTACATTTATTGCCCTGTAAATTTCTCTAAGCCCAGAAGCTCTTAATTGGGAAGATCTTACACCCTACAAGGGAACATCTAACAATGCCAGGAAACATCTTTCATTGTCATTAGCTGATAAGAAGAGGATGGGAGTAGGAAGCTACTGGAATCCAGTGAGTAAAAAAATCCTAAAATATGCAGGACAGCCCCCTTGAACAAAGAAATATCCAATTCAAAATAAGTAGCCCCATTTGGGGTAGAGCAAGACCCTGCCTTAGGGGAAAAAAAAAGAAGAGGAAGCCCCACTTGACACCAAGCACAAAGATTTTCACTTTGTATTATCCTGCTCCTCAAAGAGACTTTTTTGAAGTCTAGCATATTTATGTGTGTATGTATCATATAAATGTGTAGACAGGGTTGGAGAGATGGCTTTGCAGTTAAGCGCTTGCCTGTGAAGCCTAAGGACCCTGGTTCGAGGCTCGATTCCCAGGACCCACATTAGCCACATGCACAAGGGGCCACACACGTCTGGAGTTCGTAAGCAGTGGCTGGAGGCCCTGGCACGCCCATTCTCAATCTCTCTCTCTCTCCTTCTTTCTCTGTCACTCTCAAATAAATAAATAAAAATAAAAATAAATGTGTAGACAACTGTGAATGTATATATGTGTGATGTGATGTGTTTTTCTTCACTGCTTCCAAATGAAAAAGTGATTATAATCTTGATTTCAATAAAAATTCTTTATATCACAGTGTCAAATATGGATGTGACCAAGTGCAAAAATGCAGAATTCAAAAGAGACTTAAGTATTTAAGAGTAACAGATTTCAGTACTAGTTAAAAATGAAACCTGGGCATGGTGGCACACACCTTTAATCCTAGCACTTGGGAGACAGAGGTGGGAGGATCATGAGTTTGCGGCCACCCTGAGACTCCATAGTGAATTCCAGGTCAGCCTGGGCTAGAGTGAGAGACCCTACCTCGAAAAAAAAGTGGGAAGAAGCAAGAGGAAAATGTTACTTTTTAGTCCTCATTTCTTAACAAGAAAATCTAGAAGATGGCTAAAATGACTAGGAAACTAGAAAAATGGTAACATTGAAGGAGACAGTTCATTAATGAGATTAGTTTCCTATTGGTTGCTCTAACTGTTGAATGACGATGATCTTCTAAGTAGTCACTACAAAATGAAGATGAAAATAATCCCCAATAACCCTACATGATAGCATGGACTAAATGAACTGATATACACATTTTAAACCAGTAGCAGATATTTCATTCCCATTCTCATCAGACTGAAAATTAGAGCAATGACTACTTTAGAATACTGAAGAAAATACTGATCTAATGGTTCACCTCAAAATTTTCTTATATAGTCAACAAATTATAAACAAAAGGAAGAGCTCATCAAACTATCTTTGTTCATCTTCTCACATCAACTGTCTAAATCTAAATGTCTAAATATGGCTATAACCCAACAAGTATCTTCATAATAACAAGCACCCTTACACATAGGGAAATAAGGAAAGTAACAGTAAGTATATCACATATATTTTCTAGCTGTTTTAATGACAAACGGGAGACATTACACATTACACATTACAAGTAGGTAAGACCCAACTTGGAGCTTACAACAGAGGGCTATCAATAGGATCTGAGGAATCTGAGGGATCTGAAGATCCAAGCAAATGAAACCATATTTAAAATAAAGGGGGGTGGTGGTGGTGGTGGAGAGATGACTTAGCGGTTAAGGCACTTGTCTGCAAAGCCTAAGGACCCAGGTTCGATACCCCAGTACCCATATAAGCCAGATGTACAATGTGGCACATACGTCCATAGTTCATTTGCAGTGGCTGGAGGCCCTGGCACATCCATTCTATTTGTCTCCTGCCCCCTCCCTCTCTCCAATAAATAAAAAGAATGAATAAAATATTTAAAAATAAAAAGGACCTTTAAAACCCCTCAGGAGGGTTGGGGAGAGAGCTTAACGGTTAAACCCTATCAGCCTGGATTCAATTCCTCAGTAGGTATGTAAAGTCAAACACACAAAGTGGTACATGTGTCTGAGTTCATTCGCAGTGGCAGAAGGCCCTAGTGTGCCCATACTCTCTCTTTTACAAATAAATAAAAATATTTTTAAAAACATCCCAGGGTTACCACCTCCTAGTGTATACATAATAAAAATGATGAAATACATGGAAGGAATGTATATATGCATATGTTGCTCATTTGAGAAGGGAGTCGTTAATTCTCTTTGTGAATACTAACTAGTTTGGACACTTGTTGTACCCTTCCTAGATAAGCAATGGTTCATGTAATTTTCAAGAATTCCTTAAATCAAAAATTGCAGGAGCTTCTAAATAGAAATATTTGACTATTTCAAGCCTAATACACTGAAGAGCAAAAGAGGAAGAAGTAGAATCAGTTGAATGCTTCCACTAACGTGTCTCATTTTAACACAACTCCAAAGACTGTCAGAATGTCTCAAGATAAAAGACCTAGGAGTGGGCTGGAGAGATGACTTAGCAGTTAAGCGCTTGCCTGTGAAGCCTAAGGACGCTGGTTCAAGGCTCGATTCCCCAGGACCCACGTTAGCCAGATGCACAAGGGGGCGCACGCATCTGGTGTTCATTTACAGTGGCTGGAAGCCCTGGCGCGCCCATTCTCTCACTCTCTCTCCCTCTCTCTCTCTCGCCTTCTCTCCCTGTCTGTCACTCTCAAATAAATAAAAATAAACAAAAAAATATTAAAAAAAAAAACCTAGGAGTTCCAAAAGAAGTACTTTTCTCTAACACATCACAACTCATTAAGTCTTAGGATCAAAGTCTTTTGACAAATTATTTTGTTCAACCTCAAACACATTAATGGAGCATATTCTCAAATAAAGTGAATACCATATTTATCTTAAGTCAGAAGCTGGTCTGAAAGGATATAAATGGTTCCATAACTTTCATTAGCACTTTTTTACCAAAATATGTCAAGTAGAAAAGCTTGCAGGCACCGGGTGTGGTGGCGCACACCTTTAATCCCAGCACTTGGGAAGCAGAGATAGGAGGATTGCCGTGAGTCTGAGGCTAGCCTGAGACTCCATAGTGAATTCCAGGGCAGCTTGGGCTAGAGTGAGACCCTACCTCAAAAATAATAATAATAATAATAATAAGAAGAAGAAGAAGAAGAAGAAGAAGAAGAAGAAGAAGAAAGAAAGAAAGAAAGAGAAAGAAAAAAACTTACAGGCTTTCCAAAATTGCTGTCTTTCTCAGACAATAGCTGTGAAGTAGTTTGCCAAAACAGGGAGCTGTCGCAAAGATCATCAAGCAATGTCTCTATATCTGCTAGTTCAACATATCCACCACGTAAGTCACACTGGCCAAATGTCTGGAAAACAGTAAAAAAATAAAAATAAGTATCATTTCCTAAATCAGTATTGGAAAAGATCATACTTTTCTACAGCAATCACAATATGTTTTATTTATTTGCAAGAAGAGAAAAAGAAAGAGAAGATGGGCACACCAGGGGCTCTTGCCACTACAAATGACTCCAGATGCATGTGCCACTTTGTGCATTTGCTATGTGGGTACTGGGGAATCAAACCCAGACCAGCAAGATTTACAAGACAGCATCTTTAACATAGCCCCAGCAATCATTTTATTACTCTCACCTGTCTTTGTGATTCAGTGACTCTTTCACTGCACACAGCAGCATTTTCATCTAGGCTACTATACTCAGTATCTCCATCCAGAGTAATGATGTCAGACTCGGCCTTCCCCTGCGGGCCCTCTATAAAACAAGAGTCATTTTGAATAATTATTTGTATAGTAAAACTAGACTCAGTCCTCACATGACTTTCAAAGAATTTCACCTTCACCTCTATCAGCTTTCAGCATGTCCTTTAACTAACAATAATTAATGTTATAGCTCCAGTCAGTGTTGAAGCACCTTGTGACTGCACTACATGCCATCAAGTTTGCTGAAAATCTGGCTTCCTATAGCTGCAAATGGGGTTACTACAGTTTACATCCTTATCAAAATTATAATCTGAGGAATCTGCAACTTCTTCAAAAGTCCGATGCTTTAAATCTTGTAAAACCAAAGCATCTGAAGTGAATACTTTCTCTCTCTCTTTTTTTTTAAGGTAGGGTCTCACTCTAGCCCAGACTGACCTGGAATTCACTATGTAGTCTCAGGGTGGCATTGAACTTACAGTGATCCTCCTACCTCTGCCTCCCAAGTGCTGGAATCAAAGGCGTGTGCCACCATGCCTGGCTGAAGTGGACACTTGCTGGATAAATACTGTTTGAAGATCCTACCTGCACTGCAAGGTCAAGAGTAGTAACTATTTTCCCAGTAGGAAGAAGTGATTCATTGTACATGTCACACAGAAAAAAGCTGACTGTCTTGCCATGATCATCAGCCTGGCTGTAAGATTTTTCACTTAATGAAGCAGATGACTTACTCTACGGAGTAACAGAAAGCAGTATATTGAGCATGATTTGAAGAACACTGGGAGGTGATTTTTAATTTGGACACCAATGTGAGGAGCTAGCATCATCATCTTCCTTACAGTGCAACAGTGATTCTGAAGCTGCTGGATCAAGCACCCCAGAAGCAAATTGGTATTTTGTATGTTTAAGCTTATCAAAGGAAGCATTTTCGTCATTATAATTTAGTGGGGAATCATCTGGATTTAGGGGTTCTCTCTCTTGGATATCATCTGCTAAAGATATACTGATGTCAGTTTGGACTTAAGCTTCTAGTACTCTCTTGCTTGGAAGGCTCAATCAAGACAATAATTCCCTCAAAGGCTACAGTATTAGTAGCATCAATGTTTCTCACCAAAAATATAAGCTGCCTTTTGGTTTCTGTCCTCCTGAAAACATAGTTGTTCTGATGTTTCATCTGAATTGGAGTTAACTGTTTGAAGAGAACCATCAAAAGCCTCCATTTGAGAACATCCTGCCTCCTACAGAGTATATGTGCTTCTGAAATTTGTACATTATTGTCAGGATCTACAACAGTCCCAGTGTACTTTATATCTACAGATGTGGGATCTAAAGATACCAAATTGCTTCTAGTCTCCTTTTGCTTACAATATTGAAACAATTCTTTCCACAGATCTTCTCCATTTCTTTCATAGCCCTCCAAAGAATCCATCTTTTGACTCTTATTCTCAGCTGGAACCCCTAAATAAACATTCTCAAGACGACTACCAGAGGCCAAAGGATCTCCTTTTCCTCTTCTTCCAGCATGTATCGCAAGAAAGAACACAACGTTTTATTATCATGAGGAGGAATAGTTTCATGTGGAAAAGAAATACGGTCCTTACTGGTTAGACATGTTTCTGCCTGTTGTGCAGTGCTGCAAACAGGAAGCTTTACATGTGAATAAGAAGCATCAAAACAGTTACCTCTTTCAGTAGCTATGCTGTCATAGCTAGTACCAGGTAATGTTGAACCAGAAACCTGATTGTTATTAGCTAACTTGCTTTCTGGCTGCTGAGTATCTTTTTGTGTCTTCCATGACATACATGAGCTAAGAGGGTTATAATTCCCATAGTCATTAGGGATTTTCAGTTCATTGGCAATGTTAGATGACACATTCTCTACATTATTCCCTTGTTAATGCTGAGACCCAACAGTAGTGCTACCTGTGAGTGGGTGCTGAGATATACTAAAGCAACTGTTAACCAGGTCTGAAGATGCTTCTGAGGTAGCCTGGAATAAAGCTTCACTAACTTCTGATGGACGAGAAAACCATTCACTGTCTTCGGACTTATCAGGAATTCCTCTGAAAATATACAGTTATAAAGAAATAAATAACTCCTTAACAACATTTTATTTTTAAATACTAGTATGAAAGTAAAAACATGTCATTGAAATTGTCTATCTGAAAGTGTGTTTTTAAAAAAAAGCTTTAATTTCAAATTCCTGCAACATGAAAATCTCAACTTTCCTCTAAAAGACATAATCTGATTTCCATAGTACCAAAAAGAAGTTATTTAAAAGACAAATTCAAAATAGCTTTTTAATAAGATGAATAAGCTTTACTAGTCTTATTTATTAAGTTGCAAGCAGAGAGTGAGAGAGAAAGAGAGAGAATGGTTGTGCTAGGGCCTTTAGCTGCTGCAAATGAACTTGACACATGTGCCACTTCATGCATCTGACTTTATGTGGGTACTAGGGAATTAAACCCAGGTCGTTAGACTTTGTAGGCAAGTGCCTTAACTGCTGAGCATATCTCTGGCACAGGTTTACTATTTTTAAATGCCTATCATCTACCATGACTTAATATCATTCATTTGCTTACTTGTTATTTATTATGCTTATGAAAACCTCTCAAGAAGTGGTCTGCTTCCAAAACACAACAGTAACTTCATCACTAGTTGACAATCTAATGTGTTACAGAATAATTTTCTTAAACATGATTCTAAAGTAATATATAATGGAAAGGTAAATGTAACATTTTCTTTTCTAAACATCTATGGTTTTTTAAAAAATATTTTATTTATTTATTTATTTGTGTTGTGTGTGTGAGACAGACAGACAGAGAGAGAGAGAGAAAGAAAGAAGAGAGAGGGGCACACCAGGGCCTCTAGCCAGTGCAAACCAACTCCAGACACATGTGCCACCTTGTGCATCTGGCTTACATGGGTATTGGGGAAATCAAACCTGGGTCCTTAGGCTTTGTAGGTGATTGCCTTAACCGCTAAGCCATCTCTCCAGCCCAACATCTATAGTTTTTAATTTAAGGTGAAGTTCTCAATCTTAGGCAACTGAAATATGCTCTAAAGAGTTCCAAACCCGGCATGGTGGCACACGCCTTTAATCTCAGCACTTGGGAGGCAGAGTTGGAGGATCACTGTGAGTTCAAGGCCACCCTGTGATGACACAGTGAATTCCAGGTCAGGTCAACCTGGACTAGAGTAAGACCCTACCTTGAAAAAGAAAAAGAAAAGAGAGAGAGAAAGAAGAGAGAGAGAGAGAGAGAGAGAGAGAGAGAGAAAGAAAGAAAGAAAGGAAGGAAGAAGAAGGAAGGAAGGAAGGAAGGAAGGAAGGAAGGAATTCCTGACTTCTTTCCCACTGATCATTTGAAATGGCATCAATTTGGAATAGGCTATCAACAAAAAGCTAACTTCATGTTTACATAAAAATATAAAAGTAGTGGGCAGGATGGATGGCTTAGCAGTTAAGGCATTTGCCTGTAGAGCCAAAGGACCCAGGTTCGATTCCCCAGGACCCACGTTAGCCAGATGCACAAGGGGGCACATGCATCTGGAGTTCGTTTGCAGTTGCTGGAGACCCTGGCACACCCATTCTCTCTCTGTCTCTATCTCTCTCCCCCTCTTTCTCTGTCAAATAAATAAAAATAAAAATAAAATAAAAAATATATATATACACACACACACACACACACACACACATGTAGTATTAAGTAAAGAAAGCTAACTAGACTGATTTGGTAACATCTGACCAATATGAAAGTGCAGAACAAGTTAGTACCCTAGAAATGAATGCATTTTTGAAGAATGAAGGTAAGAAGAGAGGATAGTGGCAATATACACAGAGATCTGTAGTTATGAAAGTCTAGTGTATCTGATAACTAAAATGTGCTTGAAGTACTAAAATGCATTAAAAATTTTCAAACAAACTACAATTACCTGACACATCTCTATATATACTTTACTATGCCAAGTTAATGTGCATTATTTATCCATGTTACCTTCATATGTATGCTAAGAATATCTAACCCCTATTCCCAATTCCCACCTTAGCCTGAAGCTATTAGTACGAATGAGTACTTATGGTAAGAGCAGAAAGATTAGAAGGCAAATAAACAAATCATCCTACCTCAAAGGTGCAAAATCTAGTTCACTTTGGTGAAATAAGGAATCAGGCCCAAACTCCTGGTCTTGTGTCAAACACGTCAGCAAAGGCAAAGCAGGAGACGCAAAGTCATCCTGTATGACTGCAAAGTTTAAATACAAAATGCTAAGCATTCGGAAAACCCGGTGCTTGGCTTACTCACATAAAACTTTAAGGCACCTAAATGTGCTGCCATCTGGAAGCTTTAGAATAATAACAGTAGCCACAATTTACTGAGTATGACAAGATCCAAGCACGTAATAAATAGGACTTCATGATAACCACAAAGGATAGGAACTACTTACTATACCTACCTGATTGGTAAGGAAATGTGATTATGAAACTTAGAAAGTATTGAATCCAAGTGCCAGAACTTGATTGAAGCCTAAACAATCTAACTTCTCAGCAAAGCTTACTCTATTCAAGTGTTCACTAACAATTATGAGTGCTGCTTTCAATCATACAAAAAGATTTACACACTGTATCAAAATGTAGTCCAAGAGCCCTGATGGCCCTAAGACACTCATACTAGTGGACTAGGGTCAATATTATGTTCAATATTTAAAAATAATTTGCCTTATTTCTCTTATTCTCTTAAAAAGAAATAGTGGCATTTTCCAGAGGCTATATCTCATATGATATGATGCAGCAACAAACTGAATGTAGAATATAGATATGCAAACTGTCTTCTGATATTCTTTAAATTATACAAGGCCTCTCTTCTAAATATTTTTGTTTTACAAAATGGTTGGTTGTCTGTAAAACTAGGTACTTTGTTAATATGCAGTGGGTAGTTATTTTAACATGAATTATTTCCTAAAATTTTCAGTTTAAGTTCTAGCATAGAAAATATCAATAGACCACATAAACAAATGTTCATTGGAGTTCTTCTAGTTTTGAAATGTATGAGGTAGATGTTTCTTGAAGAGTCTGAAAACTTGTGCTTTAATGAAAACAAGACAAAATAAAACAATGATTTCCTACAGCTTAAGTAATTCTTATAATGTCCTTAAATATAGACAAACTAGGGCTGGAGAGATGGTTTAGTAGTTAAGGCGCTTGCCTGCAAAGCCAAAGGACCCAGGTTCAATTACTCAGGACCCACGTAAGCCAGATGCAAAAAGTAGCGCATGTGTCTGGAGTTCATTTGCAGCGGCCAAGGCCCTAATGTGGCCATTCTCTCATTTGGCCTCTCTCTCTCAAACAAATAAAATCAAAAAAGTATTTTTAACAAAACATATACAAACTAGTATAAAATCCTTATTCCCTAGAGCACTTGTGCAATTACAAAACAAAAAGATTAATGGAAATAAAGCATTATTTAGGGGGTTGAGATGGCTCAGCAGTTAAAAGCACTTGCAAACAAAACCTACCAGTTGGGTTAATTCCTCAACCACTCACGTAAAGTTAGACCTTGGTGTGTGTGCATGCACACACATGCAAATAATTTTTTTTAACTTTATAAAACATTCTATTTAAAGTTGACTTAGGTTAGCTGGGCGTGGTGGCACATGCCTTTAATTCCAGCACCTGGTTGGCAGAGGTAGGAGGATTGCCATGAGTTTGAAGCTACCCTGAGACTACATTGTGAATTCCAGGTCAGCCTGGGCTAGAGTGAAACCTTACCTTAAAAAAGAAAAGAAAAAAATTTGACTTAGCTTGATGTTTTGCTATAAACTAATTGCCATTTAGCATAAATGTAATACTAATTGCTGCAGCATATTTTCTTGCTTTCAACTACGTACAAAGTGAGAAATCTACCCTCATCAGTGTTCTCCCCAGAATTAATGCAAAGGAGGACTCACCAAGTCACCAAGGTGCCGTTTTTCCTGGGCCCTACTCCCTTTGTTCTACTAGCCTGCACACATTCCTGACTCCTCCTCATTCTCTGGTTTCAATCCTTGGTTTGTTGACTTCTTATCAAAACCGTCAACTCCATGGAGCTGTTTTATGCACAGCTATATTCTCAATGTTGAGCAAAGGATCTGCTACACTTAGTAGATAACCAACTTACAACTACTTACTGAACTGGTTACAAATGAGAAGTTGATAATAATTATTTTAAAAATTTTATAAGCTAGGCGTGGTGGCGCATGCCTTCAGTCCCAGCACTTGGGAGGCAGAGGTAGGAGGATCACCATGAGTTTGAGAACACTCTGAGACTACATAGTGAATTCCAGGTCAGCTTGGGGTGCAGTGAAACCCTACCTCAAGACAACAACAACAACAACAAAATTATAAGTGATAGCTTTTAACATTAAGGGAGAGTTGGTATGGTTACTCTTTGGCACCGGCTTAAAAAACAATCTATAGGCTGCAGTTAGTTAAACTGCTTGCCTGGGAAGCCCCAGGTTCAATTCCCAGTACCAACGAAAACCAGATGTACAAGGTAGTGCATGCAACTGGAGTACATTTGCAGTGGCTGGAGGCCCTGTTGTACCCAGTCTCTCTTCTCCATTTGCCTCTTTCCCTCTCAAAAAATAAATAAAATTATTTTTAAAAATAATTAAAAGAAGAAAAATCTTCTATCAACCTTCAAAACAGATGTCCTTCAGCCCTCAAGATTCAACAAGGTTTTCTAACACAGTCACCAAACAACTAACACTAATACCAAACAGCTAACACTACAAGGGAGAACTGTGGGCAAGTACACAAATTTATGCTTTTTTATTTTTTACTATTTTATTTATTAGGGACAGGAGAAAGAGAATGAATATGAATGCCAGACCCTCTTGCCTTTGCAAAAGTGCTCCAAACACATGAGCACCTTTGTTTGTCTGACTATACATGGGTACTAGGCAATCAAACCTAGGCCATCAGGTTTTGCAAGCCAGTGCCTTTAACCACTGAGCCATCTCTCCAGTCCAAATTTATGGTTTTTGTTTGTTTTTGCTTTTCAAGGTTGAGCCTTGCTCTAGGCCCAGGCTGACCTGGAATTAGTATCAAGCTGGCCTCGAACTCATGGCAATCCTCCTACCTCTGCCTCCCAAGTGCTGGGATTAAAAGCATACGCCACCATGTCTGGCTTATGGATTTTTAAGAGAACATTTTTATTCATTTATTTGCAGGCAGAGAAAGAATGGGCCTCTTGCTTCTGCAAATTAACTACAGATACAGGCATCACATTGTATGTCTGGCTTTATGAGTACTAGGAAATTAAACCTAGGCTGGCAAGCTTTGTAAGCAAGCTTTAATTGCTGAGCCATCTCCCTATCCCCAAATTTCTAGCCTTTAATTAACTGTATACTGAACATTTAAAGGACCTGAGAGTTTTTACTAGTAAGTTATACACAGCATTTTAGCATCTCCTTAAATATTTAAGAATATTTTCTAGTAGGGCTGAGGAATCAAAACTGGTAAGACAAAAAAATACAATTTGTCTTTTTTTTGAAATGTGTATAGAGGTGAGTGCACATGTGCCCGTGCATGTATTTGCATGTGTGCTGTAGATACACTTTCTTGTTGCTAGGACAAAGCCCTTGTCCAAAAGCAGCTGATGAGAAGGAAGTTTTTATTTTTCGTTACAGTCTCAAGACGAAGCTTCAAGGCAGGGGAAAACATGGCATGAGCAGAGACTAGATATCATCTCTCCTACAGCAAGTAAATAGCAGCAGGAGAGTAGAGCAAGGAGGGGTGCAACGGTGCTGGCTACAACACCCCTAATCTCTACCTCTCAAACTGAAATCAGCTGGGAGCCAAGCATTCAGAACACATGAGCTTATTGGGCACACCTGATTCCAAAACATTCCACCCCTGGTTGCATAAACTGATGGCCATCTATGATGTAAAATACAATGTGATCAGTCCAACTTTAAAAGTCCCCATATATTTATCAATCCCAGTACTAGTCAAACATCCCCATAGCCAAAGGTCTCAAACTGTGAACCTATAAAACCAAAACCACCTACTGGCAGAGTAAACATTCACACTGCAAAAGATGGCACTGGGCATATCAAGGAAAGATTGAACCAATACAAGATTTAAAACAAACAAGCAAATATCAGCAATTGTTATACTCCCGAGTTCCAGGGCTAAGCTATCAAATTTATTAATCGGGGGGGGGGGGACTGGGGGGCGGTGGAGGAGTAGAGCCAACTTGGAAGAGCAGGAAACACCTTCAACATTCTTCCTTCAGGCACTCTACTTTCAAGAGTCAGCATTCTTTCTGCTGTCCCTATGCAAAACAGCTGGCCCAACCTCACTGGTGATAATCTCTCAAACAATTGCAGCTGAAGCAGGCTGCAGTCTCCAGCCAAACTTACTTACTTACTTTCTTTCTTTCTCTTTTTTTTTTTGGGGGGGGGGGGGGCGGTTTCCAAGGTAGGGCTTCACTCTACCCAAGCTGATCTGAAATTCACTATGTAGTCTCAGGGTGGCCTTCAACTCACAGTAATCCTCCTACCTCTGCCTCCCAAGTGCTGGAATTAAAGGTGTGCTACCATGCCCAGCCCAAACTTTCATTTCTTTCTGTGCCATATCCTTCTGGTCTCATCAGTAGATTTCTTCTAAATTCTACACTTCTCAAGTTCTCAACATGGGCAGAATGCAATAAGCCTTTACACAAACTGCTTCTATCCCAGTCCAGACAAAGCTTTCTTCCCTTTATAAACCAAGCCTGCAACAAGTCCACAGTTCTTTCTGCATTTAGATCTTTCAACTCTTACCAGAATTGTCCAAATTCTGCTTAGAGCACTGCAAGGCATTTCTTGGGCCAAGTTTTCAAATCCTTCCACATTCCTCCCACAAATCATTTCCAAAAAGCACAAGTCCACACAGTCAGGTTTCTAACAGTAACAACCCCATTTTGCTGGTAAAAATTTTCTGTTATAATTACCTTCTTGTTGTTTAGATAAAGCGTCCAACCAAAAGAAGCTGATGGGAGGAAAGTTTTTATTTTGGCTTACAGTCTCAAAGGAAAGCTTCATGACGGCAGGGGAAAGCAGGGCATGAGCAGAGGTTGGACAACACTTCTGCCACAGCAGATGGAAAACAGCAGTTGGAGAGTGATCCAAACTGACACTGGCAAGCTAGGGGTAAACCTCAAGGTTCAGTCTTAGCACCACACTTTTTCTAGCAAGTTTCAATGTCCCAAACTGTCATCAGCTGGAGAAAAAACATTCAGAACACATGAGGTTATGGGGATACTGATTCAAACCACCACAACTGGAAGCCAGAGGACTATCTTAGGTGTCATTCCTCAGGAGCAGAGGGTCTTTTATTGGCTTGGAACTCACTAAATAGACTATACTAACTGGCCAGTAAGACCCATAGATCTTTCTATCTCTGCCACTCCAATACTGACATTACAAGCAAGTGTCATTATGTGCAAGGCATTTTCACATGTGTCCTTAGGATGAAATTCAGATTTTGATGCTTGCAAGGCAAGTACTTTACCTACTGTACTATCTTTCCAGTCTAGAAAATGCATTTTATAAAACAGCAAGAAGAATTAAAAAGATAATGATTCTCAAGCACACCATGTACATATGTGTTTAAGTGGTAGGACCATTTTATATCTAACTAACAGTTCATTTTTCTTACTGCTTTCCACTGCTTATTTCTTCACATGTGGACAGCTACAGCCAGCTTGGATCTCTCTTTGATTTAGCCATTATGGCACCAGTCATCATCAATGCTTGCCATTGGTGAGAACCTCAACTGTATTTATGCAGGAAAAAAATGCAACAATGAAATTTTCACTGGTCATCAGATCCAAGGGCATATTTCAAAAACTTCGTTTATTTTTATTTTCTTAAATTTGTGTGTATGAATGCATGCGCATGCATGCATGTATGCACACATGCACCAGGGGTCTCTTGCTACTGCCAACAAATACAAGACACTGGTGCCACAGACATCTGGCTTACTTGGCAGCTTGGAAATTGACTCTAGGCCAGCAGGATTTGCAAGCAAGAACCTTGAACTGCTGAGTCATTTCCCAGCCTCCAATAACTAAATGTTTTACTTCATCTATAGTAAATGAGAAACTGTACTTAACAACACTAAATTAGAAAACATTTCAGAAATTACATAGAACAATCTCTCACCCAATGTTGAAATCTATTATAGAATTGACCTTAATATTTTGTCGTAACATAATTTATTTTATTTTTATGCATTTGAGACTGAGAGAAAGATGCAGAAAGAGAGGGAAGGAAAGAGAGAGAGAATGGGCACATCAGGGCCTCCAGCTGCTGCAAACGAACTCCAGACACATGTACCACCTTGTGCATCTGGCTTACATTGGTCCTGGGGTAGCGAAACTAGGACCTTTGGCTTTGCAGGCAAGTGCCATAACTGTTAAGCCATCTCTCCAGCCCATAATTTGCTTATGGCTACTATTTTATAGCCTCTTTTAGAAGATTTTCTTATAATAATTTCAAAATAGCACCCTGTAAATTATATACTCTCATTTTAACCTCTAAAGTTAACAAGCATTTTTCATATAGGATCAGGGAATTAAGTTTTAAGTTTGTTGGTCACATATACTGTTTTTACAACCTTATAAAAATGCATATGGTGAAGGATGTAGCTCAAGAGTAAACACTTGCCAAGCATGTGAAAGGACCTGGGTTCCATCGCCAGCACTACAAAAAAAAAAAAATAAGGTACAAAACAAAAATGCAATTGGGTATTATAGTGCATACTTATACCCCAGAATTTGGGAGGTTGAAGCAACAGGATAAAAGTTCTAAGCCAGCAGGGACCATATAATGAAAACCTGTCTCAATAAAAATAAAACAATAAATAAAAATGCAAATAGCATTCTTAGCTCATGAACAGTACAAAAATCAAACACACAGTAAGGACTCAGACATTTCAAACATGAATGAATGAATGAATAAAAAGTAGCTTCTTCCTTAGCATGACAGTTCCTCAATTATTTCATTACAGTAAACCTTTCTCTTCCTACTGCCATAGTCATCTCTTCCCACAAAGGTACTCAAATTTGGTGAGTACGTTTCTTAAAATGCGAGCCTAAAGCTGACATTAATGATCCACATAATAGAATAATGACACTAATATCTTACTTGGATAGCACTGTTTCTTTGAAAAGAACTTGCTGAATTATATCCATTCTGCTTCTCAATAAATTTGTATTTATGTACAAGAATAACAAGTCCCCCAAACTGTTTTCAAGACTCATTAAAAATACAGAGGTGGGCTGGAGAGATGGCTTAGTGGTTAAGCACTTGCCTATGAAATCTAAGGAAGGACCCCTGGTTCAAGGCTCGACTCCCCAGGACCCACGTTAGCCAGATGCACAAGGGGGCTCATGCATCTGGAGTTCGTTTCCAGTGGCTGGAGGCCCTGGCATGCCCATTCTCTCTCTCCCTGTCTGTCTCCCTCTTTCTCTGGCTGTCTGTCACTCTCAAATAAAGAAATAAAAATACCAAAAAAAATTTTAAAAAAATACAGAGGTATTACCTAGCAATGAAGAACATAAGAGATCACTGTTCGGTTCCTTTACTTGACCTGACTGGGTCAATTTATCTTTCTCCAGAGAGGGAAAATCTGTCGCTTCAGTTACTTCTGCTCTTGCAATGATCCTGGTCTGAGATATATCCACAGTTTGGAAAGAGTCCCTTTCTTGAAGAAGACAATGCCAAGATTCTGTTCTCTGTAAAAATAATTTTTAAAATATACAAAGTTATTAACCAAATTAACATGTATATTAACACTCAAATTAAAATGCCCACTCAACTAAATCTTTTTTTTTTTTTAAATAAAGAAACGTAATGTTGCCAGGCATGCTGGCACATGTCTTTAACCCCAGGACTTGGGAAGCAGAGGTATGAGAATTGCCATGAGTTCAAGGCCACCCTGAGACTACATAGTAAATTCCAGGTCAGCCTGGGCTAGAGCGAGACCCTACCTCAAAAAAGAAAGAAAGAAAGAAAGAAAGAAAGAAAGAAAGAAAGAAAGAAGAAAGAAAGGAAGGAAGGAAGGAAGGAAGGAAGGAAGGAAGGAAGGAAGGAAAGGTTAATTACATTTTAAATCTCATCACATCATTATGCATCTCACTACAGAGTCACTGTTATCTCTACTATGCTTTTAGTTACTTCAATAGATTTGGTACATGCCAAGATTTTAGACTTTGGTTATAAAAAGCTGAAAAACCATTCCCAAATCTAAAGCTACAATTCCCAGCATTTGATTATTTCACTTCATTTCTATTGGTTTCTGGAGCTCTTTCCAATGAGTAACCTTACCACACCATCTATGAACTATGTACTAGTGTCTCTTCCAAACAGTTACTCTTATATGAGTGGCATGGTTCAGAGTAATGTTGGAAGGAGACTCTACCTCAAACTCCACCCCCCCAAAACAAAAAAATAGTAAGAAACAAACTAGTATGATTAACTAGAAATGAAACAAAAAAGATAAATAAGCTCAAAATACAAGCCTAAATGTTAGATTTCTGATTCACATAAAATTACTCTCAAATTGCTTATAAAGGTTCCTAAACACTTGCTTTCAATTTCTACACTTCCCTCTTCAATGATCAGTAACAAGCACTTTATGAACTAATATCAATCCACAGACCATACTATGTAGCAACATTAAATAAAAGATGAATTCAACACTAAAACTGACCATTTTAAAGACATCTGTCTTTCAAATTTGGTGTTGATATATAACTAAGAACATTTCCCTGTCCTGCAATGGAAAGATTCTTTCATAATCATTTTTAGGAAACTTAATGAGGAACGAAAAAGATCAAACTACATAACAACATTTTTGCTCAATTAAACCTGATTAAGTATAATAATAAATGTCCTCATATTCAACATTTTCATTTTTATTATTTCATAGTGGTAGATCAGATTTTATTTGCAAGGACAGAAAGACAGAGATCGAAATAAACAGAGACAGAAAGAGAATGGGTGTGCCAGGCCCTCTAGCTGCTGCAAACAAACTCAGATGCATAAGCCTCCTTGTGCATCTGGCTTTATGTAGGTCCTAGTAAATCAAACCCAGGTCATTAGGCTTTGCAGACAAGCACCTTAGCCACTGAATCATCTTCCCAGACATTGATCAGATTTTAAAATCATATTTATTAACACATCATTTAACATTTTCATAGAAAATCATGAATAAGATTTTGTACTATGTATTTTTGATATAAGGAAATTCAATTTTCCTTAACTTTTTTTGTGTTTTTACTAAAGAATCTATTGGGTGTAAAAACCTTTTTAGTAACTGGTACTATTACAACTTTCTCAATTTCTACTTAGTATTAACACTGGACACCTTATAATCTTGTCATAGGATTATATAAAGTCTTCTTGTCTATATTTACTAGGAATGCATCTATCCCATATTTCATGACCCAATAATTACTTATAATTTCTTTTTGCCATCTTGTCTCTACTTACAGTTTGTCATTATTTATCTCAAATCTTTGGTTAAATAACTCGTTTTTGTGTATGTGTATTTGTGAGTGCTAATGTGTGTGTGTGTGTGTGTGCATATGGGCACATGTACTCCTGGTCATATGCATGCCACATCACACATGAAGAGGTCAAAATACAACCTCAGGGCTGGAGAGATGGCTTAGCAGTTAAGGTGGGCCTACAAAGCCAAAGGACTCAGGTTTGATTTCCCATGACCCATGTAAGCCAGATGCCTAAGGTGGTGCATGTGTCTTGAGTTCATTTGCAGTAGCTAGAGGCCCTAGTGAACGCATTCTCTCACTCTCTCGATCTGCCTCTTTCTCTATCTCTCAAATAAATAAAAATATTTCTTTAAAAACAGACAACCTCAGACTTCCAGGTAAGATGACTGTGTAATGGCCATGCCAAAGCAGCCTAGGGAGGAAAATAAGGAGGAAAACAGCAAAATACATTCTTGTACAAAAAGGTGAAGGTAGATAAGGAATTATCAACAGCAGCAGAGAAGTAGGAGAGACTCAGAGCTTCTAGCAAGCAGGAAACCAGCCAGAATCCTGCTGAGGCACTGGCAGCCCCAATCCCGACTGGCCTGCAGGTGCAAAAGTCAGTGAATGGATTCTCCACTTAAACCAGCATCCTCACAAAGACAAGAAACCCCAAAGGGAAGAAAGCAAGGACCAGCTGAGCAGCTGGAAATGCTAATCTCACCATTCATGTCAGGGCAGGTTATGTGTTAGATTTGATTAATAAAATCTTGGTTGGCTTTACCATTCTCAAATAAACTGTATATTGGTGTTGATTACTGGTGCCTTTGACATTTTCTGATTCATGGGGTCTTTGTCTTTTTCTTGTCATTACTGGGGGCAGGGCCTCATTTGGCCCCAGGCTGGCCTGAACCCATTTCAGACCAGAAATCTCAACTTCTCAGATTGACCAGATTAAGGGTGTGAGAAAACACATGCCCTTAGGGACTTTGGTTTAATGAGATTGTTCCTTTTAATCCTCACTCTTGCATGAATACTCTGTGCTGGTTTTCATTGAATGTATATATTCCTTAGTTGAAATTTAGAATTTGCCAGTAATTTGTCCCACCCAGCCTACTAGAGTACTTGCAAAGCAGGCAAAAATCAACACCTACAGTCACTTCTGCTGTTACTCTGGAAGTAATATAAGAGCCACACCTGGTACCTTAAGCTCCTACACTAAATATGTAAAAACTTGGATTTACATGTCTAAGAATACTGCAGAGAATCAGAAAACCAAAGAATTGAATTAACTCAAGATGCAAAAATATCTATATTATAATACAATAAACACACACCAAAAAAAATCAAGACAATACAAATCTACCAAAAATTATAAATCCATCAGAACTGACCTCCAGTGAGACTGATTTAGATGAAATACGAGACAAAGATTTCAAAAAGTCAAAGAAAAATGGCTATCATCAAGAAAACAAATGACAATAAATGCTGACGAGGATGTGGAAAAAGAGGAACCTTTCTATACTGTTGGTAGAAATGTAAACTGGTCCAACCATTGTGGAAATCATTGTGGAGGTTTCTGAGACAGCTAAAATTAGATTTATCATATGACCCAGTTATACTACTCCTTGGCATATATCCCTAAAGACTCGTCTCAATACCTTAAGAGATACTTGCACGTCTTTCAAAATTTGAAATAATTCATTTCAAGCTCTTTTGTTTTTCAGAGTTTCATGAAAAACTGGGTATAGTTATGATGGGCTTACCTTTATAAGTGAAGAGCTGTTTTTATTTTGCAGCTTTTAGTACTCTCTGTTTTCTGTGTTTACTCAGTTGTTGGGCCGTGAGGCCTAGTGGAGCTTCCTGAGCCTAGCTAAAGTTTGGCGAACTGCCTCTGGAGAGCTATGACTCAGCAGAGTGCCAAATGGCCTCTGGCCTGTTACTTCCTTGTAGGAGTTGGAATTCCCGCGTGTGCACGCTTAGAGCCAATCATTTCAAAGGTCGCAGTATGCTATTCGGGCCTTACACCTCACCCCATCCTAAAATCCCCAGCTTCGTTCTCAACATTATATAAACACCGTCTGTAACAATAAAGTGCCTTCCTGCTTTGACAAGACTCCCGGCTGGGTGGTTTGTTCCTGGCCAGCGACACTCACCTTCCTCCTCAACCCCTTGGGAGGAACGAGCAGGCCTGCTCCTTCGTCAGCACTACCTGCCGGGGGAGCCCGGCATCTGGCGCCCAACATGGGGCTACAGGAACCCGGCAGACTGGTGCCCCGTGTGAGGCATTCTCGTTGAGGAGGTCAATCGGTGTGCATGTGTGGGTGAGTGTACCCTCATAAGTTATGAGGCAGTCTTCATATTTAATGTGCTAAACTTTGCTTCTATAACCTGTACTTACTTGTCAACATCTCTTCGTTCTCTTTCTCTTTCCTTTCACTTTTGGTTCGCCAGCAAGCTGTATCTGTGGCTTTTGTACAGCATGTTTACCTATCTCTTGGATCCTTGTGTTTGTATTGTACTCGTGTATCTGTGGGTTGCTATTGCCCTAATTTTACGGACATTTCTCTGTCGACTTTATAATATGGGACACTCTACCTCTAAATCCAATCCTGCCTTAGAATCTCTCAGGGCACTCCTAAAAAGGGCTTAATTTGATGGCTCGACAGACCCGGGATTGCCTTCTTAAGCTGGCGCCATGGCTGGCGGAAGGAAATCTCTTTGATTGGGACACTTGGGATAGGGTAGAGGCCCTTGTTAGTCGGGCACATGTGGAGAAGGGTCAAATACGCCCCTCAGGGGTTCTCCTTATGATCTCGGCCCTCAAGGACTGCTTCCATCCAAGGCCAACCAAACATAAACAAAAGACAGAGGAAAAAGATAATACAGAGACTGATCCGGCTACTCCTCCTGGAGATACAGCTTAAAAAAACCCACAAAATGGGTTGGAGGGATGGCTTAGCAGTTAAGGCATTGCCTGCAAAGCCAAAGGATCCTGGTTTGATTCTCCAGGACCCACGTTATCCAGATGCATAAGAGGGTGCGTGCATTTGGAGTTCATTTGCAGTGACTGGAGGCCCTGGTGCACCCATTCTCTCCCTCTCTTTCTCTCTCTCTGCCTCTTTCTCTCTCAAATAAATAAATAATATTTTTTTTAAAAACCCACAAAAGGGTACATCTTTATACCCCTCACTCGATCCCTTTGAGAGTGCTCCCTGGCCTTCCGGGGGACCTCATCCACCTCCTCCATCCACTACCCCTTTCTGGACCCCCTCAGGCCCTCCTTCATATTCGGCCGCCAAGCCGCCAGACAATAAAGCTACCTTTTTTAATTTCCCTTCAATCTAAATCCTGAGGGCAATCGCCCTGCTGCCTGGTATCCATGGGAAGCTCAAGACCTTAAGGAGCTTAAAAAGGCGGTCTCAGAGAATGGACCTAACTATCCTTGGGCTGAGACCCTGTTACAGGGACTTTCCCATCAACCTTGTACAACCCAAGATTGGAAAAATCTAGTCAGGGCTGTCTTGTAGGGTCCCCTATACATTAAGTGGTGTGCCTTTTTTAAAGATGAGTGCCATACACAGGCAGAATGAAACCAAAGTCAACAGCCCCTGTGTCAATAA
This sequence comes from Dipus sagitta, assembly GCA_036346955.1. Classification (NCBI taxonomy): domain Eukaryota; kingdom Metazoa; phylum Chordata; class Mammalia; order Rodentia; family Dipodidae; genus Dipus; species Dipus sagitta. Next base: position 70,988,138 of record CM070777.1, read on the forward strand.
CTTTGGGGATGCTTTCCAGTACCTCTGATCAATATGCTACAGGCACTCAACAGGCGGCTATACCTGATCCGTATAGGGACCAGGTCAGGGCACTGGGCTTGGTGGCATGGAAAAAGCTTGATGAGGGACCCTCTGAACCCCCCTTATGGATATTACTCAAAAACCATCTGAGGACTTGGATACATTTATAGATAGGGTGGAAAAAAGTCTCCAAAGAAAATTTCCCCCAGGGGCATTACAGGATCAGTTTACTAAAATGTTGGTCTGGGAGGGGATGACGGCCGATCACCGCCTCGCCTGTGCAGGTCTCAAGGACAACTCCATGAGTAGATGGATTGTAGCCACCAAGGACATTGGCACTATCTCATCAGGCTAGGGCCATGGCTGGGGAATTTATTCTTTGGTACTATTTGGTTGGTGTATTCTTTCTGTACCTGATAACCCTCCCTTTCGTAAGGTTTTGGATAATTTTCTTCTATAATTTTATAGGTTGTTTTTTTTTGTTGTTGTTTTTTTGGTTTTTCAAGGTAAGGTCTTGCTCTAGCCCAGGCTGGCCTGGAATTCACTCAGTAGTCTCAGGGTGGCCTTGAATTCAGAGATCCTCCTACCTCTGTCTTCCAATTGCTGGGATGAAAGGTGTGCACCACCATACCCAGCTTGAAGATATTTTCTACGTCCTTGATCTATAGTTCTTCCCCTTCTTTTTTTTTTTTTTTTTTTTTTCTAGTTCTTCCCCTTCTTGTATGCCTGTGTCATAGTCAGCTCCATGCTGCTGGGATGAACCTCCGAACCACACACAGTGTATAGGAGGAATGGGATTTATTTCAGCTTACAGCTCCTGGTGAAGTTCCATAATGGCAGAAGTTGCCTACCTTTAACAAATCCACGCAGAGATAGAAAAAACATCACCAGCACCACCAAAAATAAGCACAAACCAATAGCAAACAGCAGGGAACCCAGGCAGCAGAGCTCAAGCACTCTGCATACCTTAGGTTAGAAATCAGATCCACCCCCAGGAATACCTTAGGGCTGGAGCCCAGGATACAACCCCAGTGGCAATTCATCTAGCCAGGCCGCTGGAAATCTAAGTTATAAACTTCAATAACACATCTGAGTGTACTGGGGTATATATATTCAAATGATCACAGTCCATGATTCAAATGTTTGTTTTCTTTGAAAAAAAAAAAAAAAAGTATCCTACATTTCCCTAATGTTCTGTTCCTGTGTTTTTTTTTTTAACTTGTCACTCATTTTGGCCTCCCAGTCAATTTCTTGGGTCTTGTCCTCAACCCTGATGTCTGTTTTCCACATGAAGTATTCTATTGGTGGTGCTTTCTTGGGATCCTTTTCTTTTTAATTCACAAGCAAAAAGAAAGAAAGAGGAGAGAGGGACAACGGGAGTACCAGGGCCTCAAGCCACTGAAAATGAACTCCATATGCATGCACTACCCACTACCTTGTGCATCTGGCTTTACATGAGTACCGGCAAATCAAACCCAGGTCATTGGGTTTTGTAGGCAAGTACTTTAATTGCTGGGCCATCTCTCCAACCCTCTTGGGATCTTTTTTTTTTTTTTTTTTTTTTTGAGTGAAATTGATATTTACGACACCAATACAAAAGGAAGTCTGAAAGCTGCTATTTAACATGAATTGGTGTAGTTTTCTCCCTGGAGAGGATATGTACTCAAATCATGAGACCTAAGATAAAACAAAGACTGGATTGTCAGCAACTAATCAAGGACTAAATTTTTCTTTGAATTGAAAAAATGGTAAAGGCAAAAATGAGATGTTTACAAATATTGATACGGTTTGTGTAAGCAAACAAAAAACTAAAATTATAAAAATTACTGACATAGGATATAGATATAACACAACTATTTACATCCTACATCAGCCAAAATTTGTTCTATCCATCACTGTACTTATACTACAATTATATGCTTCTGCTTCTACACTACACAAAGTCAGTAATTACCAACAATACAATTTAGTTAACTCTCAAAAAGACTTCAAAGTAATTCTGCACTAGGCAAACTAAGAAAATTCAATTTAGGGCTAATAACATTCATACAACATTCTTGACATTTCCTGCCTGCAGAGTTCTTGCCAGCATCTTTTTCTGAAACATTAGTATTAACTTGAAGAAACTACAATAATGAAATTGTACTTTTGATTCTGAGCCTGTAATGTGATACCTGTGTTGACATAAAACATATTCCTCTGGAGTGTATCCCATGAGCACAGTGACCCCTCTCTCGCTCTCTATTCCTTTGCCTTGAAGGCACTTCTGGATTGCTCTTTAGCTAGTTGGACAGTCAGGACACCTATGGCCATTTGAATTTACCACTCTTCCAATAACATTTTCCTGCTTTTTGTCTATTTTAGGGGGACAGAATCAATTTTGGCTTTGGGCTTCTGGATGGTAAAACTGCATTGATGGACAATCTTTGGAAACCAGTTTCTGATGTGATCTCTCTTAACCACTTCCTCTTTCTTTGGGGGCGGGGCTGTTTCTGAGGTTGCTATTGATTCTGTGGTTTCACTCTTTCCTTTATCCCCAATTGCTTTTCTCTCTCTTTATGTCTTTTTTTTGTTTGTTTGTTTGTTTTTTTGTTTTTCAAAGTACGGTTTCAATCTAGTCCAAGCCGACCTGGAATTCACTATGTAGTCTCGGGGTGGCCTCGAACTCACAGTGATCCTCCTACCTCTGCCTCCCTAGTGCTGGAATTAAAGGCGTGCGCCACCATGCCTGGCTTCTTCCTTTCTTTAAAAGCCTTCTCTTTCTCATAGTGCTTCTTCTGCTGCAGTCTCCAGTGTTCGTCTTATTGTTACTTTAGCCTCTAGCTACTTTATCATGTGCTCATGATCATGTTGATAATCCCAGACCCTCTCCCAGTACTCTGCCACTCTGATCTTTAGATATCTTTGGCGTCTCTTCCTTCAGTTTAACATCAGAATGCTTCGATAGTGCACCACTTTGCCCACTGGCTATCTCTATGTTCAGATTCTCTTTTGTCTACTTTCTTATCTTTTTTTTTTTTTTTCTTTTTGGTTTTGCGAGGTGGGGTTTTGCTCTAGCCCAGGCTGATCTGGAATATTCATTTTTATTTATTTGAGAGAAAGAAAGAGAATGGGTTTACCACTCCAGACACACGTGCCACCTTGTGCATCTGGCTTATGTGGGTCCTGGGGAATTGAACCGGGATCCTTTGCCTTTGCAGGCAAGTGCCTTAATTGCCAAGCCATCTCTCCAGCCCATCCAATTCTTTTCATCTCCTTTTTCTTGTTTTAGAGCAGCTTAATCTTTGGCTCATCCTTTACTATTTTCCCTTTCTGCAACTCTATATTCTTTAGCTTTTCCATATTCTTCTTCTTCATTTCTTCTCTTATTTCCACTTTCTTCTCTCTTCTCTTTGTCTTGTCCTTTCTATTTCTCGTCTCCTTTTTTCCCTCTTTTATCCCCTGCTGGGTTGGTAAGAAGCTCAAAAGTGGGGTTGTCCTTTTAACTATTAATTCTCTATCTTTTGCTTCTATTTCCTCTAGTAATGTCTCTGAAGTAGATGTCATTTTCTCATTGTGTGGCATAACTCTCCAAAAACTTTCTATATTCTGGATCTAAATAATCATTTAAGGAACCAGAAAAATATAGACACCATCTCTTAATCTTTTTTTTCTTTCAGCTTTTTGAAAAGGTACAAATTCTACTATAGCATGATATTCCTGACCTAGTGTCATGAGGAAAAAAAATCAAAATAATCATGCTCAGACATAGGTTGAAGATGTTCCGTCCTGAAGCTGTTCCTCGTTCAAAATGGGAGGTAATCTTTAAATTGCCACCTTGCTCAAGACCTCTTCTTCTTGTTGCCATCTTGTCTTCCCCTTTGGTGCCTTTCCTGAAGCTCCTGCACTGCTGCCTATAGTTCCCTGGGGCAATGAAAGGGTTACTCGCTTCTCCTTAGACTTGTGATCTTTCTTTTCGTTCATGGCCATGGCTTGCTCCTGAGAAAAGAGTTCTTCCATTTTTAATGTCTATTTTTTTCAGTGTCCCATTTTTTGTTTGTTTGTTTATTAATTTATTTCAGAGCGACAGAGAGGAGGCAGAGAGAGAGAGAGAATGGGCGCGCCAGAGCTTCCAGCCTCTTTAAACGAACTCCAGATACGTGAGACCCCTTGTGCATCTGGCTAACGTGGGTCCTGGGGAATTGAGCCTTGAACCAGGGTCCTTAGGCTTCACAGGCAAGCACTTAACCACTAAGCCATCTCTCCAACCCTCAGTGTCCCTTTCTATTGAATTCCATTTTCATTTTTTTTAACAGCCCATAAGAAGTTTATTGTGACCTGGGTGTGGTGGCGCATGCCTTTAATCCCATCACTTGGGAGGCAGAGGTAGGAGGATCGCTGAGTTCGAAGGCAGTCTGAGACTACATAGTGAAGTCCAGGTTAGGGGATGCCCTGGCTGAAGAAGTGTGGAAAGGCTAGCTGCTCAAAGGGCAACAACCTATAGGAGACCACGTGCCACACCCATGCCAGGTTTCCTAACTCTCAGCCCATGGTGGTGGTAGTCCTCACTCCCCACCTAGTCATATCCCTCCAGTTTCTTTTTTTTTTGAACATGTGTATTTTTATTTTCAACTATTAACTTTGAAAACAAATTTTCAAAATTAAGTGCTTCTTATGCTGGAAGTAAGACTTCACGCAAAGAAAGCGGAGCTCACTGCTTTTTATTATTAGATGTGGACGTATTTTGTATGTTAACATCACATGTTGGTACTATCTTTTCCCTCTTCCCTGCCCCTTTTCAGAAGAGGCCTCCATTCTGATTTCTTTTTTTTTTTTTTTTTTTTTTTGGTTTTTCGAGGTAGGGTTTCACTCTAGCCCAGGCTGACCTGGAATTCACTATGGAGTCTCAGGGTGGCCTCGAACTCACGGCAATCCTCCTACCTCTGCCTCCCGAGTGCTGGGATTAAAGGCGTGCGCCACCACGCCCGGCTTCCATTCTGATTTCTTGTTTTGACTTTCTTACTGCATTTTTAAATGTAGGATCTTGAGAGACTTCCGGTTAAGGTGGCGGTGTAGGAACCACGGCAAAGCAGCCTAGGGAGGATAAAGACAAAAAAAAAAACAGCAAAATACACCCCTTTACTAAAAAGTGAGGTGTATAGGAAATTGAAACGGCAGTGGAGAAGTAGGAGAGATCCAGAGCCCCCATAGGCCAGCAGAAGCAGCTGCAGCTGCAGCGGTGCCAGGTCCGCAGGACCGCAGTGGCGGACCCAGGTCTGTGGGACCGCAACTGCCAGGTTCAGCTTGAGCCACAGGAAAGGCCAGGTGAGGGAATTTTCCACTCACACTGGAGCTCTCCACAAACTCAAGAAACATGAAGGGAGAACGGCAATGAACAACGGAGGAGCAGATCACAAGGTAGAAGAACACATGAACCAGCAGGAAAACTAGAGCCAGCATTGGGCAGCCTCCCCTCCCCCACCACCAGTACCCAGCTCCTGCGAACAGAGCAGCAATCCAGCCACCTGGCCAAAATACTTGAACCCACAGCACACCAAAGAGGGACCCAAGCAGGAGCGCAGCATAACTGAGATCAAAACATTCCCAAAAGGTAACTGGGATTACACCAGGTCAGTACCCACCTAATAAGCATGGTATATAGGTCTGAACCAGAAGTGCTAATTGCACCTTCCATATCAGGATAAATTATGTGTTAAATCTGATGGATGGTCAGATTTGCCATTCTTAAATAAACTATATTTTGGGCTTGTTATTTGTTGCTTCTTGATTTACAGTAGCTTTGTTTCCTCTTCTGTTATACATTAGGGAAGGGTCTCACCTGGTCACAAGCTGACTTGGAACCCTCAACAGACCAGAAATCTTAACCTCCTTGTTGTCAGGATTAAGAGAGTGGGTGGGGCACCACACACCCTGAGGGACAGAGGATCTGTTTATCATAATACCTACTCTTGGATAAATACTCTGTGCTGTTTTTCATTGAAAGTGTACATTGTTTAGTCAAATTTTAGAAACTATATTTTGTTCTACTTAAATGTAGGATCTTGCTCTAGCCCAGACTGACCTGGAATTAATTATGTAGTCTCAAGCTGGCCTTGAACTCACAGTCATCCTCTACCCCTGTCTCCTGAATGCTGGGGTTAAAGGCATATGCCATGCCTGTCTCTTATTACATTATTTTATGTATTTATTTGCAAGGACAGAGAAAAAAAGAGAGGCAAAAGACAGAGAGAGAGAAAGAGAGAGAGAAAATATGGGTGCTCCAGGGCCTCTAGCCACTGCAAACAAACTCCACACTCACATACCACCTTGTGCATCTAGCTTTACATGGGTACTGGGGAACTGAACACAGGTCATAAGACTTTACAGGTAAGCACCTAAAGTGCTAAGCCATCTCTCCAGGCCCTCTTATTGCATTAAAAAATATTTTATTGGGCTGGAGAGATGGCTTAGTGTTTAAGTTGCTTGCCTGCAAAGCCAAAGGACCCAGGTCCAATTCCCTAGGTCCCTCGTAAGCCAGATGCCCAAGGGGCGCACACATCTGGAGTTCTTTTGCAGCAGCTGGAGGCCCTGGTATGCCCATTCTGTGTGTGTGTGTGTGTCCCTGTGTATTTCTCACTCTCAAATAAAGAAAGATAAAATATTTTTAAAAATATATTTATTTGTTTAAGAGTCAACAGACATCCCACAGAATGGGAGAAAATTTTCATCAACTATGCCTCCAACAAAGTTCTAATATCTAGAATCTATAAGGAACTGAAAAAATTAAGCAATGGCTGGAGAGATGGCTTAGTGCTTAAGGCACTTGCCTATGAAGCCTAAGGACCTAGGTTCAATTCCCCCATGCCCGCATACGGTAGATGCACAAGATGTTTGTTTGTTTCTCTCTCCTGGTCTTATTCTAGTTTGGAATTTGTTTGCAATGGCTAGAGAGGCCTTGGCATATGCATTTTCTCTCCCTCTGTCCCTCTCAAATAAACAAAAAAAAAAATACTGAACAATAAAAAAAAAATCACCTTCCTTCCTTTTACTTGGCTGCCAGAGGTGCTTGCTGCCTTCCAGCATGGAATAAAAAACAGTGTCAACTGAAGACCCACGTGGATCGAAACCCAGCAGCTCCTCAGGAAGCCTCCAGGCCTTCAGTGCCAGATTGGGACTGCTGAGGTATCTGGCCACATGGACTGAGCAGCTTCTAGGTTCCTTGATTCTCAGGCCTGCAACTGCTATTGCCTGGATCCTTTTTGTTTCTGCTGCCTAGACCCATGCTAGGGTCTTTTCCCTAGTATACATTAATGAACCAAAGAAGGAAGACAAAGGAAGAGTATTCTCCACATATTCACTGAGGACATCCTGAGCTCTGGCAGTATGGCAGAGAATACTGGGGTAATCCACCAATACAACAAGAAAAGATAGATGACTGCTTACCAAAAGACATATCACCTCTACCACATCTTTCCTTGGCCCAGGAGACATTACATTGGAAGTGGTGACAGGAGTACTTTTCTCTGCTTTTCCAACAACCAGCTCTGGAGGTGGCAACAGACTCTGTGGTCACTCAAACCTCATCAAAGTAGAAATCCAGAGGCTTGAGAGAACTGAACAGTAAATCAGACTTTTTACATACCCACCAAAATGACATTACTGAAGAAGGGCCAGAAAGATTGTTAAGAGCCACAGGATAGGTAGGAATATCACAAGGCATGGTTCCCTCCCCCCACGGAGACTGACTGAGGCATTCAGGACTCCACAGTGAATACCAATAATCCCATTGAGGAGGGGCCTCAGTTCAAAGGGGCAGGGCAAAGGAGACATAACATAATCTTAAAAAAATAATTTAAAGAAGTTTAGAATTCTAAAGATTTGCAACCATGCTTGCTCTTATTTATGTCTTTATTTTCCAACATTTTGTATTTTGACTGCTCCATATTTCTTTAAACGAACAACTGGAATTCTTTCCACTGGATTCAATGCTATAAAAGGAAATTATGCATATGATCTATTTTGTTGTTATCTGAAAACAAGCCTGGATCTTAGAGTATGGATACTGATTTGACAATAAGTATGTAATTTTGCCGGGCGTGGTGGCGCACACCTTTAATCCCAGCACTCAGGAGGCAGAGGTAGGAGGATCGCCATGAGTTCAAGGCCACCCTGAGACTACACAGTGAATTCCAGGTCAGCCTAGACTAGGGTGAGACCCTACCTCGAAAAACCAAAAAAAAAAAAAGTATGTAATTTTATGCTTTAAACTCATTAGTATATAACAATTTTCTTCATATTTTTAAATAGCCTTTAATCATAAAGGAAACAAACTTGGATACAGAGGATGATATTACCTATAAATCTCTAATAATACTAGGAATAACTGTAACTTACTTGCAAGTTACTATAGATAAAAATCCATATTGATTTTTGAGATTTATAAATTTTTTCAAAACTTATATGTATTATCAGAAAATCCTTGAATATTATAAATATCAAAGTCCTATTTTGCCATTCCAGTCTTAGGTAACTAAGGTATAATATTAGTCTACATATAGACATCGTTGTTCATGCACGTTTAACATTTCATGTGAACTGAGAATCACAGCATAATGAATTTAGGTTATGCCTCTAGAGTAATGGGGATAACATGTATGTTATATATAATATACATATATATACTGAAAATTCTATCTGATTCATTATAAAAGTTCTAGCTTCCTTTCTTAGATCATTTTTTCTGTATCTTGTTACTCTTTCCTCCTTTTTATGTATCTACTTATTCGTAATATCATCTGAAGGCTCATATCATTGTAATAAATCCTGAAGACATGTTTTGTATGTGCATTTTTCCATTAAAACATGTGGCTAGAACAATTCACCCTGGATGCTGGGATGCCTAGGATCCTGAGAATGTGATAAAGGATGCCTCTAATGAATTACTGAAAAGGAAGACAAATATTGAACAGGATAATAACTTAAGTACATATGTGTACTTTCATGATGTTTAGCTGTTAAGTGTCTTTCTTTCTGAATGGAGCTGCTATACATGGTTGTCAACTTGTTAGTAGTAGACCTCAAATCTGAGCATATCAAATGATAAAGTTAAAGTTACAAGAGGGGAAAGAAGATGATCTATTAAGAAAAATGGCAGTTGTATCATCAGGAACTAAAAGAGGTACTTTAACAGTGAGGCTCCTTATATAAAATTCCTTCTGGTTGTGAAAATTCCTTGCTTGACATGATACTCAACATTTCTAATTATACCTTGGCTGAGTTAAATAGACAAATATTTTAAATTTCACAGAATAAAGACTTTAGTACAATAAATTCCCTTTCTTGTTTTTTTAATCTTTTTTTAATTTTTTTGTTTTATTTTTATTTATTTAAGAGTGACAGACAGAGAGAAAGAAGTAAAGACACAGAGAGAGAGAGAGAATGGGTGCGCCAGGGCCTCCAGCCACTGCAAACGAACTCCAGACGTGTGCGCCCCCTTGTGCATCTGGCTAACGTTGAGTCCTGGGGAATTGAGCCTTGAACCAGGGTCCTTAAACTTCATAAGCAAGCGCGCTTAACCGCTAAGCCATCTCTCCAGCCCAAATTCCTTTTCTTATTGTGTGAAATTAAATGAGACGTAAGAAACCTAAATTTCTACACACTGAGTAAAGCTGACACTTCTGCATTGATTTTAATTTTCTTAATGTCTGTGTTCTTTATAGTAATTAATTCTTGGAGACAAGAGGCTATGGGTAGAATAAATTAGACTGAATATAAACTGCTTTCCATATTATTCAAGTTTTTTATTTTCTTCAGGACATGATCAGTCTCAATAGAGAGGAAAATCTCTATCTTATTAAAGAATTAAGATTAATCTGTAATATTTTATACCTGGTTTAAGAGATTCCAACGATGTTTCTAACCCATTATCTTACAGGAAAACATTTTTACTTGTCTCACTTCTCTTTTGCCACAAAGTTTTAAGCAGATTATGTATGTGTTCATATGTATATGAGGCACTCATCTTTTAAGAAATACCATGATTTTTAACCAAAAATAAAAGTATAAATAATAGCAATAATTACTCCATCTAGAACATTTTTGTTTTGACTTCTCCTGTAGGATTCTAAAATAATTCAAGAGAATCTTTATAATGCAGATATGTTGGTCTCAAATGATATTTGTACTTTTTTTGTTTTTGTTTTTGTTTTTTTAATAGATATTTCTACAGCAGTAAACCTACCATGGTTTCTTTAGCATCTGGTTGTTTTCCATGTTAGATACAGTCACTTCTGTTCTAAAGAATGACGTTTCTCTGAATGAAAGCCAGATGCTGCCTTTACTGTGATGTCACCTCATGCCATTTATGTTCCTTATCTCATTTTGCTCAGCATTGCTGAGACTACAATGTCTTTCATGTTTTTCTTCCTCAAGTATAACAGTCATAATGGCTTGTGGTCCCTGGGCACTAAGCTGTCAGGACAGGAATATGTGAACCAAAATTCAACAGAGTCCAGAAAAGAAGTCAGGATTCCTTGGATATTTCCTTTCTTGCTTCATGATGGGCCATAAATGGGACTTCATATTCCATGGGTCCCTCATGCAGTGATGGGCTGATCCCATTATGAATCTGCAGAACCATGCTCCATCAGGAAGGACAAGGCAAGAACCTTGGATTGTCTTCTGAGGCTGGGAAGGGAATAGGAATTACTAAAATCCACAGAGTGTACTATGTCCACCCCATGGATATAGCTCCATGTATGCTGGTCCCAAATATGTTCCTCTTTGAAATCATGATAAATGTAAGAAGTCTGTTCTTCCTTGTCTACTGTGAAAGAGTCGTTATGATGCTGATTTCTTTTTGCTTCACCAAACAGCTGAGAATAATTACCAGCTATGGTTCCAGAACCTGATCCTCTTTATGGCAACTAGGAGGAAAATATTTAATATGGGAATGACTGAACTCAAAGTGGTAACACTAAAGTGTTAAAATACTGATTGTTTGGTCTCAATCTAATTACCACTGAAAGCAAATGCCTTATGCAATAATAATTCATATATTTAATAAATATTTTCCACATAAAAAAAATCAAACCACCCAATCAAAAATAGGATAGAGAAGCTAGGCATGGTGGTGCACGCCTTTATTCGCAGCACTCGGGGAGGCAGAGATAGGAGGATCACCGTGAGTTTGAGGCCACCCTGAGACTACATAGTAAATTCCAGGTCAGCCTTGAGCTACAGCAAGACCCTACCTCAAAAAAAAAAAAAAAAAAAAAAAAAAAAAAAAAAGGATAGAGAATGGAACACAGGATTCTCAAAGGAAGAAATACAAATGGCTATTACACATTTAAAGAGATGTTCAGCATCTATCATTATCAGAAAAATACAAACTAAAACAACTGAGATTTCATCTCAACCGTGTCAGAATGGCATTCATCCAAAAACTGAATGACAACAAATGCTGGCAAGGCTGTGGAGGAAAGAGGAGCCCTTATCCACTGCTGGTGGGAGTACAAACTGATACAATCACTATGGAAATCAGTATGGAAACTCTTGAAAAATATAAAAATAGATCTACCTTTTGATCCAGCAATATCACTCCTAAATATATACCGTAAAGATTCCACATAAAAGTCAGGTATGCTGGCATGTACCTCTAATCCCAGTGCTGGGTAAATGAAGAAAGAAAAATTCCTAGGGCTTGCTGGCTAGCCAGTCTAACTGAATTAGTGAGCTCTAGGTTAAATGACAGACCCTGTTTCAAAAACTAAGGTGGAAGCCAGGCATGGTGGCACATGCCTTTAATCCCAGCACTCAGGAGGCAGAGGTAGGAGGATCATGAATTTGAGAGCACCCTGAGACTACAGAGTGAATTCCAGGTCAGCCTGGGGTAGAGCAAGACCATACCTCAAAAAAAAGGGGGGGGGGGACTTCTGGTTAAGATGGCAGAGTAGCTACAGCAGCCCGGGGAGAAAAAGCAAAAAAAAAAAAAAAAAAAAAAAGCAAAATACACTCTTCTACTAAAAAGTGAGGTGTATAAGAAATTATCAACTGCAGCAGAGAAGTAGGAGAGATCCAGAGTGTCTAGAGCCAACCAGGTCCATGTGGCCACAGCCGTAAGGGTTGGCCTTAGCTGCTGGAAGAGCCAGGTGAGGAGATACTCCACTCACACCTGAGCTCCTTGCAAACTCAAAAAACGTGAAGGGAGGACTGCAGGGACCAACAGAGGACCAGCTCCTGAGGAAGAGGATTGCAAGGACCAGCAGGAGAACTTCAGCCACCATCCATAGCCTCCCCTCCCCCACCGCAGGAGCATGCTCTAGCAAGCACCAGAGACCTGGGAAAGGGAGCTCACCTACACAATACCCAGCTCAGGCTATCAGAGCAGCATTCCAGTGACCCAGCCAGCCTACCTGAGCCCACAGCTCAACAAAGAGGGACACATGCAAGAGCAAGAACACAACATATTGAGACCAAAACCATCCCAAAAGGTAACTGGGATTATAACAGATCAGTACCTGCCAAATAAGCCTGGTATATAGGCTTCAATTGGAAATGCTAATTGTCAGGATAAATTATAAATTATGTTAAATGTGATGGATGTTCAGATTTGCTAGTCTTAAATAACCTATATTTTGGGCCTTTCATTTGTTGCTTCCTGATTTACAGTGTCTTTGTTTCCTCTTCTGTCGTTTGTTAGGGTAGAAAAAGCAAGCCATACTCAAATACTAGTTATTACAAGAGAGCAAAGGTAAAACCAGAAGAACTATAAAAAAAATGGCAAAAATATGCACATCTTTCAATAATATCTCATAATATCAACAGCCTCAATGCCCCAACCAAAAGCAGGATCCTTTAATTTGTTGCCTCCAAGACAATCACCTTTCTACAAAGGATGGACACTATCTTAGGGTGAAAGGTTGGAACACGGTGTTTCAAGCAAATGGGCCTAGAAAACAAGCAGGGGTTGCTATCCTAATATCTGACAAGCTACACTTCAGTCCAACATTAGTTATAAATGATAAGGAAGGTCACTTTATATTGATTAAAGGAACACTCCAACAGGAGGACATAACAATCCTAAACATATGCACTTAACATGGGGGCCCCAACTTCATCAAACAAATGCTATTAAAACTAAGGTCACATATAACACAAAACACAGTTTCAACAATTGAAAGGTCATCCCAGCAAAAAATAAACAGAGATGCATCTGGATTAAATGAGGTCATAGAAAAAAATGGACCTAACAGATATACACAGGACATTTCATTCAAATGCTGCAGAATACACATTCTTTACAGCAGCACATAGAACATTCTCTAAAATAGACGATATATTAGGACACAAAACAAATCGTAACAAACACAGGAAAATTTGAAATTATTCCTTGTACTCTTATCAGATCACAAAGGAATCAAACTACAAATCAATAGCAAGAGAAGCTATAGAGCATACACAAAATCATGGAATCTAAACAATACACTATTAAATGAAGAAAGGGTCAATGAAGAAATCAAGAAGGAAATCAAAGATTCATAGACTCAAATAATAATCAAAACACAACATACCAAAACCTTTGGGACACAATGAAGGCAGTCCTAAGAGGGAAATTTACAGCTTTAAGTGCCTATATTAAGAAATTAGAAAGGTCGCAAATAAACGACCTAATGCTTCACCTTAAGGCCTTAGAAGAACAAGGCAAACTGAAAATCAGTAGACAGGAAGAAATAATAAAGATTAGGGCAGAAATTAATGAAATAGAAACCAAAAAAAAAAAAAAAAACACAAAGAATCAACGAAACAAAGAGTTGGTTCTTTGAAAGGATAAACAAGCCAGGCTTGGTGGCGCACGGCTTTAATCCCAGCACTCAGGAGGCAGAGGTAGGAGGATTGCCATGAGTTCGAGGCCACCCTGAGAATACAGAGTGAATTCCAGGTCGGCCGGGGCTAGAGTGAGATACTACCTCGAAAAACCGAAAAAAAAAAAAAAAAGAAAGGATAAACAAGATTGATAAACCCTTAGCAAATCTGACCAAAAAAGAGAGAAGAGAGACAAATTAATAAAATTAGAGATGAAAAAGGCAACATCACAACAGATACCAGAAATTCAAAAAATCACAGGGATATACTATATAAACATATACTCCGTTAAGTATGAAAATCTGAAAGAAATGGATGATTTCCTTGATATAGATGACCTACCTAAATTAAATGAAGATGAGATTAATCACTTAAATACACCTATAACAAGTATGGAGATCCAAGCAGTTATCAAAAATCTCCCAACTAAAAAAAGTCCAGGCCCAGATGGATTCACTGCTGAATTTTACCAGACCTTCAGGGAAGAACTAACACCATTGCTTCTTAAGCTTTTCCATAAAATAGAAAAAGAAAGAATCCTACCAAACTCCTTCTACAAAGCCAGCATCACCCTGATACCAAAACCAGGCAAAGATAGAACAAAAAAAGAAAATTACAGACCAATCTCCCTCATGAACATAGATGCAAAAATTCTCAACAAAATATTGGCAAAGAGAATACAAGAAAGCCGGGCGTGGTGGCACACGCCTTTAATCCCAGTACTCGGGAGGCAGAGGTAGGAGGATCGCCATGAGTTCGAGGCCACCCTGAGACTCCATAGTGAATTCCAGGTCAGCCTGGGCTAGAATGAGACCCTACCTCGAAAAACCAAAAAAAAGAGAATACAAGAATATTTCAGAAAGATCATTCACCCCGACCAAGTAGGCTTTATCCCAGAGATGCAGGGATGGTTCAACATACACAAATCTATAAATGTTATACATTATATAAATGGACTGAAGGACAAAAACCACATGATCATTTCATTAGATGCAGAGAAAGCATTTGACAAAATCCAACATCCCATCATGATAAAAGTCCTACAGAGACTAGGAATAGGAGGAACATATCTCCATATAATAAAGGCTATTTATGACAAGCTTACAGCCAACATATTACTAAATGGGGAAAAACTGGAAGCTTTACACTAAAAATAGGAACAAGACAAGGGTGTCCAATATCCCCACTTTTATTTAATATAGTACTGGAAGTCTTACCCATAGCAATAAAAGGAAAGAGATGCACATAAAAGGAATATAAATTGGAAAGGAAGAGTTCAAGTTACCATTATTTGCAGATGACATGATTCTATACATAAAGGACCCTAAGGACTCTACCAGCAAACTGTTGGAGCTGATAAACACATATAGCCATGTAGCAGGATACAAGAAAAACACACAGAAATCAGTAGCCTTCCTATGTGCTAACAACAAACACACAGAGGATGAAATCAGAGAATAACTCCCATTCACAATTGCATCAAAAAATAAATAAAGCCGGGCGTGGTGGCACACGCCTTTAATCCCAGAACTTGGGAGGCAAAGGTAGGAGGATCGCCGTTGAGTTTGAAGCCACCCTGAAACTCCATAGTGAATTCCAGGTCAGCCTGGGCTAGAGTGAGACCCTACCTGGAAAAACAAAAATTAAATAAATAAATAAGCCTAACCAAGAAAGTGAAAGAGCTCTACAATGAAAACTTTAAAACACTAAAGTGAGAAACTGCAGAAGAGACTAGGAAATGGAAAGACATCCCTTGTTCTTGGAATCGGAAGAATTAATACTGTGAAAATGGCAATCTTACCAAAAGCAATCTACACATTTAATGCAATGCCCATCAAAACTCTAATGGCATTCTTCACGGAAATAGAAAAAATGATCCAACAATTCATAAGCACAAAAACCCTCGAATATCTAAAACAACACTGAGCAATAAAAATAAGGCTGGTGGTATCACCATACCAGATTTTAACATATACTACAGAGCCATAGTAACAAAAACAGCATGGTACTGGCACAAAAGCAGACATGTAGATCAATGGAACAGAATAGAGGACCCAGATGTAAGTCCGGGTATCTATAACCACCTGGTATTTAACAAAAATTCCAAAAATACTCATTGGAGAAAAGACAGCCTCTTCAGCAAATGGTGCTGGGAAAACTGGATATGTATCTGTAGAATGATGAAAATAGATCCATATCTCTCTATATGCACAAGAATTAAGTCCAAATGGATCAAAGACCTTAACATCAGACCTGAAACTCTGAAAGTTCTAGAGGAAAAAGTACGGGAAACCCTTCAACATATTGATCTTGGCAAAGTCTCTCTGAATATAACCCCAAATGCTCAGGCAATAAAACCACAGATAACCACTGGGACCTCAGAAAATTACAAAGCTTTGCATGGCAAAGACACTGTGAATAGAGCAAAGAGGCAACCTACAGAATGGGAAAAAAATCTTTGCCAGCTATGCATCTGATAGAGGATTAATATCTAGGATATACAAAGAACTCAAAAAATTAAATAATAAGAAATCAATCAACCCAATTAAAAAATGGGCTATGCACCAGAAATAGATGGTAAGACCCTATTGCTGAAGACTCCATATACTTGGGCTGCAAGCTCACTGAGAAATCCTGCTGGATCTGAACTGATAGCCTCCTCCATGTAGACCAGCTGACAGAAAGCTGGAAAAAGCCATTCTGCATGCAGTTCAGTGGGAGAAAGAGAAATCACCACTGAAAATACTCAACAGTGGACACTGTAAGCCTTATATTTGGCCAGCCAGGCCAAATGAGCCAACGGGTGCAATAGTGGCATGTCTGTTATGGGGGAAACCAACTGCTCTCTAATTGGACTGGAGGCCCACTCCATGGGAGGGAATACATTTCTGATACTGAAAACTTAAAACAGGGGTAGTCATGAGCCCTAGGGGTGTAACATCTGCTGTTGTCTGGCTAAATGTATATACTATGCTTATCAAACTACCCAGTAAGCACTTCTGTTAATGTTCACACTCTTTTATTAATGCTACTCTCACTTTTGGTAGAGAATCTTCTCTTTTCAGATGGCAGTGACCTTGAGACGACTCAGGAGGTATCATGGTGATGGAAAGAAATGACCGCAGTGCTCAGTACTGCAATATCTGTATCACACCTTCCAAGGCTCAGGGTCTAATGCAGAAGAGGTGGCAGAAAGAATGTAAGAGCCAAAGGAAGGGCAGGACTCCATATAACATGCTCCCTCCGGACACAAAATGGCCTGGATATCCATGGCCTCACAGTGCCTGACACTACCATCACAAGAGGAGGAAAAGATCATGGCATCAAAAGTAAAAGAGAGACTGATTGAGATGGGGAGGGGGTATGATGGAGAATGGAGTTTCAAAGGGGTAAGTGGGGGGAGGGACAGTATTACCACGGGGTATTTTTATAATCATGGAAGTTGTTAATAAAAAAATAATAAATAGGGCTGGAGAGATGGCTTAGCGGTTAAGCGCTTGCCTGTGAAACCTTAGGATCCCAGTTCAAGGCTCGATTCCCCAGGACCCACATTAGCCAGATGCACAAGGGGGCGCGTGGGCCTGGAGTTCCTTTGCAGTGGCTGGAGGCCCTGGTGCGCCTATTCTCTCTCTCTCTCTCTCTATCTGCCTCTTTCTCTCTCTGTCTGTCACTCTCAAATAAATAAATAAAAATGAAACAAAAAAATTAAAATAATAATAATAAATATTTAAAAATGGGCTATGGAACTAAATAGAGGCTTCTGAAAAAAAAGAAATACAGATGGCATATAAACATCTAAAAAAAGTTCTACATCCCTAGTCATCAGGGAAATACAGATTAAAACTACTCCTGTCACATTGGCTACCATCATGAAAACAAATGACCATAAATGCTGGCAAGGATGTGGACAAAGAGGAACCCTTCTACACTGTTGGTGGGAATGCAATCTGGTCCAGCCATTGTGCAAATCAGTGTAGAGATTCCTGAGACAGCTAAAAATAGATCAACCATGTGACCCAGCTATACCACTCTCAGGCATATATCCCAAGGACTTGTCTCACTACCTTAGAGATACTTGCTCAACCATGTTTATTGCCACTCTATTCACAATAGCTAGGAAATGGAACCAGCCTAGATGTCCCGCAACTGATGAGTGGATAATGAAGGTATGGCACATTTATACAATGGAGTTCTACTCAGCAGTAAAGAAAAATGAAGTTATGAAATTTGTAGGAAAATGGATGGATCTGGAAAGGATTATACTATGTGAGGTAACCCAGGCCCAGAAAGCCAAATATCACATGTTCTCTCTCATATGTGGATCCTAGCTACAATGATTGGACTTCTGTGTGAGTAGGAAGAAAACTCAGTAGCCGAGTTCAGTAAACTAGAAAGGAGATATACAGGGAATAGAAATGGAGGTAAGGGGGACCTTAATAGGATGGTATTATATATATGTACGTAGAACAGATTAATGTGGGTGAAAGGCCTAAATGAGGTCAGGTGAAGAGATTGAATAAAGAAAGAGTGGAGGGAGGGTTAATCAAAATCTAAGAGTATATAATTAAGTCATATGGAAACCTACTCTTTTGGACAATGGAACACACAGGAACCATAGATTGTTACTAGAAAAGTTTCAGTGCCAGGGATAGGATACCTTCCATTGAGTTGTTGACCAGGGAGGTCTCTGATGCCCCAAAACATTACAGGCCATTACCGAGGCCACTGGTTTCTCATGACGAATAGATGGTAAGACCCTATTGGTGAAGACTCCACATACTTGGGCTGCAAGGTCACTGAGAAATCCTGCTGGAACTGAGCTGATATCCTCTTCCAAGTAGACCAGCTGACAGAAAGCTGGAAAAAGCCATTCTGCATGCAGTTCAATGGGAGAGAGAGAAATCACCAGTCAAGATACTCAACAGTGGACACTGCAAGCCTTATATTTGGCCAACCAGGCCAAATGAGCCAATGGGTGCAACAGTGTCACGTCTGTTATAGGGGAAACCAACCGCCCTCTAATTTGACTGGGGGCCCACTCCATGGGAAGGAATACATCCCTGATACTGAAAACCTACAACAGGGGTAGTCAGGTAGTCACGAGCACTAGCGATGTAGCGTCTGCTGCTGTCTGGCTAAATGTATACACTATGCTCACCAAACTGCCTGGTAAGCACTTCTCTTAATGTTCATACCCATATATTAATGCTACTCTCACTTTTGGTTAGAGAACCTTCTCTTTTCAGATGGCAGTGACCTTGGGATGAATCAGAAGGCACCATGGTGCTGAGAAGTGACAGAGGAGTGCTCAGCACTGAAATATCTCTATCATACCTTCCAAGGCTCAGGGTCAATTGCGGAAGAGGTGATGGGAAGAACAGAGCCAAAGGAAGGGTAGGACTCCTTACAGCATGCTCTTCCAGACACACAATGGCCTCAATATCCATGACCTCACAGTGCCTGACACTACCTACAGAAGACTATCATAACAGGAGTAAAAGATCATTACATCAAAATAAAGGAAAGACTGATTGAGAGAGGGAGGGGATATGATGGAGAGTGGAGTTTCAAAGGGTAAAGTGGGGGGAGGGAGAGAATTACCATGGGATATTGTTTACAATCATGGAAGTTGTCAATTAAAAAAAAAAAAACACCTTGGTGAAAACTGAGGAAGACATCTATAAAATCCTACCTTGAAAAACCATATATATACATACATATATATGTATACACACACACACACAATATATATATATACATATATATATATAGGAAAGTGCTCAGTGGTTAAAGGTGTCCCTGCTCCTTGAAGATTTTTGAAGATGTGATCCCTGTGTTACATTTAATTCACTGTAAATTGCTCAGATGTTGAGATCAAGGAATAGGAAACATTGATTTCATTCAGTCTATTCTCAAGTTAAATGACATTTTTATTTTATTTTATTTTATTTTTATTTTTTACCTGTGGTAGTTTGGGCAGAGGTGGTGTAAAAGTGAGTAGGAAAATGTATAGCCCAGGTTGCCCTCAAACTCCTGATCTTCTTGCCCCTGCCACTTCAGCAATTTCTTACTGGCGTGCACCACAACCAGCAAATGACAGTCTTCGAGATAGGGTTTCGCTGTAGCCCAGGATAACCTGGAATTCACTATGTAGTCTCAGGGTGGCCTTGAACTCACAATGATCCTCCTACCAGTGGCTAGAAGCCACTCACACGTACACTCTCTCTCTGCTTGCAGAAAAAAAGAAAGAAAGAGAGAGAGAGAGGAAGGGAGGGAGGGAGGGAGGGAGGGAGGGAGAACAGCCCCTTAGAATGCCTCTATGCAGACAGTTTCTACTGTCTTGCCTGTTGGAACTATCCAAGAAAATTTTCCTTCTGCCTTTTCATCTTGATGAATTCATTACAATCAGCCCAGTGTCATCAACCAATCAACAACATCCCTGGCAAAGCAAATCTCTCTGGAATCAGTCAACTTTCCCACATCCACCCTTCCCTCTTCCCAAACGTCCTCTGTGCCTTACCCTCACCTACTATTGCTGCTCTAGTCTTGTCCTGCTGTCACAACTATCTGTCCTGCTACAGTGATTTTCCTGAAGCACAAATCGTTTCACACATTTTCTAGTTTAAGATAGTTTCATTGGATTAACAAAGCTTCAGGGATATAACCTGACAGTCCATACTCAAACAACTTTGGTTCCTTGAAAAGGCCCAGCTTTCACTAATGAACAGCATCTTCCTTCGTGCTTTTCCCCCATCTAGAAAGCTCATTCCTAATCCTTGCCTAGTTAACCTTACCCGTTTCTTCAGGTATCAACTGTAGCATGACCTCCTCAAGAAAGCCTCCCCACCTACACCAGCAAGTCTGCTACCTTTATGCCTTCACTACATTTTTAGCACCTATCAATTTTATTTATGAGATGATTTAAATTGTATGCCCCTCCCTCTCTAGACTGAATAGTATGAAAGCAGTGTTTGGTTCACTTCCATGTACAATGTGTAGCATACGTGAATACTTTTAAATATTTCAATGAATTGCACACCCACTGAACTCTCTTCCGTGTTCATCAGTCTGTAGTATAGCAGTGACAATGAAACTGTTATTATAGTCCCTAGCCAAGTATGGCTATCAATCACAGGAAAAATGACTAAAACAACGAATTACTGAATTTCTAATTTTCTTTGTTCTCCACCACCCCTCCCAGCAGGCTTGAATTCAGGGCCTTGCACATGATAAGCAAGAGGTCTAGCACTGAGCTACATTTTACTTATTCTTAACTAATTAATCCGTAGAGCTACACATGGGTAGTGGCTCCAGTACTGACAGCATGGGTATTTTACTTGAAAAGCAGTA
Source organism: Dipus sagitta (assembly GCA_036346955.1). Lineage (NCBI taxonomy): Eukaryota > Metazoa > Chordata > Mammalia > Rodentia > Dipodidae > Dipus > Dipus sagitta. The sequence continues at coordinate 71,009,351 of CM070777.1, forward strand.
CATGGGCCTGGGGAGATGGCTCAGCAGTTAGAGGCACTTTGCAAACCCTGTCCCGCCCAGGTTCAATTTCCCAGTAACTAAAGTGAAGCCAAAGGGGCATTCGTTTGCAATGGCAAGAGCTCTGGCACCTCCATACACAAGCGGGCGGGCGCGGGCGCGCACCCGCGCCCATGCGCGCAAATGCTTTTTTAAAAAAAGAAAAGCAGTAAATTAAATGTTTCTTCATTCTGTCTAACTTTGTGCTTTCTAGTTTTCCAGACTCCTGGGAGCTTCATCTCAAGTCTCTCGCATTCTCAGTTCCTCCCAACACCTAGGATCTCTTTATTGCTACCACCGAGGGTCCGAAAGAAGCACAATGGGCAGGAAGTGTCTCAAGATCTCATGCAGAGAACATAACCCTCCAGGGAAGCGTGTCCCTCCTTTCAGTGAAACTAAGGTGCTAATTGTCTCCCCAGCTAGCGATTCCCTAGGCAACGACCCGCCCCGGTGCTCTCCCCGCCCTGCCTCCGCCCCACCTAGCCAACCGCGCAGGTAACAGCACGCTCGGGGAATACAGGCTTCCCTTAGCATCTGTCACCGGTCCTAAGGCCCGGAACCCCGAGGGCGGGAAACCCGAGCGGAGTGGTTGACAGAATGAAGGACAACACCACGAGTCGGCGGCCCGGGGCGGCAGTCAGGGCCCGGCGGGTCGCAGCGGCCACGACCGCGGACGCGCTCACCCGTCAGGCACCGTGACGGGCAGCGAGGGGGAAGTGACGCCCCAGCGGCTCGGGCCCGCACCTCCCGGCGTCCCGCTCACCTCCGGGGACGCGGGCCGCTCGGCCGCGTACAGGTGCCTGGGGGGCGGCGGCAGCGGAAAAGCCCTGCCGGGGTACGCCTGCAGCCAGGCCTTGGCCTCGTCGTCCTCCTCGTCGTCCGTACTCTCCAGCTCCTGGAACTCGTCCTGGAAGTCCAAGTCCGACTCCGGCCCCGCCTCTTCTCCACATTCACGGTCTCCTCAGAGTCCCGGGGCTCCTCCGCCGCCTGCTTCTCCACCTCCGCCTCCTCCTCCTCCTCCTTATCCTCCTCCTCCTCCTCCAGCTCGCCGGGCGAAGGTAGATCTTCCGGCTCCATGATGGTGTCGCGCTCCCGGCGGCTGAGGAGGAGGGGAAAAGGGGAGGGGCAGGGAGGAGGGGAGGCGAGCTGACTGGCGGTTGTTTCCGCGCGCAGGCGCACACGCCGCCGCCTCACGCGGGGTGGGGCGGGGCTTAAAGAGAGCCCGCGCGTTGCTAGGGACGCCCCGCGTGGCTGGTGGGGAAGAGAGGGGAGGGGTAGGGGCCAAGCAGGGACTCCCGGAGACCCGGACAGGGCAGCTTCAGCCGCGTCACTGGTGGCACATTGCTCATAGTACTGTCCGCTCATAATCACAGACTGGCCTCTTCTCGAGGTACAAGGGGCTGTGCACAATTCACCCCTGATTTTTGCCTAAAATAAACCCACATTAATCTTACTTGCAAGTTACAGATTTTTTTGAAAACAAATTTAATATTTTATTTATTATTTCTGAGAGAGAAATAGGTCGACAGAGATAATGATTATGGGCGGGCCAGGCCTTCTGCCCTGGCAAAAGCAAACTTCACACCCAAGAGCCACTGAGTGAATCTGGCTTTACACGGGTACTAGGAAATCAAAACTGTCCTGCCAGGCCTTGCAAGCAAGGGCCTTTAACAGCTAAACCATCTTTCCAGCCCAAAATTACAGAGGTCTTTTTTGTTTGTTTATTTGATTGATTGATTTGTTTTGTTTTTCTAGGTACGGTCTTGCTCTTGCCCAGGCTGACCTGGAATTAGTCTCAGAACTCATAGTGATCCTCCTATCTCAGCCTCCCAAATCCTGAAATTAAACACGTGGGCTACCCTGCTTTGCAAAGTTACACACTTTTCTTTTTTCTAGGTAGGGTCTGGCTCTAACTCAGGTTGACCTGGAATTCACTATGTAGTCTCAGGGTGGCCTTCAACTCATGGCAATCCTCCTCCCTGTGCCTCCTGAGTGCTGGGATTAAAGGTGTGGACCACAAGGCTCCAGGTTAAAGTTATAGATTTTTAAACAGGGCTTGAACCTAACCACGGTAGCGTCCAATGATAGGGGAGAGGTTAAGAAATGGGTGTCAAATGCACAGCAATCAAGTCCAAATGGATCAAAGACCCCAATATAACACCAGAAACTCAGCTACTACTGGAAGAAAAGTTAGGAGGAACATTCCGTGGTTTAGGAATGGGAAAAGACTACCTGAACAAAACCCCAGCAGCACAGAATCTTAAACAATCAATCAACCAATGGGATGTTATGAAGCTGAAAAGTTTCTTCACAGACAAACATACAATATAAGCAGAGCCAATAAATTACTCACAGAATGGGAGAAAATATTTGCTGAATATCCAACTGACAGAGGCCTAATTTCTAGAATCTACAAAAAAAACTCAAAAACCGAAACAATGAAAAGTCAAACAACCCACTCACAAAATGGGGCAAGAAATTCAACAGGCAGTTCACAGAGGAAGAAATACAAATGGCTAACACACACCTAAGGAAATGTTCATCATCCCTAATCATCAGGGAAGTGCAAATTAAAACTGCTATGAGATTCCACCTTACCCCAGTAAGGATAGCAAACATCAAAAATCAAATGAAAATAAATGCTGGTGAGGATGTGGAGAAATAGGAACCCTTATCCACTGTTGGTGGGAGTGTAAGATGGTACAACCACTTTGGAAAGCAATATGGAGGCTTCTAAAAAAACTGAATATAGAGTTACCAACAGACCCAGTTATTCCCTTATTTGGCATGTACCCTAAAAGCTCCACACCTCAGCTCAGAGAGATTTGCTCAACCATGTTTATAGCTGCTCAATTCATAATAGCCAAGAGCTAGAATCAACCCAGATGTCCATCACTAGACAAATGGATAACTAAGATGTGGTACATCTACACAATGGAATTCTACACAGCAGTAAGGAAAAACGATACAATGAAATTTGAAGAAAAATGGTCAAGCCTGGAACAACTTATTCTCAGTGAACTCACCCAATCACAGAAAGATAATCACCACATAGTCTCACTCATCTACAGATCCTAACCTGAATCTACCCAAGTCATCGACATACCTACCAAGAATCTTGAGAACCAGACAATAGGGAGGGTGGGGAGGAAGGGGAGAATAAGGAAGGGGGGACCCAAAATTCTATATCCTAAAAGACAGACCAAATGGCTGAACCTCCACGAGGCCCTTAGAGGGAACACCGGATTCACAAGGCCCTGGAAAGGGTACGACAAAAACTGTTCATTATCTCCTCCTATTTCTGCTTCTCTCTCTCTCTCTCTCCCTCCCTCTTCTCTCTCATCTCTCTATCTCTTTTATATCACTCACTTATCCGGTTCTTCCTTCTCATCTTGGCCGCTGACCTGTAACTCCCGGTAGCAGCAGGTGGTAACCATCCACAATGAGCTTTTGATCATAGAGACCTATAAAAGGTTTCCCAAAAGAAAACAGATTTGTGTCAGAGTGCTTGAGGACCCACCATAGGTTAGTGGTAAGATCCTACTGCTGAAGACACCATACACTGTTGGTATGTACCATAGTGTGAAATGGCTGCAAGCTGGAAGAGAGTCAGTCCCCAGACAGTTACCTCATCTAGTGCCAGAAGGTGCTACATGAGCGACTGGGGAATAAAGACCAATATCTGCCCAAGCAACGTGTGATCTAACTTACTTAGCAGCAAACAACCTGATGTGTTGCTCATACAAGTGCCATAGTGGCACATAGCCATGGTGGGAAACCAACTGTTCTCAATTTGGCTAACTGATCTACTCAGTGGAACAGAACCCATAGCTGGAGCTGGGAAACAAGTCAGAACCATATCCAAAAATCAATCCACTCTCCACTAAACTCTCTCTAATAAACAATGGTTATCACATTTACTTGGTGCTAACTTTACTCTCCATTGGAGAATCTGCTTCTCTTTTTCAGATAGATGCAGATCCTAAGGAGAAAACCAACCCTTCATACCTCAAAAAGGCCCCAGCTGAAACTAAGAATAATTGGAGAAACATGCAAGAATGCTGTTTTCTTGGCAAACCCAGAACTAGCACACAGTGAAGGAGATAGACACAGAGAACAATCAACCCCTACCAAACCAGATATCCAGAGACACAGAGGCTCCCAAGATCTCAACACAGAAGCAGACCTAATATGAACCCAACATGGCTCAGCAAAATTTGCGGACGAGGGGACAGAAAGAATGTCAGAGCCATACGTTGGGTCATGACACACAGAGACATTTTCTCCTACCCGAAACTAAAGGCTAACCCCACAATCCACGACCCATATACCAAAACAAGGAGGGTCCCTGTGGAGGGGGGAGGACAGGGAGGAGGCTAACAATGCTACCAACTTGACTGTATTCACTGACTACAAAAATAAAAAAGTAAATAAATAATTTAAAAATTTTTTAAAGGGCATCAGAAAGAAGGGAGTTAGAATCTGATATTACCATATACAAGTGGTGTATGACTGAGTATCTATAAAATGATGAGGGCATCTCCTGTGGTTGTGCTCATTAAAGGAACTAATTATACTTTGGTTTCTCTTTATTTGTTTATTTTTGGTGTTTTCAGGTATGGTTTCAATCTAGTCCAGGCTGACCTGAAATTCACTATGTGGCCTCAGAGTGGTTTTGAACTCAAGGCAATACTCCTACTTCTGCTGGGATTAAAGGTGTGCACCACCACACCCGGCCTCCTTATTTTTTAATGTATAATTTTTGGGGGGCCAGGTTCGAGGTAAGGTCTCACTCTGGCCCAGGCTGACCTGGAACTCACTATGTAGTCTCAGGGTGGCCTTGAACTCATGGCGATCCTCCTACCTCTGTCTCCCAAGTGCTGGGATTAAAGGCATGTCACCACTCCCGGCTTAATGTATAATTTTTTATTAACAGCTTCTATGTTGGGCCTTGAGAGGCCTGCACATGAGGCCTAGTGAAACTTCCTGAGCCTAGCTAAAGTTTGGCGAACTGCCTCCAGCCAGCTATGACTCAGCAGGGCACCAAATAGCCTCTGGCCTGTTACTTCCACATAGGAGTTGGAATTCCCGTGCGCGGGCGCGCGCTTAGAACCAATCATTTCAAAAGTCATGGTATACTATTGGCCCTTACCTCTCCTGCAATCCTAGAATCCCCACCCCTGCTCTCAACACTATATAGGCAACTGCCTGTAACAGTAAAGTGAGTTCCTGCTTCGACAAGACTCCTGACTCAGTGTTGTTTTTCTCTGGTGACTAGGAGAGGTTCTGAGTAGTCGACACTCATCCTCCTCCTCAACCCCTTGGGAGGAACCAGCGGGCCTGCTCCTTCCTCAGCACTACCTGCCGGGGGAGCCCGGCACCTGGCGCCCAACATGGGGCTCCGAGAACCCGGCAGACTAGTGCCCCATGAGAGGCATTCATTGAGGAGGTCAATTGGTGTACGGGTGAGTGTACCCTCATAAGTTATGAGGCAGTCTTCATATTTAATGTGCTAAACTTTGCTTCTATAACCTGTACTTGCTTGTCAACATCTCTTCGTTCTCTTTCTCTTTCCTTTCACTTTTGGTTTGCCGGCAAGCTGCATCTGAGGCTTTTGTATTTCTGAACGGGTCATATGTCCCTAGTGGACACACTGTGTGGCTTTTGACCTTTAGGCGTGTGCCTCTCTCTCTCTCTCTCTCTCTCTCTCTCTCTCTCTGCTTGGGCCTGTGAAGGCAGGCCAGCTTTTTCTGCCATTATGGAACTTCCCCTGGATCTGTAAGCTTCAATAAATATCCCTTCCTCCATAACTGTCTGGTCTGGAAGTCCATCTCAGCGAACCTGAAGCTGTCTGCTACAGAACTTAGTACCGAGGAGTGGACTGAGATGAACCTGACCATGTGGATATTGATCTTTTGGAACCTTTGTTTTGGAGGAATAGGCATGGACTTGGTACTTGCAACTGAAGTTGTCTTCTGGAGTGGTAAGCCCAATTTTATGGACTATTCTGATGAGAGTCTGAGAATGCTAAGTGCAGACAGCATTGAACTTCAAGGCTTGGCTTATGAGCTTTCTAAGGGGAAGGAAAGACTTCAGGGGACTTTGTTGGAACTGGGCTGTTGGCATAAGGGCTGGCTGCATCCTGCTGCCCAGGCCCAGAGAGTTTGATCAAGGTTAAATTTGTAATGGACTGATGTGCTTGGCTAGAGATATTGGACTGAGAGATTTAAGATTTTAAGCTGAAAAACCTCATGCAAGTTAAAATTACAGACACTGAGACTGGTATTAGGTTACTGAATCTGCTATTGTCAAACACATTAGCAATCTTAAAGGAAGATGGTCCAATTGCTTTACCATGGAAAGGATGCCTGAGGGAAGACTATCATAGAAATGCAAATACTTTTGGATGGTGGTTGAGTTTACATTGTTTTAGTCTCTCCTTGCTATGCCTTATAGCAGTTAAAAATGTTTACTTTGTGCCTTTATATGTTAAAAGTGTTTAACTTGTTTGATTTTACAGGTCTTAATATCTTAAATTGGTCAAGACTGTGGGGACCTTTGAAATTGAACTGAGTACAATTTATAATGTGTGATGGTTATAAATCTATTGAAACCAAAGGCAGAATGTGGTAATTTGAATAGATGCCCCCTAGTATATTCAGTTTGTTTGTAGTTTGCATTCTGCATCCACCTGGCTGGAGGCAATGTCACTGGGTGGATCTTAAGGTGTGGTGGTTGGTTTCAAATTTCAATCTAAAGATATGTAAAGTGTGCCTAGCTGGAGTTCCTGAGTGTGCTGTGGCTTTAGGCTTGTACTTTTAATGTCTAACTATCCTTCATACTCATAGCTTTAAAGTAGCTCCTGAGAAAGTTCAAACTGTGCCTCCCTTTAAGATCTTGGGCTTAGCTGGGCATGGTGGCGCATGCCTTTAATCCCAGCACTTAGGAGGCAGAGGTAAGAGGATCGCCATGAGTTCGAGGCCACCCTGAGACTCCATAGTGAATTCCAGGTCAGCCTGGAAAACCAAAAAAAAAAAAAAAAAAAAAAAAGATCTTGGGCTCGATCCTTACTCTAGATACAGTTTCACCTGTTAGACGCTCTGTATGATGTGGTTACATATTTGGGTGAAGAAATACTAGGGTTGAAAGTTAGAACTTGTTTGGAGTGTCATGTAGATTTTCAATGGATTTGTGTTACTTCTAAAAAATATAATGACAGTCAACAGCGTTGGGAAAATGCACTTAAGAGGTATTTGACATAATGATAATATTTCCTTGGATCTGATTCAGTTGCATTCAAAGATTTTGTCTTTGGAAAATAATCATCTTAAGAAGAAAAAGACCCATTTGGATACCAGAAAGAGACCTAAAATATTTGTCCCAACAAGGGGGACACTGACAATCACTTCTCTAGGGAGTGTCCCACCCCTGAGGACTGTTCCTAGAATGGTCTTCACCCTGCTAAACCAAATAACTCCCTCCCTTGCAGAGGATTTCTGGCTTTGCCTCTGATCTGGGCCTCCCCAGCTGCTTGCAGTAATCACCAATGATACAACTACAGTTGCCCATACAACCAACTCATTGGCTTGGTAATAATCACAGGCATGGCCACTGGAACAGCCAGGATGGATAAGCTCTCTCTCCAGTTGATCAGTGACATAAAAGCCATGTCCAACACTATCCTTGATCTCCAACAACAGCTAGATTCCCTGGATGAGGTAGTCCTACAAAACAGGAGGGGACTAGACCTATTAACCACTGAAAGGGGTGACATATGTTTATTTTTACAGGAAAAATGCTGTTTCTATGCCAATAGATTGGGAATCATTCAGGACAAGATCAAAAGGCTTCAAGAGGACCTGGAGAAGAGGTGGTGGGACCTTCAAGACAACCCACTGTGGATGAGCCTGCATGGCTTCTTACCCTACCTCCTCCCTCTACTTTGACCTCTTCTTCTCCTTTCCCTTACCCTCACTGTCGGGCCTTGTGTCATTAACAAAATTACACAATTCATTCACCAGTGGCTAGAGGCAATAAAAATCCATCAGGTTCAGATACATTATCACAGGCTGGCAACTCAAGAATTAAGTTCCTCAGATGACCCACTGCCACCTCCTCTGCCCTCCATGTGACCGATGACGGGTAAGATCTCAGACTGACTGAGACAACCTAAGCCAGGCCATGGAGTGGGTTCTCAGCGAGCTAAACACCTGGTACCCAGTGATGGGTAAGATCCCCAGAGGGGGACAACCTAAGACAGGGGCCATGGTGACTAATGCTCTTACAAAAACAAAAGGGGGAGATGTTGGGCCTTGAGAGGCCTGCACGTGAGGCCTAGTGAAACTTCCTGAGCCTAGCTAAAGTTTGGCGAACTGCCTCCAGCCAGCTATGACTCAGCAGGGCACCAAATGTCCTCTGACCTGTTACTTCCGCATAGGAGTTGGAATTCCTGTGCACACGCACTTAGAACCAATCATTTCAAAAGTCACAATATACTATTGGCCCTTACCTGTCCCCCATCCTAGAATCCCCACCCTTGTTCTCAACACTATATAGACAACCGCCTGTAACAATAAAGTGAGTTCCTGCTTCAACAAGACTCCCGACTCAGTGTGGTTTTTCTCCGGTGACTAGGAGAGGTTCTGAGTCATCGATACTTATCCTCCTCCTCAACCCCTTGGGAGGAACCAGTGGGCCTGGTCCTTCCTCAGCACTACCTGCCAGGGGAGCCCGGCATTTCTATACTTACTGACAATAAACCATGATAATTTCCTCCCCTCCCCCACTGACCCCTTCACAACTCTCTTCTCCATCATATCTCCATCATATTTGATGTCAGCTTCTTTTCCTCCTATTATAAGGGTCTTGTGAAGGTATTGCTAGGTTCTGCGAGGCTGTGGCTATCGAGGCCAATTTCTGTCTGGACAGTTGCATTGTAATGAGTCGTACCCTCCCTTTCGCTAGTTTCTCTTTAGATCACATAAATCTTTTGCTTTTTAAAGAACTAACTAATGTGTAGGTTTTATTAGTGGGTGTTATTACTCATTGAGTATACAGTAACTTACTAAATGCTCACAGAGTTTTCTGTTTTGTTTTGGGAAAGGATTTTAGTATGTAATCCTGGAACTCACTAACTAGACCAGGTTCTCTTCCAATTTAAATCACTCCTCATCTTGCCTCTTGAGTACTGGGATTACAGATGTGCACCTCTGTTTCCAGCCAAACATACAATCCTGAGCAAGCATGAGGACCTTGTTCAATCCCCAGAGCCCACATAAAAATGCCAGACATGGAGGAAGACACTTGTAATCCCAGCACTGAGGAGACAGACAGGGACTTACTGGCAAACCTAGGCCAATGAGAAACCCTATCTCAAAAAAGGGAGAACAATCCAGGCATGGTGCTGCCTTTCACCCCAGCTCTTGGGGAGACAGAGGTAGGAGGACCACAGTAAATTCAAGAGGAACTTGAGACTACATACAGAATTCCAGGTCAGCCTGGGCTAGGGGGAGACCCTACCTTGAAAAACCAAAAAATAAAATAAAATAAAATAAAATAGGCCAGGCGTGGTGGTGCATGCCTTTAATCCCAGCATTTGGGAGGCAGAGGTAGAAGGATAGCCATGAGTTAGTTCAAGGCCACCCTGAGACTACATAGTGACTTCCAAGTCAGCCTGAGCTAGAGTGAAGCCCTACCTAAAAAGGGGGGCAGGGAGAAAGGAAGAGACAAGAACAAGGTAGAATAGCCAGGCATAGTGGCACATGGCTTTAATCCCAGCACTTGGGAGGCTGAGGGAAGAGAATCAACATTAATTCATGGCTAGCCCAGAGCTACAGAGTGAGTTCCAGGTCAGCCTGAGCTGGAGTGAGACCCTGTCTTGAAAACAAACAAACAACAACAAAATAAAAAGACAAAACAACACCTGAGGTTGTCCTTTGCCCTTCATATACAAGCATGCACATTCATACTGAGGCAGTTTAGGGTGACTGCTCCCCCGCAAAGTAAAAAGCAGAAATATCCTTGAGTCTGCCTATGCAATTTCCACATTGCTAGAGATCAGAGGTTTCTTCTTATCTCTTGCCTAAAGGTGTTTGCAAGATGTTTTTCTATAAACAACCCAATTCCCTCCAATTCCCTTTTCCTAGAACTAAGATTCCTGGAAAGTTTGAATCTGATCTTGGCATTGTGGCTGGTTAAACTCAGCCTTAAAACTAGGCTGGTTAGATCGGTTCCCATTTTAAAATCTATAAATTACCTCACCCTCGCAGGGTAGGCTTTACCCCCACTCCCTTACAGGACCGCTTTGAGCTTCCTCCTCTTTTTTTTTTTTTTTGGTTTTTTGAGGTAAGGTCTCACTCTAGCCCAAGCTGACCTGGAATTCATTATGTAATCTCAGGGTGGCCTGGAACTCGCGGTGATCCACCTACCTCTGCCTCCCAAATGCTGGGATTAAAGGCATGCACCACCAGGCCTGGCAAGCTTCACCCTCTTAATCTAATAAAGTCTCTCTAAATCCTACCTCAGGTCTGTGGATTTCAATTCTTTGAATTCACGAGACAAGATCCTGAGATATTCCAAATTAATTGGTGTGGTGGCATATATTGGTGTAGTCAAGGAACCCCAAAATTTCCATATTAATACATACACATGAGTAATATAAATGAATAATTTTTAAAAGATGCTTAATAGAAAGCTGCAATAGTTTTTTTTTTAAAAAAAAAAGATAAATAGAAGGAAAGCAAGCAAGCTGTAATAAACTTGGTTTCCTATGGAGTTGATCCAGATGTCTGCCTACTGGAAAACCTGCTGTCCTCTCCCAGCTGGCTCCTTGTTACATTACATGGGTTGAAAGTGAAGTACACCTCCAGGTGCTTGAGAGAGTGGAGGGAAAGCTGATTATAACTTGCAGCTTATGCCCGGGGGCAAACCCTTCCTGAAGATGAATCATTTCCACTGATGGCTAAATTAATCCACTTAATAGCTTCATTTTGTAATCAGGAAAATGATAAAAGTTAATATAAGGTATATGTAGACAGAAATTTTGTTATATATGCACACATGTATATGCATATTTGTGTGTTTGGATAGATGGGCAAATGTTTGTGTACCAGTGAGTACAACATGGAATATGAAGTAGTTCTGTGGGTACAAAATCACTGTCTCATCCATGACAGGAGGGATCCCATGTCCTGACCTCACTAGCCCTTCTAAAGGTTGCCAGGGAAATACTGATGGATGCTGTTGTTGGAAACTGGGTACTTAGCAACGTGGTAACCAAAGGTACTTAATGAAGGAAAGTCCCCAGGTTCAGTTGCCATGGTAAACAAGCATAAGGCCCTTTGTGAAAGATAGATTAAGTGATCGCACAGTCCTTTCTCAAGGGTTCTGAGCTTCTTCATTCAGAATATCTTGAACTCAGAAATGAGAACAGGGAGAGAAGCCATAACTTTTTATTTTGATAGCATAAGTCAGAAATCTTCATATACTTAGTTTTTTTCTAGTTTTACCATTTAAGTAGAATCTTAACATGCTAAACATTTTTGGCCATATATACAATGAGAGCTACATCAAGGTTTCTTTCCTGTAACTCAAACTATTGTGATTACCTTCTTCTTCCCAACTAGTCCCTCTTCTATTTTGATGTCAGCACTTTACCCCTCCTATTGTTATGGGAAACTGAGTCACATTGAGATGGCACCAGAGATGGACTAGAGAAGTAGAAAATTAATTCATGTCCATATGGACTCATAGCTCAGGAGTTTTATAGGTTGTATAGCAGGCATACATAGTGAAATCATTATACAGTTGGTGGGTTACAAGTTTTTTTTTTTTTTTTTTTTTTTTTGATGTAGTGTCTCACTCCGGGTTACAAGTTTTTAAGGCTACATGATTTTGGGGAACAAACAGAAAATTCCTTAGCAATACATCAGTAATAAGAAAGTACAAATGTAAGCCGGGTGTGGTGGCGCATGACTTTAATCCACTTTAATGCACTTAGGATGCAGAGGTAGGAGGATCACCATAAGTTCCAGGCCACCCTGAGACTACATGGTGAATATCCAGTCAGCCTGAGCTAGAGTGAGACCCTACCTTGAAAAACCAAAATAAGAGAGAGAGAGAGAGAGAGAGAGAGAGAGAGAGAGAGAAAGTACAAATGTAGAACAGAAAGTTTAGAGGTGTTTGTGCCTATGGCTGCACTAACCAGATAACATAGCAGGTGCAGCTGCATAGACAGGGAGGAGACTCAGGGTCATGCTATCTCCCTGGTAAAGCTGTACAACAGAGACTTTGTTCTAGATTATCAGCTGGGTCTGGTTTCTTTGTTAAATTTCTTTCTTTTCTTTGTTAAATTTCTTCTACTACACTATTATGCAGGTCTTGTGTAAGTAGCATCAGCCACTGTGAGGTCATGTATACCATCGTCACTTTGTATCTTGAAGGCAGTATTGTAAGTACTCCTCTCCTTCCTTTGGCTCTTAGATTCTTTCTACCACCTCTTCAACAATGGTCCCTGAGCCTTGGAGTAATCTATGGCTTCTGGATGTGCCGTTATCCAAAAATGTAGGTTTCCATATTGTCGTGGACTGACTCTCGGGGAGATCAGGACCGAGGGAGAACAAGGGCGAAGGCTCAAGGAGAACTCGGGATTTGGCGAGGAAATGACAGACAGACACACTCTAAGTTGAATATGTTGTTGTAATTTACTGAAGGTTTTATGAAGGTTTTATGCAGATTGAACAAGGAAACTTAGTATATTAACAAGTGATCTTAGACTTTATTATTTTAAAACAATCTTAATTACTTTTTATTTTAACTATACATTTAGAGCTATCAAGGAGGAAATACCCATTTTTTAAGTATGTCTTGCACCATTGACCACAATAAGTGTTTTTAGACATTTAGAGCTATCAAGGGTTATGAGGTAGGAAATATATTGTTAGTTTTAAGAATTACGTCTCACACCATGGTTTGTGGCGCACGCCACTGTTTACAGTGTTCCTAGGAACTTGACACAGCTGTATGTAATTTTATTTTTTAACTTTTTAGTTACTGAGTAAGAGATATTTTTTTACTAAGTAGTTTGTTTTTTTTTTTAGTTAGGGGCTTAATGATTTTTTCCCACTGAATAATTTGTTTATTAATTTTTCAAGAGGGCTGGAAATATTTCCAGCCATGATTTTACCAGTACTGTAAAGCAGGCCTGATTTCTTTTAAATACTGTTGTTTTTTTTTGTTGTTGTTTTACATCCACTATATTTGTTTTCTTTTAGCCTTTTTATTTTAACCTTTAAAGGACTAGTATCATTTTTATAAATGAATAACTGTTTTTATTTTATTGTATCTAGGAATTGTCCTAAAGATAGATTTTTATCTCTACTTATATTGTGTACTTCTTTAATGGCCCGAATCAACGGTGGAGTTGTCCCAATAGTTAGATTGTTTTTAGTGTTCCCGTCAGTCATAGAAATAGGCTTATGATTAGTTTGTGGGGTTTTTTGTGAAAGGGCTATAAGGAAGAAAAACAAGAATATAAGACAAACACATGTCCAAAGACGCAAGCAACTGGGCCTTTGTGGCTTATCTACGATAGGCGGAACCATCACAGTTGTCGACTGCCAAGGGGTCATCGGGGGCATCCCTCCGTGGAGTATTGGCCCTCTGTCTTTGGCATCCATTTTATGAAACATCATTTTTTTTGTTACACAGGCGAGTTTGTCGTGGCTATGGTAGTTCCCCCTTTTTTGTTTTTAAAATGTAGCTCGAAGGCTTTTTGCTTTACAGTGTTGATAGCACTGAAAAGACATTTAAAAATGATAGGAAAGAGAAACACAGCCAATAGCAAAAGAAGAATAATTACCCCAATAAAGATAAAGTATTGAATCCAATTTAAAGGGTTTAAGTGTCTTATTTGTGTCTCAAGATCCTTAGTTAAAGATTTCAATCCTCCCATCTGTAAATGAGACTGACTTATAGCTGTTATATCTTTTTGTAAAGATTTTAAATCATGGGTAATATCATTATCTTTTTATATTCCCTGAAGATGAGCCTTAACTTTTTTCCAGGATTTTGAGGCATTATATGGTAGAGGAGTAACACAGATAGATTGAAAATTAACATGGCATCTGGTGGACAGCGTGGTCTTTAAGTTAGCCAAATCTTGCCCTAAAGCTAAAACTACTTTTTTAAGAATATTAATTTTTGTTTCTAATTTAGTATCAATAGCAGTTTGTTTTAATAAAGCAGAAGTAATATTTTTATTTAAAGAATTTACATAATGAGTTGTGTGAATTTTCTGTACTAGAGCAGTGGTTGTAACAGCGAAAGTTGTTAATATTGAAATGAGTGTTGCGATACCTAAGATAAGGGTAGCAACAAATTTCTTTGGTCGCAACAATTTATTTACTGATTTTAAAACTTGTAAAGTAGAATTATCATACCAAGGATTTGTCTCTAAATCTACTGGCAGCATAACATATGGTGGCCGCCGTACTATTAATATAGTACCTAAATCTTTTGATTCTCTTGAAGAAATACAATTAGTCAGTTTACAAGAATGACAATGTATATGATAAGATTTTCCTACTTTGGTGATATTAACAAGACTTGATTGAGCTAATAGTAAAGCATTAGGATACGCAGCGCAGGCTTTAATAGCTATAGGTTTAGGTTTAGTCATATTAGGCTTTTTTTTCAATATCATACCAGAAGCAGCTACTAACCTAAATAGGTCTGAATGAATTCGAGAAACATTGCTTTGTATTGTAACCCAGATTGGACTAACAAAGCCACTTGAATATCAACGTCTTATTTTTTCCCCAAACATGTCTTGTAGTTGGAAATTATTAAACTTTGTTTTGTTAGCCTTAATGTATTTTTTATATTTTTTTTTTTTTTGAGGAAGCAGAAAAATCCCAAATTTTTATATCTGATCCTTTAGGGTTGAAATAAGTAGTTGCATTTGGAAAGCCACATGACAATCAGGCAGGATATTTTGTTAAAGAAGAATCCCAAAATTGATTTTTATCTCTATATTTCAATAAACAAGAAGTAATTGGCATTTTGTATACATGAAGATAAGATTTATTAAAAGTAGTGAAACCTAATGTTTGTATTTGTAACTCTCACATCCATCGTTTACCGGCGTTTTTTTTGTCAGGGGCGTTTGTTAGAAAAGTTTTATAGTTGGTGTGGAGACAGCCCTGAGGTACCTTCCCCTGAAGAACCAGGCAGATCGGTAAAGAATCAGCCCGTCCTTCGTAATTTATAAACGAGGAGGTACTTAGTCTGGCCTCTGAATTTTGGGCTCCGCCTACATGTAGTGAGTTATTAGTCAGAATTTTAATATAATTATCATTTAGCCATCCCACGGGTTGTAATAGAGGAGGGTTAGGAACATATGTCCAGTAAGGAGTTCCCCGCACTTTAGGAGTTACAGCCAGTAATGACAGAAAAGCCATAAAATACATGGAAGCAGTCAGGGGCTTCCCCTGAGCGCGCAATAAATCTTTAGCTGTTCGCGTGAAGAGTCTCAGCTTCGTTCATGTTAGATCGATTTTCTTTGGCGCTTTCAGTTTTAGTTTTTTCATCTGTCTCAGTAGCTGTTTGTTTTGTCGTCTCATCCTTCTTTGGCGTTTGTGTGTAGTCTGGGCGGATGAGTCTGTCTGGGATCTACACGGGAGTGTCTGTATCCTGTGGAAAGATACAAGCATATCCTCTTCCCGAGGTTATTAATATATCTGGTCCTTTCCAGGACCCGGTTAAGAGATCTTTTTAGAACACTTTTGGCAACGAGGCAGAAGATTGATGAGACCAATGCGAGAGCGCTGGAGTTTTTTTTTGTTCATTTGTGTTTAAATGATTTATTACAAAAAGACTATGAGATAAAATATGATGAGGAGAAAAATATTTATTAGCATTTTGTAGCCTTTCAATCTGTAACTTTAAGATTTGATGAGCTCTTTTAATAATAGTTTGGCCTTGTGGATTGTAAGGAATACCTGTTGTATGTACAATTTTCCATTGAGCGCAAAAATGTTTAAAACTTTTAGAAGTGTATGTAGGACCATTATCTGTTTTTATCTGTGAGGGACAACCCATAACTTGAAAACAATAAATAAGGTGTTGTATTACATCTTTTAGTGTCTCTTTAGATCTAGCAGTAGCACATATAAAATGAGAAAAGGTATCAATTGTAACATGGACATAGCTTAATTTCCCAAATGAAGGCACATGCGTTACGTCCATCTGTCAAAGTGTGTTAGGTTTTAAACCTTGGGGGTTAACTCCCATTTTTTGTACATGATGAGTTGGTGGACAAGCCCCACACTGTTTTACTATTTGTCTTGTTTGTTCTCTAGTGATATTAAACATTTTTTTTTAATGTTAGGGCATTTTGATGATGAATTTGATGACTCTCCTGAGCTTTTGTAACAGTCCCTATAACAGTTCTTGTTAGCATATCAGCCATGGCATTTCCCTGGGCCAAAGGGCCAGGCAAATTGGAATGTCCTCGTATATGTCCAATATAGAATTTTTTTTTTGTTATGAATTAATTTTTGTAATTCTTGTAATAAAGGTAAAATTGTAGAAGTCCCAACTAAAAGGGCAGTCTCTAAGGCTGGAAACAAATTCATCACATACTTAGAATCTGAATATAAGTTAAAAGGTTGAGGGAAATTTGTAAAAGCTAAGATGACTGTTTTAATTTCAGCTCGTTGGGCTGAGGTTTGGTTTACGTTTTCTGTAAGTGGCTGTATACCTGGTGTATAAACTATAGCCCTTCCTGAGGAAGAACCATCTGTAAAAATAACTAATGCCTGTTTAAGTGGTTCCTGTGAACAAAGTCTGGGGAAAACTAATTTCATTGTTTTAGTGAATTTAATAATAGGATGTTTTGGATAATGATATAAAATTTGGCCCACATATCCTTGCAAAGCAATAATCCAATCTTTATTATTTTGTATCAACCATTTGACTTGCTGTTTATTATATGGTGTCACAAGTATGTGAGGCTCTTTGCCAAACAATTTTTTTGATCTTTGTTTGCCTTTCATAATTAACAAAGAGCACATATAAGGATAGTCTGCTAAAATCTTTACCTGTATATGAGGAAGATGTAACCATTTTAACACTCCTTGTTGCCATAGGCAAGCTGTAGGAGTATGTCCCGTAGCAAACATTAGCAATGACCATTCATTTTGATAATTTATTTGTTTAACTCTTGTTTCTGTTAAAGCCTGTTCAACTAAGGCTAAAGCCTTCAAGGCTTCAGAGGTCAGTATTCTGGGAGACCTCGGATGTGAGTCTCCATGCAAGATAGAGAAAAGAGGACTCAAAGCCCCAGTGGGTATTTTCAAGTGTGGACGAATCCAGTTGATGTCTCCTAATAATTTTTGGAAATCATTTAAAGTTTTTAACTTATCTTTTCTGATAGTGACTTTCTGTGTTTGAATATAATCATTATGAATCCATTGTCTTAAATAACTTAAAGGCTTATTTTTTTGAATTTTTTCAGGAGCAATAATCAAACCATATGTTGTTAATTGTTCTATAGTATCTTTAAGAATGTTTTTTAACTTTTTTTTATCAAGATGTGCCAATAGAATATCATCCATATAGTGAATTATATATGCGTCTGTATATGTTTTTTTTATCTTGAATAATGTTTGGTCCACAAATTTTTGACATAACGTTGGACTGTTTTTCATACCCTGTGGCAATGTTCTCCATTGGTATCTTTTATAAGGTCGTTGAAAATTTGAAGCTGGTACACTAAAAGCAAAACATGGACTGTCCTCAGGATTTAATTTTATTGTAAAGAAACAGTCCTGTAAGTCTATTATGATAATTTGTCAACCTTCTGGAATTGTTACAGGAGAGGGAAGCCCAGGTTGAAGGGCCCCCATATCTTCCATGACTGTATTGACAGCTCTTAAATCTTGTAATAATTTCCATTTACCTGATTTTTTCTTTATCACAAATACTGGAGTATTCCACGGACTATTAGATTCCTCTAAATGTCCTTTTTCTAATTGTTCTTGTACAAGTTGTTCTAGAGCCTGTAATTTTTTCTTGTGTTAGGGGCCACTGACTTACCCATACAGGCTTTGTTGTTAACTATTTTATTTTATCTGCATATAAATTCTCTGTAGTGGCCCCTATATAAAATGTTGTTCATTAAGTTGATCAGCTGTTACCAGTCTTAAATTTATATTTTTTAGCATGTCTCTTCCCCAAAGTGAAAAGGGCAGGGAAGGTAAAACATAAGGCTGTATATAACCTGATTTTCTTTCATCTTCCCATGTCAATAGAGTTGTACTCTGCATAACACCAGAGGCAGAGCCTAGTCCTAACAAAGATGACCCTGTCTTATGTACAGGCCAATTCGAGGGCCACTCAGAGGCTGAAATACATGTTCTATTTGCCCCTGTATCTAAAAGTCCTTTAAATTTTCTTCCATTTATTTTAATAACCTTAAAAGGCCTTTCATTTAATTCCTGTACCCAGGCTACTATATCTGTAGAACCAAACTGACTCATATCCCTTTTCTTCTTCAGGATAGGATTAGGTAAGTTAATGTAGGGTAGCAGCAATAACTGTGTTATTCTTTGTCCTTTATGTATTTGTATTGTTTCTGATAATGGTCTAACCATGATTTTTATATCGTTCTGTGAATCAGCGTCTATAACACCTGGCAGAACTTCAAAGTTCTTTTGATAATTAGAACTCCTTCCAATAATCAGTCCAACTGTTTGAGGCAATAATTGTCCTGAAACAGCTGTAGGGACTAAAGTTATTCCATCCCATTTAGAGAGAATCATATCTTTACTGTTGGCAAGGTCAAGCCCTGCACTCCCTGGTGTGGCTCGAGGAAGTTGATGAATAGTAAACTCTGGAGCAAGACATTTAATTTTAATTCCTTCTGCTCTTGAGAAGGAGCCCCCCTTTTGTTCTGGGCTAGGAGTTCGCCCCTTCTCTAGTTTTTTGATTCCTTTTCCTCCTCTTTTCCCCCTGTAAGGGGGGTTCCATCTTTGTGGAACTTAGATTTGTATTCATTTTTTCAATGTCTCCCCTTTTTACATCGGGGACACAATCTTGGAGGTGGCCCTCTCTTATTGGGCCCTGTAGATTGTTGTTTATAATCCTTTTGTGTATGACCTGGCTTATTGCATTTGAAACATACTGGATTTTGTGTAGAGGCTTGTTTCCCTCCTCCATATGTTTTCTTTACAAAGGCGCTGAATCTCTGACCTTTCATGGCTGCAGCGTAAGCCATTCCCTGGATTACTGCTGGTGAGGCGTCCATGCATGTTTTGATATAATCTTGTGTGGTTCCTGTTTTCCTAATTGGTCTAATTAGGTCTTGGTACAACGCATTGGCATTTTCCCAAGCCAATTGTTTTAAAAGCATAGATGTCCCCTCTGAAGGGGGAAGCATACGATGGATAGCTTCCTCTAATCGGGCAATGAAATCCTGATAACTTTCTTCATTGCCCTGTAACATGAACTCTTCCAGAACCTTAGTTGACACATTGAACCCGTTTTTAGCCAACATGCGTTGTACCATGACCCCTAACATTTTCTCGTTTTTACTCAATGAATGCCCCATGGTTTCTCTTATGATTACTCACTCTTAACCAGTGATCCTTTACTGGCGGGACTGCAGTTCCCTGGTGAGAGCCGATCCTAAATCCTGAGAAAGAAAAAAGGAAAGAAGAAAGATTACCTGTCCTTCAGGTCCCTGTTCGGGCGCCACCTGCCGCGGACTGACTCTCGGGGAGATCAGGACCGAGGGAGAACAAGGGCGAAGGCTCAAGGAGAACTCGGGATTTGGCGAGGAAATGACAGACAGACACACTCTAAGTTGAATATGTTGTTGTAATTTACTGAAGGTTTTATGAAGGTTTTATACAGATTGAACAAGGAAACTTAGTATATTAACAAGTGATCTTAGACTTTATTATTTTAAAACAATCTTAATTACTTTTTATTTTAACTATACATTTAGAGCTATCAAGGAGGAAATACCCATTTCTTAAGCATGTCTCGCACCATTGACCACAATAAGTGTTTTTAGACATTTAGAGCTATCAAGGGTTATGAGGTAGGAAATATATTGTTAGTTCTAAGAATTACGTCTCACACCATGGTTTGTGGCGCACGCCACTGTTTACAGTGTTCCTAGGAACTTGACACAGCTGTATGTAATTTCATTTTTTAACTTTTTAGTTACTGAGTAAGAGATATTTTTTTACTAAGTAGTTTGTTTTTTTTCTTAGTTAGGGGCTTAATGATTTTTTCCCACTGAATAATTTGTTTATTAATTTCTCAAGAGGGCTGGAAATATTTCCAGCCATGATTCCACCAGTACTGTAAAGCAGGCCTGATTTCTTTTAAATACTGTTGTTTTTTCTTTTTGTTGTTTTACACCCACTATATTTGTTTTCTTTTAGCCTTTTTATTTTAACCTTTAAAGGACTAGTATCATTTTCATAAATGAATAACTGTTTTTATTTTATTGTATCCAGGAATTGTCCTAAAGATAGATTTTTATCTCTACTTATATTGTGTACTTCTTCAATGGCCCGAATCAACGGTGGAGCTGCCCCAATAGTCAGATTGTTTTCAGTGTTCCCGTCAGTCACAGAAATAGGCTTATGATTAGTTTGTGGGGTTTCTTGTGAAAGGGCTATAAGGAAGAAAAACAAGAATATAAGACAAACACATGTCCAAAGACGCAAGCAACTGGGCCTTCGTGGCTTATCTACGACAGGCGGAACCATCACAGTTGCCGACTGCCAAGGGGTCACCGGGGGCATCCCTCCGTGGAGTACTGGCCCTCTGTCCTCGGCACCCATCCTATGAAACATCATTTCTTCTGTTACACAGGCGAGTTTGCCGTGGCTATGGCACCATATGACTTATTCATACCCTCTTAGATTTTGATTAGCCCTCCCCACACCTTTCCTTTACTTAATCTCTTCCTCTGATTTCACTTAGGGCGTTTCACTCCCAATACTCTGTTCCACTCCCTGTAATCTGTTCTTCTACTTACATATATACAATACCAATCCTATTAAGTCCCCCCTCCCTCCCTTTCTATTCCCTTTATGTCCTCTTTCTACCTTACTATCCTCTGCTACTGAGTTTTCTTCCTACTCAGACAGAAGTCCCATCATCTGTAGCTAGGATCTACATATGAGAGAGAACATGTGACATTTGGCTTTCTGGGCCTGGGTTACCTCACATAGTATAATCCTTTCCAGATCCATCCATTTTCCTGCAAATTTCATAACTTCATTTTTCTTTACTGCTGAGTAGAACTCCACTGTATAAATGTGCCATACCTTCATTATCCACTCATCAGTTGCGGGACATCTAGGCTGGTTCCATTTCCTAGCTATTGTGAATAGAGTGGCAATAAACATGGTTGAGCAAGTATCTCTAAGGTAGTGAGACAAGTCCTTGGGATATATGCCTGAGAGTGGTATAGCTGGGTCACATGGTTGATCTATTTTTAGCTGTCTCAGGAATCTCTACACTGATTTGCACAATGGCTGGACCAGATTGCATTCCCACCAACAGTGTAGAAGGGTTCCTCTTTGTCCACATCCTTGCCAGCATTTATGGTCGTATGTTTTCATGATGGTAGCCAATGTGACAGGAGTAGTTTTAATCTGCATTTCCCTGATGACTAGGGATGTGGAATATTTTTAAAGATGTTTATATGCCATCTGTATTTCTTCTTTTCAGAACTCTCTATTTAGTTCCATATCCTATTTTTTTAAATATTTATTTATTTATTTGCAAGCAAAGAGAGAGAGAGAGAATGGGCACACCAGGACCTCTTGCCACTGCAAATTTCAGATGCATGCACCACCTTGTGCATCTGGCTTTACATGGATCCTGGGGATTTGAGCCTGGGTCCTTTGGCTTTGCATGTAAGTGCCTTAACTGCTGAGCCACCTCTCCAGCCCTGTTGATTTTATTTTTAATTTTTAAAATTTATTTGACAGAAAGAGGGAGATAGAGACAAAGTCAGAGAGAGTATAGGTAGGGCCTCCAGCCACTGCAAACAAACTCTAGATGCATGTGCCACCTTGTACATCTGGCTTTATGTGGATACTGGGGAATGGAACCTATGTTCTTTGGCTTTGCTGGCAAGTGCCTTAACCATTGAGCAATCTCTCCAGCCCTGTGTGTTGATTCTTTACTGACCAGGTTCACCAAGAAGAAAACTGGGGAAGTTCCTATTAGCAGCATCAGGACTGTGATCCAGGATGCCATGGTATGATCTGCCCTTACCTGTCCCCTTATTGATGTGCCCCATGTCTGTGAGCTGCCATATCCCATTTTTTTAAGTTAGGTTGTTTGATTTCTTACTATTCAGATTTTTGAGTTATTTGTATATCCTAGATATCAATCCTCTGTCAGATGTATAGCTGGCACAGATTTTCTCCCATTCTGTAGGTTGCATCTTTGCTCTATTCCCAGTGTCCTTTACTGTACAAAATCTTTGTAATTTCATGAGGTCCCAGCAGTTAGTTTGTGGTTTTATTGCCTGAGCAATTGGGGTTATATTCAGAAAGTCTTTGCTAAGACCAATATGTTGAAGGGTTCCCCCTGTTTTTCCTCTAGCACTTTCAGAGTTTCAGGTCTGATATTAAGGTCTTTGATCCATTTGGACTTAATTATTTTGCATGGGCAGAGATAAGGATCTATTTTTATCCTTCTGCAGATACATATCCAGTTTTACCAGCACCATTTGCTGAAGGGGCTGTCTTTTCTCCAATGAGTATTTTTTGGCATTTTTTTTTTTTTATCAAATATCAGGTGGTTATAGCTACCCGGACTTACATCTGGGTCCTATGTTCTATTCCGTTGATCTACCTATCTGTTTTTGTGCCAGTATCATGCTGTTTTTGTTACTGTGGCTCTGTAATATAGGTTAAAATCAGGCATGGTGATACCACCAGCCTTATTTTTGTTGCTCAATATTGTTTTAGATATTTGAGGTTTTTTGTGCTTATGAATTTTTGTATTTTTTTTTATTTCCGTGAAGAATGGCATTGGAATTTTGATGGGGATTGCATTAAATGTGTAGATTGCTTTTGGTAAGATTACCATTTTCACAATATTGATTCTTCCAATCCAAGAACATTTCCTAGTGTCTTCTGTAGTTTCTCACTTCAGGATTTTAAAGTCTTCATTGTAGAGATTCTTCACTTCCTTGGTTAGGTTTATTTCAAGGTACTTTATCATTATTATAATTATTTTATACAATTGTGAATGGGAGTGATTCTCTGATTTCATCCTCCATGTGTTTGTTGTTATTATATAGGAAGGCTACTGATTTCTGTGTGTTTATTTTGTATCCTGCTACATGGCTATAAGTGTTTATCAGCTCTAACAGCTTGCTTTATGTATGGTCCTTTATGTATGGAATCATATCATTTGCAAATAATTTCAATTTCGTCTTTTCCTTTTGTGTTCCTTTTTTGTGTGTCTCTTGCCTTATTGCTATGGCTAGGACTTCCGGTAATGTATTAAATAAAAGTGGGAACAGTGGGCAACATTGTCTTGTTTCAGTGGAACAGCTTAAAATTTTTCTCCATTTACTATTATGTTGGCTGTAAGTTTGTCATAAATAGCCTTAATTATGTTGAGATATATTCCTTCTATTCCCAGTCTGTAGGACTTGTATCATGAAGGTATATTGGATTTTGTCAAATGCTTTTTCAGCATCTAATGAGATGATCATGTGATTTTTGTCCTTCAGTCCATTTATATAATGTATTACATTTATCGATTTGTGTATGTTGAACCATCCCTGCATCTCTGGGATAAAGCTTACTTGGTCGGGATGAATGATATTTTTGATATATTCTTTTATTCTGTTTGCCAATATTTTATTGAGAATTTTTGCATCTATGTTCATGAGGGAGATTGGCCTGTAATTTTCCTTTTTTGTTCTGTCTTTGCCTAGTTTTGGTATCAAGGTGATGCTGGCTTTGTAGAAGGAGTTTGGTAGGATTCCTTCTTTTTCTATTTTATGGAAAAGTTTGAGAAGCATTGGCATTAGTTCTTTCATGAAGGTCTGGTAAAATTCACCAGTGAGTCCATCTGGACCTGGCCTCCTTTTAGTTGGGAGATTTTTTATAATTGCTTGGATCTCCATACTTGTTATAGGTCTATGTAAGTGGTTAATCTCATCTTGATTTAAATTTGGTAGGTCATATAAATCAAGGAAATCATCCATTTTTTTCAGATTTTCAAACTTAGTGGAATATATGTCCTTATAGCATGTCCTCATGATTTTCTGAATTTCTTTGACATCTATTGTAATGGTGCCTTTTTCATCTCTAATTTTATTAATTTGTGTCTGTTCTCTATTTCTTTTGGTAAGATTTGCTTGGGTTTGTCGATCTTGTTTATTCTTTCAAAGAACCAACTCTTTGTTTCATTGATTCTTTGGATTTTTTGTTTGTTTGTTTGTTTCTATTTCATTAATTTCTGCCTAATCTTCCTGGGGTCTACTGATTTTTGGTCTGCCTTGTTCTTTTTCCAAGGTCTTAAGGTGAAGCATTAAATTGTTTACTTGTAAACTCTCTAATTTCTTTTTTTTTTTTTTTTTTTTTTTTTGGTTTTTCAAGGTAGGGTCTCACTCTAGCCCAGGGTGACCTGGAATTCACTATGGAGTCTCAGGGTGGCCTCGAACTCACGGCGATCCTCCTACCTCTGCCTCCCGAGTGCTGGGATTAAAGGCGTGTGCCACCACGCCTGGCTTTCTAATTTCTTAACATAGGCACTTAAAGGTATGAATTTCCCTTTTAAGATGGTCTTCGTTCTGTCCCAAACAGCAGATTACTCAACACAAACTTTAAAAGCCAGAAGGGCTTGGAATTATCTATTCCAAGTTCTGAAAGATAACAACTTTCAACCAATGTTACTTTATGCTATAAAGTTATCCATTCAAATAGATGGAGAAATAAGGACATTCCACAACAAAAAAAGCAGACTATAGGAATATTTGAAGACAAAACCAGCTCTACAGAAAATACTTGAAAGAATCCTCCATACTGAAGAGAAAGAAAAGCACACATATAAGGAACATGGAAAAAACAAACCATACTCAAATACTACTGATGCATGTGTCTTGAGTTCATTTGCAATGACTAGAGGCCCTGGTGTACCCATTTTCCTTTCTCTTTATCTTTCAAATAAATTATGTATTGGTTTTTCAAGGTAGGGTCTCACTCTGGTCCAGGCTGACCTGGAATTCACTAGGTAGTCTCAGGGTGGCCTCGAACTCATGATGATCCTCCTACCTCTGCCTCCCGAGTGCTGGGATTAAAGGCATGCGCCTAATGCCTGGCTAATATAAAATAATTTTTTAAAGTAGAAAGAAAGAAGACTGGGTGTGGTGGCACATGCCATTAGTTCCAGTACCCGGGAGGCAGAGGTAGGAGGATAACCATGAGTTGAAGTCCACCCTGAGAGTACATAGTGAATTCCAGGTCAGCCTGAGCTACAGCGAGACCCTACCTCAAAAAATCAAAAACAAAAATAATAATAATAATAAAAAAAAAGTAGAAAGGAAAGAAAATAAGGAAGGATTGATTAATTGATTCAAGCAACACTGGAACAAACACATCAGATGGGGCAGAGAGAGGAAAGGGCATCTGTAACAAGGGAGGATCAGTGGGATTTTATTTATTTGGCATCAGCTAAATCCTTCTAAGCATCTTCATTCCAGTTCTAAGAGTACCACCCCTTACCATCAATGCTCTAACTTGAACCCAAAAGTTCAGGCAAAACTGTACTCCAACAAACTAGTTAAGCAATGCCACATGAGATGACATGAAGAGATCCTTTTGGGGCAGTCATAGGAACTCTCTTTAAACTTTCATTGACTTTTCTTTCTTTTTTTTTTTTTTTCTTTCCTTTTTTTTTTTTTTTTTTTTTTAGAACTAACTATGTAGTCTCAGGGTAGCCTCGAACTCACGGCAATCCTCCTACCACTGCCTCCCAAGTGCTGGGATTAAAGACGTGGGCCACCACAGCCTGGCTCTTTAAACTTTTAATATTTATTTTTATTTATTTATTTGAGAGAGAGAGAGAGAGAATGGGCACACAAGGACCTCCAGCCACTGCAAAAGAACTTCAGATGTATGCACTACCTTGTGCATCTGGCTTATGTGGGTCCTGGGGAGTCAAACTGAGGTCCTTTGGCTTTACAGGCAAACACCTTAACTGCTAAACCATCTTGCCAAGCCCCTCTTTAAACTTTTTAAAAATTATTTATTTGCAAGGAGAGAGAGAGAGAGCGAGAGAGAAAGAAAGAGAAAGAGAGAGAGAGAGAATGAGTGTGCCAGGGCCTGTAGCCACTGAAAATGAACTCCAGATGCATGCATATGCCATTCTGTGCCCATGGGTACTGGGGAATTGAGCCTGGGTCATTAGGCTTTGCAGGTAAGTGTCTTAACTGCTAAGCAATTTCTCCAGCTCCCATAGGAACTCTCTTTACCTGGAGAAGACAAAATTGAAGACTATTGGGCTGGAGAGATGACTTAGTGATTAAGACGCTTGCCTGCAAAGCCGAAGGACCCAGGTTCAATTCCCCAGTACCTATGTAAACCAGATGTATCTGGAGTTCGTTGGCAGCGGATGAAGGCCCTGGCATGCCCATTCTCTCTCTCTC
Organism: Dipus sagitta; assembly: GCA_036346955.1. NCBI lineage: Eukaryota > Metazoa > Chordata > Mammalia > Rodentia > Dipodidae > Dipus > Dipus sagitta. The sequence continues at coordinate 71,036,088 of CM070777.1, forward strand.
TCTCTCTTTTTGTTTCTTTGTGGTAAGGTCTCATTTTTGCCTAGGCTGACCTGGAATTCACTACGTAGCCTCAAAGTCACAGTGATCCTCCTATCTCTGCCTCCCCAGTGCTGGGATTAAAGGTGTGCACCACTATGCCCAGGAGAGAGAGAGAAAGAGAGTACCAGGGCCTCTAGCCACTGTAAAGAAACTCCAGATGCATGAGTCACCTTGTGCATGTAGCATTACATGGGTACTGGGGTATTGAACTCGGGTTGTTAGGCTTTGCAGGCAAGTGCCTTAACTACTGAGCCACTTCTCCAGCACAAAGCTTTTATTTTTTTTTATCTTTATGCTCAACTGGAAAACGTCAGCTCACATGATGAACTTCAAATTCACCTGGTTCAACACCACAACTTCTTGTATTGCCTTTCTCATTGCTGTGACCAAATACCTGACAAGAAGCACTTTATGGGGAGGGAGATAAGGCTCAGTGGTTAGGTGCACTTCCTGCACAAGTATGAGGGCCTAAGGGTGCCTGAGATTGCATGAGTCCAAATATCCAGATCCCACCTAAAACAGCTGGGCATGGCCATGTGTGCCTGTAACCCCAATCCAGCAGGGGAGAGAATCAGTGGAACCTCACAAGCTCCAGAAACAGTAGAAAGAGACTCCTGCTAGAAAACAAGACAAGGCAGAAGAGCTATAGAGAAGGACACCCAGAGTTTCACACCAGCCACTATAAATGAATGACACTCACTGCAGGCCAGTATATGGGACTGTTAAACCTACAACACAAAGAAGAGACCACTGACTCAAATATTTGGTCAAATTGAAGCAAGCTGTATTATACACACAGAAGCTGGCCAGCTGGCTGTCTCACCCAAAGGCAGGGCTTAAGAGAGCAGCCCTGAGCAAAAAAGAAGGCAGGTTTTTATAATTCACAAACTGTAAAGCTGAGAGATTTCCAATAGGGAACTTGGCAAGCAAAATACAGAGCAAATAGCAGTTCAAAATTACTTGACCTGACATCTTGGGAGAGTATGAGGTAAGGCATTGTCAGAGTGGGGGTAACTCAGGTTCCAGGAAGCTCCAGGGGTGTGGAGTTCTGGGCAGGTAATCAAGGTATGGTTAGACCTAACAGAAACCTAAGTTTCATAGTAAGCAGAAATGAAACCCCTCCTACCCTCCAAAGCTCTTGCAACTCTCTTCTCTTTCCTCTCTAGATCCCTTTTCAGGTTTCTTCCAGGCCCACTCACCACATAGGCTCTCAGACCACGTGGGTGTATCCATTTTCCTTCCTTTGGTTCTGTACTTCCCTCAGTAATGTAACAATTTAATAATTATCCTCAGTCTGGTTTGCCCAATTCTTTGGTTAAATACAGACACAAACTCAGGGTTTGGGGTTCAAGGACTCTTTCTTTCTGAGCTCTTGCAATACCCCCTTACAGAAGGAGGGAAGTATGGATGGAGGGACAGATGGAGGGGCAGAGGGAAGTTGATCACAGCCACAGCTTGCCCCACAAGAGCCAATGCCATATGACTGGCATGGCTACTTCTCACACAGCTGACATGGTTCATCAGAGTCCTACATAGGTGCATTTGCTTGGCTGAACTAATCCAGCTCTGGGATTTAGCTTTTCGTACCTCTCATGCTGTCTTCTATCAAAAGCATGCTAGAAGAAGGCTGCAATGGGTGTGGAATGATCCAATATTCATTCTGGCAATAGTCAGAAACACTTTTTGCCTAGTATCTAGACTCCTAGGAGTCTGTCTCATGGAAATAAAGCCCTCCTGTGTAAAGAACTAAGGTGAGGGTATTTATTACAGATACTTGTTTTATTTTTTTTTGGGGGGGGGCTTTTTTTCGAGGTAGGGTTTCACTCTAGCTCAGACTGACCTGTAATTTACTATGTAGCCTCAGGGTAGCCTTGAAGTAATGGCAATCCTCCTACCTTTGCCTTCCGAGTGCTGGGATTAAAGTCGTGTGCCCCCATACCTGGCTTATTACAGATACTTTTGTAACGACAAAAATCTATAAGTAAAGGCAAGCATTAAGAACACAGCTGAATTCATTATAGTCCAGGGACATCTCTACATGTTACTGAAAAGAAGGAACTAGAAGTCCATGTAGCAACTTGAAGGGATTTCCTCAGGATGTTGTTAAGAATAGTTAGAGACCATTGAGCCCTCTTTCTCTCTCTCTACCTGCCTCTTTCTCTCTCTCAAATAAATAAATTAATTAACTTAAAACAAAAACAAAAACAACAACAAAAGAATAGCAAGCAATGGCTCGGCAGTTAATGAGCTTGCTTGCAAAGCTTAGTGGGGTTTGATTGCCCAGTATCCACATAAAGCCAGATGCAGAAAGCAACACATTCATCTGGAGTTCATTTGCAGTGGCAAGAGGCCTTGGCTTGCCTTTTCTCTCACTCTCTGTCTCTCTCTGCTTGAAAGGAAATAAATAAAATATTTTGTAAAGCCAGGCATGGTGGTATACACCTTTAATCCCAACAGTTGGGAGGCAGAGGTAGGAGGATTACTGCAAGTTCAAGGCCAGCCTGAGACTACATAGTGAATTCCAGGTCAGCCTGGGCTAGAATGAAAACCTACCTCAAAAAAACAAGAAAAAAAATTACTTATTTGCATGGGTGGGGTGTCATGCCAAGGCCACTCGCAGCTGCAAATGAACACCAAATGCTTGCATCACTTTTTGTGTCCAACCACTTTTTGTGGTTGGCTTGGACCTAGGCAAGCAGGCTTTGTCTTTAACTGCTGAGCCATTTTTCCAGACCCTTGGTTTTAGTTTTGGCTTTTAGAAAACTATATACACATAATTCTTATATGTGTATATGACTATGGTAATACAATGAGAGAAAAATACACAGTAGGATTAGAACATAGGTTAACTAAGAAGATACAAGGTGGAGGGGTGGGGAGTTGGCTCAGCAGTTAAAGACATTTGCTTGCAAAGCCTGCTGGCCCAAGTTTGATATCCCAGCATCCACATGAAGCCAGACACAAAGTGTCACATGCATTGCAAGAGACACTGGCATGCCTATGAAAATACACACGCATCCATACAAATTAATTAACTGACTAATTAACTAGTTAAAAATAAAGAAACATCTGGGCATGGTTGGTACATGCCTTTAATCTCAGCACTTGGGAGGCAGAGGTCATGGGACTGATATGAGTTTGAGGCCAGCCTGAGGCAATAGATGAGTTCAAGGTTAACCTGAGCTAGAGGGAGAACCTACTTTGAAAAAAAAATACAAAAAAAAAAAAATAAAGATACAAAGACACACACACACACACATACACATACAGAGATGTGATCCAGGAACAGGAGGGAGAAAGGAAAGAAGGCAACTCCATGTGGCAATTATATATGTGCTTCTAGGAAGGGACAATGGCAGCCATAGCCTAGGGTTTCAAACTCTATAAATCTCCACATAAAAAGAGCCTGTGTACCCAAGTTCAATACTCCTTGGTGCCCATGTAAAGCTGGACACTGAGAGGCAGAGATAGGAGAATCCATAAACATTATAAGCAGCAATGGCAAAAAACAATGAGGGAGGAGGAACAAAGAAGGTTATAAAAAAGTGAGAAAAAAAATGAGGGAGCCTTTGTCTAAAACAATAAGGTAAAAGGAGAGGAGAAGTACCCTAAAGTTGTTTTCTAACCGCCACATGCACTCTATGGCACCTATGCCCATGTACACACATACGTACATACATATCATACATACATACACAAATAAAAAAAAGAGCAGAACCACTAGATAGAAAAGTCAAAGCACATGGAAAATATTAAGAACTGGAGGTGACAGATTTAGCAAATAAAAATACAAGATGCAGCCTTGAGAGAAGGCTCAATGGTTAAAGACACTTGTTTGCAAAGTCTGATGTCCCTGGTTCAGTTCTCCAGTGCCCACATAAAGCCAGATTCACAATATGGCACATGTTTCTGGAGTTTGTTTGCAGTATCAAACTGCTAAGCCATTAAAAAATATTTTAATATATATTTTATTTATTTATTTGCAAGCACAGAAAGATAGAGAGGAAGCTGGGTGTGGTGGCACATGCCTTTAATCCCAGCACTTGAGAGGCAGAGGTAGGAGGATCACTGTGAGTTCAAGGCCACGCTGAGACTACATAGTAAATTCCAGATCAGCCAGGGCTAGAGTAAGACCCTACCTCATAAAAGCAAACCAAAAAAAAAAAAAAAAAAAGAAAGAAAGGAAAGACAGAAAAGAGAGAGACAGACAGAGAGATTGGGTGCACTTGAGCCTCCAGCCACTGTAAATGAACTTCAGATGCATGTGCCACTTTGTACATCTAGCTTTTCATGGGTATGGGTACTGGGGAATGAAGGCAAGCTCCTTAACTGCTGAGCCATCTCTCCAGCCCCCTCCCCATTTTTTTAAAACTTAATTACTTTTTTTTAAGAGAGAGAATTGGCACTCCAGGGCCTCAATCACTGAAATCGAACTCCAGATGCATGTGCCACCTAGTGGGCATGTGCAACCTTGCACTTGCATCACCTTAGTGTGTCTGGCTTATGTGGGATCTGGAGAGAGATCTAACATGGGTCCTTAGGCTTCACAGGCAAGTGCCTTAACTTCTAAGCCATCTCTCCAGCCTCCTTTTTAAAATTCATTTTTATTTTTTCATTTTTGAGATAGGGTTTCATTGCAGCCCAGGCTAACCTGGAATTGACTATATAGTCTCAAGCTGACCTCAAAGACATGGCAATCCTCCTACCTCTGCCTCCTGAGTATTGGGATTAAAGGTGTGTACTACCATGCCCAGCTCTCAGCCCTTTTTAAAAATATTTTTTTAAAAAGTACAAGCCGGGCGTGGTGGCGCACGCCTTTAATCCCAGCACTCGGGAGGCAGAGGTAGGAGGATCGCCGTGAGTTCGAGGCCACCCTGAGACTCCATAGTGAATTCCAGGTCAGCCTGGGCTAGAGTGAGACCCTACCTTGAAAAACCAAAAAAAAAAAAAAAAAAAAAAAAAAAAAAAGTACAAGATGTTCAGTTAATTTGAATTTGAAAACTGGGTGTGGTGGTGTACACCTGTAATACCAGCTCTTGGGAAGTGAAAGCAAGATTATCAGGAATTAGAGGTTTGCCTCAACTCTGTCCCCCTAAAATTTCCTTTTAATTTCAGGGAAACAATAACTAGTGTGGAGGGAGCATGTGTATATGTGTGTTGTGTGTATGCATGTGTGTATATATGTTCATATTTGTGGGCACATGTGGAAGCCAGAAGTCAATGTCAGATGTGCTCTTTAGTCACTCTCCACCTTGTTCTTTGAGACAGGGTCTCTTTCTGAATCAGGAGCACTGATTTAGCTAGAATAGCTAGCCAGTAAGCAGTGAAGATCCGTCCTCTCTACCTCCCCAGTGCTGGAATTACAGGTGCAAGCCAGCACATTTAGCATTTTTACATGGATACTAGGGGTCCAAACTTAGGTCCTCATGCTTATATATATATTGGGGAAGCACTTTGCCCACTGAGCAATCTCCCCAGGACAAATTTATATTTTTTAATATTTTATTTTTATTTATTTACTTGAGGGGGAGAATAAGCACACCAGGGCCTCCAGCCACTGCAAACTAACTCCAGACGCATATGCCACCTTATGCATCTGGCTTATCTGGAGAACTGAACCTAGGCCCTTTGGTTTTGCAGGCAAGTGCCTTAACTGCTAAGCCATCTCTCCAACCCACATATATATTTTAAGTATATGTCCAAAGTACCACAATAAAATAGAAAACCTTGGTATAAATTGGGAAGGGGAACAGTGCCAGAAAAATCCCAGAAAGCAAACCACCATATTTTTTTAAACACTGTACAAACACAACAGCAGAGGGAGCTCTATGAAATTAGAACAGATTTCCTGAATGTTATCTTGTTTTTTTTTTGTTTGTTTGTTTATTTATTTATTTATTTATTTATTTATTTGAGGTAGGGTTTCACTCTAGCCCAGGCTGACCTGGAATTCACTATGTAGTCTCAGGGTTGCCTTGAACTGACAGAGACCCTCATACCTCTGCCTCCTGATTGATGGGATTAAAGGCATACACCATTAGTGTTCGGCTTTGCTTTTTTTTTTTTTTTCTTCAATGTGCTGCATTTCCTTTTGTTATAATTTTTATTTATTTATTTGAGAGCAGTGAGAGAGAGAGAGAATGGGCGTGCAAGGACCTCCAGCCTCTGCAAAGGAACTCCAGTTGCGTGTGTCCCCTTGTGTATCTGACTAACATGGGTCCTGGGGAATCCAGCCTAGAACCGGAGTCCTTAGGCTTCATAGGCAAGTGCTTAACCACTAAGCCATCTCTCCAGCCCTGTTATAATTTTTGATTGATATATAACATTTGTGCATATTCATAGAGCACAATGTGATATATGAATCCATTTCTACAATGTGTAAAGATCAGGGCAATTAGTAAATTTATCACCTTAAGCATTTATCATTTCTTTGTAATAAGAACGTCCCAAATCCTATCTTCTATGCACCATTGTTGAGTGTAATTACACTGCTGTGAAAAACTTATTCTTCCTAGCTAATTGTAATGGCCAATCTTTTTCAACTTCTTTCCCTTTATCTTCTCCAGCCACTGGGGACTTTTGTGGTATTCTCAACTTTTATGAGCTCACCTTTTTTGTGTGTGTGGGAAAAAATGGTTTATTTTTTTTACAGACTCAAGGGGAAGCTCTGTGATGGCAGAGGGAAATGATGGCATGAGCAGAGGGTGGACATCACCTCCTGGCCAACAACAAATGGACAATAGCAACAGGAGAGTGTGGCAAACACTGGCAAGGGGAAACTGGTTATAATACTGAGATCAGATGTGGTTATAATACCCATAAGTCCACTCCAACAATATAGTGTCTCTGGGAGGCATTAATTCCCAAATCTCCATCAGCTGGAAACATAGCATTCAGAACACTTAAGTTTATGGGGGACACCTGAATCAAACTGCCACAGACAGACAGACAGACAGACACACACACACACACACACACACACACACACACACACACAGAGAGAGAGAGAGAGAGAGAGAGAGAGAGAGAAAGAGAGATACAGAGTCCTGTCTGAGGCATGTGGAAAAGACAAAACAAGCTGAAAGAGTCTGACAGCAACTACAGAGGTTAGCATTAAGTCCCAGTGGAGGGGAAGGTGGGCTGGCAGGGCTCCTGGTTGTGAACCACTGTGCCAATTTTGAACTTCAGTTAGCCCCCAGCCTTTAGCTGACCTTATCTACAGAGGGTCCGAACCATCCTTTCAGCTGCACCTGGCTCTTGACTTCTGTTCCCCAGCTCCCAACTGCACTGCGGCTATATCATCCCACCTGGAATTCCAGGTCTTCTCCCACCTCCTCAGCCACCAAATAAAGTACTGAAAGGCAAAAACCAGTATTTTGTCTCCATATCCAATTTTCTTTGACTTCAGAAAGATGTCCTCAAAGCTCACTGCGGGAAGTTGTGTGAGTTAGGTCTCAACACCCTTGTTTGGACAACCATATGGCTTTTTATTTTTCTGGTCATGGTGGTGCATGCCTTTGTTTACTTATTATTATTTTTTATTAACAACTTCCATGATTATAAACAATATTCCATGGTAATGCCCTCCCTTCCCCCACTTTCCCCTTTGAAACACCATTCTCCATCATATACCCTCCTCCTCTCAATCAGTCTCTCTTTTATTTTGATATCATGATCTTTTCCTCCTATTATGATGGTCTTGTGTAGGTAGTGTCAGGCACTGTGAAGTCATGGATATCCAGGCCATTTTGTGTCTGGAGGAGCATGTTGTAAGGAGTCCAACCCTTCCTTTGGCTTTTACATTCTTTCTGCCACCTCTTTCGCAATGGACCCTGAGCCTTGGAAAGTGTGATAGAGATATTGCAGTGCTGAGCACTCCTGTCACTTCTTATAGTACCATGATGCCTTCTGAGTCATCCCAAGGTCATTGCCATCTGAAAAGAGAAGGTTCTCAACCAAAAGTGAGAGTAGCATTAATATATAGGTATGAACACTAAGAGAAGTGCTTACTGGGCAGTTAGACGAGCATTGATATACTTTTAGCCAGATAGCAGCAGACAACCCTAGAGCTCATGACTACCCCTGTTTTAGGTTTTCGGTATCAGGGATGTATTCCTCCCATAGAGTGGGCCTCCAGTCCAATTAGAGGGCAGTTGGTTTCCACCATGACAGATGTGCCACTGTTGCACCCGTTGGCTCATTTGGCCTGGCTGGCAAAACATAAGGCTTGCAGTGTCCACTGTTGAGTATCTTCACTGGTGATATTTCTCTCTGCCATTAAACTGCATGCAGCGTGTCTTCTTCCAGATTTCTGTCTGCTGGTCTACATGGAGGAGGTTATCAGCTCAGTTCCAGCAGGATTTCTCAGTGGCCTTGCCGCCCAAGTATGTGAAGTCTTCAGCAATAGGGTCTTACCATCTATTCCTGGTGGGAAACCAAGGGCCTCTGCAATGACCTCTAATGTTTTGGGGGCATCAGGGACCTCCTTGGCCAACAACTCATGGGAAGCTATCCCATCCCTGACACTGAAAATTTTCTATCAACAATTTATGGCTCCTGAGTGTTCTATTGTCCAAAAAAGTAGGTTTACATATGATTTATTTTATCTTCTTAGGTTTTTGTTTTTGTTTTTGAGGCAAAGATGGATGCTTTTATTCAGGAAAAACACTGGCAGGACTGACTTTCAAGAGCGGAGCAGTCAACTTGGGGTTACAGATAGTGGGCTTTATAGAGCTCTTCAGTTGGAGGAAGGTGAGGAAGGGGGAAGTAAAGAAAAGGTTTCTTCAGGGGAGATCCAAGATAGCCAGGGTGTGACACCAGAACAGCAACCTGGTATCCTGAGAGATAAGGGGGCAGGACCCCTAGACCTGGGGCATTGTTAAGCAAGGAAGGGATAATGGCTGGGTGGTTCCTTGAGGAATGTGGATGACCCACTACCTGGTATCTGTCTCCTCCTGCTCTTCTCGGTGACTCCATTTTGTCCTGACGCAACATGCCATCCTTTTGTTAATGGTAAGAGACGAAGGTTAATTCTTTCATGCTGACCATAAAGGCGATGAGTTCTTATGGGAGAGGCAATCGATGGGTCTCTCTTCAGGGCAGGTGATGAGGAGGCAGTTTCATGGTGGCTAGAGGCAGCAGAGTGGTGAGATCGACAGTGCCAGTGTAGCATGTTGTTACACCTTGGTCCTGAGTGTAGCAGAGACTTCTCTCCTACCATCCTGTATTGAGCTGGCTTCAGGGCAGTCACTGGCAGACACCAGTTATAGAGAAGGTGAGGGAGGTGGGCTCTGTGCACCCAGGCAGGGTGTCAGGAGAGGCTGAGGGAGCTGGAGGAGCCAGAGGAGGTGTTGGGGTGAGGTCCTCTATGGTGTCCGGGTCAAAAGCAGAGGGTGAGGATGAATATGGGGGAGGGGTTGAGTGAGAGCATATTCCTGAGACCTTGGCTAGAAGGGCCTCATGAGAATGGCAGGTAGAGCAGAGAGAAGGCCTTGCATACAGAGTGAAAGATAGGGTATTTCGGACCATTTGCCTGTACATTGGCAGAAGTTTTTTTAAATCAGAATTTGGAAATCAAAAATATCATTCTCAGGCCATTTGTTCCCATTGTCCAGCTTATGGATGTGGCCAAGCAGAGTTGCAGAGAAAGAGTAGTAGAGGCTTTAAGTTCTTAAGGAGACAGGGAAAGAGCAAAACAAGGGTGAGAGGAAAATAAACCAGAACTTAAGCTGGGTTTACACAGAACACCAATATGACCCCCTGGCCTGTTAGGGTGAATGGGGCCTGTACCTCCCACGTGGGAAGAGGCCATACAGGTCACAACTGTCAGCTGTTTAGCCTGTTAGTAGGCGAGGAGGGCGACTGTGCTCCTGATGGAAAAAGCTGCTGGCTGTGAAAGAGGAGACCTCAGGAGTGAGAGGAAAGAACCAGAGCTCAAGCTGGGTTTACACAGAATACCAATATGACCCCCTGGCCCGTTAGGGTGAATGGGGCCTGCACCTCCCATGTGGGCAGAGGTTGACAGGTCACAACTGTGGGCTGTTTAGCCTGTTAGTGGGCAAGGAGGGCGACTGTGCTCCTGATGTTGAAAGCAGCTGGCTGTGGAAGATGAAAGTGGCTGGCAGATGGTGCACCAAAAGGTGCCCCTTAGGGTATGGTAGACCAGAGAGAGAGAGAGAGAGACCCGAGGTGTCCAGAGTGCATCTTTCTGCAGACCTGGGGTTGGGGGCCTAGTGGCCGAGGGCTGTAGCCTGGCATGCCAGCATGGCTTCCACAAGGTGGGGTGAAACCCCAGCGCAGGACAACTGGAGAGAAAGGGACACTTACCGAGAAAGAGGAGGACACAGAAGAACAGTGAGGCCGAATTGTGGTGGGTGTGAGCCTGTATCAGGCAGAAATGGTCCAAGGCCTTCAGAGGGTCGAATGGCAGCTCGGTGGTCTGGTCAGGAGAAAAGAAGGTCTGGCCATCCAAGAGAGCAACCTGGGGGCCTCATCAGAGTCATGGCACCAGATGTAAGGTTTTTTTTTTTTTTTTTTTTTTGGTTTTTCGAGGTAGGGTCTCACTCTGGTCCAGGCTGACCTGGAATTCACTATGTAGTCTCAGGGTGGCCTTGAACTCATGGCAATCCTCCTACCTATGCCTCCCTAGTGCTGGGATTAAAGGCGTGCGCCATCACGCCCGGCTTTTTTTAAAGTTTTTTTTTTTTTTTTTTTTTTTTTTTTTGAGATGTAAGGTTTAAGAGTGACCAAGACCATGCGGACCACTCTGAGGCAAAGATGGAAGCTTTCATTCAGGAAAAACACGAGCTGTCAGCACTAATTCTCAAGAGCAGAACAGTCAACTTGGGATTACAGATAGTGGGCTTTATAAAGCCTCCTCTTAGATTTTGATTAGCCCTCCCTCTACCTTTCCTTTACTCAATCTCTTCTCCTGACCTCACTTGGGCCTTCTACTTACATATATAAAATACCATCCTATTAAGTACCCCCTCCATTCCTTTCTCTTCCCTTTATATTTCTTTTCTAGCTTACTGGCCTTTGCTACTGGGTTTCTTCCTATTCATACAGAAGTCCAATCATCTGTAGCTAGGATCCATAGCATGAGAGAGAACATGCGATGCTTGGCTTTCTGGGCCTGGGTTACTGCACTTACTATAATCCTTTCCAGATCCATCCATTTTCCTGCAAATTTCATAACATCCTTTTTCTTTTTTTTCTTTTTTCTTTTTTTTTTTTTTTTTTTTTGGTTTTTCAAGGTAGGGTCTCACTCTAGCCCAGGCTGACTTGGAATTCACTATGTAGTCTCAGGGTGGCCTTGAACTAATGGCAATTCTCCTACCTCTGCCTCCTGAGTGCTGGGATTAAAGGAGTGCGCTACCATGCCCAGCTTACTTCCTTTTTCTATACCACTGAGTAGAACTCCATTGTGTAAATGAGCCATATCTTCATTATTCACTCATCCCCTGAGGGACATCTAGGCTGGTTCCATTTCCCAGGTATTGTGAATAGAGCAGCAACAAACATGGTTGAGCAAGTATCTCTAAGGTTTCAGGGTTTCAGGTCTGATATTAAGGTCTTTAACCCATTTGGACTACATTCTTGTGAATGGGGAGAGAGAAGGATCTACTTTCATCTTTCTACAGATATATATCCAGTTCTCCCCACAGCATTTGCTGAAGAGGCTGTCTTTTCTCCAATGAGTATTTTTGACATTTTGGTTGAATATCAGGTGGCTATAGGTACCAGGACTACATCTTAGTCCTCTATTCTGTTCCATTGATCTACATGTCTGCTTTTGTGTCAGTACCATGCTGTTTTTGTTACTATGGCTCTGTAGTATAGGCCAGGTATGGTGATACCACCAGCCTTACTTTTTTTGCTCAAAATTGTTTTAGATATTTGAGATTTTTTGTGATTCCAAATGAATTTTTGGATTGTTTTTTCTATTTCCGTGAAGAATGCCATTGGAATTTTGAAGGGGATTGCATTAAATATGTAGATTGCTTTTGGTAAGATAGCCATTTCCACAATATTTATTCTTCCTATCCAAGACCAAGGGATGTTTTTCCATTTCCTAGTGTCTTCTGCAATTTCTCGCTTGAGTGTTTTAAAGTTTTCACTGTAGAGATCTTTAACTTCCTTAGGTTTATTCCGAGGTTTTTTTTTTTTTTTTTTTTTTTTGATGTAATGGTAAATGGGAATGATTCTCTGATTTCATCCTCTGTGTGTTTATTGTTATCATATAGTATAGGAAGGCTACTGATTTCTGTGTGTTTATTTTGTATCCTGCTACATGACTATAGGTGTTTATCAGATCTAACAGTTTGTTGGTAGAGTCTTTAGTGTCCTTTATGTATAGAATCATGTCATCTGCAAATGATAACGTGATCTCTTCCTTTCCAATTTGTATCCATTTTATGTGTGTCTCTTGCCTTATTGCTATGGCTAAGACTTCCAGTACTATATTAAATAGAAGTGGGGACAGTGGACACCCTTGTCTTGTTCCTATTTTTAGTAGAAAAGCTTCCAGTTTTTGCCCCTTTAGTAATATGTTGGCTGTAGGCTTGTCATAAATAGCCTTTATTATGTTGAGATATGTTCCTTCTATTCCCAGTCTCTGTAGGGCTTTTATCATGAAGGGATGTTGGATTTTGTCAAATGCTTTTTCTGCATCTAATGAGATGATCATGTGATTTTTGTCCTTCAGTCCATTTATATAATGTATCACATTAATGATTTGCATATGTTGAACCATCCCTGCATCTCTGGAATAAAGCCTACTTGGTTGGGGTGAATGATCTTTCTGATATATTCTTGTATTCTCTTTGCCAATATTTTATTGAGAATTTTTACATCTATGTGCATGAGGGAGATTGGTCTATAATTTTCTTTTTTTGTTCTATCTTTGCCTGGTTTTGGTATCAGCTTTGTAGAAGGAGTTTGGTAGGATTCCTTCTTTTTCTGTTTTATGGAAAAGCTTGAGAAGCAATGGTATTAGTTCTTCCCTGATGGTCTGGTAAAATTCAACAGTGAATCCATCTGGGCCATGACTTTTTTTCAGTTGGGAGATTTTTGATAACTGCTTGGATCGCCATACTTATTTTGGGTCCATTTAAGTGATTAATCTCATCTTGATTTAATTTAGGTAGGTCATATAAATCAAGGAAATCATCATTTCTTTCAGATTTTCATACTTAGTGGAATATATGTTTTTATAATATATCCCTATGAGTTTTTGAATTTCTCTGATATCTGTTGTGATGCTGACTTTTTCACCTCTAATTTTATTAATTTGTTTCTTTTCTCTCTTTCTTTTGGTCAGATTTTCTAAGGGTTTATCAATCTTATTTATCCTTTCAAAGAACAAACGCTTTGTTTCATTGGTTCTTTGGATTTTTTTTTTTGTTGTTGTTGTTTTGTTTTGTTTTGTTTTCTGTTTCATTAATTTCTGCCCTAAACTTTATTATTTCTTCCCATCTACTGATTTTTGGCTTGCCTTGTTCTTTTTCCAAGGCTTTAAGGTGAAGCATTAGGTCGTTTGCTAATTTCTTTTTTTTTTCTTTTCTTTTTTTAGGGAGGGTCTCACTCTAGCTCAGGCTGACCTGTCATTCACTATGTAGTCTGAAGGTGGCATTTAACTCATGGTAATCCTCCTACCTCTGCCTCTGGAGTGCTGGGATTAGAGGCATGTGCCAACATGCCTGGCTTCTAATTTCTTAATATAGGCACTTAAAATTATAAATTTACCTCTTAGGACTGCCTTCATTGTGTCCCAAAGGCTTTGGTATGTTGTGTTCTCATTATCATTTGACTCTATGATTTTTTTTGATTTCCTTCTTGATTTCTTCATTGACCCATTCATTACTTAGTAGTGTATTGTTTAGTTTCCATGATTTTGTGTATGCTCTATAGCTTTTCTTGCTATTGATTTGTAGTTTGATTCCATTGTGGTCAGATAGAATGCAAGGAATTATTTCAATTTTCCTGTATTTGTCAAGATTTGCTTTGTGTCCTAATATATGGTCTATTTTAGAGAATGTTTCATCTGCTGCTGAAAAGAATGTGTATTCTGCAGCATTTGGGTGAAATGTCCTGTATATATCTGTTAGGTCCATTTCTTCTATGACCTCATTTAATCCAGATGCTTCTCTGTTTATTTTTTGCTGGGCTGACCTGTCAATTGATGACAGCAGGGTGTTTAAGTCACCCACTACCACTGTGTTTGGTGTTATCTGTGACCTTAGTTGTAATAGCATTTGTTTGATGAAGTTGGGAGCCCCCATGTTAGGTGCACATATGTTTAGGATTATAATGTCCTCCTGTTGGAGTGTGCCTTTAATCAATATAAAGTGACCTTCCTTATCTTTCCTAACTAATGTTGGACTGAAGTCTACCTTGTCAGATATTAGGATAGCAACCCCTGGTTGTTTTCTAGGCCCATTTGCTTAAATACTGTTTTCCAACCTTTCACCCTAAAATAGTGTCCATCCGTTGTAGAAATGTGAGTTTCTTGGAGGCAACAAACTGAAGAATCCTGCTGTTTAACTCAGTCTGAAAATCTATAACTTTTGTTTGGGGCATTGAGGCCATTGATATTAAGAGATATTATTGAAAGTTGTGTTTTTATTTTTGCTATTTTTTTGTAGTTCTTCCGGTTTTACCTTTGCTCTCTTGTATTAACTAGTATTTGAGTATGGTTTGTTTGTTTTTTAGATTCCTTATATGTGTGCTTTTCTTTCTTTTCAGCATGGAGGATTCTTTCAAGTATTTTCTGATTTTCTGTAGAGCTGGTTTTGTCTTCAGATATTCATTTAGTCTGCTTTTGTTGTGGAATGTCCTTATTTCACTATCTATGTGAATGGATAGCTTTGCAAGATAAAGTAACCTTGGTTGACAGTTGTTATCTTTCAGAACTTGGAATACATCACTCCAAGCCCTTCCCACTTTGAAAGTTTGTGTTGAGTAATTTGCTGTGATCCTGATGGGCTTGCCTTTATAGGTAACTTTATTTTTCTCTTTAACTGCTTTCAATATTTTTTTCTTTGCTTTGTATGTTTGTTAGTTTAATTATAATATGGCGAGGAGAGGTTCTTTCCAGGTTTTGTCTGTTTGGTGTTCCTAAGGATTCCTGTATCTCCACTGGCACCTCTTTCCCAATTTGGGGGAAGTTTTCTTCTATGATTTTGTTGAAGATGCCTACTATGCCTTTGGAGTGAAATTCTTCTCCTTCTACTATACCCTGAATTCTTATGTTTGATCTTTTCATAGTGTCCCTGAATATCTTGAAATTCCCATTCACACTTTCCTATTAGTTTGTCTTTTTCTTTGTTGGACTGCATTAGGTCTGCCACCTGGTCTTCTAGTTTAGATATTCTGTCCTCTCCTTCATCCATTCTACTGGTGAGATTTTCTACAGAGGTTTTTATATCATTGACTGTGTTCTTCATTGTTAATAATTCTGACTGGTTTTTCTTTATTATTTCCATTTCCTTATTTATGTCTTGTATTGATCTCTTTATTTCATTAAATTGGTTTCCTGTGTCTTCTTTGATTCCTTTGATTTCCTCTTTCATTCCTTTGATTTCTTCTTGACTTCTTTGAGCATATTTATAATCATTCTTTTGAAATCTTTCTCAGGCATTTCCTCTAACTCATTCTCACTGGAGGTCATTTCTAATGCATTAATACTTTTTGGTGGATTTATATTGTCTTGATTTTTGGTGTTTCTCGTGTTATAATGTACATAATTTTGCATCTTGGATTAATTTAATGCTTGCATTTTCTAGTTAGCTGCAGTATTATTAGATGTATCAATCAATCTGCTGCTATATATCTTCAGGGTAGGAGCTTAAGGTGCTATGTGTGGCTTGTAAGACTCTCAGAGTATCTACAAAAGTGACCCTAGATGTTGGGTTTGCTTGCTATGAGAGTATTTAGGCTGAGTGGAACAAAATACTAAAGGTTAACTAAACAATGTACACATTCAGTGAAAAATAGCACAGAGTATTTATGCAAGAGTAGGTATTATGACAACCAGATCTAACAGTCTCAATCCCTTAGGGTGTGTGTTGTCCCACACCCTCAATCCTGTCTACTAGGAGGTTAAGTTTTCTGGTCTGTTGAGGGTTCCAAGTGAGCTTGTGACCAAGTGAGACCCTTCCCTAATGAACAACAGAAGAGGACACCAAACCATTATGAATCAGGAAGCAACAAATGACAAGCCCCAGATATAGTTTATTTAAGAATGGCAAATCTGACCATCCATCAGATATAACATATAATTTATCCTGATATGGAAGGTGCAATTATCACTTCTGACTCAAGCCTATATACCAGGCTTATTTGGTGGGTACTGACCTGGTGTAATCCCAGTTACCTTTTGGGATGAATTTGGTCTCGGTTATGTTGTACTCCTGCTTGGGTCCTTCTTTGGTGCGCTGTGGGTTCAAGGAGGCTGGCTGGGTCTCTCGATTGCTGCTCTGGTCACTGGTGCTGGGTGCTGTGGTCTCCCTTCCCCAGGTCTCTGGTGCTTGCTGGTGCTTGCACTGGCAGTGGGGTAGGGGAGGCTGTGGATGGTGGCTCTAATTCTCCCACTGGTCCACGTGATCCTCTACCTCATGATCTGCTCCTCTGTTGGTAGCTGCAGTCCTCCCTTCACTTTTCTTGAGTTTGTGAGGAGCTCCAGTGTGAGCAGAAAATCCCTTCACCTATCTTTTCCTGTGGATCAAGCCAAGCCTTGGAGCTGTGGCCCCACAGACCTCCTGCTGCTGTGGACCTGGTGCTGCCATGGCTGGAGCCACTTCTGCCTGCCTATGTGGGCTGTAGATGCTCTGGATCTTTCCTACTTCTCTGCTGCCATTGGTAATTTCTTATATACCTCATTTTTTAGTAGAAGAGTTTATTTTGCTGTTTTTTTGTTTGTTTGTTTGTTTGTTTTCGCTTTTTCTCCCCTAGGCTGCTTTGGCATGTTTCCTACACCATCATCTTAACTGGAAGTCCACCCATATCTAGATCACCTTTAAATATATATTCACACTCTAGCCCAGGATGACCTGGGACCCACTCTGTAGTCCCAGACTGGCCTTAAACTCATGGCAATCCTTTTATCTCTGCCTCCTGATTGTTGGAATTAAAGGTACCATATCCAGCTGAGATCACCTTTTTACATTCCACATGAGTAATGTCATTCAGTATTGGTCTTTTTTTTTTTTTTTTCTTTTTCTGCTTAACAAAATGTTCTCCAGGGCCATCCATGTTTCAACATTTATTTATTATCCAGAAAAACTAATCTCACTCAAAATAATAAATAAAATAGGGTACACTCTCCTGTTATTGTTGTCCACATGATGTTGGCCAGGAGGTGATGTCCAACTGAAATGGGATTGCTAGGGGTTTAGGAAAGTCCTTGAGCCCTAAACCCAGCATAGGAGGAATTCACCAGTTCAGAAGAGATCAGGCAGCACCAAGACCTTGTTCTCCACTCCAAAATGTATTTATAACCTTATGGTAGTTGGTTTTACTTTTGGGCTCAACTCATTTGAGGAACAGCTGATTGGTTTGGGCTATGGGATGTCTCAGGAAGAGGCTAGCCATGACACCAAGTTCTAGGAGCTAAACTTTGACCAACCACAGTGTTAGGGATAGATATAAATACTAGAAGACACTTCCCTCCCAGGAGTGGCCTAGGTTGTTTGTGAATAAAACAGATCTAGGGAAGAGATAAGAAGTCAGATCCTGCTTTGATCTCTAGCAAAGTAGAGACCACAAAGATAGGCCCAAAGAAATTCCTGCTGTTTTTTTTTTTTTTTTTTTTTCCTGTCAGGGGTCCAGTCACCCTAAATGCCTAAAATGGCTACCTGACCCCCTCTCACAATCTCAGCTCACGCCACATTTACCTGTGCCATTATGGAGTTTTCCCTTGAGCCTATAAGCCAAAATAAACCCTTTTCTCCCATAAGTTGCTTTTGGTCAAGTACTTTGTGCCAGCAATATGAAGCTAACTACAAGAGTAAATTTGGTAACAGAGGAGTTGGGTCATTGCTGCTAGAAACCTGTGTAGCTTTTGGCCTTCTGGAACTGATTTGTGGGAAGAATGTGGACTCTTGAAAGTAAGGGGGCTTAATGGGCTCTTGTTGAAGTTGAAAGACCTGAATTCAGTGAGAATATGGACTATGAGATTAGGTTTTTGAAGGGAATAAATCTGTTGGGACTGGTCTAGAAGCAGTTTGAAAGGCTTGATACATTCTGCCTGTGTCCTGAGAACTTGTGTGCATTGCATTGCCTGAGAATTTGGTGTGAGGAGATGGATATGACATAGAAAGAAATGAAAGCTTCAGGCTAAAGACAACAGCTCTGTTCAACTGTTACAACTATTGAGAATAGGCCAGCTGATCTGCATTGGGGCAGCAGGAAGAATGTAGACTCTTGAAAGTTAGGGGTTTTGGCAGGGTATGGTGGGGCATGCCTTTAGTCCCAGCACTAGGGACACTGAGGTAGGAGTATCATCATGAATTTGAGGCCAGCCCAAGACTACATAGTGAATTCCAGGTCAGCCTGGGCTAGAGTGAGGCCCTACCCCCCCCCCCCAAAAAAAAAAGAAAAAAGAAAAGAAAAGAAAGTAAAGGGCCTGAATGCCAAAGGAGTGTCCCGCTTTATCTCCTCACTGGATTAACAAGTTGGCAGCCCACCTGGTACTATGGAGTATAACAAATGCTGTAAAGGCAGGGTCACTGAACTTGCAACATGGTTTAGTTTTCTGGAAATGGTGATGGGCAGTGTGAAGCAGGCTTGTTGGATTACTTTTGTGGAGGCTTGATGGAGCCATGAGAATGAACCATAGACTTCAGACTGAGAGAAATGCCAGGGCTATGGGATGGCTGCCAAGGAGAGCTTCCTGTTTGGGATGCATTTTTCCCTAGGCTGTGAGCAGCCCAGCTTGAGGGGTGGAATTTGAACTCCAGAGACTCATCACTGATCAGAATTATTGGACTTAGAGAGTTGTTACTGGTTAGAGTTGTCAGACTTGGAGTTACAGAGGTTCATATTTGCCCTCATTTTTGTTTTTGATTACATATGTGTATATATATATATATATATATATATATATATATATATATATATATATATATAGAGAGAGAGAGAGAGAGAGAGAGAGAGAGAGAATAGGTGCACCAGGGCTTTTAGCCACTGTAAATGAACTTCAGATGTATGCAGCACTTTGTGCATCTGGCTTTATGTGGGTACTGGGGAATTGAACCTAGGTTGTTAGGCATTGCAGGCAAGTATCTTAACTGCTAAGCCATCTCTTTGCTGTGTTTGTTTTAAATCTTGTGTTGGTTCAATCTTTCTTTACTATGCCCAATGCCATATTTTTGCAGTGTGAATGTTTATTTTGTGCCATTATCATTACTATTATTATTAATTTTGGTATTAAGACTAAGTTAAAAGATCTATGGGGATGTCTGAACAGCATTGGGTTTGATAAAACCCATGGTTATTTTAATTTTTTTTTAAATTTTAGAGAGCAAGAGAGAGAATTGGTGCACCAGGGCCTCAGCCACTAAAATTGAACTCCAGATGTTTGTGCCACCTAGTGGGCATGTGTGTCCTTGTGTTTGCCTCACCTTACTGTGTCTGGTCCACATGGGATCTGGAGTGCCTTAACTGCTAAACCATCTCTCCAGCCAGACCATGGGTATTTTTAAAGTTGAACTGAATGCATTGCATTTTACATCATATATAGATGCTAGTCTATGGGGGCCAAGGGGGAATGTAGTGGTTTGAGTTAGGTGTTCCTCATAAACTCATGTTCTGAATGCTCTGTCCCCAGCTGGTCACAATTTGGGAATTGGAGCATCCTGGAGAAGGTATACTATTGGGGGAGGGCTTATGAGTATTATAGCCAGATTCTCTTTGCCAATGTTTGGCACACTCTCCTACTATAGTTTTCCACTCGATGTTGGCTAGGAGGTTATGCCCAGTCTCTGCTCATGACATGTGTTCCCCATCCATCATGAAGCTTCCCTTTGAGTCTGTAAGCCAAAAAAATAAATAAATAAATAAATAAATAAATAAATAAATAATAAATAAATAAATAAAATAGAGCCAAAATCAAATCCCACACAAAATTATTATCAGAAAAAAGAGAATATGGAATAGCATCCCCAAAGCAATGAAACCATGTCCAAAAGAGTCTGCAAAATAGTTGAAAATTATAACCTACTATTTTAAGATGAGCTAAAAGACTGTTAGAAAGAATAACATAAACCAGAATTAGAAGAACTCAGAAACTAGGTGATAGAATTCAAGAAAGGACACCAAGCAAAAAGCAAAAACCACCTGACAAATGAAAACCAAACTAGAACTAATTCAAAAGCAGGCAAATGGGACAGATAACTCCAAGAGAAATTTCTGAAAATTAAAACAATAAATAAACAAGGAAATTAAGAGATTTAAAAGAAAAAAAAGTTCAAACATACAGGTAATAAGATTCTTTTAAGGAGAAAACAGTACAAGAACATAGAACAAATGTTAAACCCTAAGAATAAAAAAGTAAAAATCTTTCCTGCCTGGTATGTTATTGTAGGCCTGTAATCCCAGCTATGAGGAAACAGAGTTAGGAGAATCATGGAGGTTCAAAGTTATCCTGGGATATGTGGTAAGTTCCAGGCCAACTTGGGAAACACACCCAGACCCTACCTCAAACAAACACATGAAAACTACTGGGAAAAAAGGCTTCTGGGTAATATGGCAGCATAGTATGGCCATACCAAAGCAGTCTACGTAGGGAAAAAGCAGAAAAACAGCAAAATACACTCTTCTGCCAAAAAGTGAAGGTGTATAAGTTCTTATAGAAGCAGGAGAGACTAAGATCTTCCAGAAAGGAGGAAACTGGGCAGAATCCTGCCAAGGCACCAGTAGCCCTGGTTGGCATCTGACCAGCTGACTGATACAAAACTACATAAGCAGAAACCAGGTGGAAGGATTTTCCACTCACATCAGTCTCCTCAAAAAATCAAGCAACCTGAAGAGGAAGACAGCAGGGACCAGCTGAGCAGCTGCCGAAGGAGAACACAAATAGGACCAACTAAGCAGCTCCAGTACAACTCCAGGCATCTTGCATAGGTTCCCATCCCCAACCATCAGGGTTCTGAATCCCCAGAGAACTCATTCACCCCCTTCCACATGGTATCGAGCACAGCCTTTCACAGTACTAGATCCATAGTACAACAGAGAGGGATTGAGGTGGGCAATCAGCATTGGTGAGATTGGAAACCATCCCAAAAGGTAGCAGTGCCTACTTACACAAAGACAGGTACATCAGCCTGCATTGGAAGTGCTTATCTCTTTCCAGGTCAGGGCAGGTTGTGTGTTACATATTCTTGGTTGGCTTTACCATTCTTAAATAAGCTGTATTTTGGAGTTGACTATTGTTGCCTTTGATGTTTCCTGATTCATAGGGCCTTTGTCTTTTTCTTCTGTTATTATTGGGGGGCAGAGTCTGACTTGGTCCCAGGATGACCTGGCACCCATTTCAGACTAGGAGTCTCAACTTCCTAGTTGACAGGACTAAGGATGTGTATCAACACACACCCTTAGGGACTTTGGCTATATTTGATTATCTGTTTGTTTTAATCCCAACTACTGCATAAATACTCTGTGCTGGTCTGGATTGAATGTATATATTGCTCAATTGAATTTTAAAGTTTTCCAGTAAATTGCTCCACCCATTATACTAGAACACTTGAATAGCAGGCAAACTCAATACCTAGGATCACTCCTGCTGTTTTCTTAGAGTATAAGAGCTAAATTTGGCACTGTAAGCTCCTACCCTGAAGATATATAAAGTTGGATTTACTTGACTAACAGCACTGCAGATAATTAGAAAACCCAAGCATCAAAGTAACTCAAGACACAAAAATCTCTACATGATAATGTAAGAAACACAAAAAGTCAAGACAATACAATCCCACCAAAAATTGTAAATCCATCAGAAATGACCACCAGTGAGACTGTTTTAGATGAAATGCCTGATAAAGGTTTCTAAAAAATTATTTTATCTATATTCAAAGAAATCAAAGAAGACAACAAAGAAATCAAAGAAGAAAACAAACTCCTGAAGGAGAACACAGAAAGCCAACTTAATGAAGTAAGGAGGTCAATACAAGACATGAGTAAAGAAATAGAGATAATGAAAAAATACCAACATGGGATATTAGAAATGAAAAACAAAGTCAAATAGAAAACTCTGTAGAAAGTCTCACCAGTGTAGAATGGATCAAGGAGAAGACAGAATACCTAAACTAGAAGACCAGGTGGCAGATCTAATACAGTCCAACAAAGAGAAAGACAAATGAATAAGAAGGCATGAATGGGAATTTCAAGACATTTGAGACACTATGAAGAGATCAAACATAAGAATTCAGGACATAGTAGAAGGAGAATTTCACTCAAAAGGCATACCAGGTATTTTCAACAAAAGCATAGAAGAAAACTTTCCCTGAATAAGGAAAGTGATGCCAATGCAGGTAGAGGAAGCCTGTAGAATATCAAATCAAATATCAAAATCACGAAAGAACCTCTCACCATCATATTATAATTAAACTACAAAACACACAAACCAAAGAGAATATATTGAAAACAGTTACATAGAAAAATCAAGTAATATACAAAGGAAAGCCCATCAGGATCACAGCAGATTACTCAACACAAACTGTGAAAGCCAGAAGGGCTTGGAGTGACATATTCCAAGTTCTGAAAGATAACAACTGTCAATCAGGATTACGTTATCCTACAAAGCTATTAATTCAAATAAATGGAGAAATAAGGTCATCCCACAAAAAAAAAAAAAAAAAAAGCTAAAGGGATATATGAACACTGAATCAGCTGTACAGAAAATACTTGAAAGGACAATTCATGCAAAAGAGAAAGAAAAGCACGCACATAAGGAACCAGGAAAAATAAAGTATACTCAAATAATAGTTAACACAAGACAGTAAAGAAAAAACTGGAAGAACTACAAAACAAGAATAGCAAGAATAAATACACACCTTCAAATAATAACTCTTTTTTTGTTCATTTTTATTTATTTATTTGAGAGTGACAGAGAGAGAGAGAGAGAGAGGCAAATAGAGAGAGAGAGAGAGAATGGGCATGCCAGGGCTTCCAGGCACTGCAAACAAACTCCAGACGTGTGCGCCCCCTTGTGCATCTGTCTAACGTGGGTCCTGGGGAATTGAGCCTTGAACCAGGGTCTTAGGCTTCACAGGCAAGCGCTTAACCACTAAGCCATCTCTCCAGCCCACAATAATAACTCTTAATATCAATGGCCTCAATGCCCCAACCAAAGGACAAAGGTTTTCAGACTGGGTTTAAAAGCAGGATCCTAAAAAGAATAATAAATAAATAAATAAGAAAAAAGAGAAAGAAAAAGAAGCAGGATGATTCCATTTTTTTGTTTCTAGGAAACCCACCTTTCCATAAATGAATGGGCACTATCTTAGGGTGAAAGGCTGGAAAATGGTATTTCAAGGAAATGGGCCTAGAAAATAAGCAAGACTCACTATCTTAACATCTGACAGGATAGACTTCAAAACAGCATTAGTTAGGAAAGATAAAGAAGGTCACTTTAGGGCTGGAGGGATGGCTTAGCAGTTAAGGTGTTTGCTGGCAAAGCCAAAGGACCCAGGTTTGATTCTCCAGGACCCACATTAGCCAGATGCACAAGGGGGCACACGCATCTGGAGTTTGTCTGCTGTGGCTGGAGGTCCTGGCATGCCTATTCTCTCTCTCTACCTCTTTCCCTGTCAAATAAATGAATAAATAAATAAATAAAAGAAGGTCACTTTATATTGATTAAAGGAACACTCCAACTGGAGGGCATTATAATCCTTTTTCTCCTACTATGATGGTCTTGTGTAGGTAGTGCCAGGTACTGTGAAGTCATGGATATCAAGGCCATTTTGTGTCTGGAGGAGCATGTTGTAAGGAGTTCTACCCTTCCTTTGGCTCTAATATTCTTTCTGCCACCTCTTCCTCAATGGACCCAGAGTCTTGGTAGGTATGACAGAAATATTTCAGTGCTGAGCACTCCTCTGTCACTTCTTCTCAGCACCATAGTGCCTTCTGAGTCATCCCAAGGTCACCGCCATCTGAAAAGAGAAGCTTCTCTAAAAGTGAGAGTAGCATTAATATATGAATGTGAATACTAACAGAAGTGCTTATGGGGCACCAGCAGACATTACACCCCTAGCACTCATGACAACCCCTGGTATAGGTTTTCAGTATCAGGCATGTATTCCCTCCCATGGAGTGGGCCTCCAAACCAATTAGAGAGCAGTTTGTTTCCCCCATAACACAAATGCCACTATTGTACCACTGGGCTCATTTGGCTTGGCTGGCCAAATTTAAGGCTTGCAGTGTCCATTGTGGAATATTTCCACTGGTGATTTCTTCTGCTCCCACTGAACTGAAAGCAGCATAACGTTTGCCAGCTTTCTGTCAGCTGGTCTACATGGAGGAGGTTTTCATCTCAGCTTCAGCAGGTTTTCTCAGTGACCTTGCAGCCAAGTATGTGGAGTCTTCAACAATAGGGTCTTACCATCTATTCCTGGTGGGAAACCAAGAACCTTGGCAATGGCCTGTAATGTTTTGGGGGCATCAGGGACCTCCATAGCTAACAACTCACAACAAGGTATCACATTCCTGGCACTGAAAATTTTCTAGTAACAATCTACAACTTCGGGGTGTGGCCATTGTCTTATTTATAAACTCTTAGATTTTGATTAGCCCTCCCTCCACTTTTTCTTTACTCAATCTCTTCCCCTGACCTCACTTAGGCCTTTCCACCCCCAATAATCTGTTCTTCTACTTACATATATACAATACTATCCTATTAAGTCCCCCCCTCTCCATTTCTATTTCCTTTATATCCCCTTTCTAGCTTACTGGGCTCTGTTACTGAGTTTTCTTAATGTTCATACCTATATATTAATGCTACTGTCACTTTTGGTTAGAGAAGCTTCTCTTTTCAGATGGCAGAGACCTACAGAATGACTCAAAAGGCACCATAGTGCTAAGAAGTGACAAAGGAGTGCTCAGCACTGAAACATGTCTATCACAACTTCCAAAGCTCTGGGTCCATTGTAGAAGAGGTGGCAGGAAGAATGTAAGAACCAAAGGAAGGGTAGGACTCCTTACAGTGCACTCTCTGAGACACAAAATGGTGTGGATATTTATGACCTTGCAGTGCCTGGTACTACCTATGCAAGATCATCATTATAGGAGGAAAATACCATGACATCAAAATAACAGAGATTGATTGAGAGGGGGAGGGGATATGATGGAGAGTGGAGTTATGAAAGGGAAAGTGTGGTGGGGAAGAAATTATCATGGTTTATTGTATATAATTATGGAAGTTGTCAATAATAAAAAAGTTTTTGAAGATTTGAAAGTACATAGTAAAGTGTATGTAGCTGAAGTTATTTACCCAGAACACTCAATACACCAACAAATTCTAATAAGGTTACTGTTGCAGTCAGCTTCGCATTGCTGGCAGAAATCACCTGACCAAAAGCAGCTTGTAGGAAAAAAGGGGTTTATTTTGGCTTACAGACTCGAGGGGAAGCTCCATGATGGCAGAGGAAAATGATGGCATGAACAGAGGGTGGATATCACTCCCCCGCCAACATCAGGTGGACAACAGGAACAGGACAGTGTGCCAAACACTGGCAAGGGAGAGCTGGCTATAACATTTACAAGCCCACCCCCAACAATACACTGCCTCCAGGAGGCATTAATTCCCAAATCTCCATCAGCTGGGAACCTAGCATTCAGAACACCTATGTTTATGGGGGAATCAAACCACCACAGTTACTGAGTAAGAAAAAAATTTTTTGTCAGACATGATGGTGCACACTTTTAATTCCAATACTCAGAAGTCTGAAGTAAGAAGATGGCTATGTGTTGAAGGCCAGCCTGGGGCAACCCAGTGAATTCCAGGTCAACCTGGGCTAGAGTAAGACCTTATCTCAGAAAATAAAAATTTACCCAGGCATGGTATCACACACCTTTAATCCCAGCACTTGGGAGGTGGAGGTAGAAGGATCACCATGAGTTCGAGGCCACCCTGAGAATACAAAGTGAATTCCAGGTCAACCTGGGCTATAATGAGATGCTAACTCAAGAAACCGAATAAATAAATAAAATAATTTAAATTTCTGCATCTTTGAATTAGGGGAACAAGTACCTTCAAAAAAAAAGGAGTCAGGCATAGCGGTGCATTCCTTTAACCCCAGCACTCAGGAGGCAGAGGTAGGAGGATTGCTGTGAATCTGAGGCCACCCTGAGACTACATAATGAATTCCAGGTCAGCCTGGGCTAGAGTGAGATCCTACCTCAAAAAAAAACAAAAAACAAAAAAAAAAAAAACATAAACAAATAAATAAAAAGAGGGCTAGAGAGATGGCTTAGCCATTATGGCACTTGGCCTGCAAAGCCTAAGGCCTCAAGTTCGATTCCCCAGTACCCATGTAAGACAGATGCACAAGGTGCAACCATCCTCTCCCTCCTTCTCTCTCTCAATCTCCCTCTCCCTCCTTCTCTGTCTCTCAAATAAATAATAAATAAATCAATAGAAAAAAAAAAAAGAATCTGAAGAGATGGCTTAGCAGTTAAGGTGCTTGCCCGGAAAGCCTAGCCTGTAACTCTCAGTACTAGAAATTGGTTGCTACCCACAACAGGCTGTTGTTCGGAGAGACGACAAGATCCCCAAAACAAGAGAGGTTTCTGTCAAACCACTTACCCACCTGAGACAAAGTATTGCTAAAGAGACCATCTGCTGCCAACACAGAGCATGGAGAGACCTGGCTGGAATCTGGAAGAGAGCCAGTCCCCAGACATCCCATCTAGTGCTGTAAAGTGCTACATGTGGTAATGGGGGAAAGTGACCAACAATGTTCTGAGCAACCAGAGGTCTAAGCTACTCAGAAGCAAACACCCTGACAGGATGTACATACCAGTGGAATAGTGGCACACCGCCTTGGTGGGTAATCAATAGTTTCTGATTGGTTAAGAGATCCACTCAGGGCTCCTCCCACTTCCTTCTGGGTCTGAGTTCCTTGCACGGTCAGTATATGGGCTGGTGCATCAGTCTGGAGTGAGTAGGCTGGACCCATTTCTGGTCCCCTCCCACCACCCAGGTCTGAGTTCTTTGCACAGTCTGTGTGCGGGCAGGCACAGTGGTCTGGAGTGAGTAGGCTGAACCCTTTTCTGGTCCCCTCCCACTGCCCAGTTCCTTGCACATCAGTGTGTGGGCAGCCACAGCCCTTTGGAGTGAGTAGACCAGATACCTTCTATCTGGGCTCCTCCCACCTCCCCAGTATAGGTTGCCTGCACTGGTGTGTGTCCTGGAGGGCTCAGCATGAAGTAGGCCAGATCCCTGTTCCCTTACTCCTCCCAGTCCTCTGGTTCTTGTAGGTCCCATTGTGCCTTGCTCAGGGAGGCCTGGCCCCTGTGTGAGCTGTGGAATGAGGCCTTTTGCTCTGGTATCTTGACTGGCCACTAAGTACCAACATCCCTGTTCACCTGAGTCAGAGGGTGAATGGGCCAAAGGACACAAACTTGCTTCCTCCTCAATAAAATAGTCTTCCTAAAATGGGTAGACAATAATGCCAAAAAGCCAACAAAAGTCAGAAAACTTAGAAAGCTCCACCAAGGATGCCTAGTACTACTGTGTAAGCCTCCAATGAAATCATAGAGAAATCAACAGAAATTCATTCCCAAAATGAAAGCACAACAACCAACGAGACCCTGATAAAAAAAAAAACAAAACAAAACAAAACACTGGACTTCAAGAAAACTATCAAAGAACCAAAAATCATATCAATGAAATTGAACAGAATTGTCTCCTAGAGCATTCAGCTTTTGACAGTAGGCTTAACTTGATGGAAGAAAATGTTAGAACCCTCCAAAGAGATATGAATAAATTGAAGGTAAATCAAGAAATGGAAGACCTCAACAACTGGTTGATTAAACTTAATGAAGACTTGATCAAATGCAAGAATGAACTACAAAAGCATCAAGAAAATCAGAAATCAAATTGAAATCATACCTCAAAAAATGGACACTATACAAAACAACACAACAGAAAACAAAAATCAAATAGAATTTATGATAACCTCTCTAGAACCCCTCACCAGCAGAGTTATTAATGTGGAAGACAGAACCTCTGACCTGGAAGATAAGATAGAGGAAATTGATTGGCAGGCCAAAAACTTCACTAAGTTCAAAAAATCAAGTAAACCGTCTATGAGGGAACTGTGGGACACTCTAAAATGACCAAGCATCAAGATCATGGTTATACCAGAAGGAGAGGAAATGCAGACCAGTGGCATAGAAAACATACTCAACAAAATTATTGAAGAAAAATTTCCGAATCTTGCAAAAGAGAGGTCCATCCAGATACAAGAAGCCTACAGAACACCGAACAGGCAGGACCAAAGAAGAAACTCTCCAAAACACATCACAGCTAAAAACCTTAACAATAAAAACAAAGAGACAGTGTTAAAAGCAGCAAGAGAGAAGCAATTCACAGCATATGGAGGCAATCCCATTAGAATAACATCAGATTTCTCAGTGGAGACCCTGAAAGCCAGAAGGGCCTGGAATGGAATACTTCAAAGTCTGAGAAACTATGGCTTCCAACTCAAGCTACTTTACCCAGAAAAAGTATCCCTCATAATAGATGGTAAAAGAAAAACTTTCCATGAAACAATTCAACTCTATAATTATATGAACACAAAGCCAAACCTACAGAGAATACTTGAAGGACTACTCCACACAGAACAATCTCAGGAGCAAACAAGAAGATCACAATAACCATAATAACCAGGCTCAAAACAGTACATAACATAATTAAGCACCCAACCCCAAAATACACCTCATCATGGCAGGGATTAATTCAAACCTCACAGTAGTAACTTTAAATATTAATGGTCTTAACTCACCCATCAAAAGACACAGTCTATCAGGATGTATCAAAAAACTGGACCTTTCTATCTTCTGTCTTCAAGAAACCCACCTCACCATTAAAGGTAGACACTTCCTCAGGGTGAAAGGTTGGAAAATTATATTCCAACCAGATGGAAATAAAAAAAACCAGGTGGGTATTGCTATATTAATATCTGATAAAATAGACTTCAAACCAAAAGTAATCAAAAAGGTCAAAGAAGGCCACTTCTTACTCATTAAGGGAATGATCCAACATGAGCACATCACAATCATAAATATATGTGCCCCAAACACAGGGGCACCATAGTTTATAAAACAAAATCTACTCAACAATAAAACAGAAATAAACACCAACACCATCATAGTTGGAGACTTCAATACTCCACTATCATCAATAGTCAGATCATCCAAGCATAAGATCAATAGGGAAATAATAGAGTTCAATAACATCATAGATCAACCAGACCTAACAGATATCTACAAATTTTCCACCCCAACTCTACAGAATACACATTCTTTTCAGCAGCCCATGGAACCTTCTTCAAAACTGGCCATATATTAGGCCATAAAGCATGCCTTCATAAAGTCAAGAAAATTGAAGTAACTTCCTGCATCATGTCAGATCACAATGCTTTAAAGCTAGAAATTAACAACAAGGGACACATCAAGACCTTCACCAACTACTGGAGACTAAACGACACACTTTTAAGCAGTGATATGAATAAATTGAAGGGTCATGGAAGAAATAAAAAAAGAAATTGTAAAATTCCTAGATTTGAATGATAATGAAAACACAACCTACAAAAACTTATGGGACTCAATGAAGGCAGTCATAAGGGGAAAATTCATAGCCCTAAATGTCTTCATTACAAAGACAGAGAGATCATAAATCAATAACCTGACTTTCTATCTAAAGGTGCTGGAAAAATAAGAAGTATCCAACCCAAAGAGCTCCAGATGAAAAGAAATAATCAAGATTAGAGCAGAAATTAATGAATTGGAAACTAGGAAGACAAATTTTAAAATCAATGAAATGAAGATCTGGTTCTTTGAAAAAATAAACAAGATTGACAAAACCCTGGCCAAAGTGATCAAGCACAAAAAAGAGAAGTCCCAAATTAACAAAATCAGAAATGAAAAAGGAGAGATCACTACAGACATCAGTGAAATCAGAAGAATCATCAGGGCATACTTCCAAAACCTCTACTCCACAAAATTAAATGAATAGTAATTTTAAAAAATTAAAAAAAAAATAGATGAATTCCTAGACACATATCACATACCCAAACTAAACTCAGAGCAGATTAATCTCCTTAACAAACCTATAACATCCATGGAGATGGAACAAATAATCAAAAAACTCCCTAAAAAGAAAAGTCTAGGACTGGATAGCTTCTCAGCTAAATTCTATCAAACCTTCATAGAAGAACTGAAACCAATTTTTCTCAAACTATTCCACATAATTGGAGACCAGGGAATCCTCCCTAACTCCCTTTATGAAGCTAGCATCACCCTAATACCAAACCAGACAGAGATGCAATAAGGAAAGAAAAGTATAGGCCTATATCCCTAAAGAACTTAGATGCAAAGATCCTGAACAAAATCCATGCAAACCAAATTCAACAACATATCAAAAGCATTATCACCATGATCAAGTAGGCTTTATTCCAGGGATGCAGGGATGGTTTAGCATACAAAATTCGGTCAGTGTAATACACCACATAAATAAACTGAACCCTAAGAACCACATGATCATCTCAATTGATGCTAAGAAGGGCTTTGACAAAATACAACACCACTTCATGGTCAAAACACTGGAAAGAATAGGCATGGAGGGTTTACATATCAACATAATAAAGGCTATATATAAAGCTCCTGAAGCTCAAACAATTCTCAGTGGGGAAAACTCAAGGAGTTCCCACTGAGATTGGGAACAAGAGCAGGGTGCCTGTGGTGGTTTGAATAGAATAGATGGCCCCCAATATATTCAGTTGCTTATTTGTAGTTTGCATCTCTAGCCATCTGGCTGGAGGCAATGTCTGGGTGGATCTTAAGGTGTGGTGGTGGGTTTCAGATTTCAACCTAAAGATATGCAAAGTGTGCCTTGCTGGAGTTCCTGAAGTGTGCTCTGGCTTTTGACCTTTAGGCTTGTCTCTCTCTGCTTGGGCCTGTGAAAGCAGGCCAGTTTCTTCTGCTTTTATGGAATTTCCCCTGGATCTGTAAGCCCCAATAAATCCCTTCCTCCATAACTGTGCCTGGTCTGAAAGTTCATCTCAGCGAACCTGAAGCTGTCTAATACAGAATTTGGTACCGAGGAGTGGGGTGAGATGAACCTTACTATGTGGATGTTGATCTTGTGGAACCTTTGCTTTGGAGGAATAGGCATGGACTTGATGCTTGCAACTGAAGATGTCCTCTGGAGTGGTAAGCCAAGTTTTATGGATTATTCTGATGAGAGTCTGAGAATGCTAAGTACAGATAGCATTAAACTTCAAGGCTTGGCTTATGAGCTTTCTAAGGGGAAGGAAAGACTGCAGAGGACTTTGTTAGAACTGGGCTACTGGCATAAGGGCTGGCTGCGTCCTGCTGCCCAGGCCCAGAGTGTTTGATCAAGGTTAAATTTGTAATGGACTGATGTGCTTGGCTAGAGATATTGGACTGAGAGATTTAAGATTTTAAGCTGGAAAACCTCAAGCAAGTTAAAATTACAGGCACTGAGACTGGTATTAGGTTACTGAATCTGCTATTGTCAAACACATTAGCAATCTTAAGGAAGATATCCAACTGCTTTACATTAAAACAATGGAAAGGATGCCTGAGGAAAGACTATCATTGAAATGCAAACACTTTTGGAAAGAATTGACTAGAGAAGGAACCTGCTTTTCAAGGCTATGATTTGTTTCCTCCCTGAATTAAGAATATGGCTGTGTCCTGCACACCTGGTATTGGTTTCAGAAGCATAAAAAATGCATGGAGTGGCCGTGAATTGCACATGCTTCCAGGAGCTGCTGCTGAGATGCAGCATGAGGTAGGGCCTGATGCCCTGATAGGCTGAAAGGGCCTTTGGAAAATGTAAAGAGTGGTCATGAATTGCACATGGTTCCAGGAGCTGCTGCTGAGATGTGGCATGAGGCTGGGCATGGTGCCCTGATAGGCTGGAAGAGCCTTTGGAAGATGGACCATGGTTTGCATGAAGACCTGAAGATGTTTTGTATATACCAGGACTGTGCAAGGGCTACCATCGAGCACACTGTTGGCCTGGGATGGAAGTGTTCCCGGGCTACTCTGCCCAGCTGGAGGGGCGGAATTGAAAAGTCTGGAGACTGTTAGTCTCTGGGTATATTGAACTTGAACTGCAGAAGTTTGATGTTTGTTTGATGGTGGTTGAGTTTGCATTGTTTTAGTCTCTCCTTGCTGTGCCTTATACCAGTTGAAAATGTTTACTCTGTGCCTTTATATGTTAGAAGTGTTTAACTTGTTTGATTTTACAGGTCTTCATATCTTAAATTGGTCAAGACTGTGGGGACCTTTGAAATTGAACTGAGTACAATTTATAATGTGTGATGGTTATAAATCTATTGGGGGCCAGGGGCGGAATGTGGTGGTTTGAATAGAATAGATGGCCCCCAATATATTCAGTTGCTTATTTGTAGTTTGCATCTCTAGCCATCTGGCTGGAGGCAATGTCTGGGTGGATCTTAAGGTGTGGTGGTGGGTTTCAGATTTCAACCTAAAGATATGCAAAGTGTG
Organism: Dipus sagitta; assembly: GCA_036346955.1. Classification (NCBI taxonomy): domain Eukaryota; kingdom Metazoa; phylum Chordata; class Mammalia; order Rodentia; family Dipodidae; genus Dipus; species Dipus sagitta. The sequence goes on from CM070777.1 coordinate 71,068,884, forward strand.
CCTTGCTGGAGTTCCTGAAGTGTGCTCTGGCTTTTGACCTTTAGGCTTGTCTCTCTCTGCTTGGGCCTGTGAAAGCAGGCCAGTTTCTTCTGCTTTTATGGAATTTCCCCTGGATCTGTAAGCCCCAATAAATCCCTTCCTCCATAACTGTGCCTGGTCTGAAAGTTCATCTCAGCGAACCTGAAGCTGTCTAATACAGTGCCCATTCTCACCACTGCTCTTCAACATAGTACTAGATAAAATGATCCTATATATAAGTGACCCAAAAGTCTCCATCCCAAAACTTCTAAAGGTGATGCATTCCTTCAGCAAAGTGGCAGGATACAAAATCAATGAACAAAAATCAGTAGCTTTTGTATATGCAAAGAACAAATATACAGAGAAAGAAATCAGTGAGACTGTCCCATTTTCAATAGCAACAAGAAATTAAATACCTTGGAATAACACTAACAAAGGATGTGAAGGAACTATGTAATGAAAACATAAAAACACTCAAGAGAGAAATAGAGGAGAACTTATGAAGACGGAAGGACCTCCCATGTTGCTGTATAGGTAGAATTAATATTGTAAAAATGGCAACTCTACCAAAAGCAATATACAGATTTAACACAATACCAGTAAAAATACCAGCATCATTCTTCACTGAGACTGAAAAAATGATCTCAAAATTTATATGGAATGGAAGAAGGCCTCAGATATTGAAATATATCCTCAGTAAAAGGAACAACTCTGGTGGTATCACCATACCTGATCTAAAGCTGTATTACAAAGCCATAGTGACAAAAACGGGATGGTACTGGGATAAAAACAAAAACATAGACCAATGGAACAGAATTGAAGACCCAGACTTTAGGGCAAGCAACTACAGTTGCTTGATCTTTGACAAAGGTGACAATAATGTAGACTGGAGAAAAGACAGCATCTTCAACAAATGGTGCTGGACAAATTGGATGACCATATGTAGAAAAATGAAATTAGACCACTCATTTTGCCATACACAAAAATCAAGTCCAAATGGATTAAAGACCTCAATACAAGACCTGAAACTCTTCAGCTACTGGAAGAAAAAATAGGAAGCACTCTCCATGATATAGGACTAGGAAGAGACTTCCTGAACAAAACCTCAGTAGCCAAGGAAATTAAACAAGCACTCAAGCAATGGGATCTCACGAAGCTAAAAAGCTTTTGTACAGACAAACATACCATAAGCAGAGCCAATAGATTACCCACTGGATGGGAGAAAATCTTTACCAGCTATACCACTGACAGAAGCCTAATATCTAGAATCTACAAAGAACTAAAAGAACTAAACCATAAAAAATCAATGCCAGGCATGGTGGCACATACCTTTAATCCCAGCACTTGGGAGCCAGATGTAGGAGGATCACCCTGAGTTCGAGGCCACCCTGAGACTACAGAGTGAGTTCCAGGTCAGCCTGGGCTGGAGTAAGACCCTACCTTGAAAAAAAAAAAAAAATCAAACAACCCACTCCAAAAGTGGGGCAGAGAACTAAATAGGGAGTTCTCAGAGGAAGAATTACAAATGGTTAACACACACTTCAGAAAATGTTCAACATCCCCAACCATTAAGGAAATGCAAATTAAGACAACTTTGAGATTCCATCTTACCCCAGTAAGGTTAGCAAATGTTAAAAAATCAAATGAAAACAAATGTTGGTGAGGCTGTGCAGAAATAGGAACCCTCATTCATTGTTGGTGGGAATGTAAGCTGGTACAACCACTGTGGAAATTAATTTGGAGACTCCTGAAAGGATGAAAATAGAGTTACCAGAAGTCCCTGTTATTCCCTTACTGGGCATTTACCCTAAAAGCTCCACATCTCAGTTCAGAAATATTTGCTCAACCATATTTATAACTTCTGAATTTATAATAGCGAAAAACTGGAATCAACCCAGGTGCCCATCATTGGATGAATGGATAACCAAGATGTGGTATATCTACATGATGGAATTCTACTCCAGTAAGAAAAAATGACACATTGAAATTTGTAGAAAACTGGTCAAACTTGGAACAGATCATTTTAAGTGAACTCACACAATCACAGAAAGACAACAGTCGCATGATCTCATTCATCTGCAGTTCCTAACCTGGATCAGCCCACGTTCCTGACATAACTGAATAGCATCTTGAGGCTTGGGCAATAGGGAGAGTAGGGCTTGGGGGAAGGGGAAGGAAGTGGGGGACACAAAATCTGAATTCAAATTGAACTGGTACCATATAATCCTATATCTTGGAAATCAGACTAAAAGGTGGAACCCTGAAGCAAACCTTAGAGGGAGCATCTGAATCAAAGGGCACTGGAGAGAATGAGACAAAGTCTAACCTCAAATTTCTCCTGTTTCTCTTTCTTCTCTAGCTTTTCCTGATTTTATTTTCCCTTGGTGCTGGCATGTAATTCCCTGTACCAGGATGTGGTCTACATCCACAGTGAGCTGCTGATTAGAGAGACCTACTTGATCTCCCAAAACAAACAAGACAGACTTCTGTCAAAGCCCTTTATTATCCACCAGGTAAGACTCTACTGCTGAAGACATCCAACGCTGTTGGCACGCACCATGGAGAGACCTGGTTGGAATCCAGAGGAAAGCCAGTCCTCAGATAATTATCCCATCTATTGCTAGAAGGTCCTACATGAGCTACTAGGGGAAAGCAGCAAACATCTGTCCAAGCAACTCAAAGTCTCAGTGACTCAGAAGCAAACAACCTGACGTGATGCTCACACAAGTGCAATAGTGGCACACAGCCATGGTTGGTAATCAACTGCTCTTGAATTGGCTAACAGATCCACTCAGTGGAAAGGAAACCATATCTGGAACTGGGAAACAAGTCAGAATCATATCCAGATAATGATCCTGCTTTCCATTGTCAAGCTCCCACTAACCTTAGACTATAAAAGTGTTTAAACCTTTATAATTCTCTCTAAATTAATAATGGTTATCCCATTTAACTGGCGCTGACTTCACTCTGTATTAGAGAATCTGCTTCTCTTTTTCAGGTGGGAACTGGACTTGAGGAGATAAACAACCCAACTCACTCCACACTGTCCCCAGCTGAAACCACAGAGGAATTGGGGAAATGAGCGAGAATGCTTCTCTCATAGTTACACTGGTATTAGCACAAGGGTGATGGAGAAAGATACTGAGGTCACTCAACATCTACCAAACCAGACATCTAGATGCTCCTAAGTGCCCATCACTAAAGTAGACTTAAAATGCTCCCAGCATGGCTCAGGGGATTTTGTGGAAGAGGAAGTGGAAAGATTGTTAGAGCCACAAGAGTGGGGAGATGAGCATGAGGGCTGCTTCCATGCTGAACCTGATAATCAGCACCAAGGTGAAGGAGACAGACCCTGAGGATACTCAACACCTACCAAAGAAGAGATCCAGAGGCTCCTAAGAGCTCATTACTGACTTAAAACTCACCCACCATGGCTCAAGGAATTTTGCAGAAGAGGAGGCAGAAAGATTGTAAGAGCTACAGAGCGAAAAAGAGGCATTTCCCACCCCCCAAAATAAACAGCTGTTCCCACAACACATAACCCACAACCCCATGGGGAATACTTGCAACCCCACTTAGGAGGATCCCCAGAGGAATGGGGGCACAGATGAGGGAAAAGTGGGTACCAACACATGATGTATCCATACAAAATATGTTGTTATTAATAATAATTTAAAAAGAAAGAAAAAAATTCCCCATACCTATGTAAAGCCAGATGCACAAAGTGGCACATGCATCTGGAGTTCATTTACAGCAGCTGGAGGCCCTGGATGGCCATTTTGTCTGTCTCTCTTTTCTCTCTCTCCCTCTCTCTGCCTGCAAATAAAATCAATCAATCAATCAATCAATCAATTTTTAGGGATGGCTTAACAGTTAAGACACTTGCCTTCAAAGCCAAAGAACCCAAGTTTGATACCCCAGTACCCACATAAATTCAGATGTACAAGGTGGCACACATGTCTGGAGTTCATTTGCAGTGCCTGGAGTCCCTGGTGCATCCATTTTCTCTCTATCTGCCTCTCTCTCTCTTTCAAATAAGTAAATAAATAAAATATTTTTCAACAATGCTTTATGTCAGGAAAAAGGGGGAAAAACATATTTAAGATTCCCAAAGGGTCTGGGAAGATGGCTCAATAGCTAAAGGCACTGCTGTCAAAGCCTGACAGCCTGGGTTTGATTCCCCATTACTCATGTAAAGCACATGCATTTGGAGTTTGTTTGCAGTGGCAAGAGGTCTGTGGTGGTTTGAATAGAATAGATGGCCCCCAATATATTCAGTTTTTTATTTGTTTGTAGTTTGCCACCTGGCTGGAGGCAACGTCACTGGATGGATCTTACGGTGTGGTGGTGGGTTTCAGATTTCAGTCTAAAGATATGCAAAGTGTGCCTAGCTGGAGTTCCTGAAGTGTGCTGTGGCTTTTGACCTTTAGGCTTGTGCTTCTCTCTCTCTCTCTCCCCCTTACCCCTGCCTGTACCTGTGAAGGCAGGCCAGCTTCTTCTGCCATTTATGGAACTTCCCCTGGATCTGTAGGCTTCAATAAATATCCCTTCCTCCATAACTGTGCCTGGTCTGGAAGTTCATCACAGTGAACCTGAAGCTTTCTGCTACAAGGTCCTAGAATACCCTTTCTCTCTCCTTGCACATACATGTTGATTTTTATTTATTTATTTTATTTTTTAATTGTTTTTTAAAATTTTTCCTCAATTTTTATTAACATTTTCCATGATTATAAAAAATATCCCATGGTAGTACCATCCCCCCCCTTTCCCCTTTGAAATTCCATTCTCCATCATATCCCCTCCCCATCTCAATCTTTCTACTTACATATATACAATACCAACCTAATAAGTGCCCTCCTCCCTTCCTTTCTCTTCCCTTTATATCTCCTTTTTAACTTCCTGGCCTCTGCTACTGAGTTTTTTCCTTCTCACACAGAAGCCCAATCATCTGTAGCTAGGATCCACATATGAGGGAGAACATGTGGTGCTTGGCTTTATGGGCCTGGGTTACCTCACTTAGTATAATCCTTTCCAGATCCATTCACTTTTCTGCAAATTTCATAACTTCATTTTTCTTTACCGCTGAATAGAACTCCATTGTATAAATGTGCCATATGTTTATTATCCACTCATCAGTTGAGGGACATCTAGGCTGGTTCCATTTCCCAGCTATTATAAATTGAGCAGCAATAAACATGGTTGATAACGTACCTCTAAGGGAATGAGATGAGTCCTTAGGATATATGCCTAGGAGTGCTATAGCTGGGTCATGTGGTAGATCAATCTTAAGCTGTTTTAGGAACCTCCACACTGATTTCCACAATGGCTGGACCAGATTGCATTCCCACCAACAGTGTAGAAGGGTTCCTCTTTTTCCACATCCCCACCAACATTTATGATCATTTTTTTTTTTTTTCATGATGGTAGCCAATCTGACAGGAGTGAGATGGAATCTCAATGTAGTTTTAATCTGCATTTCCCTGATGACTAGTGACGTAGAACATTTTTTTTTGTTGTTTTTTTTCGAGGTAGGGTCTTGCTCTAGCCCAGGCTGACCTGGAATTCACTATGGAGTCTCAGGGTGGCCTTGAACTCACGGTGATCCTCCTACCTCTGCCTCCCGAGTGCTGGGATTAAAGGCGTGCGCCACCACGCCCAGCTACGTAGAACATTTTTTTAGATGCTTATATGCCATTCGTATTTCTTCCTCTGAGAATTCTCTATTTAGCTCCATAGCCCATTTTTTGATTGGCTTGTTTGATTCCTTATTATTTAACTTCTTGAGTTCTTTGTATATCCTAGATATTAATTCTCTACCAGATATATAGCTGGCAAAGATTTTTTCCCATTCTGTAGGTTGCCTCTTTGCTTTATTCACCGTGTCCTTTGCAGTGCAAAATCTTTGTAATTTCATGAGGTCCCAGTGGTGAATCTGTGGTTTTATTGCCTGAACAATTGGGGTTGTATTCAGAAAGTCTTTGACAAGACCAATATGTTGAAGGGTTTCCCCTACTTTTTCCTCTAGCAGTTTCAGAGTTTCTGGTCTGATGTTAAGGTCTTTAACCCATTTGGACTTAATTCTTGTGCATGGAGAGAGAGAAGAATCTATTTTCATCCTTCTACAGATACATATCCAGTTTTCCCAACACCATTTGCTGAAGAGGCTGTCTTTTCTCCAATGAGTATTTTTGGCATTTTTATCGAATATCAGGTGGCTATAGCTACCTGGACTTACATCTGGGTTATATGTTGATTTTTTGAGGTAGGCTATTGCTGTAATACAGGCTGACCTGCAATTCACTATGTAGTCTCAGGGTAGCCTTGAACTCATGACAGTCCTCCTACCTCTGCCTTCCAAGTGCTGGGATTAAAGGCATGCACCCCATGTTTAGGCCTTAGGCCCTAGAGGGGACTCTACTATTGTTTTGCTAAATGGATATGTTGTCAAACTGCCTCCTAAGTATTTATGTTTCTATCAACAAGTTAATGATGCTCTCAACTGTGGTGAGACACACTTCTTTGCAGCGGGTGGTGATTAATGCAGACTATAACTGATCAAAGTGCCAACCAAAAGTAAGTGACTGTTGAGTGCTCAGCCCTACATAGGACATCTAGATCACCCCCTCCAGGCTCAAGGAACACTGTGAGAGAATAATGGAAAGAATGCAAAGGCTGGAAGATGGGGAGGAGGGGTATACAACTTTCTCATCTGGGGATGACATGATATGACCATTGCACTTATAAATTCATAGTGAGAGACCAAATATAACCATTTTAAGTAAAAAGGTCCAGGACTGACTTAGATAGAGAACTAGCTGGCTAATGTGCTGACCTTTGCTTCTGTAAACTTTGCTTGCTTGCTCAATTGCTGCCTTTCCCCCTAAAGTTTCTGAGGAATCTCCACTTCAAGGACATTGTAGAAACACTCCACTGTGGGGGGCCTCCAGCCTCCGACCACCTGCTTAGATAAGAAACTGAGGAATCTCCACTTCAAGGGCAATGGAGATTACTTCATCTGCCTGGAGTGCCCCTAGCTCCTGCTCCCAACTTTGCCCGCTGAAACCCCAAGCCAATCAGAACTGTTTAAATCAACCAACCATGTATCTATCCCCTACTTCTTTGTTCAAAATCCTATATGCACCTCTTCCCCCAAAAGAAGGGGCTCTCTCCCTCACTACCGCTGTGCTGGACAGTGTGGACAGAGCCCAGGCCTAGGCTTGCAATAAAGAAAACTGTTGCTTTTACATTCGAGTGTCTTGGCTTCTGTGGCGGTTCTCTGGGTGACTCCTGGGTGACCGGGGGTCTTGGCTCCTAGTCAGGGGTCTTGGCACAACAATAGCATCTGTGGTTACCTGTACAAAACTGAGCCTACCAACATCCTGCCAGAGATAGGGGAGGGGCACATGAGGTCTTGCCCCTCTCTGAGGAGATAATGGTAGGTAGTGGTCGCTGGGGTTGAATGAGTCATTCTCTTTTAGTTGTGTAGCCACTGGTAAGTAGTAGAAGTAAAGGAGGTTAAAGAGGAATGGAAGGAAGATAAGAAAGGGAATTGGGGGATATGTATGATCAATATAAAATATATACACGACTAAAATTTCAAAAGAAAAAAAAGAAATCCTGATTTCAAGGCTACAATCTAAGTACTAAGGGGTGATCATTACCTCACGGCTAGTCTTCTGGCTTCATATTTTCAGGCTGTTTTGATTTTTCAAGGTAGGGTCTTGCTCTAGCCCAGGCTGACCTGGAATTCACTCTGTAGTCTCAAGGGGGTCTTGAACTCACAGCAATCCTCCTACCTCTGTCTTCCAAGTGTTAGGATTAAAGGTGTGTGCCACCACACCCAGCTTCTTTTTTTTAAATATATTTTTTATTGATAACTTCCATAACTGTAAACAATATCCCATAGTAATTTCCTCCCTCCCCCACTTTCCTCTTTGAAACTCCATTCTCCATTTTATTCCCTCCCCCTCTCAATCAGTCTCTTTCATTTTGATGTCATGATCTTTTCTTCCTATTATGATGGTCTTGTGTAGGTAGTGTCTTTTTAAAAAAATATTTATTTATTTATTTATTTATTTGCAAGCAGGGAAAGTTAGAAGAAAGACAGAGAGTAGGGGCACGCCAGGGCCTTGAGCCACTGCAAATAGTCTCAAGATGAATGGGCTACTTTTTGTATCTGACTTACATGGGTACTGGGGAATTGTACCCAGGTCCTCTGGCTTTGCTGGCAAGCACCTTAATGGCTAAGCCATCTCTCCAGCCAAATATTTATTTATTTATTTACTTGAGAGAGAAACAGAGAGAGAGAGAGAAAGAGAGGGAGAGAGAGAGAATGGGTGTACCAAGGCCTCTAGCCACTGTAAATGAACTCCAGATGCATGTGCCACATTGTGCATCTGGCTGTATGTGGGTCCTAGGGGCTTGAACCTGGGTCTTTTGGCTGTGTAGGCAGGTGCCTTTAACCATTAAATCATTTCTCCAGCCTTCAAAATTGTCATATATATATTTGTTGTTGCTGTTGTTGTTTGTTTGTTTGTTTTGTTTTGTTTTGTTTTTGTTTTTTGAGGTAGGGTTTCACTCTAGCTCAGGCTGACCTGGAATTCGCTATGTAATCTCAGGGTGACCTTGAACTCATGGTGATCCTCCTACCTCTGCCTCCAAGTGCTGGGATTAAAGGCATGTGCCACCACACCCATCTTATATTATTTTTTTATAAGACTTAGATGGTAACCTCAATGATGATGACCACCAGGCAGAACTAGCAGGAACAAGGAAGGAACCATCTCAAAGTTATAGTTCCTTTAGACATAATAATTAATATATAATAATATATAATAATAATAATAATAATGAGCAATGAGAAACCTTAATCTTTTAATTTTTTATTTTTTGGTTTTTCAAGGTAGAGTCTCACTCTAGCCAAAGCTTAATCTTAAGACTCAGTTTTCCCAGAAGTTAAAAGATTGACAGATAAACTGGGCGTGGTGGTGCATGCCTTTAATCTCAGCGCTTGGGAGGCAAAGGTAGGAGGATTGCCCGTGAGTTTGAGACCACCCTGAGAATACATAGTAAATTCCAGGTCAGCCTGGGCTGGAGAGAGACCCTACCTCAAAAAAAAAAAAAAAAAAAAAAAAAGCAGAAAGAAAAAAGAAGATTGACAGATAAGCTGTGCATGTGGTACACACCTTTAATTCCAGCACTTGGGAGGCAAAGGTAGGGGGGTTGCTATAAGCAAGGCCAGCATAGCAAATTCCAGGTCAGATTGGGTGAGAGTGAGACCCTACTTTGATTGACAGATAGGGGAATATAGCTGCTAACTTGGTTGAGCACTCTAAATTCAGTCTTTTACAACCATTATCATAAACAGATTAATGTTAACCAGTTGAAGTTTCAACCTTGATATTTTGAGACATGGTGACACAAATTTGCAACTTGACTACCATGACATCCTGAAACCAGCTAGGATCATCCTTTCTTAGTCTGATACAAGCCCTAGGCAAGTCCAATATCCTGTCCTGTATACCACAAGGAATCTATAATCTGATCAAACACATTAAGATTCAGTTTATCAGCTGGAAGAAGCCATTCTGCATGCAGTTCAATGGCAGAAAGAGAAATCACCAGTGAAGATACTCAACAGTGGACACTGCAAGCCTTATATTTGGCCAGCCAGGCCAAATGAGCTGACGGGTACAATAGTGGCATGTCTGTCATGGTGGAAACCAATTGCCCTCTAATTGGACTGGAGGCCCGCTCAATGGGAGGGAATACATCCCTGATACTGAAAACTTAAAACTGGTAGTCAGGAGCCCTAGGGTGTAATGTCTACTGCTGTCTGGCTAAATGTATATACTATGCTTATGAAACTGCCTAGTAAGCACCTCTCTTAATGTCATACCCTTATATTAATGCTACTCTCACTTTGGGTAGAGAATCTTCTCTTTCCAGGTGGCAGTGACCTTGGGATGACTCAGAAGGCATCATGGTGCTGGAAAGAAGTGACTGGAGTGCTCAGTACGGCAATATCTCTATCACACCTTCCAAGGCTCAGGGTCCATTGTGGAAGAGGTGGCGGAAAGAATGTAAGAGCCAAAGGAAGGGTAGGACTCCTTACGACGTGCTCCCCCAGACACAAATGGCCTGGATATCCATGACTTCACAGTGCCTGACACTACCTACACAAGACCATCATAAGAGCAGGAAAAGATCATGACATCAAAATAAAAGAGAGACTGATTGAGATGGGGAGGAGATATGATGGAGATTGGAGTTTCAAAGGGGGAACTGGGGGGAGGGAGGGCATTACCATGGGATATTTTTTATAATCATGGAAGTTGTTAATAAAAAAAATTTAGAAGAAGAAGAAAAAAAAAGATTCAGTTTATCTATTTTGTCTTTCTGTAAGGAGATGTCTCCAGGCAACAAAAAGCAAGGGAAAACACAGATTTATATATACTTATATTTTTTTCTATTTTTAATTAATTAATTAATTGTATTTTTGAGGTAAAGTCTCACTCTAGCCCAGGCTAGCCTGCAACTAACACTGTAGGTCTAGGGTGGCCTAGAAGTCACAAGGATCCTCCTACCTTTGCCTCCCAAGTGCTGAGATTAAAGGCATGCACCACCACATCCAGCTATTTATTTTATTTATTTGAGAGAGAGAGAGAGAGAGAATGAATATGGGCACACCAGAGTCTTCAGCCACTGTAAATGAACTCCAGATACATACACTACCTCATGTATCTAACTTACGTGGGTCCTGGAGAATTGAACCTTGGTCCTTTGGCTTTGCAGGCACATGCCTTAACCACTAAGCAATCTTTCCAGCCCCAGATTTTTTTTTTAATTTTTTTGTTTGTTTATTTATTTATTTGAGAACGACAGAGAGAAGGAGGCAGAGAGAGAGAGAGAGAGAGAGAGGGAGGGAGAATGAGCGCGCCAGAGCTTCCAGCCTCTGTAAACGAACTCCAGATGTGTGCGCCCCCTTGTGCATCTGGCTAACATGGGTCCTGGGGAATTGAGCCTTGAACCGGGGTCCTTAGGCTTCACAGGCAAGCACTTAACCGCTAAGCCATCTCTCCAGTCCGGCCCCAGATTTATATATACTTTTTTTTCTATTTTTTTTTTTTCAAGGTAGGATCTCACTCTAGCTCAGGCTGACCTGGAATTCACTCTGTAGTCTCAGGGTGGCCTCCAACTCATGGTGATTCTCCTACCTCTGCCTCCTGAGTGCTGGGATTAAAGGTGTGTGCCACCACGTCTGGCCCTATATATAAAATATCAATATTTATTTGCAAGCAGAGAGAGAGAGAGAGAAAGGGAGGGAGAGGGAGAACTCCCTTACCTGTTGCAAATGAACTCCAGACACGTGCCAATTTGTCCATCTGGCTTTATGTGGGTTTTGAGAAATCAAACTTGGGTCATCAGGCTTTGCAAGGAAGTGCCTCAACTGCTGAACTGTCTCTCCAGCTTTTAAAAATGTTTTTATTGATTTATGAGAGAGAGAGAGAGAGAGAATTAACAGGCATGCCAGGGCCACTGCTGCATAGAAATTCCAGGCACATGTGCCACACTGCATCTGGATTTATGTGAGTACTGGAGAATCAAATTCAGGCTGCCAGGCTTTGAAGCAAGTACCTTTAAACACTGAACCATCTCTCCAGCCCCAAGATTTATATATATATGTATATATATATATACATGAGGCAAATAGAAAGAATGGGCATGCCAGGGCTTCTAGCCACTGCAAATGCATGCCAAACGTATGCACCACTTAATGCATCTGGCTTCACATGGTTACTGAAAAATCAAACCTTGTTTGTTAGGCTTTGCAGGCAAAGTGGCTTAACCACTTAGCCATCATCTCTAGCCCATGTATTTTTTAAAAGTCTTATTACTGTTTAAATTGCTTAGGTTTTTTCCTTCTTGTATATCATATCTACATATGTATTTAAACCATTTGTTTAAATGCATTCATACCTTTTATGCACATACTTTTATCTTACAATTTATGTAACCAGTCTATAACTATCTTTTTTGTATCAAATATTTGACATCTAACATTTAAAGTTTCCTTTCCACTTTATCCCTTTAACAATTGTATTTTATTACAACTACCATCAAAGACACTTTAATTAAAAAAAAACATTTTAAGCCGGGCGTGGTGGCGCACGCCTTTAATCCCAGCACTCGGGAGGCAGAGGTAGGAGGATTGCCGTGAGTTCGAGGCCACCCTGAGACTCCATAGTGAATTCCAGGTCAGCCTGGGCTAGAGTGAGACCCTACCTCGAAAAACCAAAAAAACCAAACAAACAAAAACTTTTTTATTGTATAAAAAAATCATGTTTGTCCCATTTTCATTATTTTTTAAAAAAATTTAAAATACTTTAGTTACTTATTTATTTATTTATTTGTTTGTTTGTTTGTTTATTTATTTATTGCGGCAGGGGGAGAAAGAAGCAGACATAGAGAATGGGCATTCCAGGGCCTCCAGCTGCTGCAAACAAACTCCAGATGCATGTACATCTGTCTTATGTGGGTCCTGGGAATTGAACATGGGTCCTTAGGCTTTGCAGTTGTTATGCCCAGGTCACGGAGTCCCCAAAGACCACCAAGAGTCTGACACGTATGCAACAGCAAAGAGCTTTATTTTGGGCTTAAACTCAGACTCTTGACTTCACCAATGCAGTGGATCCATACAAGAGCCCTGAGCAGCAGGGGGCAGGTTTTTTATAGGGATTTGAACAAAGAAGTAGAAGTAGAGGAATGGTTACACGATTGGTTGATTTAAGCAGTAACTGCACTTGTATTTTTATGATAGGCTTAGGATACTGGTGGGCAAAGCTGGTGGGCGGGGGCTAGGGGGATTCCAAGCAGATTAGGTAACCTTTATTGTAATTGGCTATGTGTATTTGAGGAACCTTAAGCAAACTTATTTTAAGCAAACTTATCTATGACCACAGGAATGCATGGTGCAGACAGTCTATTCCCCCTTATCAGAAAACTGACCTTGCCGGGAAGCAGAAACTTAGGGCTATTTATGATTTTGAGGCTTATTATGGCTTCCTGAGTCCTTCACAGTGAAGTACTTTAACCATTAAGCCATTTCTCCAGCCCAATTTTAAATGTTTTAAAATTTATTTGCAATGAGAAAGAGAAATAGTCAGAGAGAGAATGGGTGTGCCAGGGCCTCATGCTACTGCAAAAGAACTCCAGATGCATGCACCACTTTGTGCATTTTGGCTTTACATGGGTACTTGGAAAATTAAACCTAGGCTGTCAGGCTCTGTAAGCAAGCACCCTTAACCACTGAGCTATTTCCCTAGCCCCAAGGATAAATAATCAGTCAATCAAACAATCAATAAAGTTTGTTTCTAAGAAATGATTTATTTTTATGTATTTATTGAGAGAACAAAAGAGAGGGAGAGAATGGGCATGCCAGGGCCTCTAGCCACTTCAAACAAACTCCAGACAAATGTGCTGGCTTTAGGTGGGTCCTGGGGAACTGAACCTGGGTCTTTTGTAGGCAAGTGCATTAACCCAAAAGCCATTTTTCCAGCTCTGTTTTTGTTGTTTTAGGTAGGGTCTCACTCTAGTGCACGCTGAGCAGGAATTGACTATGTACTCTCAGGTGCCACCATGCCTGCCTGGCACAGAGAGAGAGAAAGAGGGACAGAGAGAGGGAGAATGAGAATGGGTGCACCAGGGCCTCTTGCCACTGCAAATGAACTCCAGATACATGCACCATGTTGTGCATCTGGCTTTATGTGGGTATTGGGGATCAAACTCTGGTTGTTAGGCTTTGCAGGCAAACTCCTTAATTGCTGAGCCATTATTCCAGCCTGCGGAATCAATATTTTTTAATGTATAATTTCTTATTGACAACTTCTATAACTACAGACAATAAACCATGATAATTCCCTCCCCTCATTCACTATCCCCTTCACAACTCCACTCTTTATCATATCCCCTCCCTCTCTGTGTTAGTCTTTTATTTTGATGTCATCATCTTTTCCTCCTATTATGAGGGTCTTGTGACAGTATTGATAGGCATTATGAGGTCAATTTCTGTCTGGAAAGTTGCATTGTAAGGAGTGGTACCCTTCCTTTGACTCTTACATTCTTTCTGCCATCTCTTCTGCAATGGACCCTGAGCCTTGGAGGGTGTGATAGAGATGTTTCAGTGCTAAACACTCCTATGTCATTTCTTCTCAGCACTATGTTGCCATTTAGGTCAATGCAGTGGCCACCACCATCTGAAAAGAAGTTTCTCCAACCAAAAGTGACAGTAGCATTAATATATTAATATGAACATTAAGTGTAGTGCTTACAGGGCAGTTTGGTCAGCATAATATATGCATTTAGCAAGACAAGAGCAGGCTTTATACCCCTAAGGCTCATTACCTCTCCTGCCATAGGCTTTTATTAGGTTTTCAGTACCAGGCATGTATTCTCTCTCATAGAGTGGACCTCCAGTCCAATTAGAGAGCAGTTGGTTTCCCCCAGAACAGACATGCCACTATTGCACCCATTTGGTCATTTGGCCTGGCTGGCCAAACTTGAGGCTTCCAGTGTCCACTGTTTTCACTGCTCATGACTTTTGTCTCCCATAGGGAGTGCAGCTTTTTCCATCTTTCAGTTGGCTGGTCTACAGGGAGAAGGTTTTCAGCCCAGCCCCAGCTTGACTTCTCAGTTATCTTGCTGCTCAGACATGTGGAGCCTTCAGCAATAGGGTCTTACCATATGTTTCTGGTGGGAAACAAGGACCTTGGCAGTAGCCTACAATGTTTTGGGGGCAACAGGGACCCCCCTGGCCAACAACTCACTGGAAGGTATCCCATCCCTGGCACTGAAAATTTTATACTAACAATCTATAGCTTCTGGATGTGCCATTATCCAAAAATGTAGGTGTTCAGATGTCTTACTCAGAATATCTTGAATTTTGATTGACCCTCCCCACCACCTTCTCTTACTCAATCTCTTCCCCTGGCCTCACTTAGGCCATTCCACTCCCTGTAAACTGTTCTTTTCTTACATATATACAATACCATCCCCTTAAGTCCTTCCCTCTCCTCCCTCCCTTATAGTCTTTTTCTAGCTTCCTGGCCTCTGCTACTGATTTTTGCTTCCAGATCACATAAAAATCTAAACATTTGAGCTATGTATAATCAGTTTCAGTCAAGTTTTCACTTAATTAATTGTCTCATTTTTGGTATCTTAAGTTTATTGCTTATAGAGATATTGATACTTGAAACATGTTTCCTGCACTAGAAAAATAATCTTAAATTGCTGTTCTGCTTCCAGTTTGGGGGTTAATTGGTACTTGCATTGGTATATGGACTAGCCAAAGTTGTTTTCAAACACAGATGCTATGTTTTTATACTGTCTTATCTTCTTCCTGGCATGCAATTTCTAGATTAAATCAATTGCCTTAAAAAAAAATCTAAACATCCCTAAGGAGAGAGCCACCCCATCATACCTCAAAAGGGCCCCGGCTGAAACTAAGAAAACTTCGAGAAACAAGCAAGGGGGCTGTTTTCCTGATGAACCGGACACCAGCACAAGGGGGAAGGAGATCAGCATAGAGAAAAATCAACTCCTACCAAATCAGAGAGCCAGAGCCTCAGAGACCCTCAACACCTCATCACTGAAGCAGACCAAAAATGAACCCAACATGGCTCAGGGAAATTTTGCGGAAGAGGTGGCGGAAAGAATGTCAGAGTCACATGTTGGGTCATGATATGCAGAGACATTTAGCTTACCCATAACTGTGGGCTAACTCCACAATGCATGACCCATATACCTCAACAAGGAGGGGCCAAGGGGAGGGAGTAGGTCATGGATGAGCCTAATAATGGTACCAAACTGACTGTATTTGCTGAATACGGAACTGACTAAAAAAAAAAAAAAAAAAAATCTAAACATTTGTAGGTAGGATCCACATATGAGAGAGAACATGTGATGTTTGGCTTTCTAGGCCTGGGCTACCTCACTTAGTATAATCCTTTCCAGATCCATCTATTTCCCTGCAAATTTCATAATTTCATTTTTCTTTACTGCTAAATAGAGCTCTATTGTGTAGATGTACCATATATTTATTATCCATTCATCTGTAGAGGGATATCTAGGCTGGTTCTATTTCTTAGCTATTATGAATAAAGCAGCAATAAACATGGTTGTGCAAGTATCTCTAAGGTAGTGAGAAGAGTCATTAAGATAGATGCCTAGGGGTGCTATAGCTGATCATATGGTAAATCTATTTTTAGCTGTCTCAAGAACCTCCACACTGATTTCCACAATGGCTGTACTCTGCAGACCATATTCCCCCCAACAGTGTAGAAGGGTTCCCCTTTTCCACATCATCAATATTTATTATCATTTGTTTTCTTGATGATAGCCATTCTGACAGGAGTGAGATGGAATCTCAAAGTAGTTTAAATTTGCATTTCTCAGTTGGCTAAGGATGTAGAACATTTTTTTAGATGTTTATATACCATCTGTACTTCTTCTTTTGTGAACTCTCTATTTAGTTATGTAGCCCATTTTTTAATTGGGTTGTTTGATTTCTTATTGTTTTGTTTTTTGAGTTCTTTGTATATTCTGGATATTAATCCTCTGTCAGATGTATAGCTGGAAAAGATTTTCTCCTATTCTGTAGACTATCTCTTTGATCTATTCCCAGTGTCCTTTGCTGTACAAAAGCTTTGTAATTTCATGAGATCCCAGTGGTTCATTAGTGGTTTTATTTCCAGAGCAACTGGGGTTATGTTCAGAAAGTCATTGCCTATGCCAATATGTTGGAGGGTTTCCCCTACTTTTTCCTCTAGCAGTTTCAGAGTTTCAGGTCTGATATTAAGGTTCTTGATCCATTTAGACTTGATTCTCATGCATGGAGAAAGACAAGGATTTATTTTCTTCCTTCTACATATAGATATTCAGTTTTCCCAGCACCACTTGTTGAAGAGACTGTCTTTCCTCCAATGAATTTTTTTGGTGTTCTTGTCAAAAATTAGATGGCTGTAGCTGCCTGGATTAACATCTGGGTCCTCTATTCTATTCCATTGATCTGCACATCTGTCTTTGTGCCAGTACCATGCTGTTTTTGTTATTATGGTTATGTAATATAGCTTAAAATCGCATATGGTGATACCACCAGCCTTATTTTTGTTGCTCAAAATTTTTTGGCTATTTGAGTTTTTTTTGTTCTTCCAAATGAACTTTAGATTTTTTTTTTATTTCCATGAAGAATGATATTGGAATTTTAAAGGGGAATGCATTAATTGTGTAGATTTCTTTTGGTAAGATTGACATTTTCACAATATTGATTCTTCCAATCTTTCCATTTCCTAGTGTCTTCTGCAACTTCTTGCTTGAGTGTTTTAAAGTTCTCATTATAGAGATCCTTCACTTTGTTGGCTAGGTTTATTCCAAGGTACTGTACAATTTTTTTTTTATTTGAGGCATTATGAATGGGAGAGAGTCCATGATTTCATCCTCAGCACATTTGTTGTTAGTATATAGGAAAGCTACTGATAACAGTTCTAACAGTTTGCTGGTAGAGTCTTTAGTGTCCTTTATGTATAAAATCATATCATTTGAAAATAATGATAATTTGATCTTTCTTTCAATTTGTAACCTTTTTATGAGTGTCTCTTGCCTTATTGCTATAGTGAAGACTTCCAGTACTATATTAAAGTAGGGACAGTGGACACCCTTGTCTTGTTCCTGAATTTAGTGGAAAAGCTTCATGTTTTTCCCCATTTAGTATTGTGTTGGTTTTAGGTTTGTCATAAATAGCTTTAATTATGTTGAGATATGTTCCTTCTATTCCCAGTTTATGTAGGACTTTTACTATGAAGGGATGTTGGATTTTGTCAAATGCCTTTTCTGCATCCATTGAGATGATCATGTGCTTTACTCCTTTAGTCCATTTATATAATGTCTTACATTTATCAATTTGCATATGTAGAACTATCCCTGCATCTCTTGCATTAAGCCTACTTGGTCAAGGTGAATGATATTTCTGACATATTTTTGTATTCTGTTTGCCAATATTTTGTTGAGAATTTTGGCATCTACATTCATGAGGGAGATTGGTCTGTAATTTTCTTTTTCTGTTCTGTCTTTGTCTGGTTTTGGTATCAGGGTGATGCTGGCTTTGTAGAAGGAGTTTGGTAGAATTCCTTCCTTCTCTATTTTATGGAAAAGTTTGAGAAGCATTGGTGTTAGTTCTTCCATGAAGGTCTGGGAAAATTCACCAGTGAATCCATCTGGGCTAGGACTTCTTTTAGTTGGGAGAGTCTTTTTTTTTTTTTTTTTTTTTAATAAGTGCCTGGATCTCTGTACTTGTTATAGGTCTATTTATACGGTTTATCTTATCTTGATTTAGCTCTAGTAAGTCATATAAATCAAAGAAATCATCCATTTCTTTCAGATTTTCTAACTTGTAGAGTATATGTTCTTAAAGTATGTCCCTATGATTTTCTGAATTTCTTTGTTATCTGTTGTAATGGTGCCTTTTTCATCTCTAATTTTATTAATTTGTGTCTCTTCTCTGTTTCTTTTCATCAGATTTGCTAAGAGTTTATCAATCTTCTTTATCCTTTCAAAGAACCCACTCTTTGTTTCATTGATTCTTTTTTAAAAATATTTTTTTATTTTTTAAAATTTATTTGAGAGAGAGAAAGAGGCAGAGAGAGGAGGAGAAGGAGAGAGAATGGGCACATCAGGGCATCCAGCCACTGCAAATGAACTTCAGATGCATGTGCCACCTTGTGCATCTGGCTTACGTGGGTCCTGGGGAATAAAATCTGGGTCCTTTGGATTTGCAGGAAAGTCCCTTAACTGCTATGTCATCTCTTCAGCCTGATTGATTCTTTGTATCATTTCTTTGGTTTTTATTTTATTAATTTCTGCCCTAATCTTTATTATTTCTTCCTGTCTACTGATTTTTGCTTTGCTTTGTTCTTCTTTTCCCAAGACCTTAAGGTGAAGCAGTAAGTTGTTTACCTGTGACCTTCCTAATTTCTTTTTTTGTTGTTGTTGTTGTTTTATGAGGGTACAGATTTGCTGTAGTCCAGGCTGACCTTGAATTCACTATGCAGTCTCAGGATGGCCTCGAACTCACAGTGATCCTCCTACCTCTGCCTCCCAAGTGCTGGGATTAAAGATATGCCCCACCATGCCCAGCCCTCATTTCTTAATATGGGCCCTTAAAGCTATAAATTTCCCTCTTAGGATTGCCTTCATTGTGTCTCAAAATTTTGATATTTTGTGTTCTTATTATCATTTGATTCTATGTAGTTTTTGATTTCTAGTTTGATTTCTTCAATGACCCAATCATTATTCAGTACTGTACTGTTTTGTTTCCATGATTTTGTATATGCTCTGTTGTTTTTCTTGCTGATTTGTAGTTTAATCCCATTGTGATCAGATAGAGTGCAAGGAATTATTTCAATTTTTCCATATTTGTTAAGATTTGCTTTGTTTCCTAATATATGGTCTGTTTTAAAAAAATGTTCCAAGCCAGGCGTGGATGCGCATGCCTTTAATCCCAGCACTTGGGAGGTAGAGGTAAAAGGATCACTGTGAGTTCAAGGCCACCCTGAGACTACATAGTGAAGTATAGGTTAGCCTGAGCCAGAATGAGACCCAACCTCAAAAAAAAAAAGAAAAAAAAAGAAAAAAAAAGAAAAAGAAAAAAGAATGTTCCATGTGCTGCTGAGAAAAACATTTATTCTCTAGCATTTGGATGAAATGTTCTGTAGGTATCTGTTAGGTCTGTTTGTTCTATGACACCATTTAGTCCAGATATCTCTCAGATTAGTTTTTGCCTGGATGATCTGTCAACAGATGAGAGTGGGGTATTGAAGTCACCCACCACAATTGTGCTTGGTGGTATCTGTGACCTTGATGAAATTGGGAGCACCCATGTTAGGTGCATATATGTTTATAATTGTAATGTCCTCCTGTTGGAGTATTCCTTTAATCAATATAAAGTGACCTTCTTCATCTTTCCTCACTAATGTTGGTTTTAAATCTATCCTGTTAGATATTAGGATAGCAACACTTGATTGTTTCCTAGGCCCATTTGCTTGGAATACTATCTTACATCATTTCACCCTAAGATAGCGTCTGTCTTTTATGGAGAGATGAGTTTCTTGAAGGCAAAAAATAGAAGGATCCTGTCTTTTAATACAGTCTGAAAACCTGTGTCTTTTGGTTGGGGCATTGAGGCCATTGATATTAAGAGTTATTATTGAAAGGTATACATTGAGATTCGCCATTCTTTCTGTTTTGTAGTGCTTCCTTTTTTCCATTTATTCTCTTGTATTAAGTGTTTTTTGAGTATGATTGTTTTTCCCTGTTTCCTCATATGTGTAATTTCCTTTCTTTTCAGTGTGGAAGATCTCTTCAAGAATTTTCTGTAGAGCTGGCTTAGTTGTCATATATGCCTTTAGCCTGTTTTTATTGTGGAATGTCCTTATTTTTCCATCAGTTTGGATGGGTAGCTTTGCTGCATAAAGTTTTCTTAGTTGACAGTTGTCCTTCAGAACTTGGAATACATCATTCCAAGCCCTTCTGACCTTTAAAGTTTATATTGAGTAATCTGCTCTTTGATGCACAAGGGGCACATGAGTCTGGAGTTCATTTGTGTAGTGGCTAGAGTCCCTTGGCACACCCATTCTCTCTCTGTCTGTTTCTCTTCTCTCTATCTCTTTCTACTTGAAAATAAATAAATTAAATAATAAAAATATTTTCAATAAAAAAGAAGCTCTTTGAGGGCTGGGAGTTGGCTTAATGGTTAAGGTGCTTGCCTATGAAGCTTAAGGACCCAGGTTCCATTCTCCAGTACCCACATAAGCCAGATGCACATACTCACAAATACACACATACACAAACATGTGTGTGCCAATAAATGATTTTTTTAGTCAGTTTGTTGCTGGCAGAAAACACCTGACCAAGAGGAGCTTGTGGGAGGAAAGGGTTTATTTTGGCTTACAGACTTGAGGGGAAGCTCCATGATGACAGGGAAAATGATGGCATGAGCAGAGGGTGAACACCTCCTGGCCAAAATCAGGTGGACAACAGCAGCAGGACAGTGTGCCAAACAGCGGCAAGGGAAAGCTGGCTATAACACCCATATACCTGTCTGCAAGAATACATTCATCTCCAGGAGGCTCCGATTCCCAAATTGCTACCAGCTGGGGACCTAGCATTCAGAACACATAAGTTTGTGGGGGACACCTGAATCAAACCACCACAAAGACAATGGTATTTTTAGCTTTTATCATGTTATCTATGATGAAATTTTCCTTTCTTTATATGGAGAACCTTGGTTCTTGAGGACACAGAAGGCCACAAAATTACAATGCTGTATTATTGTTACTATGACAAAATTCCTGAGAAAAGCAACTTACAGGAGAAATTTTTTTCTTTTAACTCACAGTTTCAGAGGATTAAACCCATGATCACTGGTTCCATTGTGTCTGACCTGAGGTAACACAGCATATTATGGTGGAAGGAAATAAAGCTGTCCTCTTCATGATGGCCAAGAATTAGAGAAAGGAAGATGGAAAGTGTGCAGTGACAAGATATGCCTTTCAAAATCATACCTTTAATGATTTATTTCTTCTAACCAAGCCTCACCTCCCAGTAGCCTAGACAGCTATGACTTCATCAGTGTATTATTCCATTAGTGCCCTCATGATCCAATCACCTCTCAATAGCATCATCCAATGGATAGCAAGCATTCAAATCCAATCAGAAAGTAATTGATTACTTCCCTTGCCATCATGCTATTGCACCAATAGGTGCATCTGGCCTGGTAGGTAAGTACAGTAAAATAAACATTTAAATAGATGGCTAATGAATGAAATATTTTGGAGCAGGAACTGTATAAGATTAAGTTGGAACACATTACAATAGAAAATTGCAAGGAAACTTATCAAAGGTGGCTATCAAAAGGACTCAGGAGCTAACTTATTGAGGCTTGCATTAGCCACAGATTCAGATGAGATTTGTTAAAAATATTTTTAAATATTTTATTTATTTGCAAGCAGACAGAGAAGGGAGAGAGAGAGAGAGAGAGAGAGAGAGAGAGAGAGGCAGACAGACAAAATGGACACACCAGGGCTCCAGCTGATGCAAATGAACTTTAGATACATGTATCACTTTGTGCTATACTTGGATACTGGGGAATCACACACAGGTCATCAGGTTTTTCAGGCAGTTGCCTTAATTGTTGAACCATCACTTCAGCCTCTCCAGTTGAGATTTGATAATAATTATAACTATGATACTATGAAACTCATCAAATATATATGTACCAGTTTCATTCTCATTGCTGGGACAAAATACCCATTAAGAAGCAACTTAAGGAAGGAAAGGGGTTTAATATGGCTTACAATTTCAAGGGGAGGCTTCTTCTTGGTGGGGAAAGCATGAAAGTAACAGGAAATTAGCCTAATCATATCTGCAGGGAAGAAAAGAATAAAGGAGAAAGAGAGAGAGAGAGAACTTTGCCCAGACTGATAAGAAGCAGTTTGTGTGAGAGGCCTGCTTTCATTGCAACTGTTTGAGAGATTACCACCATAGAGAATGAGCCAGCTATTCTGCACTGGGACAACAGGAAGAATGATAACTCTTGAAAGTAGGGGGCCTAGATGTTGAAGGAGTGTCCTACTCTTCAAGGTGAGCTTTGTTACCCCCTGGATTAACAAATTTGGTAGCCTGCTTGATACTATGGGAGTATAACAAATACAGTGAAAAAATGTCATTGGATTAGTAATGCGGTTTTGTTTTTTGGAAATGGCCACTGGGCAACTTGAGGCATGATTGTTGAAGTGTTTTTTTTGAGGCCCAATGTAACAATAAGGTGAACCCCAGGTTGCAGTGGACAGCCTAGGACTTTTCGAGATGCCAGAACTGTGGGATGGCTGCCAAGCGCAGCTGCTGGCTTGGGATGGAGTTTTCCCAAGGCTGTGAGCAGCCCAGCTGAAGGAGTGCAATTGGGACCCCAGAGACTTCATCACTGAACACAGATGTTAGACTTGGAACTATAGGATTTGATGTTTTCCTTTTTTTTTTTTCCCCAAGGAAGGGTCTCACTGTAGCCCAGGCTGACCTGGAATTCACTTTGTAGTCCCAGGCTGGCCTCAAACTCACAGCAATCCACCTACCTCATGCTGGGATTAAAAGCATGTGCTACCATGCCTGCCCTGATTCTTTTAGACGTTGCATTGGTTCAGTTTCTCCTTGCTATGTCCAATGACATCTTTTGCAGAGTGAATGGTGAATGTCTACCCTGTGCCATTTTGTGTTTTTGGTTTTACAGCTCATAGTTAAGAGACCTTGGATTATGGGAATGTTTGAACAGTGTTAGGATTGAAAAAACTATGGGTACTTTTCAACTTGGACTGAATACATTTCATTTTACATCATGGATGGTCATCAGTTTATGGGGACCAGGGGCAGAAGGCAATGGTTTGTATTAGATATTGAAGGGTTGCTGAAAATCAGGGGAAACTAGAGGGTTAATGACTGTCCCTAAAACTAGAAGGCCTTAAAGAGACATCAGAGGCATTCAGTCCCAGGCAAACCTGACAACTTCCCTGATTGATAAGCTTCCCTTAACTCAGAAAGCCTTGAAGGAATAGAAACCATCTCGGGTATCCTCCCTAGACAATTTTGCTGAAAAAGCTTATTCTAAGTAAGGACACAAATAAGTACAGTTCCTTATCTACTTCCCTTGGACCTGCACCTGGTCTAGTCCATTTTCCTCAAGATCCTCCTTATAAACTTGAACCCCAGCCTAACTCAGTGCTTCAGCCTCCATCCTGCAGGAAGGTTGCAGCCCCTCCCTGTACTTCAGTAACCAGTCTGTCTGTTGAGATCAAGTCTGATGTTTTCCTTTGCTTTTCTCTTTCATTTTCCTTGCGGGTATCCCCCATAAACTCATGTGTTTTGATTGCTTACTTCCTAGCTGATGGTAATTTGGGAGGTGGAGCCTTGCTATAAGAGGTGTGATATTGTTAAGGGGCTTAGAAATGTTATAGCCAGATCCCCCTTGCTAGAGTTCACTTCACTCTCCTATTTTCTACCTGCTGTGGCAGATATGATGTCCAGCCCCTGCTCATACCATGTTTTTCCCTGCCACCATGGAGCTTTCTCTGGAGACTATAAACCAAAATAAATCCATTACTTCCATCATCTGTTTTTGGTCGGGTGCTTTATGCCAGCAATGAGAAGATAAGTACAGGCTGGGTGTGGTGGTGTATACACCTTGAATCCCAGCACTCGGGGGCAGGGGGAGGCAGAAGTAGGAGTATCACTGTGAGTTTACATGGTGCTGGGGATCTAAACTCAGGCCCTCATGCTTGGGCAGCAAGCACTTTACTCACTGATTCATCTCCCCAGCCCCTGGAAGAAGAATTTTAAGCTCACTTGGCCACTAATGACCCATTGTTTCATGGCAAAGATAATTATCTATCCAAATTTGAAGTTAGTCATGTTGATTTTCAAAGTCATTCTGTGTTTCAGAACACAACTCTCTAAGTCAAAAGAAATAGAACTGGGGTATGAAGATGTAGCACAGTTGGTAAAGTGTTTGCCTATCACACATATATGAGGCCATGGGTTCAATTCTCATCACTGGTTAAACCAGGTATAATGGTTAAGGTAAGAGGATCAGAAATTCAAAGTCATTTTCTTTTCTTTCTTTCCTTCTTTCTTTTTCTTTTGTTTGTTTGTTTTTTGAGGTAGGGTGGCCTTGAACTCACAGAGATCCTCCTACCACTGCCTCCTCAGTGCTGGGATCAAAGGCATGCACCACTAGCTCAAAGTCACTTTCAGGTACTAGTGAGTTTGAGGTCAACTTGGGCTACATTGATCGGGGTGGGGGGGTGCTTTGGAGTCATCTAGCCATCTTGGATTTGGTTTCCTTTCTTAAGGTGAACAAAGGATTGGACACCCCAGGACTGACAAAAACTCAGTTCTTAGAAGCAGAGAAAATGAAGGTAGCTAATTTATTATATTATATAGAAAAGCTCCTGTTGGGATGAGAGGGGTCCCAGAGCTGGGGATCTGTCTGAGTGAGCTCTAGGATCAGGCTCTGGGCAGTGTTGCCTGTTAGATTTGAGTCAGGATTAGAACCAACTGGGGCAACATGAATGAGAAATGAAGCCACACCTCAACTGGCTATAGACTGCATTATTGGAGTGAAACAGTAAAGGACTACAAAAACTTCTTTTTGGGCTTGAGGCTGCAGTGGTACATTTACAGTTGAACTGACATTTTTTTTTTTTTTTCAAGGTAGGTCTCACTCTAGCTCAAGCTGACCTGGAATTCACTATGTAGTCTCAGGGTGGCTTTGAACTCATGGTAATCCTCCTACCTCTGCCTCTCGAGTGCTGGGATTAAAGGTGTGCGCCACCACGTCCGGCTGAACTGACTTTTATACAACATGAGGAGGGAGAAGAACATAAACCAGGATGTGGGACAGGGAAAGCAAGATTAGAACAAGGCTATTTTCCTTGCTGATGAGACAGTTACAACTTTACAAGATAGTGTACTATCTTCAGGATATGAATATGTTATTGTATAGAACAGTGGCTTTTCACTGAACAGGTGTTTCTGTTTCTCTTTCGAGCCCAAGGTCTGGGGAAGTGGTTTTTGTGTGTGTGTGTGTGTGGTGGTGGGGGGTGGGGGGGTGGGCCGTGTATTTTGAGATAGGGTCTCGCTTCAGCCCAGGCTGATGTGGAATTCATTATGTAGCCTCTGGGTGGCCTTGAGCTCACAGTGATCCTCCTACCTCTGCCCCCCAGTCCTGGGATTAAAGGGGAAATATTTGTATTACCAAATAATTTTACCTTCATTCTCAAACCTCTGTTTTAGGGATGGCTTGTCTCAGTAACTTTAGGACTTTATTAACCCTTCAAGCAGCTTTAGGGTTTTATTACCACTTTCCTTTTCTCCCCTTATGCTAATAATGGATCCAGTTCCTCGTCTTCTCATTGGTCCCTTGTGTTTGCCCTTTGTCTGGCCAAGTTTTTGTTTTTCAGTCTACCTGATGTAGGGTGGCTTCCTTGACACCTTCCTATTTCATTTCCTCTGGTGCACGGGGGAGGGGAAGCCAGCTCCCTCTTCAGGTAAGCCTGGCATCAGGATGCCCCTTCCTCCACTTCCACAACTTTCAGACGGCCCACATCGCAGCCAGGGAGGGCAGACATGGGCTGCATGTGCATGTTACCCAGCTCTTGTGGCTACATCCTAGAGCCCAGGGCCATCCCCATGCCCTGATATCTACGGTGCCTGCAGGGCCTCTCAGCACAGCGATGCGTCTCCCATCCAGGCCATGTACTGTCACTACCTGCCTTGTTCTGTGCTTCATTCTTCAGGCTGGAGGTGATTACAGCGCAATTGCCTATCAGCACTGTGGACTCTCACAACATGAGACACTATCTCAAAAGTATAGTATTAGAATGATTTCATTTATATAAAACTTTTAAACCATTTTATTTGTGAGGAATATGAGAAACAGAGGAATGTGTTGTCTTTTCTGTCAAAGAATTAAAAAGAGAAACTCAACTCAAAGGACAACATTCTGTGGGAATCTCTCCTTCCTGAGCTGGCAGTCCTTGAGACCAAGACAATCAGCCGAAACAGTTCTTAAAAGCAAAGCAAAGCTTCTATTTCTGCATTTTGTAAAAAGTCCCTAAATCTTCCCTGCCTTTACCCTAGAAATTGCACCGTCATTTTTATATTTTAGCCAATCACACGAGATTGTGAGGCCAACACTGACTCAGAGTAATGCCCAGTACCCTGCCTGCATTGGGGAATATAAAAATACCAGCAGATGTCCTGCTTGTGTGCTTGTTTGCTAGAACTCTTAGAAAAAGCCATGCACCCTTCTGACAAGGAAAAATTGCCTTGCAATAGACTTGGGATTGTGATGTCATTCTCAGACTGTAGACTCATTCCTAGCTCATACTTGATCACATGCGTGCATCCATGAGAGATTATTTTTTCAACGTAGGGTCTCACTCTAGCCCAGGCTGACCTGGAATTTACTATGTAGTCTCAGGGTGGCCTCGAACTCATGGCGATCCTCCTACCTCTGCCTCCTGAGTGCTGGGATTAAAGGCGTGTGCCACCATGCCCGGCCATGAGGAAAATTTTTGTATGTATGCATGTTATTCAGGGTCCTGGCATGGAAGATATTTCACCATAAATGGTTCAGTGAGAGACTGAATGTAGGAGCTGTAGAGACAGATGTGGGCAAGATCACTGTACTCACAGACCCACCACAGTGAGACGCTGTTACCAGCACTAAACTTGTAACATTAGAGAAAGAAATGTGTCACTAGTGCCCAGGGAGAACTGAGGCCATGAAAGAGCCACCTAGCAAGAACTGTTGTTATAGAGGTACATAGCTTCTCACACTGGGTCCATTTCTCTCTTTTTTGGGGGAGGGGTCCATTTATTTCTATGGCTCTGTGGATGAATATGCTACAGTGCATTAATCCATTCTGCAGTTAATAGATGAAAGCTCTAGGAGCCTCCATCTTGCAACGGAAAAAACGCCCAGAACTAAAATAGCTATTTTTTTCTTTCTGAAACTTCTCCCTCCTACTGCCTGCCTCCTAATGGGATCAATAACAGCCACACCCACCTCCTTTCTCTTAATGGGATCCGTAACAACCACCTGAATTTCCTCCTCTTAATGTGATTGGCTACCTGTAAAACTTTCCACCTCCATCACCCCACTTCTTCCTCCTAAGTCTCTAGTCTGTGAGTGAAATGTGGGCTTTGGGTCCTCTGCCACCGACCCCATTGGCAGATGCTACCTTACAAACTTTGAGCTGCTGAGCCACTCTTGTGTTTTGTTTTTTTGCTCTCTGTGCCAAACTTGTACCTTACAATTGCTGGCCTCTGTGGGAAGTCTGTGCACACAAGAAGCATCCCAATATCTGCTCCTCCCTGACTCATTCTTCCTCACTCTTTTCCTGTCCCTGAGCAGATTCATCATGGGTGAATTTGTCTGCACTAATCTGACTCTAGGTGTCAACATTCCCTTTCAAACCCGGAGAAATGCCAGCACAGGTGGGGAACATCCCCAGCTGCATTGTCATCTCTTTTGTGAAAATTGGCGTGGACGCCCTCATTTTCCCTACAGCCCTCTGTCCAAACAATGCCACCTAATTATGTGGATGTCTCTTTCTTGTGGCCTGTTTACCATGAGATTTTTTTTTTTTTTTTTGATGTAGGGTATCGCTCTAGCCAAGGCTGACCTGAAATTCACTATGTAGTCTCAGTGTAGCTGTGAACTCATGGCAATCCTCCTACCTCTGCCTCCCAAGTGCTGGGATTAAAGGCATGTGCCACCATGACCAGCTGAGATTCTTTTATTTCTAAATATTTTATTATTTATTTATGTGTGTGTGACAGAGAAAAAGAGGCAGATAGAGATAATGGGTGTGCCTGGGCCTCTAGCCACTGCAAATGAACTTCAGTTGCATGTGCCACCTTGTGCTTTATGTGGTTACTGGGGAATCAAACCTGGGTCCTTAGGCTTCACAGGCAAGCACCTTAACTACTAAGCCATCTCTCCAGCCCAAGATTCTTTTTTTTAAATCAATTCTTATTCTCTTAACCAACATGTGTCAAAATTCATTCAAGTATCTCATGACTTCCTTCTGGTATGTCTCATACATAACATTGGGCCTGACTAACTCCATAAAACCTCAATGCCTCTTTTTTTTTTTTTTTTTTTTGGTTTTTCGAGGTAGAGTCTCACTCTAGTCCAGGCTGACCTGGAATTCACTATGTAGTCTCAGGATGGCCCTGAACTCATGGTGATCCTTCTACCTTTGCCTCCTGAGAGATGGGGTTAAAGGCATGTACCACCATGCCCGGTTTCATTTTTTTAAAATGTAATTAGATCTGGCCACAATGTCCCCAGAGGGTGGCACCTTCAGCATCTAAATTCAAATGGATCTTGAAAGACTCATTTGATACAAAGGAAAAATGATCTGAGATCCCCTACACCCAAACCTTTGTCTATCTCTGTTCTCATCTTTCTCCACTCCTCCTGTTTTGCCTTCCAAATCCTTACTCCATAAAAATGTTTATTCCCCTCCCTTTTCCTTCTTCTACCTTTGCCACAACATCAGCCCCTTTCCTTGCCCCACATGGACTTTATCAGATCTTTCTAAGATACCTGCCATGTTTGGGAAACAGCGCTGAGTCAACTGTTGCACCCCATGAGGTATTCTCTCCCACACCCAGGACCTCCCTTCCCCCAAACTAGTCAAGATTTTATTCTTGATCTTGAGACAGAAACCTCTGCTTTTGGGAACTGTATGCTTAATTGAGAAACTTCACAGTTGACTGGAGATGGGCCAGTGTTGGGCACAGGTAAGGGCCCCAGGCAACTGAGGGTTAAAGCGGGCCTGAGCTGCCAGGCACAGCTAAGGGCCCTGGGCCACAGGAGGTCACAACTGGCCTAGACCCCAACAACTTTGGACCCCAAGGCTGGCAGGAGTGAGGCCACTCCCTCTCCCAGCCTGGGACACCTGGACATCCTGATAAGATTTAGGTTCCACTTTCCCCAGAGCCTTGTGACCCCTTGCCACTTGCCCAGCATGTCCCTATATGTTAATGAAGTATCAGCCAGCAGCCTTTGCACAACCAATCCCTGCGACCCGCACCCTATACCTTTTCCAGCCACTACTTAGACCTTGTGACCCTTTCCTGCTCACCCGTGACATCACTACATGCTAATTAGGCATCAGCGGGACCTTTATACTAACCAATCCCCTTATGACCTGCTCCTCTTCTCACTCTTTCAGACATGCTTATAAACCCATTCTCCAGACAAATAAATGAGCTGCCCTCTGATGCTGCCTCCTGGGTGTTCCTTTTTTCCCTGTTGCACTCACAGTCACTCAAGACCCTGCTCCACAGTTGCCTGGAGGCCTCCAGGGAGCTGATGCACAATGGCCCCCTGTGGAACCAGGGACCCACAGCTGGCACCTGAACAGGGGCCCTCTGAGACGTTCTGGGGGTAAATGAGTGCTCCCCCAGAGGGAAAATCATCATCTAGGGGGACATCGGCTCCCTGTGGCCCGTGCCTCCATGTTTTGAGGGCTGACAAATCTCTCCTTTTTCCTCCTTTACTTTCGGTCCACTCCATCATGAGGGGCCAAACAAGGCGAATGGGCAACTGATATCTTTTGGCCCAGGCTACTCATCGGCATTGACTAAAGACCCCTAGCCCTCTGGTTGGACCTGACAGCCCATTTGGGCATTGGCAAAAACCCTCTATTTCTCTCCAACACAAAAAACCGGTAATGCATTGACCTCTTAAAAGTCTCTAGGGCAGCTGGACGTGGTGGTGCACACCTTTAATCCCAGCACTCGGGAGGCAGAGGTAGTGTTGTGCCAAGTCCCCTGACCAGGAGCCAAGACCCCCGGTCACCCAGGAGTCACCCAGAGAACCGCCACAGAAGCCCAGACACTCGAATGTAAAAGCAACAGGGTCTTTATTGCAAGCCTAGGCCTGGGCTCCATCCCTACAGTCCAGCACAGCAGTAGTGAGGGAGAGAGCCCCTTCCTTTTGGGGGAAGGGGTTCATATAGGAATTCGAACAAAGAAGTAGTGGATAGATACATGATTGGTTGATTTAAACAGTTTTGATTGGCTTGGGGTTTCAGCAGGCAAAGTTGGGAGCAGGAGCTAGGAGCACTCCAGGCAGTTGAGGTAATCTCCATTGTGATGGACTAAGTAAACAGTGGTACTTTACGACTTTTGAATTGCCAGGTTTATCTAAGTAGGTGGTCGGGGGCCAGAGGCCTCCACAGTGGAATGTTTCTACAATGTCCTTGAAATGGAGATTCCTCAGAAACTTTAGGGAGAAAGGCAGCAATTGAGCAAGCAAGCAAAGTTTATAGATGCAGAGGTCATCACATTAGCCGGCTAGTTCTCTATCTAAATCAGGCCTGAGCCTTTCTACTTAAAATGGTTATATTTGGCCTTTCAGTAGGAGGATTACCGTGAGTTCGAGGCCACCCTGGGACTACATAGTTAATTCCAGGTCAACCTGAGCCAGAGTGAAACCCTACCTCAAAAAACCAAAAAAAAAAAAAAAAAAAAAAAAAGTCTCTAGGGCAGTCGCCACCAGTCTCCTAAATTTACAGATAGGCTTTGCATCCGGATCTTGGGGGAATCCCCCTGGTGCTGTTAAGCCCTCAGGAATGTTGCCCTCTGGACGTGGCATTTCCACTCTTTTTCTATCATGGGCAATATTGCCTCCTACCAAAAGGAATCACAAATTCGTGGATTAAGGGATCTCCTTAAAGTTAGGGGCATTAAGCTCTCCCAGAGAGAGGCCATCTCCTTCTGGGAAGAAGTCCTCTAGATCACCCTCTGGATGATTTCTGGGGGTCCATATGACCCAGACATGTGGACTCATGTAGCTTATTTAGCCAGGAGATGGGAGGTTCAGGAAAGAAACCCCCTCTCTCTCTTTTCTCCCAATCATAGCAGTGGTTAGGCAATATATTAGCCCCCCCTAAAACCACTTCCATGCAAAAATTAGATGACGACTCTGATGAGGAGAGTCTTGAGGACCGGCCAGTGGTGAGCCTCAGTTCCCTTGAAAAAGCAATAGAAGAAATTAGAAAAAAAAATGACACCAAACTTCCCTACACCCACTCCCCTTTATCCACCTTTGTCACCATACCTGCCTCCCAATGTGGGCTGCTCCCATCCAGACTCATGCTGCAGAGGCTAAAAGGATCCCAACATGATAACTTCCCCTGGCCAAGAACCCCTTCCATTAGCCCCCACTTATGATCTCACAACTATGTGAGGCCCGAGATAACAATAGAAAGGCATTCAATCAGGAAGTAACAGCTTTTCCTGTTAATGTTCAACCATCTCTGGCTCGGCCCCTAGATTGGTACCCCTATCAAGCTAATGATCTTAAGGAGCTCAGACAGGCGATTAGGGAGGATGGGATCCATGCGCCATAGACTAAGTCCCTCCTCCTGAGCCTAAGGGGCTCCATTAATACCCCCCAGGACTGGCATGATATCTGGAGGTCCTTCCTGACTAGTCCCTTGTTCTTTCAATGGGAAGCCCTCTATAGAGATGAATGCCTCCAACAAATAAAAAGAAACCTAAATCAACAAAATATTCCCTGGGGGTTTGATGAATTATTCGGACAGGGCAATTTCTCCACAGTCCTTCAACAAGCCCTACAGCCCCCAGGGTTCTATGACCAAGTTCACCTCTGTGCCCTCCAGGCATGGAATAGAATAATCCCCTCCCCCAACACCTAGGACAATACCTCTTCCTTACTGTTCCTTCATCAAAAGCCAGAGGAAACCCTCTCTGACTTTATGTTAGGAACAAAAACCAATCTAAAGAGAAAAATTCCAGAACCAACAGCAAGGGACCTCCTCCTCAAAAGTACCATTTGGGAAGGCATGATCTCAGAATGTAGGCTAGCTTGCCAAGGCCTCCAAGATGAACATTATGATAAATGGATAGTTGCTACTTAGGATATCAGGACTGCTTCACATAAGGCCACCTCCTTAGCACAGGCCTTTGCTGATGTCTTGAGGACTAAAGGAAAATGCTTCAATTGTGGGGAGGAAGGACATTGGAGAGGGAAATGCCCTGAACATCAGGCTGCTAAAGGTGCCCCCCCCCCACCAAAAATATGTGCCCTACATGTCACAAGGGGTATCATTGCAAAAAAAGACTGCTCTCTACTTATGACAAAGACAGCAAACCCCTATAGCCTTTAACCTTCAACAAGGGCAACACTCAGCCCCGCCAATAAGAGGGAAAACTCATAATATACAATGGGTAACAAGCATCCTAGATGGGGCCCACCCAAGGCTAGCCTTAGAGGTAGGAGGAAAAAATTTCAAATGTCGAATTGAAACTGGGGCAGATAAGACAATCCTAAAGTGATCTGAAGTTCCCCAACACTGGGAATTAATTTCCAGATCCCAATTAATGGGGATAGGCAGACCTTCACAGGCATATGTTACCAAGGAGGCCTTTAGGTGGAAGGACCCAGATGGAACTACAGGTCTCATCAGACGTCTAGTGGTGGATGTAACAACTAACCTGCTAGGGAGAGATATCCTTGAGTCTCTAGACATAGTTATTGCCAGTAATATAGAGGGAGAATGCATTGAGATAGAAGACTATGAAAGATACCTTCACTGGTGTCACCCCCAATCCTAAAGGCCACTGTTAAGTACAAAACTCCCTGCCTAGAATGCCTCTCTGATGAGCCAACCTGGATTAAACAATGGCCTCTGCCAAGGGAGAAAGTTGAAATCTTAAATCAGTTAGTAACAGAACAACTCCATCTTAATCACATCCACCCCTCTTGGAGTCCATGGAACACTCCTGTGTTTGTAATTCAAAAGGGCTCAGGAGGATGGAGGTTACTACAAGATCTTAGGGCCATCAATAAAGCCATGCTCATTTGTGGCGCCCCTCAAAGGGGACTGCTCCTTGTGTTAGCCATTCCAGCCAACACCCCCCTCCTTGCAATTGATATTAAGGATTGTTTCTTTTCTATCTCCCTTCATCCCTGAGACTGACAACATTCTCAGTCCCCTCTGTCAATAATGCAGGACCTGCAAAACACTTGTGGATGGTTCTGCCCCAAGGTATGGCTAATAGCCCCACTATATGCCAAGAAGCAGTTGCTATGGCATTAAGGCCACATTTAGATCAAGGCCTTAATATCTATCATTACATAGATGACATCCAGGTATGGAAAGACTCCTCCACCTCACCAGCTGAGCTAAGGGATCAATTAATACCTCCCTTCACTGAGGAAGGCTTCAAAATTACCCCAAATAAAGCCCAACTTATCCCACCTATAACTTTACTGGGGACAGAATTCTCCCTCACCTCTGCCCGGCCTCTTAAACCCACACTCTCCTTTTCCCAGAAGCTCACATTGGCCTCACTTCAGAGCTTTCTGGGGAACCTCAATTGGCTCTGGCCATGGATCCCCATCCCTACCAGTGATCTACAACCCTTATTTTACATGTTAAAAGGTGACAAAGACCCATCCTTCTCCCACCTCCTAAGCCCAGAGGCAAAACAAGGCATTAACCAAGATTAATAACATATCTTCTGATATGGCACTTGCTCAGTACTCACCAGACAAGCCAATTCAGCTTATGATATTTAACTCCTCCCCAACTGTCATGGGAGCACTATACCAACCCCAAGTAGTTCTGGAATGGCTCCACACTCCCATTGGCAGTGCCCCACACATATTAACAGAAATTGATGCCCTCATGGCCATGATCAAAACCAGGAGAGATTGGGCTCTCCAAACCTTGGGCAAAGAACCTGACACTATCATAACCCCCTTCTCCCTCACTGACATACAATGGCTATTTAGAAACCACTCCCTATTTGCCATCAGCCTAATAGGCTTTCCAGTCAAACTGACAACCACTACCCTAATAGAAAATGGATTCCTGAAATAACCCTTCTAAAATGGCTCCCACCCCACTTCTTTTCAAAAAAAACCCAATCCTCGGAGGCCCCCATTTTTATAGATGGGGAAGAGGGGAGCAGCTGTAGTTCTTTACCACCCAGGGGATCAACCTCCCACCATCATTTTAAAGGAACTTCCTGATGTTATGCCCAATTCTCGGCATCCCCTGTGGCCACCAAGGAGAACCAAACACATATGCAAGGGCAAGGAGCTTTATTTCGGGCTTAAGCACAGTCTCTTGACTTCACCAATGCAGTGGAT
Organism: Dipus sagitta; assembly: GCA_036346955.1. NCBI lineage: Eukaryota > Metazoa > Chordata > Mammalia > Rodentia > Dipodidae > Dipus > Dipus sagitta. Next base: position 71,103,706 of record CM070777.1, read on the forward strand.
CTGTACAAGAGCCCCGAGTAGTGGGAGGGTAGGGTTTTAATAGGGATTTGAACATAGAAGAAGGGGATGGGTACATGATTGGTTGATTTAAACAGTGTGCTCTTCTGATTGGCTTAGGATTTTGGCGGGCAAAGTTGGCGGGCTGGGCTAGGGGAATTGAACTTATCTATGACTACAGGAATGTATGGCGTAATCAGTTTCCAGTAACTGTTAAACTCACCCTTACCAGAAAATAAAAACTTAGATCTTGCCAGGATACAGAAACTTAGGCCTACTGATGACTCTGAAACCTGTCATGGCGTCCTTCTGGTTCCTGAGTCCTTCATTCCCCCCTCTCTTTGTACCATGAGGAGCCAATCTTGGATCCCAATTTAATTAGTGAGTGGAGTCTAATGGTATATACTGTGGTCTTAAAACCATAAGCTGTACTGTATTAATGCGTTCCCTAACAAAAGCAACTAATCTATTAATAAGGGAAGGTCCTATTGTGATTAGCAACAAAAATAAAAATAATGGCCCTTCTAAAGCAGATAGCAGAGTTTTTAACCATGGGAAATGACTGAACCATGACTCAAACCATCCTGTACCAGCTTCTCTTTCTTTCTTTCTTTCTTTCTTTCTTTCTTTCTTTCTTTCTTTCTTTCTTTCTTTCGTTTTTCCAAATTCTCTGGTACCTTCGCCATTGAGTCTCTAATTATACCTGAATGGTTCATATAAAAACAACATTCCTCCCTTAAGGCCACACACAGTGCCCCTTGCTGGAGGAATAACTCCAACCCCTGTCTATTCCGTAGTACAACCTCAGCTAAGGAATCTACATTTTTCTCTAAGTGAGTAATGGACATTTCCAGCCTCTTTCTGAATGTTTAAGTCTATACTTTCTCTCAACTCATTGTAATGTTTTCCTTGAAGGGTGAGTGCTGCAATGCCTGTTCCTGTCCCTGCCAGGCCTGCAATGGGAAATGTTGTCACCAACTGGACAGTACATAAGGCACTGGTGTTGGGCCTTGAGAGGCCTGGATGCGAGGCCTAGTGGAACTTCCTGAGCCTAGCTAAAGTTTGGCGACCCGTCTCTGGCCAGCTAGGACTCAGCAAGACGCCTAATGGCTTCTTGCCTGCTACTTCCACGTAGGAGTTGGAATTCCTACGCGCATGCACTTGGGACCAATCATTTCAATAGTCGCAGTTTACTATTGGCCCTTACCTCTCCCCCCATCCTAAAATCTCCACCCTCATTCTCAACATTATATAGGCAACTGCCTGTAACAATAAAGCGAGTTCCTGCTTGGACAAGACTCCAGACTCAGTGTGGTTTTTCTCCAGTGACTAGAGAGGTTCTGAGTCAATGACACTCATCCTCCTCCTCAACCCCTTAGGAGGAACCAGCAGGCCTGGTCCTTCCTCAGCACTGCCTGTTGGGGGGAGCACGGCATCTGGCGCCCAATGTGAGGCTCCGGGAACCTGGCAGACTAGTGCCCCATGAGAGGCATTCGTTGAGGAGGTCAATCGGTGTGTGGGTGAGTGTACCCTCATAAGTTATGAGGCAGTCTTCATATTTAATGTGCTAAACTTTTCTTCTATAACCTGTACTTGCTTGTCAACATCTCTTCATTCTCTTTCTCTTTCCTTTCACTTTCGGTTTGCCAGCAAGCTGCATCTGTGGCTTTTGTACAGCATGTTTACCTATCTTTTGGATCCTTGTGTTTGTGTTGTACTCGTGTGTCTGTGGGTTGCTATTGCCCTAATTTTATGGACATTTCTCTCTCGACTTTGTAATAAGGGACAGTCTACCTCTCAATCCAATCCTGCCTTAGAATCTCTCAGGGCACTCCTAAAGAGTAGAGGGCTTAATTTGATGGGTAATCAGGCTCAACACACCTGGGGTTGCCCTTTTAAGCTGGCACCATGGCTGCCGGAAGGAAATTTCTTTGATTGGGACACTTGGGATAGGGTAGAGGCCCTTGTTTGTCAGGCACATGTGGAGAAGGGTCAAATATCCCCCTAAGGGGTCCTCCCTACTTGGGCTCAAGGACTGCTTCCCTCCAAGGCCAACCAAACATAAACAAAAGACAGAGGAAAAAGATAGTATACAGCCTGATCCAACTACTCCTCCTGGAGATACAGCTTAAAAAACCCCACAAAAGGGTACATCTTTATAGCCCTCACTCAATCCCTTTGAGAGTGCTCCCTGGCCTTCCGGGGGAGCTCCTCCACCTCCTCCATCGACTAACCCTTTCTGGACCCCCTTGGCCCCTCCTTCATATTTGGCCACAAAGACCCCCTCAGCCCCTCCTTCATATTCGGCCTCCAAGCTGCCAGACAATAAAGCTACTTTTTTATTTCCTGTCAGTCTAAATCCTGAGGGCAATCGCCCTGCTGCCTGTTATCTGTGGGAAGCTCAGGACTTTAAGGAGCTTAAAAAGGCGGTCTCGGAGGATGGACCTAACTCTCCTTGGGCTGAGACCCTGTTACAGGGATTTGCCCATCAACCTTGTACAACCCAAGATTGGAAAAATCTAGTCAGGGCTGTCTTGTCGGGTCCCCTATACATTAAGTGGTGTGCCTTTTTTAAAGATGAGTGCCATACACAGGCAGAATGAAACCAAAGTCAACAGCCCCTGTGTCGATAACTTTGGGGATGCTCTCCAGTACCTCTGATCAATATGCTACAGGCACTCAACAGGCGGCTATACCTGATCCGTATAGGGACCAGGTCAGGGCACTGGGCTTGGTGGCATGGAAAAGGCTTGGTGAGGGACCCTCTGAACCCCCTGCTTATGGGTATTACTCAAAAACCATCTGAGGACTTGGATACATTTATAGATAGGGTGGAAAAAAGTCTCTAAAGAAAATTTCCCCCAGGGGCATTACAGGATCAGTTTACTAAAATGTTGGTCTGGGAGGGGATGACGGCCGATCACCGCCTCGCCTGTGCAGGTCTCAAGGACAACTCCATGAGTAGATGGATTGTAGCCACGAAGGACGTTGGCACTATCTCCCATCAGGCTAGGGCCATGGCTGCCACCCTTCAGGAAAATAAACAGGGAGATTTGGCCACTACGATCTGCGTATTACAGTTAAATCATAAAAAACCAACATGTTTTGGGTGCGGGGATGAGGGCCACTTTAAAAAGGAGTGCCCCAACAAGACAAAGCCTCCCCCGCCCTTTGGGGGGGGGGAACGACCAACACCCCTTACACCCACTGCCCTAAATGCAAAAAGGGGTTTCATTGTGCTAGGGAGTGTTGGTCGAAGTTTGACATACAGGAAAAGCCTTTAAACTCCTCCCAGGGCTTCCCCCATCCCTGTTAAATAAGGGGAAAGAGACCATCAAAGCCCATTGGACTGTCCCTCTGGTCCCCAGCCTTAGACCCAAAATTATTTTAAATATTGGCAATAAAAGATTCAAACTTCTCATTGACACTGGAGCGGACTGAACAGTCCTGAGAAAGGAGGAAGTGCTCCCCTCCTGGCAGCTTGTGCCCGGCCCTCCCCTACTGGGAGTTGGTGTGGAGTCCACCTCCTGGGAGACTGTCACATGGCTCCCTTGGACTGACCCAGGTGGGGACAGGGGAGAAGTCTGCCCTCTCGTGGTGACTGGGCTCACTGCTAACTTACTGGGGCAAGACATCCTTGGAGATGCAGAGGCTTTCATCACTACTGACCACAAGGCCTTTTATAATGATTTGTTAGATAAAAAAGAATATCAACAACAGTTTGAGGAAGGGAGGGAATATCATCCCAATTATAGAGATGACCCTCTTTGAGCAACTCAGACAAAAGTACTCCAATGAAGAACCCCAATTCTAAGGGCCACTGCCCAGCCTCCCCCCCCCCCCATTTAAAATCCAGTGGAGACCGGGGGATGATTTATGGGTTGAGCAGTGGCCTCTCCCTTCTTCTAAGTTACACCAACTCCACATACTTATTGATCAACAGTTGGAGGCTGGACATATCCGTCCCTTCACTACTCCCTGGAACTCTCCTGTCTTTGTCATAAAAAAGCCTAATGGGTCCTGGAGATTTTTACATGATTTAAGGAAGATCAATGACTGCATGGTCCCCTTCGGAATGCCCCCGAGGGGACTCCCATGGATCCCAGCTATTCCAATATATACCATATTACTATCATTGACATTAAAGATTGCTTCTTCTCTATCCCTCTCCATCCAGGAGACATGGAAAAATTTGCATTCTCTGTACCCGCTGTTAATTTTTGTGGCCCAGATAGGAGATTTGAGTGGACTGTCTTACCTCAGGGCATGGCTAATAGCCCACCCATTTGTCAATATTACCTGTCATCCATTTTCTCTTCTCTTATCAATTTCCCCAATACCCTGTTTTATATTTACATGGATGATATTATTCTTGGGTGCCTAGATTCCTCCATACTCCAGGACCTTACTCACCAATGTCTAACTATCCTTCATACTCACAGCTTTAAAGTAGCTCCTGAGAAAGTTCAAACTGTGCCTCCCTTTAAGATCTTGGGCTCCATCCTTACCCTAGATACAGTTTCACCTGTTAAACCACAACTTTATATTCAGGATTCTTACACCTTGCCTCAACTCCAGAAGCTCTTGGGAGAAATTAATTGGACGAGGCCTGGGATACCCATAACTACTGAAGAGCTGTCCCCTTTGTTTGACCTCCTAAAGGATCTTAACTTCTCCTCTCAGGTAATTTTGTCCCCTTGTCATCAACAATTTTTTCATAAGGTATGAAGCTATAAATGCTGCAGCCCTAAAGAGGTTCAATCCTGATTTACCCATCTCCCTCTACATTTTCTCTGGGGAAACATTATGCACCACACTGTTGGTCCAGGAAGGTGAGCCCATCCAATGGGTTCACCTCTCAATTGGTGGAGTCCCCAGAGTTTATTCTATAACCAACCAGGTTGCTGATTGCATTATCAAGGGCAGAGACACCTCTGTCTGTTTGTTTGGCACAGAACCTCACCTTATTGTCACTCCCTTTAAGAGAACAGATTTCACCTAGCTTCAGAGAAATAATAACAGAGTTGGTACGGCTCTCGAGGGGTATCTAGGTAAAACGGATTGCCATTATGGCTCCCACAAATGGATGAGTTCTTTCTCCAGGTTAGAATGGAAGCCCCCCATGTTTTTTCTGTCTCAACCTAACCCTGACTTTCTTACTGTGTTTACCAATGGAGGGTGCCTGGGGGTTCCCTAGTCATTTACCCTCCCTTAAAACTGGAAAAAGAGCCTATGCCCATAAAGTTGGTCTCCTATGAGGTGGAGGGGTCAGCACAATTCAAAGAACTATTTGCTGTTGTTCTAGCTTTGGACACTATTCAAGAGCCATTTAACTTGTTTTGTGACAGCCTTTATGTTGTTAATTTATTACCCAACCTGGTTGAGGCCCATATTAGACTGGACTACAACCCTATATCTCCTCTGATGATTCAAGCTCATTCCCTACTCAAACAAAGAATTAACCCAATTTTTCTTCAACATCTCAGGGGTCATCAAAACTTACCAGGATTTCTCTCTCGAGGAAACAATTTGGTTGATAAAATGGCTTCTATGCCTCAGTGTAATACTATTACAGAAGCTACATGCTTCCACTTATTGATCCATGTCAACTGGAGAGGTCTCAAGCACAGGTTTCTACAGGTACCAGTCAAGGACCTTAAAAAAATTGTCTGGACTTGTAAGTCCTGTCAGCCTTTCCTCCAAGTACCCCCCCTTCAAACTACAGGAAGCAATCCTTGAGGGCTCCGCCCTAATCATCTTTGGAAAATTGATGTCACACACTATTCTCCATTTAGAAAGCTTAAATATATTTTTCTTTCAGTGGATACCTTTTCCCACGCCTGCTGGGCATCGGCACATGCCGGGGAAAAATCTAAACATGCCATTAGTCATATGCTTCAATGTTTTGCCTCTCTTGGGCTGCCTGATCAAATTAAAACAGATAATGGCCTCTGCTTCATAAGCAAGGCCTTTGTAGATTTTCTCCAGACCTGGAAAATCTCACATTCCACAGGCATCCCATACAACCCCCAGGGCCAGGCTATCGTTGAAAGATATAATCAGACTCTCAAGCCTCAATTACAAAAACATAAGGGGGAATCCTTACCCCCACACGACCAACTAAAAAAGGCATTATTTACCCTAAATATTTTAAATTTTTCTAAAGAAGATAAACAATTATCCCCTTTTCAAAAACATTGGTCCTCATCCGTTACCTACAGTTCTATCTGGGTAAGATGGAGGGACACATTGACTGGGGCCTGGAGAGGACCAGACCCGCTCCTCACAGCAGGGAGAGGGTTTGGATGTGTCTTCCCTCAAGATGAAAAAAGACCCATTTGGGTACCAGCGAGAGACCTAAAATATTTGTCCCAACAAGGGGACACTGACAATCACTTCTCCAGGGAGTGTCCCACCCCTGAGGACTGTTCCTAAAATGGTCATCACCCTGCTAAACCAAACAATCCCCTCCCTTGCAGAGGATTGCTGGCTTTGCCTCCGATCTGGGTCTCCCCGGCTGCTTGCAGTACAGTTGCCCATACGACCTTAAAAAATTGCTCAGCCACCTTCCCCATCCCCACCCAGCTTTTCCCAATGTTTCCTTTGGAACTTGCATTTGGGCCCCGCCTTCCCCTAATAATTCCAGTATAGATGTGGGATACATTCATCCTTCTGTACTTTTAACACAACTGAGCCCAGTGCTCAACGCTGCCCTGCCTTCTGGAGTGGTTTATGTTTGTGGAGGTGGGATGGCCTATGACTTTCTGCCCACCAACTGGACGGGTCTTTGTGTCCCAGCCACCTTAATCCCAGATGTATCATTCCTGGAAATGAGGCCCTCCCTATGCCCTCTTTTGATTATGTTGGAGGGAGAACTATCTCCAACAACAGCTAGATTCCCTGGCTGAGGTAGTCCTACGAAACAGGAGGGGACTAGACCTACTAACGGCCAAAAAGGGAGGAATATGCTTGTTTTTACAGGAAAAATGCCGCTTTTTTTCTCAATTTTTATTAATATTTTCCATGATTATAAAAACTATCCCATGGTAGTAACCTCCCCCCCGCCATTTCCCCTTTGAAATTCCATTCTCCATCATATCCCCTCCCCATCTCAATCTTTCTACTCATATATATACAATACCAACTTAAAAAATGCCCTCCTCCCTTTCTTTCTCTTCCCTTTCTATCTCCTTTTTAACTTACTGGCCTCTGCTACTGAGCTTTTTCCTTCTCTCAGAGAAGCCCAATCATCTGTAGCTAAGATCCACATATGAGGGAGAACATGTGGCACTTGGCTTTCTGGGCCTGGGTTACCTCACTTAGTATAATCCTTTCCAGATCCATTCACTTTTCTGCAAATTTCATAACTTCATTTTTCTTTACTGCTGAGTAAAACTCCATTGTATAAATGTGCCATATGTTTATTATCCACTCATCAGTTGAGGGACATCTAGGCTGGTTCCATTTCCCAGCTATTATAAATTGAGCAGCAATAAACATGGTTGAGCATGTACTTCTAAGGAAATGAGATGAGTCCTTAGGATATATGCCTACGAGTGGTATAGCTGGGTCATATGGTAGATCAATCTTAAGCTGTTTTAGGAACCTCCACACAGATTTCCACAATGGCTGGACCAGATTGCATTCCCACCAACAGTGTAGAAGGGTTCCTGTTTTTCAACATCCCCGCCAACATTTATGATCATTTGTTTTCATGATGGTAGCCAATCTGACAGGAGTGAGATGGAATCTCAATGTAGTTTTAATCTGCATTTCCCTGATGACTAGTGACGTAGAACATTTTTTTAGATGCTTATATGCCATTCGTATTTCTTCCTCTGAGAATTCTCTATTTAGCTCCATAGCCCATTTTTTGATTGGCTTGTTTGATTCCTTATTATTTAACTTCTTGAGTTCTTTGTATATCCTAGATATTAATCCTCTATCAGATATATACCTGGCAAAGATTTTTTCCCCTTCTGTAGGTTGCCTCTTTGCTTTATTCACCGTGTCCTTTGCAGTGAAAAATCTTTGTAATTTCATGAGGTCCCAGTGGTGAATCTGTGATTTTATTGCCTGAGCAATTGGGGTTGTATTCAGAAAGTCTTTGACAAGACCAATATGTTGAAGGGTTTCCCCTACTTTTTCCTCTAGCAGTTTCAGAGTTTCAGGTCTGATGTTATGGTCTTTAGTCCACTTGGACTTAATTCTTGTGCACGGAGAGAGAGAAGAATCTATTTTCATCCTTCTACAGATATATATCCAGTTTTCCCAACACCATTTGCTGAAGAGGCTGTCTTTTCTCCAATGAGTATTTTTGGCATTTTTATCAAATATCAGGTGGCTATAGCTACCTGGAGTTACATTTGGGTCCTCTATTCTGTTCCATTGATCTACAAGTCTGATTTTGTGCCAGTACCATGCTGTTTTTGTTACTGTGGCTCTGTAGTATAGGTTAAAATCAGGTATGGTGATACCACCAGCCTTGTTTTTGTTGCTCAGTATTATTTTAGATATTCGAGGTTTTTTGTGATTCCAAATGAATTTTTGGATTGTTTTTTTCTATTTCCATGAAGAATGCCTTTGGAATTTTGATGGGGATTGCATCAAATGTGTAGATTGCTTTTGGTAAGATTGCCATTTTCACAATATTGATTCTTCCAATCCAGGAACAAGTGGTTTTTCCACTTCCTAGTGTCTTCTGCAATTTCTTGTTGAGTGTTTTAAAGTACTCATTGCAGAGATTCTTTACTTCCTTGTTTAGGTTTATTCCAAGGTACTTTATTTTTCTTTTCTTTTCTTTTTTTTTTTTTTTTTGATGCAATTGTGAATGGGAGTGCTTCTCTGATTTCATCTCTGTGTGTTTGTTGTTAGCATATATGAAGGCTACTGATTTCTGTGTACTTATTTTGTATCCTGCTACATGGCTGTAGGTTTTTATCACCTATTACCATTTGCTAGTAGAGTCTTTAGGGTCCTTTATATATAGAATCATGTCATCTGCAAATAATGATAACTTGACCTCTTCCTTTCCAATTTGTATCCCTTTTATGCATGTCTCTTGCCTTATTGCTATGGCTAAGACTTCCAGTACTATATTAAATAAAAGTGGGGACAGTGGACACCCTTGTCTTGTTCCTGATTTTAGTGGATAAGCTTCCAGTTTTTCCCCATTTAGTAATATGTTGGCTGTAGGCTTATCATAAATAGCCCTTATTATATTGAGATATGTTCCTTCTATTCCCAGTCTCTGTAGGACTTTTATCATGAAGGGATGTTGGATTTTGTCAAATGCTTTCTCTGTGTCTAATGAGATGATCATGTGATTTTTCTCCTTCAACCCATTTATATAATGTATAACATTTATAGATTTGTGTATGTTGAACCATCCCTGCATCTCTGGGATAAAGCCTACTTGGTCCGAGTGAATGATCTTTCTGATATATTCTTGTATTCTGTTTGCCAATATTTTGTTGAGAATTTTTGCATCTCTATTCATGAGGGAGATTGGTCTGTAATTTTATTTTTTTGTTCTGTCTTTGCCTGGTTTTGGTATCAGGGTGATGCTGGTTTCATAGAAGGAGTTTGGTAGAATTCGTTCTTTTTCTATTTCATGGAAAAGCTTCAGAAGGAATGGTGTTAGCTCTTCCCTGAAAGTCTGGTAAAATTCAGCAGTGAATCCATCTGGGCCTGGGCTTTTTTCAGTTGGGAGATTTTTGATAAGTGTTAGGATCTCCGTGCTTGTTATAGGTGTATTTAAGTGATTAATCTCATCTTGATTTAACTTAGGTAGGTCATATACATCAAGGAAATCATCCATTTCTTTCAGATTTTCATACTTTGTGGAGTATATGCTCTTATAATATGTCCCTATGATTTGTTGAATTTCTCTGGCATCTGTTGTGATGTTACCATTTTCATCTCTAATTTGATTAATTTGTGTCTCTTCTCTCTTTCTTTTGGTCAGATTTGCTAAGGGTTTATCAATCTTGTTTATCCTTTCAAAGAACCAGCTCTTTGTTTCACTAATTCTTTGGATTGTTTTTTTGGTTTCATTAATTTCTGGCCTAATCTTTATTATTTCTTCCCATCTACTGATTTTTGTTTGCCTTTTTCTTCTTTTTCCAAGGCTTTAAGGTGAAGCATTAGGTCGTTTACTTGCGACCTTTCTAATTTCTTAATATAGGCACTTAAAGCTATAAATTTACCTCTTAGAACTGCCTTCATTGTGTCCCAGAGATTTTGGTAAGTTGTGTTCTCCTTATTGTTTGACTCTATAAATTATTTGATTTCCTTCTTGATTTCTTCATTGACCCATTCATCATTTAGTAGTGTATTGTTTAGTTTCCATGATTTTGTGTATGCTCTATGTCCTTTCCTGCTATTGATTTGTAGTTTGATTCCACTGTGGTCAGATAGAATGCAAGGAATTATTTCAATTTTTCTGAATTTGTTAAGATTTGCTTTGTGTCCTAATATATGGTCTATTTTAGAGAATGATCAATGTGCTGCTGAAAAGAATGTATATTGTGCAGCATTTGGATGAAATGTCCTGTATATATCTGTTAGGTCCATTCCTTCTATGACCTCATTTAGTCCAGATGCCTCTCTGTTTATTTTTTCCATGGTGACCTGTCAATTGATGAGACTGGAGTGGTAAAGTCACCCACTACCACTGTGTTTGGTGTTATCTGTGACCTTAGTTCTCACAGTGTTTGTCTGATGAATTTGGGAGCCCCATGTTAGGTGCATACCTGTTTAGGATTGTAGTGTCCTCCTGTTGGAGTGTGCCCTTAATCAGTATAAAGTGACGTTCCTTATCTTTCTTGACTAACGTTGGAGTGAAGTCTGCCTTGTCATGTATTAGGATAGCAACCCCTGCTTGTTTTCTGGGTCCATTTGCTTGAAACAGCGTTTTCCAACCTTTCACCCTAAGATTATGTCCATCCTTTGTATAAAGGTGATTTTCTTGGAGACAACAAATTGTAGGATCCTGATGTTTAACCCCGTCTGCAAACCTATGTCTTTTGGTTGGGGCATTGAGGCCATTGATATTAAGAGATATTATTGAAAGGTGTGTATTTATGCTTGCCATTTTTTTTTGTTTGTTTGTTTGTTTTTGTGCTTCTGGTTCTACCTTTGCTCTCTTATGTTAACTAGTATTTGAGTATTGCTTGTTGTTTTCCCGGTTCCTTACATCTGTGTTTTTCCTTCTCTTCGACATGGAGGATTCTTTCAAGTATTTTCTGTAGACCTGGTTTTGTCTTCAAATACTGCTTTAGCCTGCTTTTGTCATGGAATGTCCTTATTTCTCCATCTATTTGAATGGATAGTTTTGCAGGATAAAGTAACCTTGGTTGACAGTTGTTATCTTTCAGAATTTGGAATACATCACTCCAAGCCCTTCTGGCTTTGAATGTTTGTGTTGAGTAATCTGCTGTGATCCTGATGGGCTTGCCTTTGTAGGTAACTTGATTTTTCTCTCTAACTGCTTTCAATATTTTTTCTTTGGATTGTGTGTTTGGTAGTTTTATTATAATATGGCGAGGAGAGGTTCTTTCCAGGTTTGGTCTGGCTGGGGTTCTAAAGGCTTCCTGTATCTGCATTGGCACTTCTTTCCCAATTTGGGGGCAGTTTTCTTCTATGATTTTGTTGAAGATGGCTTCTATGCCTTTGGAGTGAAATTCTTCTCCTTTTACTATGCCCTGAATTCTTATGTTTGATCTTTTCATAGTGTCCCGAGTATCTTGAAATTCCCATTCATACTTTTCTATTAGTTTGTGTTTCTCTTTGTTGGACTGTATTAGATCTGCCACCTGGTCTTCTAGCTTAGATATTCTGTCCTCTCCTTCATCCATTCTACTGGTGAGATTTTCTACAGTTTTTTATTTCATTAACTGTGTTCTTCATTGCTAGTAATTCTGACTGGTTTTTCTTTATTATTTCTATTTCCTTATTTATGTCTTGTATTGACTTCTTTATTTCATTAAATTTGTGTCCTGTGTCTTCTTTGATTCATTTGATTTCCTCTTTGATTCCTTTGATTTCTTCTTTGAGTTCATTGAATATATTTACAATCATTCTTTTGAATCTTTCTCAGGCATTTCCTCTAACTCGTTCTCACTGGAGGTCATTTCTGATGCATTAATACTTTTTGATGGATTTATATTGCCTTGGTTTTTGGTGTTTCTTGTGTTATAATGTATATATTTTTGCATCTTGGATTAAGTTACTGCTTAGATTTTCCAGTTGGCTGGGTATTCTTAGCTGTATCAATTGATCTGATGTTGTATATCTTCAATGTAGGAGATTAAGATGTTAGGTGTGGCTCTTAACACTCAGAGTATCTAGACAAGTGTTCCTAGGGGTTGAGTTTGCCTGCTATGGGAGTTTTCAAGTAGGTTGAGTGGAATAAAATACAGGTAGATTCTATAATTTAACTAAACCCTGTACACATTCAGTCAAAAACAGCACCGAGTATTATTGAAGAGTAGGTATTATAGGAACCAGATCCTCTATCAACAAAGAGGTTAAGATTTCTGGTCTGTTGAGGGATCCAAGTCAGCTTGTGACCAAGTGAGACCCTTCCCTGGTTCAATTCCAGTTACCTTTTTGGATGTTTTTGGTCTCAGTCAAGTTTCTGGCTGGGATGTTGGGCCGCTGTTCTGTTTTCTGGAACTGGGCACTGGCTTTTCCTGCGGGGCAAACCAAGCCTGGCAACTGTGGCCCTGCAGATCGGCACCCCTGCTGCTGGATCTGCTACTGCTGCTGCTGAAGCTGCCGTTGCTGGATCCTCCGCTGCTGCCACTGGAGCTGCCACTGCTGGATCCACTGCTGCTGCCCCTGGAACTGCTGCTGCTGGATCCGCCACTGAAGCCACTGGAGCTGCCGCTGTTGGATCCACTGCCACTGATCCGCTGGAGCTGCCGCTGCTGGATCTGCCGCCGCTGAAGCCGCTGGAGCTGCTGCTGCTGGGTCTGCTGCTGCTGATCCACTGGTGCTGCCGCTGCTGGATCTGCCGCTGAAGCACTGTAGGCAGTGCTGGAGCTGCTGATATTGTTGTTGGAGCTGGAGTCACGGCTTCCACTGCCACTTGCGCTGCCGGAGCCCGAGCCACCGCTGCTGGAGCTGCTTCGGCCTGCCCGTTTGGGCTCTGGATGTTCTGGATCTCTCCTACTTGTCTGCTGCTGTTTTAATCTCTTATACACCTCCCTTTTTCGTAAAGGTGTGTATTTTGCTGGGTTTTCTTTGGCTTTTCTCCCCTAGGCTGCTTTGGCGTGGTTCCTATGCCACCATCTTGACCAGAAGTCGTCTGGAGTTCCTTCGAAAAATGCCGCTTTTGCACCAATAAATCGGGCATCATACAGGACAAGATTAAGAGGCTCCAGGAACACTTGGAGAGGAGGCGGCGGGACCTCCAGGACAACCTGCTGCAGATGGGCTTAAATGACTTCTTACCCTACCTTCTCCCTCTACTTGGGCCCCTCCTTCTCCTTCTCCTCACTGTCAGGCCTTGTGTAATTAATAAGATTACACAATTTATTCACCAACAGCTAGAGGCAATAAAACTTCATCAGGTCAAAATACATCATCATAGGCTCACTACTCAGGAGTCAAGCTCCTCATATGACTGGCTGTCCTCATATGAGCATCCCTCCTCCGCCCTCCATCTGACCAATGACAGGTAGGATCTCAGACAGCCTGGGACAAGCTAAGACAGGTCATGGAGTGGATTCTCAATGAGCTGGATACATGGTACCCAGTGACGGGTAAGATCCCCAGAGGGGGACAACCTAAGATAAGGGGCATGTTTTCCACCATGCTTACAAAAACAAAAGGGGGAGATGTTGGGCCTTGAGAGGCCCAGACGCAAGGCCTAGTGGAACTTCCTGAGCCTAGCTAAAGTTTGGCGACCTGTCTCTGGCCAGCTAGGACTCAGCAAGATGCCTAATGGCTTCTTGCCTGCTGCTTCTGCTTAGGAGTTGGAATTCCTGTGCGTGAGTGCTTGGGACCAATCATTTCAATAGTCGCAGTTTACTATTGGCCCTTACCTCTTACCCCATCCTAAAATCTCCACGCTCATGCTCAACATTATATAGGCAACCACCTGTAACAATAAAGCAAGTTCCTGCTTGGACAAGACTCCCGACTCAGTGTGGTTTTTCTCCAGTGACTAGGAGAGGTTCTGAGTCGACGACATTCATCCTCCTCCTCAACCCCTTGTGAGGAACCAGAGGGCCTGGTCCTTCCTCAGCACTACCTGTCATGGGGAGCCCGGCACACCGGGATCATACCCAGTAGCATACAGTCTTATTCCCCAGGTCTTTCCATTATCCCAGGACACCTGACTCCTTTTTTCTGTAAACTTGAGAGGAACGAAATTACAGGTCTCATTTCCTTTCAATGCAGGGAGGTAACATGGTCCATTTTGGTCCCTGGTCTGGTTCAGTGTCATGGTGATAAGATCCCCCTTAGTAGGGGTGTTCCAATATACCTTTCTGGTAGACAGACATTGCCAGCCAGCACAGTAGAAGGTTTCAGGTGCCCCACAGCCCCCTTTGATTCTTGCTTTCCCTAAGTGCCCAGGGCATACATAGAAATAAGTAATTTCCTGATTCACCAGAGTCCCATGAGTCACCCACTAGTTGATGGAGGTCGAAGATAAATCAGGAGTAAGCAATTTCCCCTGTGGCAGTGTTGGTTATTATCCAGGTCAGATTATAAACTTGGTGGGGAGTAGCTGCCACAATACGTACAGTTAGGAGCACAGTCAGGATCAGGAGCATTTGAGTTGAAGCTTGAGTGGGGTGCTGCGTCTCCATTGTGGCGATAGTCCTCAAGTTCAGCCAGTGGATCTGCTGGTCAGATGTGGGTGTGATGAATCCAAGTGTCCATCTTCACAGTGGTAGGTGTGGTCAGGATGAAGACGTAGGGTCCCTTCCAGTGGGGTTCCAGTGTCTTGTGATGATGGCGGAAGAATAAATACCCAGTCTCCCGGATAATTTACATATTTTAGATTTGAAAATAACCCTTTGAACATCTATATTTGTTTTTCTTTATTATAGAATTAAAACTAAGGGGAAAAGATGTCTTAATGTTTGTTTCCCCTCTTGGAAAGCTCTTGTGTTACTTAATAGGCCATTCATATATGTAAGGTATTTTTTATCTTAGGTTATACATTTCTCTCTGAGTGTTTAAGACCATGAAGATAGCCAAATTTAATTAAGGATTAGTTTTGGAGGTCACTAATGTCTCTCCAAAGAGACTTTAGGGACACAGGAGTAGCCCCATAGCTTACTGGTGTCTTTTGTCTGTTAGGATGAGTCAGGGCCATGCTGGACAAGTAGTTTTCCCTTCTTTGGGAAGTCAGGAGGACTGATTGCTCCTCAATTGTGACTCTCCTGTTTCAGACTGTACATCAATTTTGTTTGGGTCTCCATATCCTCCCTGCTCAGGAAGACAGGTGACTTACCAGGGGGCCAGTGTAGAAGTGTCCCATCATTTCAAGTGGCCTCATGACCTGGGAGCACAGGCCAATATATTGGCACCTCTTGCTCTGATGATTCCAATTGGCTTTGACTTCTACGTAGGTAATTAACACACTTAGAAAGGAAGTTACATCAGCCTGGTTGTATGTACATATAAAGCACATTTGATTACTGAAATAGACTTAGTTAAAGAATGGCACAAGGGCTTCTAAAATCATTTTGTCCTATCTTTAAAATTTTGGTTGTGGGCTGGAGAGATGGCTTAGCAGTTAAGCGCTTGCTTGTGAAGCTTAAGGACAGCGGTTTGAGGCTCAATTCCCCAGGACCCACATTAGCCAGATGCACAAGGGGCGCACGCATCTGGAGTTCGTTTGCAGTGGCTGGAGGCCCTGGTGCACCCATTCTCTCTCTCTGCCTCTTTCTCTATCTGTCTGTTGCTCTCAAATAAATAAATAAAAATGAACAAAAAAATTTAAAATTTTAGTTGTACTATGGCAGCATAAGCCTTATATATGAGGTATAGAAAGTAGGCACATCTCACATTTTATTTTATTTTATTTTATTTTATTTTTTTATTTTTATTTTTTGAGGTAGGGTCTCACTCTAGCCCAGGCTGACCTGGAATTCACTATGGAGTCTCAGGGTGGCCTCGAACTCACGGCGATCCTCCTACCTCTGCCTCCCGAGTGCTGGGATTAAAGGCGTGCGCCACCACGCCCGGCTTCATCTCACATTTTAAATATCTAATATTTATAAATATCTCACATTTTAAATATCTAACATTTATAAATATAGGCAGAACCCGCTACCAATCTTGAAAACAGTACCAACTGAATTACAGACTAACTTATTTAACCTAGAAATTGTCAGAAAAGGACAAGTAAGACAGTATAAAGTCTTATCACCTGTGTTTGAAAACATCTTTGATTAGTTCAGATACCTGTTTGGGTACAAATTACCCAGAGAACATTGGAAACAGAACCACAAAGCTTGAATTTTTTTTTTTTCTCTCTCAGATGAGGACCATTGTTTGAGCATGAGGCTGTACCCTAAAGTGGGAAATATGTCTTAAGAGTTAATTTTGTTATAAGCACTGGACTTACATACAATAGAGCAGAATCTGGTCTTCTTTTTTTTTATTAAACCAAAACAGCTAGCTAAATTCTAATATAACCCTTGATAAATCTTTTTAAAAGAAAAAACATTGTTTGACAACTAATCATTTTGGCTTAAACTTGATAGCTATTGATTTTATGTATCACAGAAATTTTTATTAACATAAAACTATTTTATGTTTTACCCATGACTTAAATTTGATAAAGCTTAAGCAAGCTATCCCAACATATCCCAGGAAGATGAAAGTTACCACTACTGAAATTAAATCACTTAAACCTAAGTGATTAAACCTAGTTATGACCATTCAATAGAATTAGCATAAATAAGACAAAAGCTTTCTTTAAAGTCACAATGTCTTTAAGTACCAGTACTTCACCTTTGGAAATTAACCACTTCTATGTGAGCCTTTATCTTAAGAGTAGTTAAAACCTTGATGAAAAGAGGAACCTAATATACTTTACTGAGAGAGTCTTAAAGTCAGTTTTATAACCCTTAAATCATAATAAATTAGCATCAGTGACCTGTTAATGAATGAGGCCTTATCATAAGACTCAGTTTCTCCACTGATTAAAACCTTGGCATCAGGTAAATATTAGATTTAATCCAATTAAATGTTTCAATTAAGGGGACCTTTCCCTGATATACACATTAGGTAAGCCTGATGCTTGTCTTATGTAAGGAGTTTGTAACCTGATCAAATACCTTAACTCAGTTTACCTATTTAACATTTTGTCTAGTGATAAATTTTATCTAACAGATGTGACTTTAGGTGTTCAAAAGAGAAGGACTTAAAGAGAACCACAGTTATATGCTGTACTCCTTTTTCCTTGTCAGAGACAATTGGCCATTTTGTCTCTAGTCAGAGTCTGGGGGACACATGGCTTAAACTTGTATTGGGTCTGAGATAAAGGGGGCTCCATCCATTTTTTTCAGAGTCCAGCTTTCCATGAATTTAAATAGCATATGTTGGAAAGCAAGAGCAAAATGAAATTACAGAGCAGAGAGATAAGCATCCTGACATTCCTTATCCTATTCTGAAGTTGTTTGTTTTTACATAGCAAATTTACCCATTTGCAAAACACAAGGTGATAGACTCTTGTCTATGTTTAACCTGGTTAAACCTCCAATTACATCTGTACTTATGACTTTGTGACCCACCTAGCATAGGCATCACCTGTGTCTAATATAAGATGAATTTAGATTAAGACTATGTCCCTATTTAAAACTTTTAGAGTATCCTTAAGAGTCCGTAAACAGTTGAAAAATCTCTAACTTTAGGCATGGCATTTAGGGTTAGCCTGAAAATTCTTTCCTGCATATGCACATCTTTATCCACATACTTTAACATTCTCATCTAAGTACCACTCAAAAAGCATTTTTTTTGGTTTTTTGAGGTAGGGTCACACTCTGGCCCAGGCTGACCTGGAATTCACTATGTAGTCTCAGGGTGGCCTTGAACTCATGGCAATCCTCCTACCTCTGCCTCCTGAGTGCTGGGATTAAAGGCGTGTGCCACCACGCCTGGCTCAAAAAGCATTTAAAATGAGCATTCTATGTCCCAACATTGAAAAATTCCTTCCCAGTTCTTTCAATCAATTCATCTCATCCCATTATTAACCACCTTTCTTATAAGGCTATTATGAAAAACTACACCAAATTAATTAATCCTATTACTCACTAACAAGTGAGTAGTCTAAAGACAATTTTATGTCATTAATACCAATAAGACACTAAACTAATGCAAATATTGCTGCTATCTTAAGGCAGGCTGGCTTAGAAGTCAGGTCAGTTGCCTCCTCCTTTTAAGTACATTACAATTTTTTTTTTTAATACCTGACAAATTACAAGTTGCCACTTTAGAGAGAATTCTGTTGTTTTTAATAATCCTCTATGAAAGTTGAAGTTGACCTAGAACATAAATTCAATAATTATAATTATGATATCATGTAACAAAGTTGACACATTTCTTTTTTACATAAGACTTCAGTTATTTATAGGCTGTAGTTAAACATGACTCTTTTTTTCTTTCTTGCCACTTTTTGGTGCACTGTTGTGGCTGAGAGGGGCTTGTATACACTTTAGATCAGCCCCACCCTACTTCCGGCACTCTCCAGGGATCGGGTCTAGTACACATGGAGATAATGGCCAAGAAGACTGCAGGGAGGCCAAGGATTCTGACTACCTGAAGGGGAAAGGGGGGGGGGCTCCAGGACTGCCAGGGGGCCTCTGAAGAAGGTGGCCCACTGGGAGGCCGCCGAAGAAGGAGTGGGCCCGCTTGGGGACCACTGGCAGAGGAGGTATTGGCACTGGCAGAGGCGCCATTGTCTGTCTGCCACCTGACTCTGACCCAAGCTGCTTTGGAGCCCTTGCAAAGCTGGCTTGTAGTTTTGCTGCTTAAAGGGAGTGAGGGGAAATTTCCTTCCTGAACTTTTCATTTCCTAGCCAGATAAGCTATGTGGGTCCACATGGATGTGCAGAAATCCAGAAATGACCTGGAGGACTTCTTCCCTAAAGGAGCCTGCCTCCCTCTGGGAGAGCTAATTCCCTTAACTTTCAGAAGAGCTCTTATTCCATGAATCTTAGATATATTTTGGTGGGAGGCAATGTTACCCATGACAGAGAAAGATTAGAAATGCCAAGACCAGAGGGCAAAGTTCCCGAGGGCTGATTAGCACAAGGAGGATTCCCCAAAGATCTGGGCATGAGGCTGTCCACAAGTTTAAGAGGCCAGCGACCCGCCTTACAGGCTTTTAAGAAGTCAATGTGTTACTGGTTTTTTCTGTGTCAGAGAGAAATAGATAGAGGGTTTTTGCCAACGGGCTGTTGGGGTACCGGCAGAGGATGGCTGGCCTTCAGTCAATACCGAAGAGTGGTCTCAGCCAAGAGACATCAGTTGCCAGTGTCTGGTCCCATGTGATGGTGTGAACCAAAAATAAAGGAGGAGAAAGAGAAACCTGCCAGCCCTCAAAAACATGGAGGCAAGGCTGCATGGGCCGATGTCTCCCAGTCCCTCTGGGAGAGCACTCATCCACCCTGTCCATCTCATAAGGTCCCTGTTCAGGCATCAGCTGTGAGTTTTTCTATTTTTGCTGGGGGTGGGGGTGCCTATCCATGGTTCACCCTGAAGGCATCCAGGCAAACGGGGGTGGGTGATCGTGTGAAGAGAGAAAGACAGTACTGGGAGAAAGTGGAGCAGCTCTCTCCTTACCTGCTGCCGTGTTGAAATCCCAGTCTGGTCTAGTCAGAGGGAAGAACGTATCAATGACAGCCTGATTATTGGTGGGATTCCCATCAGTGCCCGGAACCAATTTCCGGGCTTCAATCTGGCTTCTCTCTTTTTCCTCTGTAGTAAAGAGAATCTGTATCAATTGTTGACAATCATCCCAAGTTGATTACCATCTTGGTCTGGGGGCCCCATAACCCGAAGAGGGAATACTGTGACTCCAAGGGGCCCAAATTTTAACATCCTGAAAGTGGTCTGTCAGTAAAGAAAGCTGGGTAGTCTGCATCTGTCCCATCTGTCCAAGCACACAAATAATAATTCCAACAAAGAAAAGGAAAAAGAGACAGCAAAAAAAGTTCAGCTGGCCAGCAGCTACAAAACTGAGACAACAGCTTCTCGCATTGTCTCTACAAATAGGGGAATGAAATCCCCTCCGGGGAGGCCTGGGACACCCAGGACCCGCCGTCTGAACAAAGTGGACAGCTACTACAAAACCAAAACTGAGACCACGGCATCTCGCCATTCTGCAGTAGCAACCCACGTTGTCTCTACAAATGGGGGAATGAAATCCCCTCCTGGTGGGCCTGGGGCACCCAGGACCTGCCTTCTGAACAAAGTGGCCTCCAGAGGCACGTCTGCCCAACCACAATTTTCTAATGAACGGAAGAATGAAGGACAGGTTTTCAGGAAAGACAAAACACAGAAGCACAACACAGAAGCACACTTATCAGCCAGCGACCTGAGCTCCACGTGTTAGTGTTCCTCAGGAGTCATCTCTGAGGGGATCCATGATGAGCCCCAATGTTATGCCCAGTCCTAGGCACCCCCAGTGACCACCAAGGAGAACCAAACACGTACGCAAGGGCAAGGAGCTTTATTTCGGGCTTAAGTTCGGTCTCTTGACTTCACCAATGCAGTGGATCCATACAAGAGCCCCGAGTAGTGGGAGGGTAGGGTTTTTATAGGGATTTGAACATAGAAGAAGGGCAGGGGTACATGATTGGTTGATTTAAACAGTGTACTCTTCTGATTGGCTTAGGATTTTTGCAGGCAAAGTTGGCGGGCTGGGCTAGGGGAATTGAACTTATCTATGACTACAGGAATGTATGGCGTAATCAGTTTCCAGTAACTGTTAAACCCATCCTTACCAGAAAATAAAAATTTAGATCTTGCTGGGAAACAGAAACTTAGGCCTACTGATGACTCTGAAGCTTGTCATGGCATCCATCTGTTTCCTCAGTCCTTCACTGACAGACCCCCACAATATGAGGAACTGTATGCCATCTATCTGGCACTCTTTGAGGAAGAAGGCCCCTTTAATCTCTTTTCAGATAGCATTTATGCTGTTAACTTAGTCCCCTGGCTTGCTCACTCACATATCTGACTAGATGAAAACCCTCTTTCACCCCTGATGATAAAAGTCCCCAACTGATATGCAAAAGAAGGGCCCCCCTGTTTGTGAAACACATAAGGTCTCACAGCCCCTTACCTGGCCCCCTCACCGAGGGAAATGCATTAGCAGACCAGATGGCCTCCTATGGAGACCCAACAGACATCTTCTTAGCTACCCTTGGGGAAGAAAAAAAAAAATTATGCTAACCTGCAGGTAAACCTTAAGGGATTTCTATCACGCTTCCCTCTGATTCCCAAAAGTCAACTCCAATGTATACTAAAAACATGCCAGTCCTGAGCCTCACTAATAACAACACCTGCCCTTCAGATGATGGGCACTAACCCCCGAGGCCTCAAGGCCAATGCCCTTTGGCAGATTGATGTCACTAATATTCCCCAATTTGGCCATCAGAAATATGTCTTTGTGAATGTGGATACTTACTCCTATTTTATATGGGCCATGGTACAAACAGGAGACAGCTCAAAAAAACTCATACATCATATGCTCTCTACCTTTGCCATCATGGGTCTCTCCCATCAAATAAAAACTAATAATGGCCTGACTCATTCAAAGCCTTTTGCATGCAATGGAAGATTAGTCATCATATGGGAATCCCACATAACCCAAAAGGCCAAGGTATAATAGAAAGGATACAGCAAACCTTAAAAGCCCAACTTAAAAAACAGCAGCCCAATACCTATCTGCCCAACCTTCAGTTAGCCAAGGCCCTGACTACTATAAACATTTTCAATATATACAAAAACTCCCCCACCCCATCACCCTCTACTGGCATACACCAGAGACTGCCCCTCCTATCCTGGTGTGATGGCAAGATCCTTTAGATGGAATGTGGAAGGGACCAGACCCCCTCCTCACCACAGGAAGGGGATTTGCTTAGGTCTTCCCACAGGAGCAGCCCAAACCTATTTGGGTACTGGCTTGAAATGTCTGATTCAGTCACATAGACTAAAAAGATGGCCCAGCTGATGCTGACAGATCAAGGTCAGAGGAAACTGAGGAAACACCACCCTCACCAACATCACATAAGCCAGAAAAAGGGAGCCCCCTGGAGGGATGTTCATGATTGTGTGGATGCAGCCAAAGCCATATGCCTGCCATAGGTATCCCTCTGCCATTTTATTGGAGGCCTTAACAATTTTAAATTCCAATGCAAATGTCTCTCTTGCTGCCTCTGTCCCCCTTCTCCCCCCTAGTGTTTTCCAATGGTGCTTTGAAGTCTGAGAGACTTATCAAGGGGTCAATAAAATTACTGGCACAGGATATTGCCCCACTAAGGGCTTCCAAGAGACTGTCAGCTTTCATATCTATCCTAAGTCTGTATGCTACAGTCAAAGCATGGCATACTTTGCCTATCGCCAGACTGACAAAAGGTGCCTTGAAAACCAGGACTATTGTGGAGGATGTCAACATAATTACTTTATCTTAGAACAAAGGGACCATCTAGATACTGTTCTCCTAACCTCCCCACATGAAGAATGTACACTCATCATACAAGGAATGAATGCTGGTGGGCAGGGGTGATGGGAAAACCCTATGCTCATAGATTGTCATCATCTCCCTCTGGTACTATTCATATCTCTAGACAATATATCCTTGCTTTCCATCCAATGCAAGCTAACCACCCCACATTCTTTTGCAGGATAAACAAGTCACAAAAGAGTTACAAGCCACAATAACCTGGGCACAATACATCCAATATGTGGCTGACCTTCTCCCCTTCCTAATGTTTCTAACTGCTTCTTTTGTGCATCTCCTATCCACCCCTGCTAAGCGTAGTCCCTATTAATGCCATCCTTGAATACCGTACATCTATAACAAACTATTCCCAACTCTGCCTTACTGATATCTACCTCTTTGATTCCAGTCAGGGAATGCCTCTTTGCCTGTCCAGATCTAAGCTGAGTAGAGATGAATGCCTCCTCAATATTTTCATAACCAGAACAATTTGTGTCAAGACACCCACTCTCCTTTGGTATGAAGGGCTAACTGCCCAATGCATGAATGTTTCTTCTCTCACCTATTGTTCCCCAGCTTGATTGTTCATGGGTGTATCTCTACAAAGAAAAGGAAGCTGCCTATCAGCTCTGTCCACTCCAACTGAGAGAAATTTTTATCCCTCTGCTGATAGGTCTCGGCCTGATGCTGTCCCTGGGTGATTCCAGTGCTGCAGGAGCTGCTCTTGTCCAGATTAACCACCTTGCAGGGGACCTCCAAGACAAGCTTGACCAGGTCATGATATCCACTACCAATAGCCTCAAATGTCTCCAGAGACAAATGAACTCTCTTGCAGTGTGCTACTCCAAAACCGTCGAGCCTTAGACCTCATTACTGCTGAACATGGGGGGACATGTATGGTCTTGTTGTTTTTGTTAATGAATCAAACATCATTAAACAAAATGTTAAGACCCTCAATAAACTCTGCAAGGAGCTACTTGACCACTACAAACCTGATGACTCCACCACCTGGTTCTCTAACCCTTTAGTCACTTGGCTTCTCCCCTTCCTTGGCCCCTTCTTGCTATAGGAGCCTTGTTACTTGTGGCCCCCTGCCTCATCAAATTTCCCAGACAACAAATAACTAACATTGCTAAAGTTGCTACCAATCAGGTCCTTGTACACCATCTAGCTCTATCTGGACCTGTGATAGACTATAGAGAGCTCAGTCAATGTAATGATACTGCCCCATTATAAAAACAAATGGGGAGTTGTCAGTCATAGGTAAGGCCCCCAGGCCACTGAGATTTAAAGTGGGCCTGAGTTGACAGGCATGGCTAAGGGCCCTGGGCCACAGGAGGTCACAGCAGGCTTAGACCCCAACAACTTTGGGTCCTGAGACTGGAAGGAGTGAGGCTACTCCCTTTCTGAGAATGCAGTGAGCCTGAACCCCAATAACCTCGGGCCCTGAGGCCAGCAGGAGTGAGGCAGCTCCCTCCCTCAGCCCAGGACACCTGGATGTTTGGATAAGACTTAGGTTCCACTTTCCCCAGAGCCTTGTGACCACTTGCCCTGCATGTCTCTATAAGTTAATGAGGTATCAGCCAGCAACCTTCACACAGCCAATCCCCCTGCAACCCATACCCTATACCTTTCCCGCCACTACTTAGACCTTGTGATCCTTTCCTGCTCACCCATGTCATCACTACATGCTAATTAGGCATCAGCAGGACCTTTGTACTAACAAATTCCCTTATGAATCATACATCTTCCTGCTCTTTTACAAATGCTTATAAACCCATCCCCCTGAGAAATAAATGAGCTGTTCTCTGACACTGCCTCTCAGGTGTTTTTTTTTTTTTTTTTCCTGTTGCACTCAAGACCCTGCTCCACAGTTGCCTGGATGCCTCTGGGGAGCTGGTGTGCAATGGTCCCCTGTGGAGCCAGGGACCCACAGGCCAGGGCTCTGGAAGTCCAGGGCTCTGGGAGCTTAGTCAGAAACACTGTGGTCAGCTACAGGTAGTGTGGTGGTTTGAATTAGATGTCTCCAATAAAATCATGTGTTTTGAATGCTTGGTTCACAGTTGATGGCAATTTAGGAACTAGAGCCTTGCTGGAGAAGGTTTGTTGCTGAGGGTGGGCAGTTTCCCCTTTCTAGAGTTCAGTTTAATCTTCTGCTGTTATTTGCCACCTGCTGTAGTAGAGATGATGTCCAGCCTCTGCTCATGCCACACCTTCCCCTGCCATCATGAAGCTTCCCCTTGAGACTGTAAGCCAAAATAAACAACATCCCTCCCACCAGATGATTTTGGTCAGGTGCTGTTGCAGTCAGGTTTGCACTGCTGGTAAAACTTGCCCAACCAAGAGCATCCTGTGGGGGAAAAAGAGGCTTATTTTGGCTAACAGGCTCGAGGGGACGTTCCACGATGGCAGGGAAAATGATGACATAATCAGAGGGCAGATATCACCCCCTGGCCCACATAAGGTGGATAACAGGAAAAGGAGAGTGTGCCAAACACTGGCATGGAGAAATTGGCTATAACACCATAAGCCCACCCCCAACAATACACTGCCTCCAGGAGGTGTTAATTCCCAAATATCCATCAGCTGGGAACCTAGCATTCAGAAAACCTAAGTTTATGGGGGACACCTGAATCAAACCACCACAGGTGCTTTGTGTCAGCAATGAAAATGTAATTGCAACAGTCAAATTCGTACCAAAGAAGTGGTAGTGTAACTACTATAAACCTGATAGTGACTTTAGCCTTTTGGAACTAATTTGTGGAAGGAGTGTGGAAGGATTTGAAATCTTGGCCTAAGAGATGCTTTGCACTGCTATAAGAAGACTTTGATAGGCCATTCTGGTCAGAGTTTGAGGGACCTAAATATATAAAGAACTGTGGACTGTGTGGGCTTGGCTTATGAGGGTGTGGTGGTTTGACTCAGGTGTCCCCCATAAACTTAGGCACTCTGAATGCTAGGTTCCCAGCTGATGGATATTTGGGAATTAATGCCTCCTAGAGTCAGTGTATTGGGGGGGGGGGGCAGCAGGCTTATGGGTATTGTAGCCAGTTTACCCTTGTCAGTGTTTGGCACACTCTTCTGGTGCTGTTGTCGACCTGATGTTGGCCAAGAGGTGATGTCCACCCTCTCGTCATCTCATTGTTTTCCCCTGCCATCATGGAGCTTCCCCTTGAGCCTGTAAGCCAAAATAAACCTCCCCCCCCCCACAAACTGCTCTTGGTCAGGTGATTTTTGCCAGTAATATGAACCTGACTGCAACAGAGGGGAAGAATGAGCTTTGCCTGGACTGGTCTAGAAGCAGTTTGTGTAAGAGGCTTGCTTCATTCTTCAGGTGTCCTGAGAACTTGTACAGGGTTGTGTTCCATAGAAATAGAGTGGTATGAACAGAAGGAAATGGCATAGAAAGAAATGAAGATTTGGGGCTGGATTCAGTGCTCATTCAGCTGCAAATGTTTGAGAAATTACAACCACTGAGATTGAGCCAGATGTTCTGTATTGGGACAGCAGAAAGAATGCTGACTCTTTTTTTTTTTTCTCAAAGAATTTTAAAAAATTTTTTTTGTTTATTTATTTATTTGAGAGCAACAGACAGAGCGAGAAAGAGGCAGAGAGAGAGACACAGAGAATGGGTGCGCCAGGGCCTCCAGCCACTGCAAACGAACTCCAGACGTGTGCACCCCCTTGTGCATCTGGCTAACGTGGGTCCTGGGGAGTTGAGCCTCAAACCGGGGTCCTTAGGCTTCACAGGCAAGCACTTAACCGCTAAGCCATCTCTCCAGCCCCTCAAAGAAATTTTTTTATTAACAACTTCCATGATTATAAAAAAATATCCCATGGTAATACCCTCCCTCCCCCCTCTTTCCCCTTTGGAACTCCATTCTCCCCATCTCAATCAGTCTCTCCTTTATTTTGTTGTCATGAACTTTTCCTCCTATTATGATGGTCTTGTGTAGGTAGTGTCAGGCACTGTGAGGTCATGGATATGCAGGGCATTTTGTGTCTGGGGGGAGCACGTTGTAAGGAGTCCTACCCTTCCTTTGGCTCTTACATTATTTCCACCACCTCTTCTGCAATAGACCCTGATCCTTGGAAGGTGTGATAGGGATATAACAGTACTGAGCACTCCAGTCACTTCTTTCCAGCACCATGATGTCTTCTGAGTCATCGCAAGGTCACTGCCATTTGAAAAGAGAAGATTCTCTACCAAAAGTCAGAGTAGCATTAATATAAGGGTATGAACATTAAGAGAAGTGCTTACTGGGCAGTTTGATAAGCATAGTATATATATTTAGCCAGACAGAATGCTGATTCTTTTGAAAGTAAGGTGCCTGAATGCTAAAGGAATTTTCTTATTCTTCACAGTTGGCTTTATTTTCCCATGGATTAAAAAATATGGTAGCCCATCTGCTTCTGTGAGTGCATAACAAATATAGGAAAGAGAGGGTCCTTGTATTTGATGTGTAGTTTTGATTTTTGGAAATGGCCATGGGAAATTCAAGGCAGGGTAGTTGGAAGTCTCTACATGGATGCCCAGTGAATCCATTAGGGGCAGAAAGGTGGTGGTTTGAATGTAAATGTATGTGTCCCATAGCATGTGGTATTTTAAATGTTTATTTACTTATTTATATTATTGGGTGGGGGGAATAATGGGAACTCCAGGGCCTGCTGCCCTCAATAGAATTCTGGATGCATGTACCACTTTGTGCATCTGGCTTTATGTAGGTACTGAGTATTCAAACCCAGGCCATCAGGATTTGTGATCAAGCACTTTTAACCACTGAACCATCTTTCCAGTCCCAGCCAGAGGTGTTTTTGACTAAGATTAAGCTTCTGCCAGGTATGGTGATGCACACCTTTGATCCCAGCACTCATGGGGCAGAGGTAGGAGGATTGCCATGAGTTTGAGGCCATCCTGAGACTACATAGTGAATTCAAGGTCAGCCTGGGCTAGAGCAAGACCCCACCTTGAAAAAAACAAAAACAAAAACAGAAAGAAGAAAGAAAGAAAGAAAAAAAGATTAAGCTTCCTACTTTCCTACTTGACTCTGGAAGGCACAGCCCTGCTGAATGAGGTAAGTCACTGGGGGCAGATCTTGAGTCCAGCCGTAATAGGTATGTAGAGAGCCAGCTTGAGCTCTGGTTATTTGTGCTTGCTGGTGTTGGCTTTTCTTTCTCTGCTATGGCTATATGATGAAGTGAACCAGCTTCTTCCACCATGATGCAGCTTTTTCTGGAATCTATAAGTCTGAAATAAATCCTTTCCTCCCATATGTTGTTTATATGTTGCTTCTGGCAAAGTGTTTGTCTCAGCAACAAGAAGATAACTGAAACAGGCTGTTACACATGATTATGTCCCTGCCAGGCAGCTCCTTGTTCTTTCAATTCAATACTGATAAACTTTCAATAGACAATCAGTTTAGTACACCTTCAATTATAGGTAATGACAGCCCCAACATACTTAAACCCCCTGCATTAAGCCCTGAGTTGAGTTTCTCACTTTTGAGGCTCTCACCCTGAGGTGTGCTTTTCTGCTTGAATTCAGTTTGTTGTTTCTTTCTTTGTTGTAATTCTGATTCCCATACTATTGAGAACATCCCTACTATTGACCTTGTGGATTGTTTCTCAGCCAGCAGTAATTCATTGCCATTCCTTGGGTAAGAATCTGTTCCAGCCGAGGTCAATGAATAATGCTCCTCTCACCCCTGTTTCACTCTTGGCTCAGTTCTTTTTCCACGGCCTACCAGCCTAACTGGAAGCCTTGCCCTCTTGGAGCTGGAATCACTAGCCAGCTCCAGAGTTAGGATCCACAAAGGCTCTCATTCCTTTACATAGCGCTCCTTCATATAATACAACTGTAAATGCCAATCTCTCTTAGATTGATCCCTCCCACTTGGGAATTCTAACTATCTCCTTGATATATCTACTTTTGCTTGCTCACTCCCTTGTTCTCGCTCCTTTATTCCTCTCCAGCCACTGACTCCAGGTGTAACTTTGGTTACAGTTGATCTTCCCACCCTGAGATAAGCTCACTGAGAGCTGAGAAATCCTCTCCCACACTGTCAAACCCTACATCATTTGGAAGTCCCACTGAGTCAGTTAGGGTGACTGGGCCCCTGAAAGTAAAACGCAGGAGTGTCTTTGGGCCTATCATTACAGTCTCCATTTTGTTAGAGATCAAAGAGGAATCTGGCATCTCCTTATCTCCTGCCTAAAGGAGTTCCCCAGACCTGTCTTTCCGTAACCTGAACCCCTACCTGGGAGGGAGTTCCCCTTTCCTAGAACCAATCAGCCCTCATCCTGGCTCACCTGAGCCTGAAGGTGAACCCACCAGAATAAGTCTATAAATAGACCCTTACTGGGAGGGAGTGGCTGCTGTTCATCACTCCTGAACTTCTAGATCCCCTCCCACCCCTACTCCCACATGGGATCTACCCCTCTTGCCTCCCTCATGACAGGAGCTCTTTGTACTTTTTCTTCTTTCCTTCTCTTAATCTAATAAAGTCTCTCTAAACCTTACCATCTGGTCTGTGGATTATAATTCTTTAAATTAATAAGTGTTATATGGCAAATTTCTTCCACATTGAAAAGTGTAAACAGCTATTGCCAGCTTTATCAAAAGCAGCTGCGTCAACTCACCACAGAAGGTATGGGGAGAGTCATCAGACCCCCACCTGAGATTTAGGCACCCCCTGCACCAGCTGTGTACAATAATGCACAAGATCTTGTGACCTGAGGGGGGAGATAGAGTATATAGAGAGGAAAAGCTCTAGGAGCAGCGAGCTCCATTGAGGTGGTGTCTCTGGAGTCTCCATGCTCTGTAACCCCAATACTGAGGAGAAGAGCATCTGTAGGGTAATCCCAGTATAGCGCACCCCACTGAAGTTCTGCTTTGGTGTCTCATGCTCTGTAAGTAAGCCCTGACCCTGAGGCTAAGGTGAGGGACATCTGCAGAGGAAACCCCAATACAGTGAGCCCCACTGAAGGGCTTCTCTGGGTCTCATACACTTGGACAGGGACAAGGAGCTCCTAAGCGGCCATAGGGAAGCTGTCATTCAGGGTGGGATGAGACTTCTCTGTGGTGCGGCTGCTCTGTCATCATGAGTGCTCTGTAAGTAACCACTCATCCTGAGGCTGAGGGAGGAGCATCCAAGGAGTAATTCTGACACAGAATCTCCATCAAAGTGGCAGCTCTGGGAGCCCCATGTTTCTATATACTCTGTAAGTGCCCCCCCCCACTCAATAAATTCATTGGTTCACTGAACTGGTAATTGTGTGTAATCGTACTTTGGTCTTCCATCTGAGACCTATTTGGGGGTGAAGATGTGTGTCTGTGTCTTCCCAGGGGAAGAGTTTCCTGTGACAATAATACAAGAATCTTGGGTACCCTAAATTTATTGGTGTGTTGGCGTATTGGCAAGGAACCCCAAAATTCCCATTTCACCACTGAGATACAGAATAAGTAAGGCAGACTTGCCTAATCCTTTTTGCTCTTCTCCTGCTTCCTCTGCTCTGAACTTCACTTTTTTATTTTAAAATAATCTCTCTCTTTTATTTTATTTCCTTGAGAGAGAGAGAGAGAGAGAGAGAGAGGAAGAGGGAGTAATTGGGCATACCAGAACCTCTAGCCACTGCAAGCAAACTCCAGGCACATGTACCACCTTGTGCATCTGGCTTACATGGATCCCAGGAAATCAAATGTGGGCCCTTTGGCTTTGCAGCAAGTGTCTTAACTGATGAGCCATTTGTCCAGCCCAAATTTAAAAAAAATGAGGTTCAGGGACTGAAGAGATGGCCTCATCAGTTAAGATACTTGCTGCAAAGCCAAAGGGCCCACATTTGATTTCCTGGGATCCATGTAAGCCAGATGCACAAGGTGGTACATGTGCCTGGAGTTTGCTTGCAGTGGCTAGAGGCCCTGGAGCACTCATTCTCTCCCTCTCTCCCTCCCTCCCTTTCTCTCTCTCAGCTAAATAAAATTTTAAAAAATTAATGAAAAATTTATTTATTTATTCATTTGAGAGGGGATATACATATATGTACATATATATATGTGTGTATATATATGTATATACATATATATATATATATATATATATATATATATATATATAGAGAGAGAGAGAGAGAGAGAGAGAGAGAGAGAGGAGAATGGGTGTGCCAGGGCCTCTAGCCACTACACACTAACTCCAGATGCATGTGCCACCTTGTGCATCTTTACATGGGTACTGGGGAATTGATCCTCAGTCCTTTGGCTTTGCAGGAAAGCATTTAACCACTAAGCCATATCTCCAGCCCATGAACCTCACTTTTGTTTATTTATTTATTTATTTGAGAGTGACAGACAGAGAAAGAGGAAGATAGAGAAAGAGAGGGAGAGAGAGAGAGAATGGGCGTGCCAGGGCTTCCAGCCACTGCAAACGAACTCCAGATGCGTGTGCCCCCTTGTGCATCTGGCTAACGTGGGTCCTGGGGAATCAAGCCCCGAACCAGGGTCCTTAGGCTTCACAGGCAAGCTGCTTAAGCCACTAAGCCATCTCTCCAGCCCTGAACCTCACTTTTTAAAAACACTTTTTTTATTGATAATTTTCATACAGGAACATAACACATCTGATCATAATCACATCTTATTCCCTTCTTTTGTTTCCTCCCATCCCTCTTTTATTGAACCTCTTCTTCTTTTCGACTACTCCCTCTTCTATCTTGATGTATTTTTTTTCTGCCCTCCACCATCATCCACGACAACATGCTGATGGGCTCAATACTGCGCAGGTAATGAACACTGCTATGAGGTCATGCACACAATGGCTACTTTGTGTCCAGAAGATAACAGTTCAAATCACTCCTCTGTTTTCTTTTGAGACAGGGCCTCACTCTGTATTCCAGGCTGGCCTGAAACTCACAGCAATCCTCCTACCTCAGCCTCCCAAGTGCTGAGAAGGGGGATGAGTCACTGAGCCCAATGTCAGCTGTGTTGACATGACCAGTAGGAACTGATGTGTCAGGCACAGTCCTTTTCTTTGACCTTGGTTCTGCCTTGTACACCAATTCATCCTGACCAAAGCCTTTCTCTGTCAATAAACCACTGCATAGCCATGCAGTGCACCTTCTACCTCTTGGCACATTTGTATTTCTGCTCTTTTGGTTCCTGGACAATGAGGTGAGTGCATTCATTCAGTCTCAACTGTCCCGTGTACATTCCTCCACGCTTACTGTGAGCTCCTGTACTTTGTTTTTTTTTTTTTTTATTAGCTCTTTTTTTTTTTTTTTTTGAGATAGGGTCTTGCTTGCTGTAGCCCAGGCTGACCTGGAATTCACTATGTAGTCTCAGGGTGGCCTCGAACTCATGGTAATCCTCCTTAATCCTCCTACCTCTGCCTTCCAAGTGCTGGGGTTAAAAGCATGCGCCACCATGCTTGGCTTCTGAACTGTCTTTCTTAATACACCATTTAACCAGTCACACAGATGGTATAACCAAGAAAAATAGCACACCTGAAATCCTCCATGTTTATATCAGTATATATAGTTATTTGTTTTTCTTGTGTTTTTTTTTTTTCCAAAGTGTTTTCATCCAAGAAGAAAGCAAAATAGGTTTCTGCATCTTTTTTTTTTTTTTTTTTGGTTTTTCGAGGGAGGGTCTCACTCTAGCCCAGGCTGACCTGGAATTCACTATGGAGTCTCAGGGTGGCCTTGAACTCACGGCGATCCTCCTACCTCTGCCTCCTGAGTACTGGGATTAAAGGTGTGCGCCACCACGCCCGGCTGGTTTCTGCATCTTGGCAGCAACTAAGTATTTCTTACTCCCAATAAGTAAGTTCTACAATAAGGTGAATTACGGATATGCTAAGGTCTCTGAACACTCGTCCACTCATCATTTGTATGTATTTATGAACTTCTTCCTTTTTCTCTTTATCCAGGCTTGTCAATGATACAGTTATATCAGATGTAATCATATTGTAATCTGGCTGTTCAGCTCTTGGGAAACACTGCTGGTGTTGCATTAAAATTATGACCATTTGAGGACCAACAAGTCTGCAGCCAAGCTTTTCAAGGTGATCAAAAGCAGGGCCACTGAAAGAGTCACAAATATAAAGTAAGTTATCATTTTTCTTTATCTTTACTGCCTCTTCCTCTGCAAAAATCTGAAGATACTCCTATGATTGGAATTCCTTTAATGACTCAAGAGCTTTAAAGAAACATTCGGAGTTGTCTGATGATTTCAAAAACTTCGCAAATAGCTGGTCTTGCTCATTGTTGGGCTTTTTTTGTTGTTGTTGTTGTTTGTTTGTTTTTTTGAGGTACGGTCTCACTCTAGCTCAGGCTGACCTGGAATTCACTATGTAGACTCAGGTTGGCCTCAAACTCACAGTGAACCTCCTACCTCTGCCTCCCAAGTGCTGGGATTAAAGACGTGTGCCACCACACCCAGCTATTGTTGGGCATTAAAAAAAATTTTTTTTCAGAGAGAGAATTGGCGCACCAGGGCTTCAGCCACTGCAATCAAATTCCAGATGCTATGCAATGGAGCCTTGGACTCCAAGCTGGGTGGCGCACAGCACCTGCCCACATGTCCCTAGCGCCCAGCTAATGCAGGAAAACCCAGAAGTTACTGTGGCAGAACCTCACTTTTAAATTTAAAATGCTAGAATTTGCTGTCTCTTTAAGATGTACATTTTCTTTTTAAAAATATTTTTTATTTAATTTTATTTGAGAGAGAGAAAGAGAGACAGAGGTAGATGGGACAGAGTAAATGGGTGCTCCCAGGTCTCCAGCCACTGCAAATGAACTCTAGACGTATGTGCCACCTCATGCATCTGGCTTACATGGGTACTGGGGAATCAAACCTGGATCTTTAGACCTCACAGGCAAGTGTCTTAACCACTAAGCAATCTCTCCAGCCCAAGATATACATTTTCTAAGAACAGACAAATCATTAAAAGTATTGTTGATATAAGACTGGTTTATAAGTGAGTACTCATATAAATTAAAAATATTAAATTAGCTAAACTCTCTACCAATTAATAAAGCAACTAGAATTTTAAAGGAAATAAATGCTTCCTTTCCCTTTAATCACATAAAATGTTCTTTGTCATAATGTCTAAAACTGGCCAGCCACCATCACATTATGTTCTTTACATGTAGTTTGTTTTTATGTATTTTTGTTTTTCTAAGGTTTTTGTTTTGTTTTTTTTGGGGGGAAGGGCATTTTAAGGTAACATATCACTCAAGTCTCAGTTGAGTGTAGCTCCAGGCTGGCCTCAAACTCACAGTGATCCTACCCTCAGCCTTCCCAGAGCTGGGATTAAAGGTGTGTGCCACCACACCCAGTTTTTTTTTTTTTTTGTATTTTTATAACTAAATCTATGGTCATTGTGCTATTTTACAATGTTCATATACTTTTAGAATTATTTACTTGTTTGTCTGTGGTGTGTGTGTGTGCATATTCACATGTGCGTGAGCCAGGAACTCTGCTACTATAAACCAGTGCCACATATTGCAACACTGCATTTATTCAGGAGTGGGCTGGGAATTGGACTCAGGCTTCTAGCAGCAGGCTTTGCATGCAAGTGCTTTTGACAGTTAAGCCATTTTCCCAACTCCCAACAGGTATGTATTTTAAACTGCTAAAGACTCTTTTTTTGTTCATCCATATTTTTATTTTTTTTATTGACAGAGTCTATAATTATAGACAATAAACCATGTAAGCAGTCCTACCCTCTCCTCCATTTTCCCTTTGCAACTCCATTCTCCATCATAGCCCCTCCTCCTCTCAATCAGTCTCTCTCTCTCTCTCTCTCTCTCTTTTTTCAAGGTAGGGTCTCACTCTGGTCCAGGCTGACCTGGAATTAACTATGTAGTCCGAGGGTGGCCTCGAACTCACGGCAATCCTCCTACCTCTGCCTCCTGAGTGCTGGGATTAAAGGCGTGCGCCACCACGACCGGCTCTCTTTTTTTTAAGATTTTTATTTTCAATTATTTATTTATTAGTGACAGAAAAAGAGAGAGAGAGAGAGAGAGAGAGAGAGAGAGAGAGAGAGGGAGAGAAGGAGAATGGGCACACAAGGGTCTCTAGCCACTGCAAATGAACTCCAGAAGCATGTGCCACCATGGGCATCTAGCTTACATGGGACCTGGAGAATCGAACCTGGGTCCTTAGGCTTCATAGGCATGCACCTTAACTGCTAAACCATCTCTCCAGCCCTTTCTGTTTTATTTTGATGTCATCATCTCTTCCTCCTATTATAATGGTCTTGTGTAGGTAGTGTCAGACATTGCAAGGTTATGGATATCCAGGCCATTTTGTGTCTGGAAGAGTGCATTGTAAGCAGTCCTACCCTTCCTTTGGCTCTTACATACATTTTGCCACCTCTTCTGCAGTGGACCCTGAGCCTTGGAAAATGTGATAGAGATGTTTCAGTGCTAAGCACACCTCTGTCACTTCTTCTCAGCACCATGATTCCTTCTGAGTCATTGCAAGGTCACTTCCACCTGAAAACAGAAGGTTCTCTAACCAAAAGTAAGAGTAGCATTAATATATGGGTATGAACATTAAGAGAAGTGCTTACCTGGCAGTTTAGTGAGCATAGAATATACCTTTAGCCAGACACCAGTAGACATTACACCCCTAGGGCTTATGACTAGTCCCATCATAGGTTTTCAGTATCAGGCATGTATTGTCTCCTGTGGAGCAGGCCTCCAGTCCAATTAGAGAGCAGTTGGTTTCCCTCATAACAGACATGCCACTATTGCACCCATTGGCTCATTTGGCCTGGCTGACCACATTTAAGGCTTGCGGTGTCCACTGTTGAATATCTCCTCTGGTGATTTCTCTCTCTACCATGGAACTGTATGCAGCATAGCTTTTTCCAGCTCTCTGTCAGTTGGTTTACACAGATGAGGTTTTCAGCTCAGCTCTAGCAGGATTTCTCAGTGACCTCACAGCACAAGTATGTGGAGTCTTCAGCAATAGGCTCTTACCATCTATTCCTGGTAGGAAACCAAGGGCCTTGGCAATGGCTTGTAATGCTTTGAGGGTATCAGGGACCTCCATGTCTATAAACCCACTGGAAGGTATCCCATCCTTGGCACTGAAAATTTCCTAGTAACAATCTATGACTTCTGGGTATGCCATTGTCCAAAAAAGTAGGTTTCCATATAACTTATACATACCCTCTTAGATTTTAATTAGACCTCACCCACCTTTCCTTTACTTAATCTCTTCCCTTGCCCTCACTTATGCCTTTTCACCTCCATTAATCTGTTCTTCTACTTACATATATACAATACCATCCTCTTAAGTCCTCCCCTCCCTCCCTATGTATCCCCTTTATAGTCCCTTTCTAGCTTACTGGCCTCTGCTCCTGAGTTTTTTTTTTAATATTTTATTTATTTACTTGAGAGAGAGAGAGAATGGGCACGCCAGGGCCTCCAGCCACTGCAAACAAACTCCAGACTCATGTCCCCCCTGTGTATCTGGATTATGTGGGTCCTGGGGAGTTGAACCGGGGTCCTTAGGCTTCGCAGGTGTGGTGGTTTGAATAGAATAGATGGCCCCCAATATATTCAGTTGTTTATTTGTTTGTAGTTTGCATCTCTAGCCATCTGGCTGGAGGCAATGCCATTGTGTGGATCTTAAGGTGTGGTGGTGGGTTTCAGATTTCAATCTAAAGATATGCAAAGTGTGCCTAGCAGGAGTTCCTGAAGTGTGCTGTGCTGTGTGGCTTTAGGCTTGTGCTTCTCTCTCTCTCTGCTTGGGCCTGTGAAAGCAGGCCAGTTTCTTCTGCTTCTCTGGAACTTCCGCTGGATCTGTAAGCTCCAATAAATCCCTTCCTCCATAACTGTGCCTGGTCTGAAAGTTCATCTCAGCAAACCTGAAGCTGTCTGCTACAGAATTTGGTACCGAGGAGTGGGGTGAGATGAACCTTACTATGTGGATGTTGATCTTTTGGAACCTTTGTTTTGGAGGAATAGGCATGGACTTGGTGCTTGCAACTGAAGATGTCTTCTGGAGTGGTAAGCCAAGTTTTATGGACTATTCTGATGAGAGTCTGACAATGCTAAGTGCAGATAGCATTGAACTTCGAGGTTTGGCTTATGAGCTTTCTAAGGAAAAGGAAAGACTGCAGAGGACTTTGTTGGAACTGGGCTGTTGGCATAAGGGCTGGCTGCGTCCTGCTGCCCAGGCCCAGAGAGTTTGATTAAGGTTAAATTTGTAATGGACTGATGTGCTTGGCTAGAGATATTGGACTGAGAGATTTAAGATTTTAAGCTGGAAACCTCAAGCAAGTTAAAATTACTGGCACTGAGACTGGTTTTAGGTTACTGAATCTGCTATGGTCAAACACATTAGCAATCTTAAGGAAGATGGTCCAACTGCTTTACATTAAAACAATGGAAAGGATGCCTGAGGAAGGACTCTCATAGAAATGCAAACTCTTTTGGAAAGAGTTGACTAGAGAAGGAACCTGCTTTTCAAGGTTATGATTTATTTCATCTGTGAATTAAGAATATGGCTGTGTCCTGCACACCTGGTATTGGTTTCAGAAGCATGAAAAATGCATGGAGTGGCTGTGAATTGCACATGCTTCCAGGAGCCGCTGCTGAGATGCAGCATGAGGTAGGGCCTGATGCCCTGATAGGCTGAAAGAGCCTTTGGAAAATGTGAAGAGTGGTCATGAATTGCACATGGTTCCAGGAGCTGCTGCTGAGATGTGGCATGAGGCAGGGCATGATGCCCTGATAGGCTGAAAGAGCCTTTGGAAGATGGACCATGGTTTGCATGAAGACCTGAAGATGTTTTGTATATACCAGGACTGTGCAAGGGCTACCATAGAGCACACTGTTGGCCTGGGATGGAAGTGTTCCCCGGGTACTCTGCCCAGCTGGACGGGCAGAATTGGAAAGTCTGGAGACTGTTAGTCTCTGGATATATTGAACTTGAACTGCAGAAGTTTGATGTTTGTTTGATGGTGGTTGAGTTTGCATTGTTTTAGTCTCTCCTTGCTACGCATCGTACCAGTTGAAAATGTTTACTCTGTGCCTTTATATGTTAGAAGTGTTTAACTTGTTTGATTTTACAGGTCTTAATATCTTAAGTTGGTCAAGACGGTGGGGACCTTTGAAATTGAACTGAGTACAATTTATAATGTGTGATGGTTATAAATCTATTGGGGGCCAGGGGCGGAATGTGGTGGTTTGAATAGAATAGATGGCCCCCAATATATTCAGTTGTTTATTTGTTTGTAGTTTGCATCTCTAGCCATCTGGCTGGAGGCAATGCCATTGTGTGGATCTTAAGGTGTGGTGGTGGGTTTCAGATTTCAATCTAAAGATATGCAAAGTGTGCCTAGCAGGAGTTCCTGAAGTGTGCTGTGCTGTGTGGCTTTAGGCTTGTGCTTCTCTCTCTCTCTGCTTGGGCCTGCGAAAGCAGGCCAGTTTCTTCTGCTTCTCTGGAACTTCCGCTGGATCTGTAAGCTCCAATAAATCCCTTCCTCCATAACTGTGCCTGGTCTGAAAGTTCATCTCAGCAAACCTGAAGCTGTCTGCTACAGCAGGCAAATGCCTTCA
The DNA here is from genome assembly GCA_036346955.1 of Dipus sagitta. NCBI lineage: Eukaryota > Metazoa > Chordata > Mammalia > Rodentia > Dipodidae > Dipus > Dipus sagitta. The sequence goes on from CM070777.1 coordinate 71,141,966, forward strand.
CTGCTAGGTCATCTCCCCAGCCCTGAGTTTTGTTTTGACTCATATAGAAGTCTAATCATTTGTAGCTAGGATCCACATATCAGAGAGAATATGTGATGTTTGGCCTTTCTGGACCTGGGTTACCTCACTAAGTATAATACTTTCCATTTACATCCATTTCTCTGCAAATTTCATAATTTCATTTTCCTTTACCACTGAGTAGAACTCCATTGAATAAATGTGCCACATCTTTATTATCCACTCTTCAGTTGAGGGACATCTAGGCTGGTTCCATTTCCTAGCTATTGTGAATAAAGCACCAATAAACGTGGATGTACAAGTATCTTTAAGGTAGTGTGACAAGTCCTTAGGATATATGCCTAGGACTGGATCATATGGTATATCTAGTTTTAGCTATTTCAGGAACCTCCACACTGATTTCCACAACAGCTGGACCTGATTGCATTCCCACCAACAGTGTAGAAGGGTTCCTCTTTTATGCATCCTCACCAGCATTTATTGTCATATGATTCCTTGATGGTCGCCATTCTGACAGGAGTGAAATGGAAGCTCAAAGTAGTTTTAATTTGCATTTCCCTGATGGTTAAGGATGTAGAATATGTTTTTAGATGTTTACATGCCATCTGTAGTTCTTCTTTTGAGAACTCTATTTAGTTCCATAGCCCATTTTTAATTGGGTTGTTTGATTTCTTATTATTTAGTTTTTTGAGTTATTTGTATATTTTGGATATTAATCCTCTGTCAGATGTATAGCTGGCAAAGATTTTCTCCCATTTTTTAGGTTGCCTGTTTCCTCTATTCACAGTGTCCTTTGCTGTACAAAAGCTTTGTAATTTCATGAGGTCCCAGTGGTTGATCAGTGGTTTTGTTTCCTGAGCAACTAGGGTTATATTCAGAAAGTCATTGCCTATGCCAACATATTGAAGGGTTCCCCTACTTTTTGCTCTAGTAGTTTCAGAGTTTTGGGTCTGATATTAAGGTATTTGCTCCATTTTGACTTAACTCTTATGCATGGAGGAAGATAAGGATCTATTTTCATCCTTCCATACATCCTTACCCAGTTTCCCCAGCACCATTTGTTGAAGTGGCTGTCTTTCCTCCAATTAGTGTTCTTGATATTTTTGTCAAAGATCAGGTGGCTGTAGCTACCCAGACTTACATGTGGGTCCTCTATTCTGTTCTGTTGATCTGTGTTTCTGATTTTGTGGCCATACCATGCTGTTTTTGTTACTACTGCTCTGTAATATAGATTAAAATCAGGTATGGTGATACCACCAGCCTTATTTTTGTTGCTCAGAATCATTTTAGATATTCAAGGTTTTTGTGCTACCAAATGAATTTTTGGATTGGGTTTTCATTTCTGTGAAGAATGTCATTGTAATTTTGATGGGAATTGCATTAAATGTGTAAATTACTTTTGGTAAGATTGACATTTTCACAACGTTCATTCTTCCAGTTCAAGAACATAGAATGTCTTTCCATTTCCTAGTGTTTGTTGTTAGCATATGGGAAGGCTACTGATTTCTAAGTGTTTATTTTGTATCCTGCTACATTGGTGTAAGAGAGTTCTAACAGCATTCTGGTTGAGTCTTTGGGGTCCTTTATATATAGAATCATATCATCTGCAAATAATGTCAATTTGATCTGTGTGCCTCTTGCCTTATTGCTATAGCTAAGACTCCCAGTACTATATTAAATAAAAGTGGAGACAGTGGACACCCTTGTCTTGTTTGTGATTTTAGTGGAACACCTTCAAGTGTTTTTTTTCATTTAGTATTATGTTGGCTGTAGGTTTTCCTTTATTATGTTGAGACATGTTCCTTCTATTCTCAGTTTCTATAGGACTTTATCATGAAGGGATGTTGGATTTTGTCAAATGCTTTTTCTGTATCTAATGAGATGATCATGGGCTTTTTGTCCTTCAGTCCATTTATATAATGTCTTACATTTATCAATTTGCATATGTTGAATCATCCCTGCATGTCTAAGATAAAACCTACTTGGTCAGGATGAATGATCTTTCTGATATATTCTTCTATTCTGTTTGCCAATATTTTGTTGAGAACTTTTGCATCTATGTTCATGAGGGAGATTGGTCCATACTTTTCTTTCTTTGTTCTGTCTTTGTCTGGTTTTGGTATCAGGCTGATGCTGACATCATAGGAGTTTGGTAGCATTCCTTCCTTTTCTATTTTATGGAAAATTTTGAGAAGCATTGGTGTTAGTTCTTCCCTGAAGGTCTGGTAAAAATTCACCAGTGAATCCACCTGAGATTCTACTTTTTATTAGTTTAAAGATTTTTTTTTATGACTACTTGTATCTCTGTACTTGTTACAGGTCTATATAAGTAGTTAATTTCATCTTGATTTAATTTTGATAGGTTATATAACTCAAGAAAATCATCCATTTCTTTCAGATTTTCAAACTTAGTGGAATATACGTTCTCAAAGTATGTCCCTATGATTTTCTGAATTACTTTGGTATCTGTTGTAATGGTGCCTTTTTCATCTCTAATTTTATTCTTTGTATCTGTTCTCTCTTTCTTTTTTTTTTTTTTTTTTTCTTTTTTGGTTTTTCGAGGTAGGGTTTCACTCTAGCCCAGGCTGACCTGGAATTCACTCTCGTCTCAGGGTGGCCTCGAACTCACGGCGATCCTCCTACCTCTGCCTCCCGAGTGCTGGGATTAAAGGCGTGTGCCACCACGCCCGGCTCCGTATCTGTTCTCTCTTTCTTTTGGTCAGATTTGCTAAGGGTTTATCAATCTTATTTATTCTTTCATAGAACAAATTCTTTGTTTCATTGATTCTTTGGATTTTTTGTTTCTATTTCATTAATTTCTGCTCTAATCTTTATTATTTCTTCCCATCTACTGATTTTTGTTTTATCTTGTTCTTTTTCCAAGTCATTAAACTGAATCATTAAGTTGTTTACTTGTGATCTTTCTGATTTCTTTTTTCATTTCTTATTTTTGGTTTTTTAAGATAGGGTCTCACTCTAGCTCAAGCTGACCTGGAATTCACTCTGTAGTCTCAGGGTGGCCTTGAACTCACCATGATCCTCCTACCTTTCCCTCCAGAGTGCTGGGATTAAAGGCATACATCACCAAGCCCAGCTCCTGATTTCTTAACATAGGCACTTAAAGCTATAAATTTCTTTCTTAGGACTGCCTTCATTGTGTCCTAAAAGTTTTGGTATGTTGTATTCTCATTATCATTGCATTCTATGAATTTTTTGACTTCCTTCTTGATTTCTTCATTAACCCATTTATCATTTAGTGGTGTATTGTTTAGGTTCCATGATTTTGTGCATGCCCTATCGCTTTTCTTGCTATTGATTTGTAGGTTAATCCCATTGTGATCAGAGAGAGTGCAAAGAATTACATTTTTCTTGTATTTGTTAAGATTTGCTTTGTGTCCTAATATATGGTCTATTTTAGAGAATGTTCCATGCGCTGCTGAAAAGAATGTGTATTCTGAAGCATTTGGATAAAATGCCCTGTATATATCTGTTAGGTCTATTTGTTCTATGACATCATTTAATCCAGATCTATCTCTGTTTATTTTTTGCTGAGATGAGCTGTCAATTGATGAGAGCAGGGTGTTGAAGTTCTCCTATGGCTCAGGCAGAGCTGGACACCCATGTACACTGGTGCCATAGTGAGGAGCTGATTCTGGCTGGTTTCCTGCTTTCTAGAAGCTCTGGCTCTCTCTTGCTTTTTTGCTGAGATTGATAATTCCCTACACACCTTCACTTCTCATTAGAAGAGTGCACTTTGCTATTTTTTGGCTTATCCCCATCCCGCCGCCCCTCCCCCAGGCTGCTTTGGTGTGGCTACTACATCTCCATCTTATCCAGAAATCCTTAAATATTTTTTTTCTCTAGAAACCAGTAATATTTATTTAAAGAGAGACCTCAGAATGGTAAATTTCTGATGAAATCACTCACATGGAGTGGAGGGCAGTACAAAGGGGAAATTTTTCCTTTTTTCTTTAATTAATTTATTTTTTAAAATAATTTAATTGTCCAAGATATTTAAAACATCAATTGATACATTCTTCAATGATGTAAATAGGGTTAATATTCATTATAATTAAGCTTTCAATAAGTGGGGACTGGGACAATGACTCAGTGTTAAAGGCACTTGCTTGCAAAGCCTGATGGCCTAGGTTTGATTCCTCAGTACCCATGTGAGCTTCAAGTTGCTAGGACAAATATCTAACCAGAAAAAGTTTATGGGAGGAAGGAATTTATTTGAAGCATTACAGATCCAGGGGAAGTTCTATCTGTGGCAGATGAAGCTGGCCCCTTTTCACAGATCCAAAAAGAGAGATGGAAACAACAGCTAGCATCACACACAAGCACAAAACCACCAGCAAAAACAGCAGGGATCAATAGCAAGCAGCAGGGACACTGGCAGGGCTCATGTTTCTCTGCATATCTCTAGCCTGGAATTCAGATTCACCCCCAGTAAAACCTTAGGGCTGGACCCCAGGATCTGTCTCCAGTGACTTGTCCTACAGCCAGACAGCTGGAGACAAACTTTAATAAAACACTAATAAACTTATTAATAATAATTAATAAAAGGGAACCAAAGAGTCTAGCTGGGGCCATACATTCAAACTACCACACCATATAAAGCCAGATGCATAAAGTGGTACATGTGTCTGGAGTTCGTTTGAAGTAACAAGAGGCTCTGGCACACTGTGTTGGTTTGAATCACATGTGCCCCATAAACTCATGTGTTCTGAATCTGTGGTCCCCAGTTGATGGCAATTTGGGAGATGGGAACTTGTTGGAGGTGGTGTATTGTTGTGGGGCAGGCTTAAAGGTGTTATAACCAGCTCCTTCATGTTAGAATTCAGCTCACTCTCCTACTGTTGTTTTCCATCTGCTGTGGCAGAAGTAACGTCCAGCCTTTGCTTGTGCCATGTTTCCCCTGCCATCACAAAGTTTCTCCTTGAGACTGCAAGCCAAAATAAAAACGTTTCCTCTCCTCATCTGCTTTTGGTCAAGTGCTTTGTCCCAGTAACAAGCAGATAACTATAGCACATGCCCATATTCTCTCTCAAGTAGATAACATTTTTATTTTTAATAAATACTTTATTCTTTTATTTTTTGAGCAGAGAGAGAGAGGGAAAGAGTATGACACACTAGGGCAGGCTTTTTAACCAATGAGGCACCTATAACTACTGAACCATCTCCCTAGCCCAATGAAGATATTTTCAAGTCATTTAAAATTTATTTTTAATTATTTTATTTTTAATTTCTTAAAGATATTTTAAAATAACATTAGTTTATTATACTTCCTGCCAGTTCTTCATATTTACAAAAATCTCAATTAACCTTTCTTATCCAATTAAGATGCTGCTTCCCTTATGCAACACTCATTTTTCCTCACCTATGTAACTATTTCCAACCTGAGATTAACATTCCAATTATGTGTCACATGTAAATGTCATGCCATATATAGAAAAAGTTTGTACATAGATATGTAAGACTCAGATCACACTGGCTAATAGGTGAATGTGACCCATGAGTTTCTTTCCTAGGGCACTGTTGTCTTTCTCTCCTAAAGAGCTGCTGTCCTGCCTATTCAGCCTCATGTATAAAACACTCTAGGAGTAAGCCTCCCAGTGATGCAGGACAATGATAGTATTTGCCAAATGCACACAATGTGATGCTTGGCCACCAGGGAACCAAAAACTAAGGCTCCAAGAAGAAGACACACATGTATTATTTGAATGTCAACAACTCACTCTAGCAGTTGTGGAGATTTTAATGCAATAGGTCCAGAGCCAAAATTATCTTGAGCTATCTTAGCACTTTTAGATCTCATTTACTTCCTGTGGGGTAAAGTCATTCATTTATATACCAGAGCTCAATTTTACTGAGTGTTTCCTGCCTTCCAATGAGTATGGACACTTCTCTGACCATGCCAGTTCAGTCCCTGATTTGCCTCCTTGACTCACACAATTCATTCTGGTATATCCACTTCCAAATGGTTTCAAATACCAGTTAACCTCCTCAATAACTATTTTGATTCTTATATCTATAGGCTCCTCTCTAGCCCTCTGATAACTTGATTTATCCAGACCACCTTCCAGCATGCCACATGGATGTCCTCATTCCCTAGATGCAAGAGCACAGATATTGGCCTCTGACTCAGACACTCTGAGATGAAGAAGTCTCCTGACCTCACAATGCCTCAGTCTAGCACACAGCAGTTAAAGATAGGATCACCTCACCCAATCACTCCATAAGGCTTCTCCCTGTCCATCCTCTTCTCTACAAATTTATCTCTGTTTTCCTTTAATCTTGTATCATATCTTCAACCTCTGATCTATCCCAACACAAGTAAAAACCCCTCCTACTACCTTTTACTTCAGGACTAAAGTAGATTGTTTTTTTCTCTCTAAATTGAAACCACACTTGGAACAGGCATTGCCAGAATTGCTATCCCTTCTCTTTAAAACTCCTTCTGGTACCCCAGATAATATAGCAGCTACTATTACCACCCTCCAAAGCCAAATAGAGTCTCTAGCAGGTGTCATCCTCCAAAATTGCCATGTTCTTGATCTCCTGACAGCTGAAGGAGTAAGAATACTGCTCCTACATCAACCAGTCTGATGTGGTTCGAGATGCCACAAAAGGCTACTAGACTGACCCTCAGATCTGTGACAACTCAACTACAAGCAGATGACTTGAGACAAAGGTCATCCCAAGGGGGCTGATTGCCCTAGGCAGCTTCTCTTCTTGTCTATCTGTCTATCTGTCTATCTATCTATCTATCTATCTATCTATCTATCTATCTATCTATCGGGAGAGAGAGAGAGAGAGAGAATTGGCATGCCAGGGCTTTAGTGAAGGGTTAATGACTTTCCCTGAAAACCAGAGGGGACTAACGGGTTAATGACTGTCCCTAAGAACAGAAGGCCTTGAAAGAACATCTGAGGCAGTCAGTCCCAGACAAACCTGACAACTCCCCTGATAGATAACTTCCCTTAACTCAGAAGGCTACTGCAAATGAACTCCGGATGCATGCACCACCTTGTGTGTATGCATCACTGTGCGCATGCGTCACCTTGTGCATCTGGCTTATGTGGCTTCTAGGGAGTTGAACCTTGGTCCTTAGGCTTCACAGGTAAGCACCCCAATGGCTAAGCCATCTCTCCATCCCTTTGCCCTTATTTGGATTTGCCTTATTTCTATGTTAGGACCTTGTGTAACCACCATATTACCAAGTTTGTTTCTCAAAGGTTTAACTCCCAAATACAAGCCTCTACTATCCAGCAAGTAAATAATGTCCTATTCCTCTTCCAACTAATGTAATAACAGGCTCCCCAAAATGATCTGTCTTGCCACCTAAAATGAACAATAAAAACAAAAGTTAGGAATTTTAGCTCTAGGAGCCTCCACCTTGCAATGGAAAATACCAAGAACAAAAATAGCTAGATTTTTCTTTCTAAACTGAAAATTTTGGTCCTCAGCTTCCTTCCTCCAAATGGGACCAGTAATAGCCATACCCACTTCCTTTTTCCTAATGGAGTTAGTACTAGCCACACCTATTTCTTCTTCTAATGGGACTGGCTAGATGCAAATATTTCATCCCTATCACCCTACTGCCTTCCCCCTAAGGACCCTATAATTACTCAAGTCTGAGCAGAATGTGGGCTCAGGATCCCCTCCAGAGACACCTTACACAAGTGTTTACCCCAGTAAACCCCATGCTGTTGTCGAGCCTCTTTTCCTTGTCTTTCTCTCTCCTCATGCCAAATTTGTTCCTTACAATGGATATTTGGGTTCTTTTCAGGCATTTATGTTTTCTTCAAGGTAGAGTCTCACTCTAATCATTCTGACCTGAAATTCACTCTGTAGCCCCAGGCTGGCCTTGAACTCAAAGCAATCCTCCTACCTCTGCCTCCCAAGTACTGGGATTAAAGGCGTGCACCACCATGCCAGGCTTCTTTTCAGACTTTTGTTCTAAAAATAATGATGATAGGACTGGAGAGATGGTGTAGTGGTTAAGGTATTGACAACAAAGCCAAAGGACCCAGGTTTGATTACCTAGTATGTACATGAAGCCAGATAGAGGTGGTGCATGTGTCTGGAGTTTGTTTGCAGTATCTAGAGGCCCCGGGTTACCCATTCATTCTCTTTCTTCTCTCTGCCTATTTATCTTGCTTTTCCAAATAAATAAAATACTTTAAAAAAATAATCTTGGTGAGCATGATGGCACACACCTTTAATCGCAGCACTTGGGAGGCAGAGGTAGGAGGATTGCTATGAGACTACATAGTGAATTCCAGGTCAGCCTGGGCTAGAGTGAGACCCTTCCTTGAAAAACTAAAAGAATAAAAATAAAAACAATAATGTTGATAGTTTCTTGGGGTTCCTTACAGGAGTATGGATTATTCAAAGGCAGCTCTAGAGCATGGAAAAGCCCACTCTTGTGTGGGTAACAACTCATGGTGAGGCATCTCTGGAGAAGATCACTACTTAATTTACAGGCATTTTGGCTGATGGGATAGTCTTCTTTCCCCAGAAGTAGTTAATGCTGTTATAACTAAGGGGAGGGAGGGACCTTGTGAATCTGTAATTTTCAAAAGCTTTCTGAGACTTCTAAGCTTTGTTTACTCCGCAGCCTTAAGATGCCTCCCTCCACAAGGGATTCAATTCAGAGGAGTTAACTACACAATAGAATTTCTCTCCTCTTTAGCCTAATCCACACTTTTCGGTGAAGAAACACAAGATGGATGGACCTACACAATCAGATTCTGAAGTTCCTTAGTAAACTATAGTGACTGAGATGAGAATGAGGGCACACACCTATGACCCCTACACTTTAGGTAGTGGGGGTAGGAGGATCAGAGCCTTGGATATGTGGTTAAAAAGAAAAGAAGCTTAAAGTTGAACTGATTCACTGAATTACTGTAAGAGGTAATTGTTGAGGAGCTAAACTTATCTTTGTCAGCACATGGAAAAATCCAAAGAGGGAACTATTCAGAAAGGGTCCAGAGGGATAAGAAGGAAAGACAGTTTAGGCTAAAACAAAGTAAAATGGACTTCATTGTTAAGGTGGCCTGACTACAGAAATGATTGATATGCAAATTGCCACATTTTGTTTTTTCCCTTGGCTATGAAAACCATAAAATGGAAATAAAATCTCAGTTCAGGCCAGAGCTTCCTTGGAGGGTTAAGTCAAGCTCTGTGTCCCCTGGAAAAATAAACTCCTCTACTTTCAGTCATACTGACATCGGAGTGATCTTTCCAGTGAATTTCTGCAACATCTCTGGAAGCCCCAGTGAGATTTTCCTTTTCCACAACTTCTGTTGGTTAGGAAGGGCTGCTTTTCCTGGGCCTTCCAACCTGCAAAGGTCCCTGGGAATGGAGGCATGCAGCCCCAGGAGACTGTGAAAACCTTGGACCAGAGTTCCTGAGGGAGACAAGACTGAATCAGACATCTGGACCAGGTAGGAACTCCCTGGGGAAATTGGAAGTTGGAATTGTGACTATTTAGGTCTGAAGGAGCTGGTGTGGACTGATACCCACAAGAGGAATCCTGAGCCCCTATGCATTTCCAAGGTGACAGTGTTCTTTCTGTCAGGAGGACCAAAGTTGTTCCAGACAGGACTGATGGTATTCTGGTCATGGTAACTAGCTAGATAAGAACCAATGTTGCTCTGGTCTCTGTAACTAGCTTGATCAGGGTTATGAATGGGATTAGATAAGGAAATTATTTAAACTCTGAATGAATGAATGTGTGAGGGGGAGATGGCCATCTGGAGTCTATATGAAAAGTGCACTTAATATGAATGTATGTACAAGTATGTATGTGACTCACAGCCCTAAGGCTTCAGAGTGATTTCTGTCCTGAGCAGTGCATGCTCAGGAAAGCTTTGTCTTTGTGTCTGTTCTGCAGTACTGACACAGTAGGAAATTCATTGTAGGTGAAGTCCTCCACCAAGCCCACTGTCCTAGATTTCATGGTCAAAAACAAACCATACTTAAAGGTAATATTCAGGAGGTTACAATAAAAAGATAACACCAGGAAGATTAAAGGCCTCTGAAAATTAGGAAGGCCAGTATTTACTGTTGAATGGCCCCCAGAGGAAACACTGATAGTAATTAAGATTATAGGCAGGGAAAAATGCAAGATTCTCTCAGTCTTAAAAATTATAAAATGGGGACTTCCGGCCAAGATGGTGACCACCTAGCTGTGCCACAGATCCCGGGGAAAGAAAGGCAAGACATTAAGGGTTCACTGGGTCTTTTAGGGGAGAGTAATCTACAATAGATTGCCAGTGGGAGGGCACAGAGGGGGAGCCCACCCCTCCCCCCAAGTAGCTGCTGTATCCATGGTGCCACCTAGCCGATCGATCCCTGCATGTGGAAGCTTAGACTGCTATGCCCACTTGCTCACTTACTGCTCTGGCCGCCACACATTCAGTGAGTCCAGGCTCACAGCAACTGCCATGCAAGTTCAGACTCTGTCTGTCACTTGTACCAGCTCAGGTGCCATACCCTACCTGTCTGCCATGCCAGCCGTTTGCCATTGTCCTGTTGCAGGGCAGCACAGACTGCTTCTGGGTCCCAGTGTTCCACCACCAGAGTATGGGCTGCTTCAGTGCTTGGTGCCTCAGTGTCCCTCCTAGCGCAAGCACAGGAAGCTTTGGCACATTACCGCTTGAGAACTCAGGCAACTTTGGTGCCCCAGCCAGGCAGTAGATCAGGCAGCTTTGGCAAGTGAGAGCCAAAGCCCAGGCTGCTTGGCAACTGCCTCAGGCTGCCTCAGATTCCCACTGTGCTTGAGCCCAGGCTGATCCACCCACCTACATGCCCATACACTGTGATGGGCAGACCACAGCACAAAAGAAATAACATGAATAATCAAATGCAATAAAATCCAGTTAGATCACCCAGTCCTACAATGAACATCTCTGAACAAAATATAGAAGAGACATTAGGATCAGAACACCAAAATGAAGCTATGAGCAATGCAACCCTGACCAAGCTACTGGTAGAACTTGCAGAAAAGCAACAAAGGACCAATAATCGTGTGGATGCTGCCATCACTAGACTAGACCTAATAGATAAGAAAATGGAAGGAGTTCAAAGACAGTTAAGAGATTTGAGAGAGAGTGAAAAAAACGAAGACCTTAAAAATAGGCTGGCCATATTAAATGAAGACCTAAAGAAATGCAAGGATGAATTCCAAGAATCATCAAGAAAATCAGAAAATTATGTGAAAAGGGAGCTTGACAGAGGGATGGAAATTATACATAGAAAAGTAGTAGAAAATGCAAACCTAATTAAACAAGTCCAAAACTCTCTAGAAGTTCTCAAGAATAGAGTCAGCCAAGTGAAGGATAGAAACTCTGATCTGGAAGACAAGATGGAAGAAACAGTTGGAGAGTTCAAAAATTTCAGTAAGTTCAAAAGTTTCTGTGAACAGAACATGAGGGAAATGTGGGATACACTTAAACGTCCTAATATCAGGATCATTAGAATACCAGAAGGAGAAGAAATTCAGACCAAAGGCATGGAGAAGTTATTTAACAAAATAATTGAAGAAAACTTCCCCAGTCTCTTAAAAGAAAGGCCCATCAAGATACAAGAAGCCAATAGAACTCCAAACAGACTGGACCAAAGGAGAAACTCTCCAAGACATATTATTATTAACACTCTAAACATTGACACCAAAGAGAAAATCCTAAAAGCTGCTAGGGAAAAACAGCACACCACTTTCAAAGGTAACCCCATCAGAATTACTCCAGACTTCTCAATGGAAACCCTGAAAGCCAGAAGGGCCTGGAATGAAACACTGCAAAGTCTAAGAACCTATGGCTTCCAACCCAAACTACTCTACCCAGCAAAAGTATCCCTCATAATAGGTGGTGAAAGAAAAACTTTCCAAAAACTCTGCTTTACAATTACATGAACACAAAACCAAACCTACGGAGAGTATTTCAGGAAATTCTCCACAGAGAAGAAACAAATAATCAACCTCAAATGCCTACAAGAAGCATATCACAATAACCAAACTCAGAATAGGCACAGAAAACTTCAAAGTCCATGAAACCACCAACCCACATATACCATCACAATATGGCAGGGATCAAATCAAATCTCACAGTCATTACCCTAAATGTTAATGGCCTTAATTCACCCATCATGAGACACAAAGCTAACAGGATGGATCAAAAAATTAGACCCCTCAATCTGTTGTCTTCAAGAAACCCATCTCACCACTAACAACAGACACCTCCTCAGGGTGAAAGGGTGGAAAACAATATTCCAAGCAAATGGGAATAAGAAACAAGCAGGTGTAGCTATATTAATATCCGATAAAATAGACTTTAAACCAAAAATAATTTAAAAAAGACAAAGAAGGCCACTTCCTTCTTATCAAGGAAATGATCCATCAAGAGGATATTACAATCATAAATCTGTACACACCAAACACAGGGGCACCACAGTTCGTAAAACAAAACCTACTTGATAATAAAACAGAAATACCCACCAACACCATCATAGCTGGGGACTTCAATACACCATTATCAGTAATAGACAGATCATCCAAACAGAAACTCAACAGGGAAGTAAGAGAGCTCAACAAAACCATAGATCACTTAGACCTAACGGACATCTACAGAACTTTCAGTCCCAAATCCACAGACTACACATTCTTCTCAGCAGCCCATGGAACATTCTCTAAAATATACCATATGAAGACTTCCTCCACATATTTAGGAAGATTGATATAATTCCCTGTATGATACCAGATCACAATGCTATATTGCTAGAAATCAACAACAAAAGACCCACCAAGAATCCCAACGGCACCTGGAAACTGAAAAGCACACTTTTAAACAATAATTGGATAGTGGATGAAATAAAAAATAAATTTGCAAAATTTCTAGAATTGAATGACGATGAGAACACATCATACCAAAACTTATGGGACACAATGAAGGTAGCCTTCAGGGGAAAATTCATAGGACTCAATGCCTTCATAAAAAAGACAGAGAGATCCCAAATCAATAACCTAACCATCCACCTAAAGGCACTGGAAAAGCAAGAAAAATCCAACCCAAAGAACTCCAGAAGGAAAGAAATAATTAAAATGAGAGCAGAAATTAATGAATTGGAAACCAAGGAAACAATTAAGACAATTGACAAAACAAAGAGCTGGTTCTTTGAAAAAATAAACAAGATTGACAAACCCCTAGCCAATTTCATCAAGCAAAAAAAAAGAGATGCTTCAAATTAGCAAAATTCAAACTGAAAAAGGAGAAATCACAACAGACATAAGTGAAATTGGGAGAATCATCAGGACTTATTTCAAAAACCTCTACTCCACAAAACTGGATAATGTGGAGGAGTTGGATAAATTCCTGGACGAATACCATCCACCAAAGCTAAACACAGAGCAGATTCATCTCCTCAGTGAACCCATTACACTCATGGAGATTGAAAAAGTAATAAAAAACCTCTCCAAAAAGAAGAGTCCAGCTGAATTCTCAGCTGAATTCTATCAAACCTTCACGGAAGAACTCAAGCCAATCTTCCTCAAACTGTGCCACACAATTGGAGAACAGGGAAAGCTACCCAACTCCTTTTATGAAGCTAGCATCACCCTAATTCTAAAACCATGCAGAGATGCCACAAGAAAAGAAAACTACCAGCCTATTTCCCTGATGAACTTAGATGCAAAGATCCTGAGCAAAATCCTCACAAACCGAATCCAACAACACATCAAAAGCATTATCCACCTTGACCAGGTGGGATTCATCCCAGGAACATAGGGGTGGTTCAACATACGGAAAACTGTCAATGTAATACACCATATAAACAATGTTAAACATAAAAACCACATGATCATTTCAATAGATGCAGAAAAGGCCTTTGACAAGATACAACATCACTTCATGATCAAAACTTTGGAGAGAATTGGCATGGTTGGTTCATATCTTAACATTGTAAAGGCAATATACAAAGCTCATAAGGCCCAAATAATACTTAATGGAGAGAGACTGGAGGAATTCCCACTAAGATCAGGAAAAAGACAGGGTTGTCCACTCACCTCTGCTTTTCAATATAGTACTGGAAGTCCTAGCTCAAGCAATAAGACAGGAGAAGGAAATAAAAGGGATACAATTTGGAAACGAAGAAGTTAAGTTAGCTCTATTCACTGATGACATGATTGTATATGTAAGAGACCCGAGAGACTCCATCCCAAAACTTCTGAAGGTGATTAACTCCTATAGCAAAGTAGCAGGATACAAAATCAATGCACAAAAATCAGTAGCCTTTCTATATGCAAATGACAAAGATACAGAGAAACAAATAAGGGACATGGTCCCATTTTCAGTAGCAACAAAAAAAATAAAATTAAATAAAATACCTTGGAATAACGTTAACCAAGGAAGTGAAAGATCTATGCAACGAAAACATAAAAATACTCAAAAAAGAAATTGAGGGGCACTTGAGAAAATGGAAAGACCTCCCATGCTCCTGGATAAGTAGAATTAACATTGTGAAGATGGCAATCCTACCAAAGGCAATATATAGATTTAATGCCATTCCAATTAAAATCCCTACAGTGTTCTTCACAGAGATAGAAAAAATGATCTTAAATTTCATATGGAAAGGCAGAAGGCCTCGCATATCCAAACATATCCTCAGCAAAAGAAATACCTCTGGAGGCATCACCATACCTGATCTAAAGCTATATTACAGAGCCATAGTAATAAAAACAGCATGGTACTGGCATAAAAACAGGAGCATAGACCAATGGAATAGACTTGAGGACCTGGACTTTGGGTCAAGCAACTATAGCTACTTGATATTTGACAAAGGCCCGAACAATATAGGCTGGAAAAAAGACAGCATCTTCAACAAACGGTGCTGGACAAACTGAATAACCATATGGAGGAAACTGAACTTTGATCTACACATTTTGCCATGCACTACACTCAAGTCCAAATGGATCAAAGATCTCAATATAAGACCAGAAACTCGACTACTACTGGAAGAAAATTTAGGAAGTACTTTCCATGATATAGGAATGGAAAAAGACTTCCTGGACAAAACCCCAGTAGCTCACTATCCGAACCAGTCACTCAACCAATGGGATCACATGAAGCTGAAGAGTTTCTTTACAGACAAGCATACAATAAGCAAAGCCAATAGATTACCCACAGAATGGGAGAAAATATTTGCAGGTTATCCAACTGACAGAGGCCTAATCTCTACAATCTACAAAACTCAAAAATCTAAACAGTAAAAAGTCAAACACCCCACTCACAGAATGGGGCAAAGAGCTCAAAAGGCAGTTCACAGAGGAAGAAATACAAATGGCAAACACACACCTAAGGAAATGTTCATCATCCCTAATCATCAGAGAAATGCAAATTAAAACAACTATGAGATTCCACCTTACCCCAATAAGGTTAGCAAACATCAAAAAATCAAATGAAAATAAATGCTGGCGAGGATGTGGAGAAGTAGGAACACTCATCCACTGTTGGGAATGCAAGATGGTACAACCACTTTGCAAAGCAATATGAAGACTCCTGAAAAAGCTGAGTATAGAGATACCAACAGACCCAGTTATTCCCTTACTGGGCATCTACCCTAAATCTTTCAAACCACAGGCCAGAGAGATTTGCTGAACCATGTTTGTAGTGGTTCAATTTGTAATAGCTAAAAGCTGGAATAAACCCAGATGTCCATCACTAGAAGAATGGATAACTAAGATGGGGTATATCTACCCAATGGAATTCTATACAGCAGTAAGAAAAAATGACACAATGAAATTTGAGGAAAAATCATTGAACCTGGAACAGATCATTCTCAGTGAACTTACCCAATCACAGAAAAAGAATCGCCACATAGTCTCACTCATCTACACCACTTAACCTGAATCTACCCAAGATGCCTTACATACCCAGTAAGCATCTCGTGGACATAGACAATAAGATGCATGGGGTGGGAGAGGAGGGAGGGGAGGGCAACAGAGGGGTGGGAAACATAAATCTAGACCCAAATGGCAATGGTACCATAAAATTCTACTTCCTAAAAGGCAGGCCAAATGGCTGAACCTTCACCAGGCCCTTAGAGGGAACACCTGAACCACAAGACACTGGAGAGGGTATGATGAAGACTGACCTTAATCTTCTACAGCTTCCCTCCCTCCCTCTCCCTTTCTCTCTCTCTCTCTTCTCTCTAACTCTTGTATATTAGTTATCTTTTTCTTCCTTTTCTTAGTGGGCACTGACCTGTAACTCCCAGTACCAGCATGTGGCTATCATCCACAATGAGCTTTTGATCAGAGAGACCTACAAGGTTTCCTAAAAGAAGATAGATTTCTGTCCGAGTACTTGATGACCCACCAAAGGTTAGTGGTAAGACTCTACTGCTGAAGACACCTTATGTGGTTGACATGTAAAATGGAATGGCATGGCTGGAAGCTGGAAGAGAGTCAGTCCCCAGACAGTCAGCACGTCTAGTGCCAGAAGGTGCTACATGGGGCGACTGGGGGAAAATGACCAATATCTGTCAAAGCAACTCATGGTCTAACCTACTTAGCAGCAAATAACCTGTTGTGATGCCCACACAAGTGCAGTAGTGGCACACAGCCATGGTGGGGAACCAACTACTCTTGATTCAGCTAACTGATCCCCTCAGTGGTATGGGCCTCATAGCTGGAGTTGAGAAACAAGTCAGAACCATATCCAAACATAAGCCCACTCTCCATTATCAAGCTACCATCAATTGTGGGCTACAAGAGTGTCTATACCCATTAAATCTCTATAAAAAAGTAAGGGTTATCTCATTTGTCCTGATGCTAACTTACTCTCTGTTGGAGAATCTACTTCTCTTTTTCAGATAGCTATAGATCCTAAGGAGAGACCCACCCCATCATACCTCAAAAGGGCTTCAGCTGAAACTAAGAAAAATTGGTAAAACAAGCAAGGGCGCTGTTTTCCTGGTGAACCAGGTACCAGCACAAGGGTGAAGGAGATCAACACAGAGAAAAATCAACTCCTACCAAAGTCAGAGAGCCAGAGACCCAGAGGCCTCCAACACCTCATCACTGAAGCAGACCAAAAATGAACCCAACATGGCTCAGGGAAATTTTGTGGAAGAGAGGGCAGAAAGAATGTCAGAGCCACATGTTGGGTCGTGATATGCAGAGACATTTATCTTGCCCATAACTGTGGGCTAACTCCATAATGCATGACCCATATACCTCAAGAAGGAGGGGCTAAGGGGAGGGGGTAGGTCATGGATGAGCCTAACAGTGGTACCAAACTGACTGTATTTTTTGAATACAAAACTAATTAATAAAAAAGATTATGGCAAAAAATAAATGGCAAGATCTGGGAGCTGCCCTGTAGTCTTGAGAAAGATCCTCTGGAGGCATCACTATACCTGATCTAAAGCTATATTACAAAGCCATAGTCTTAAAGACAGCATGGTACTGGCATAAAAACAGAATAATAGACCAATGGAATAGAATTGAGGACTCAGACTTTGGGTCAAATAACTATAGCTGCTTGATATTCAACAAAGGCCCTAACAATATAGGCTGGAAAAAAAACAGCATCTTCAACAAATGGTGCTGGACAAACTGGATAACATATGCAAGAAATTGAAACTTGAACCACACATCTTGCCATGCACAACAATCAAGTCCAAATGGATCAAAGACCTCAGTATAACACCAGAAACTTGGCTACTACTGGAAGAAAAGTTAGGAGGAACATTCCGTGATTTAGGAATGGGAAAAGATTTCCTGAACAAAATCCTAGCAGTACAGGATCTTAAACAATCACTCAACCAATGGGATCTTATGAAGCTGAAAAGTTTCTTCACAGACAAACATCCAATAAGCAGAGCCAATAAATTACCCACAGAATGGGAGAAAATATTTGCTCAATATCCAACTGACAGAGGCCTAATTTCTAGAATCTACAAAAAACTCAAAAACCTAAACAATAAAAAGTCAAACAACTCACTCACAAAACGGGGCAAGGAATTCGACAGGCAGTTCACAGAGGAAGAAATACAAATGGCAAACACACACCTAAGGAAATGTTCATCATCCTGATCATCAGGGAAATGCAAATTAAAACTACTATGAAATTCCACCTTACCCCAGTAAGGATTGTAAACATCAAAAAATCAAATGAAAATAAATGCTGCTGAGGTTGTGGAGAAATAAGAACCCTCATCCACTGTTGGAGGGAGTGTAAAATGGTACAACCACTTTGGAAAGCAATATGGAGGCTCCGAAAAAAACTGACTATAGAGTTTCCAACAGACCCAGTTATTCCCTTACTGGGCATGTACCGTAAAAGCTCCAGATGAATGGATAACTCAGATGTGGTATATCTACACAATGTAATTCTACACAGCAGTAAGGAAAAATGACACAATAAAATTTGAAGAAAAATGGTTGAGCCTGGAACAGCTTATTCTCAGTAAACTCACCCAATCACAGAAAGATAATCACCACATAGTCTCACTCATCTACACCACTTAACCTGAATCTACCCAAGATGCCTTACATACCCAGTAAGCATCTCGTGGACATAGACAATAAGATGCGTGGGGTGGGAGAGGAGGGAGGGGAGGGCAACAGAGGGGTGGGAAACATAAATCTAGACCCAAATGGCAATGGTACCATAAAATTCTACTTCCTAAAAGGCAGGCCAAATGGCTGAACCTTCACCAGGCCCTTAGAGGGAACACCTGAACCACAAGACACTGGAGAGGGTATGATGAAGACTGACCTTAATCTTCTACAGCTTCCCTCCCTCCCTCTCCCTTTCTCTCTCTCTCTCTCTTCTCTCTAACTCTTGTATATTAGTTATCTTTTTCTTCCTTTTCTTAGTGGGCACTGACCTGTAACTCCCAGTACCAGCATGTGGCTATCATCCACAATGAGCTTTTGATCAGAGAGACCTACAAGGTTTCCTAAAAGAAGATAGATTTCTGTCCGAGTACTTGATGACCCACCAAAGGTTAGTGGTAAGACCCTACTGCTGAAGACACCTTATGTGGTTGACATGTAAAATGGAATGGCATGGCTGGAAGCTGGAAGAGAGTCAGTCCCCAGACAGTCAGCACGTCTAGTGCCAGAAGGTGCTACATGGCGACTGGGGGAAAATGACCAATATCTGTCAAAGCAACTCATGGTCTAACCTACTTAGCAGCAAATAACCTGTTGTGATGCCCACACAAGTGCAGTAGTGGCACACAGCCATGGTGGGGAACCAACTACTCTTGATTCAGCTAACTGATCCCCTCAGTGGTATGGGCCCCATAGCTGGAGTTGAGAAACAAGTCAGAACCATATCCAAACATAAGCCCACTCTCCATTATCAAGCTACCATCAATTGTGGGCTACAAGAGTGTCTACACCCATTAAATTCTCTATAAAAAAGTAAGGGTTATCTCATTTGTCCTGATGCTAACTTACTCTCTGTTGGAGAATCTACTTCTCTTTTTCAGATAGCTATAGATCCTAAGGAGAGACCCACCCCATCATACCTCAAAAGGGCTTCAGCTGAAACTAAGAAAAATTGGTAAAACAAGCAAGGGCGCTGTTTTCCTGGTGAACCAGGTACCAGCACAAGGGTGAAGGAGATCAACACAGAGAAAAATCAACTCCTACCAAAGTCAGAGAGCCAGAGACCCAGAGGCCTCCAACACCTCATCACTGAAGCAGACCAAAAATGAACCCAACATGGCTCAGGGAAATTTTGTGGAAGAGGGGGCAGAAAGAATGTCAGAGCCACATGTTGGGTCGTGATATGCAGAGACATTTATGTTGCCCATAACTGTGGGCTAACTCCATAATGCATGACCCATATACCTCAAGAAGGAGGGGCTAAGGGGAGGGGGTAGGTCATGGATGAGCCTAACAGTGGTACCAAACTGACTGTATTTTTCGAATACAAAACTAATTAATAAAAAAGATTATGGCAAAAAATAAATGGCAAGATCTGGGAGCTGCCCTGTAGTCTTGAGAAAGATCCTCTGGAGGCATCACCATACCTGATCTAAAGCTATATTACAAAGCCATAGTCATAAAGACAGCATGGTACTGGCATAAAAACAGAATAATAGACCAATGGAATAGAATTGAGGACTCAGACTTTGGGTCAAATAACTATAGCTGCTTGATATTCAACAAAGGCCCTAACAATATAGGCTGGAAAAAAACAGCATCTTCAACAAATGGTGCTGGACAAACTGGATAACATATGCAAGAAATTGAAACTTGAACCACACATCTCGCCATGCACAACAATCAAGTCCAAATGGATCAAAGACCTCAGTATAACACCAGAAACTTGGCTACTACTGGAAGAAAAGTTAGGAGGAACATTCCGTGATTTAGGAATGGGAAAAGATTTCCTGAACAAAATCCTAGCAGTACAGGATCTTAAACAATCACTCAACCAATGGGATCTTATGAAGCTGAAAAGTTTCTTCACAGACAAACATCCAATAAGCAGAGCCAATAAATTACCCACAGAATGGGAGAAAATATTTGCTCAATATCCAACTGACAGAGGCCTAATTTCTAGAATCTACAAAAAACTCAAAAACCTAAACAATAAAAAGTCAAACAACTCACTCACAAAACGGGGCAAGGAATTCGACAGGCAGTTCACAGAGGAAGAAATACAAATGGCAAACACACACCTAAGGAAATGTTCATCATCCTGATCATCAGGGAAATGCAAATTAAAACTACTATGAAATCCCACCTTACCCCAGTAAGGATTGTAAACATCAAAAAATCAAATGAAAATAAATGCTGCTGAGGTTGTGGAGAAATAAGAACCCTCATCCACTGTTGGAGGGAGTGTAAAATGGTACAACCACTTTGGAAAGCAATATGGAGGCTATAGAGTTTCCAACAGACCCAGTTATTCCCTTACTGGGCATGTACCCTAAAAGCTCCAGATGAATGGATAACTCAGATGTGGTATATCTACACAATGTAATTCTACACAGCAGTAAGGAAAAATGACACAATAAAATTTGAAGAAAAATGGTTGAGCCTGGAACAGCTTATTCTCAGTAAACTCACCCAATCACAGAAAGATAATCACCACATAGTCTCACTCATCTATAGCTCCTAACCTGAATCTACCCAAGTCATCGACATACCTACTAAGCATCTTGAGAACCGGACAATAGGGAGGGTGGGGAGGGAGGGGAGGATAAGGGAGGGAGGAGGGACCCAAAACTGGACCCAAAAGACAATGGTACCATAAAACTCTACATCCTAAAAGACAGACCAAATGGCTGAACCTCCACAAGGCCCTTAGAGGGAACACTGGATTCACAAGGCCCTGGAGAGAGTATGACAAAAACTGTTCATTATCTCCCTATATTTCTGCTTCTCTCTCTCTCTCTCCCTTTTCTCTCTCATCTCTCTATCACCTTTATAACACTTATCCGGTTCTTCCTTCTCATCTTGGTCGCTGACCTGTAACTCCCAGTACCAGCAGGTGGTAATCATCCATAATGAGCTTTTGATCACAGAGACCTACAAGAATACCCAAAAGAAGACAGATTTCTGTCAGAGTGCTTGAGGACCCACCATAGGTTAGTGGTAAGACCCTATTGCTGAAGACACCATACACTGTTGGTATGTACCATGGAGCGAAGTGGCTGAAAGCTGGAAGAGAGTCAGTCCCCAGACAGTTAGCTCATTTAGTGCCAGAAGGTGCTACATGAGCGACTGGGGGATAAAGACCAATATCTGCCCAAACAACGCATGGTGTAACTTACTTAGCAGCAAACAACCTGATGTGATGCTCATACAAGTGCCATAGTGGTGCATAGCCATGGTGGGAAACCAACTGTTCTCAATTTGGCTAACTGATCTGCTCAGTGGAACAGAACCCATAGCTGGAGCTGGGAAACAAGTCAGAACCATATCCAAAAATCAATCCACTCTCCACTAAACTCTCTCTAAAAAACAATGGTTATCATCTTTACTTGGGGCTAACTTTACTCTCCATTGGAGAATCTGATTCTCTTTTTCAGATAGATGCAGATCCTAAGGAGAGAACCACCCCATCATACCTCAAAAGGGGAAACATGCAAGAATGCTGTTTTCTTGGCAAACAGGGAACTAGCACAACGGTGAAGGAGATAGACACAGAGAACAATCAACCCCTACCAAACCCGATATCCAGAGACACAGAGGCACCAAAGCTCTCAACATGGAAGCAGACCTAATATGAACCCAACATGGCTCAGGGAAATTTATGGAAGAGGCAGCAGAAAGAATGTCAGAGCTACATGGTGGGTCATGACATGCAGAGACATTTCCTCCTACCTAAAACTAAAGACTAACCCCACAATGCACAACCCATATACCTGAACAAGGAGGGTCCATGTGGAGGGGGAGGACAGGGAGGAGGCTAACAATGGTACCAACTTGACTGTATTCACTGACTACAAAAATTTAAAAAAAGAAAAGGAAAAAAAAAAAAACCAGAAAAAGGGGATTATTTTAATTCTTTATAAAACTCTCAAAAGTTTAATAGATATCACAATTTAAAACCCATATAACCTTTGACCTGTGGATCCTACTCCAAAAGAGAATTCTTTTCTATAATTAAATGTATAAGCACAAATTAAATATGTAACTGAAGCACTGTTTATATTATAAGAGTAGATATTATTTTTGTTCTAGCTTGATAAGGTTGTCTAATAAAAAGTGTATGTCCTAGCCGGGCATGGTGGCACACGCCTTTAATCCCAGCACTAGGGAGGCAGAGGTAGGAGGATTGCCATGAGTTCAAGAGTTCAAGGCCACCCTGAGACTACATAGTGAATTCCAGGTCAGCCTGGACCAGAGTGAGACCCTACCTCGAAAAACCAAAAAAAAAAAAAAAAAAAAAAAGTGTATGTCCTGAGCTGGAGAGATGGCTTAGCGGTTAAGCGCTTGCCTATGAAGCCTAAGGAGCCCGGTTCGAGGCTCGACTCCCCAGGACCCACGTTAGCCAGATGCACAGAGGGGCGCACACGTCTGCAGTTCGTTTGCAGTGGCTGGAGGCCCTGGCGCGCCCATTCTCTCTCCCTCTCTCTATCTGCCTCTTTCTGTCTGTCGCTCTCAAAATAAATAAATAAAAATAACAAAAAAAAAAAAACTTAAAAAAAAAAGTGTATATCCTGGCCAAAAAAACAGAACTCTCCTTCAGGGTGAAAAAAAAAAAAGCTCAGCTAGAGTCAGACCAGAAGCTTCAAGGCCAGAGATCACCCGCACACAGCTGCCTCCTAACACACTCTCCAGTAATGAGGTACTGGCTGGCAAAAGTTAAATTGGCTAAACCCAAGGCCACAGAAAGGGAGGTAGAGGGAAATAATGTGTCTGTGCTACTGGGGAATTCCACTAGTTTAGGGCTTGACACTGAGGAACAGGATAAATGATGGAAAAAGACAAACCAAGATAAAAGTCTCACTGCAGCTTTTGCAAATGCCTCTGAGCTAAACAATGTGAGTGAAAGTCACTCAAGCACTAAACCCAATCACCACACATCTACCAGAAGAGGGAGAGCCCCTCCACACTTGCAGAGAAGGGCTATCCTGGCCTGCTGTGCTCCCCAGGGGCAAAAGTTCAATCAGGAATAGCTAAATTCTGGGGCCAGTCCCAGGAAAATGCTAGAAACCTGGGGAAACTCATCTGTCTTCCTCTCACATGCTGCAGCTGGGGCGGCTCTCAAAGACAAGGACAAAATGGAGGACTACACATGAACAGGCACCTGCAATTGCAATGTGTCACTTAGTGCTTCCCCTGCAGGGCTTGATCTACATGAGGGCCAGGCGGTCCTGGAATAGGAGGGGGAACCTGACAGATATATCTCATTGTTGGACAAGGAGTATGGCGCAAACCTCTCTGGGTTTATGCCACCCCCAGGGAAATTCCCGATGGCTCCGCTTTCTTGGTTTCCCTTCTGGAGCTGGGGGGGAGGGCGGTCTACAGACACAGGCAATCTCAGCATCCTGGTCCCAACATGATGACAGGTGAGTCCCAAATTGCTGCAGACACATGAGGACTTATTAAAAGAAATTTGTAACTATTTTAAGTTTACTTTATTTCTCTATGCTTCTATTTAACTGCTAACAGACAATAGCCCTAAGGTTTGTGTTTAGACTAAGAAGTACTCAATACTGAGTTTGTCAGAAATTTTTTTTTAAACTTCTAATAATGTTCTAATCTGCCTTTATATTTCTAAAATATGTGTTTCAGAAAGCTGATACAAAAGTTTTCAGGGCTGGAGAGATGGCTTAGCTGTTAAGTGCTTGCCTGTGAAGCCTAAGGACCCCGGCTCAAGGCTCTGTTCCCCAGGACCCACGTTAGCCAGATGCACAAGGGGGTGCACGTGTCTGGAGTTCGTTTGTAGTGGCTAGAAGCCCTGTCATACCCAGTCTCTCTCTTTCTATCTGCCTCTTTCTCTCTCTCTCTGTCACTCTCAAATAAATAAAAATGAACAAAAAAAAAATTTTTTTTAAGTTTTCAAACATCAACAAATGACAAAATCTGTATGTATATTCTGAGTAAATAATGTAAGTCAAGTTTGGTCTACTCTTTTATAAAAGATAATTTCAAAGAGTCTTTTGAGGACAATAGAAAAAACCACTTAAATGGTCATATTAAAGGTCTTATGATAAGGACAATAAAAGTTTTGCTAGTAATTATAATGAGATAAACTAGATAAAATGATAAGCTGAAGAAGAAACTTTAAATGTTGGATATTAAAATGTTTGATAAAGAAGATTGTTACAAAATGATTACACAGATTGTAAGGTATGTAGATTAAGGTATGAGTAAAGTTAAACAGAAGGCTTAAAGACAAGGTTGATTAACTATGTCTTAAAGTGCTTGATCAGATGGAAGACTACTTGACATTAAGATGACTATTAGGGCTGGAGGGATGGCTTATCAGTTAAGGCACTTGCCTGCAAAGCCAAAGGACCCAGGTTTGATTCCCCAGGACCCACGTAAGCCACATGCATGAGGGGGTGCATGCATCTGGAGTTCATCTGCAGTGGCTGGAGGCCCTGATGCACCCATTCTTTCTCTCTCTCTCTTTCCCTGCCTACTTCTGGATCTCTCTTTCAAGCAAATAAATAAAAATAAAATATTTTTTTTAAAAAAAGATGACTATTAGCCTAGAGCTTATATTAGACTAACAAAGGATGGCCCTCGCTGGTTGCAGGATGTTATAATATTCAGGTTGTAAATTTGAAACTTTACTCACTGATGTTAATCTTGTCGTAATAAGTTATAAAGTTGTAAAAAAAAAAAAAAAAACCTGGATTTAGTACTCAAGCAAGTAAGCTATGTTCCCTCTATTTGTCAACCTTTTTTTTTGTTGTTGTTGTTTTGTTTTTGTTTTTTGAGGTAGGGTCTTGCTCTGGCCTAGGATGACCTGGAATTCTCTATGTATTCTCAGAGTGGCCTTGAACTCATGGTGATCCTCCTGCCTCTGCCTCCTAAGTGCTGGGATTAAAGGTGTGTGCCACCATGCCACGCTTTGCCAACATTTTGGTATTTAATAAGGTTATTATATCTAAAACAAACAAACAAACAAAAAAACCAGTGTAACATTAAGATGGTTCCTGTCTTGTTCATGCTGTTACACTGGGTGATTATCACTGAGATTATTGTCTAAGTCTTATAAAAGGTTATTTAATCATTGTGACTTTGTTCTTAGGAAAACTGAAGAAGCTCCTCCTGTCCTAGGAAAACCTGCTATATACAAACAATGCTAATATGGTTTGTCTAAGCTTCATATACTCTACCAGTCATAAATAGTGATTTATGTTAAGCTTAAAAATAATTTAATGAAGAAATTACTTTATATCTGTGTAAGGTCACAAATGCCCACTGGATGGCACAAGCATCTGGAATTCGATTGCAGTGGCTGAGGCCCTGGTGCACCAATTCTTTCTCTCTCTCTCTCTCTCTTGGTCTCTCTAAAAAAATAAAAATAAAGTACTTAATTTCATGCAAGATAAGTCAGTAAGATATTGGCTTATACCCACAGGCATGGCTAAATTAAAATGACTAAAAATGTATTTTAAGGGAGAATTTGGAGCAGTGGGAATTTTCACATATTGTTGGTGGGAGTTGAAATTGATACAACCCCTCTGGAAGTGAAAATCAATATAATATACTATAACTCAGCAATTCTTCTGAAACTACTAAACTCCACAAATATGTATATATGTGCTACAAAAGATATATAGAATAACATTGATGAACAACACTTTTCTTGATAGATAGTAACTTGAAAGAACCCAAATTTACATTAAGAATAAAATGGGGTCTGGGTAAGATGGTAGCATACTAGGCACACCAAACAGCCTAAGGAGGGATATAAGCAGAAACACGGCAAAATATACTCTTCTACTGAAAATTGAAGGTGTATAAGTTATTATTAACCACAGCAGAGAAGCAGGAGAGACCCAGATCTTCTAGAAACAAGGAAACATGACAGAATACTGATGATGCACATGCTGCCCCAATCCATGCTCCCACCCCCCTGGCTGACACAGAGGAGCAGGAGCAGAAAAAAAAAATGTGACGGGATTTTCCACTCACATCAGTCTCCTTGCAAATCCAAGAAACCTGAAGGAGAAGACAGCGTGGACCAGCTCAGCAGCTGCTGAAGGAGAATACAGATGGGACCAGATGAGCAGTTTTGGTACAACTCCAGGCACCCTGTATATCCTCCCATCCTCCAACCACCAGGGCTGTGAATATCTGGAGAACTCATTCAAACTCGGCCACTCAGCACTAAGAGAGATCAAGGTGGGTACTCAGCATTTGTGAGACTGGAAACCACCCCAAAAGGTGACAGGGCCTACTTACATAAAGTCATATACACAGGCCTGCACTAGAAGTATTAATCTCCCTTTCCATATCAGGAAAGGTTATGTATTACACTTGAATGATATATTCTTGGATGGCTTTACCCTTGTCAGATAAGCTGTATTTTGGTGTTGACTATTGCTGCCTTTGATATTTCCTGATTTTTAGGGCCTTTGTCTTTTTATTCTATCCTTACTGGGGGCAGGGTCATACTGGCCCATGCTGACTTGGAACCCATTTCAGAATAGAAATCTCAACCTCCTAGTCGACAAAATTAAGGTTATGGGGCAATACATACCCTTGGGAACTTTGGCTTTATTAGATTATGTTTATTTTAATCCCCATACTTGTATAAATACTCTGTGCTGGTTTTGATTGTATGTGTGTTTTGCTCAGTTGAATTTTAGAATTTGCCAGCAATTTGCTCCACTCAGTCTCCAACAATACTTGAATAGCAGGCAAATACAACACCTAGGGTCACTTCTATTGTTTCTTTTGGAGTTTAAGAAATACACCTGGCACCCTAAATTCCTACAGTGAAGTTATATCAAGTTGGATTTATACACCTAAGAACACTGACACTGCAGATAATTAGAAAGCCCAAGCATTAACTTAACGTAATGCAAAAATATCTACATTATAATACAAAACCATAAAAAATTAAGAAAATACAATCCAACCAAAAATTATAAATCTATCAAAAATGACCTCCAATGAGACTGCTATATATAAAAATGCCTGACATAGATTCCAAAAAAAATAAATAAATGATTATATCTATGATCAAAGAAGAAAACCAACTGCTGCTGAAGAAAACAGAAACCAACTTAATGAAATAAGGAGGTCAATACAAGACATGAGTAAGGAAATACAAATAATGAAAAAATGCCAATCAGAAATATGAGCAATGAAAAACAGAGTAAGTCAAATAGAAAACCCTGTAGAAAGTCTTTCCAGTAGCGGGGCGTGATAGTGCATGTCTTTAATCCCAGCACTCGGAAGACTGAGGTAGGAGGATCACCATGAGTTTGAGGCCAGCCTGAGACTACACAATGAATTCCAGGTCAGCCTGGACTAGAGTGAAACCCTACCTCAAAAAACCAAAAATAAGAAAGTCTCTCCAGTAAAGGGATGAAGGAGAGCTCAGAATATCTAAAGTAGAAGACCATGTGGCAGATCTAATAGAGTTCAACAAAGAGAAGGAATGAATGGGAATTTCAAGATGTTCAGGATATTATGAAGAGATCAAACAAAAGAATTCAGGCCATAGCAGAAGGAGAAGAATTTCACTCCAAAGTCATGGCAGGTATTTTAAACAAAATCATAGAAATAAACTTCCCCCCAAAAGGAAAAGTGATGCCAGTGCAGATACAGGAAGCCTACAGAATGGCAAACTGACAAAACCAGGAAAGAATCTCTCACTGTCATATTATAATTAAACTACAAAGCACACAGATCAAAGAAAATATATTGAAAGCAGTTAGAAAGAAAAATCAAGTCACATACAAAGGCAAGCCCATCAGGATAGCAGCAGATTACTCAACACAGACCTTAAGAGCCAGAAGAGCTTGGAATGATGTATTCCAGTTCTGAAAGATAACAACTATCAACCAAGATTGCTTTATCCTGCAAAGCTATCTATTCAAATAAACAGAGAATTAAGGACATTCCACAACAAAAACAAGCTAAAGGAATATGTGAGGACTAAACCAGCTCTACAGAAAATACTTGAAAGGATCCTCTATGCAGAAGAGAAAGAAAAGCACACACATAAGGAACCTGGAAAAAATAAACCATACTCAAATACTAGTTAATACAAGAGAGTAAAGGTAAAACCAGAACAACAAAACAAGAAGAATGGAAAGAATAAATACACACCTCTCAATAATAATTATCAATGTCAAGAGCCACAATGCCCCAACCAAAAGACAAAGGTTTGCAGACTGGGTTAAAAAGCAGTATCCTAAAAAGAATAATAAATAAAAAACAAAAAAGAGGAAAAAAGCAGGATATCTTTGTTTGTTGCCTCCAAGAAACCCATCTTTCCATAAAACATGGGCACTATCTTAGGGTGAAAGGCTGGAAAACAGTATTTCAAGCAAATGGACCTAGAAAACAAGCAGGCGTAACTATTCTAATATCTGACAGGATACACTTCAAACCAACATTAGTTAGGAAAGATAAAGAAGGTCACTTTATACTGATTAAAGAAACACTCCAACAGGAAGGCATTACAATCATAAATATATATGCACCTAACATGGGGGCTCCCAATTTCACCAAATGAACACTATTAGAATTAAGGTCACAGATAACACCAAACACAGTTGTAGTAGGTGACTTCAACACTCCACATTCATCAATTGACAGGTTATCACAGCAAAAAATAAACAAAGAAACATCTGGGTTAAATGAGATCATAGAACAAATGGATTTAACAGATATCTACACAACATTTCATCCAAATTCTGCAGAACACACATTCTGTTCAGCTGCACATGGAACATTCTCTAAAATAGACTATATATTAGGACACAAAACAAATCTCAACAAATACAGGAAAACTGAAACCATTCCTTGTACTCTATCTGATCACAGTGAGACTAACCTACAAATAAAATAGCAAGAAAAGCTACAGGGCACACACAAAAATCATGGAATGTAAACAATACACTACTAAGTGATGTATGGGTTAATGGAGAAATCAAGAAAGAAATAAAAAAAGTCATAGAATGAAATGGTAATAAGAACACAACATACCAAAACCTTTGGGACACAATGAAGGGAGTCCTAAGGAGGGAAATTTATATCTTTAAGTGCATATACTAAGAAATAAAAAAAAAAAGAAATTAGAGAGGTTGCAAGTAAATAACTTAATGTTTCACCTTAATACCCTGGAAAAAGACGAACAAGGCAAACCAAAAATCAGTAGATGGGAAGAAATAATAAAGATAGGGGAGAATTTAATGAAATGGAAACCAAAAAATACAATCAAAAGAATCAATGAAACAGAGTTGGTTCTTTGAAAGGATAACCAAGATTTATAAACCCTTAGCAAATCTGACCAAATAAAGAAAAAAGAGATGAAATTAATAAAAATTAGAGGTG
Organism: Dipus sagitta; assembly: GCA_036346955.1. Lineage (NCBI taxonomy): Eukaryota > Metazoa > Chordata > Mammalia > Rodentia > Dipodidae > Dipus > Dipus sagitta. The sequence continues at coordinate 71,171,991 of CM070777.1, forward strand.
AAAAAGGCATCATTACAAGATACCAAAGAAATTCAAAAAATCATAGGGATATAACTTAAGAACATATACTCCACTGTTTGAAAATCTGAAAGAAATGGATGATTTCCTTGAGTTGTATGACCTATGAAAATTAAATCAAGTTGACATTAACCACATAAATAGGCTTATAACAAGTTTGGAGCTGGGCATGGTGGCACATGCCTTTAGTCCCAACACTTGGGAGGCAGAGGTAGGAGGAGCAAAGTGAGTTTGAGGCAACCCTGAGAATACATAGTGAATTCCAGGTCAGCCTGGGTCAGAGTGCATGCTTTAGTCCCAACACTTGGGAGGCAGAGGTAGGAGGAGCAAAGTGAGTTTGAGGCAACCCTGAGAATACATAGTGAATTCCAGGTCAGCCTGGGTCAGAGTGAAACCCTACCTCAAAAAACCAAAAAAAAAAAAAAAAAAAAAAAAAAAAAAAAAGCTATGAAGATCCAAGTAGTTTTATATATATATATATATATATATATATATATATATATATATATATACCTCCCAATTGAAAAAGGTCCAGATCCAGATGGATTCACTGGTGAATTTTAGTAGACCTTCATGAAAGAACTAAGACCAATGCTTCTCAAACTTTTCCATAAAATAGAAAAGAAAGAAATTCCACCAAACTCCTTCTACAATGCCAGCATCCCTATGATACCAAAACCAGACAAAGACAGAACAAAGAATAAAGAAAACAGAAACAGAATAAAGAAAATTACAGACCAATCTCCCTCATGAACATAGATGTAAAAATCTCAACAAAATATTGGCAAACAGAATATATTAGAAAGATCATTCAACCTACCCAAGTAGTCTTTATCCAAGAAATGCAGGGATAGTAATACACCATATTAATGGACTGAAGGACAAAAATCACATGATCATCTCATTAGATGCAGAAAAAACACTTGACAAAATCCACCATCTTTCATGATAAAAGTCCTACAGAAACTGGGAATATAAGGAACATATCTCAACATAATAAAGGCTATTTATGACAAATCTATGGCCAATATAATAGTAAATGGAGAAAACCTTGAAGCTTTTCCACTAAAATCAGAAACAAGACAAGGGTGTCCACTGTCCCCACTTTTATTTAGTATAGTACTGGAAGTCTTAGCCATAGCAGTAAGGCAAGAAGCACACATAAAAGGGATGCAAGTTGTAAGGAAGAGATCAAATTATCATTATTTGTAGATGATATGATTCTATATATAACAGACCCTAAAGACTCTACCAGCAAACTGTTAGAGCTGATAAATACTTAAAACAATGTAGCAGGATACAAAATAAACACTCAGAAACCAGTAGTCTTCCTATATGCTGGCAACAAACACACTGAGGATGAAATCTGGGAATCACTCCCATTCACAAGTGCATAAAAAAATACCTTGGAATAAATGTAACCAGGGGAGAGAAGGATCTTTGCAATAAAAACTTTAATACACTCAAGTGAGAAATTGCAAAAGACACTAGGAAATAAAAAGACACCCCATGTCCCTGGGTTGGAAGAATCAATATTGTGAAAATGGCAATATTACCAAAAGCTATATACACATTTAATGCAATCCCCATCAAAATTCCAATGGAATTCTTCATGAAAATAGAAAAAACAATCATAAAACTCATTTGGAAGTACAAAAAATCATGAATATCTAAAACAATTTTGAGCAACAAAAATAAGCCTAGTGGTATCACCATACCTGATTTTAACCTATATTACAGAGCCATAGTAACAAAAACAGCTTGGTACTGGCACTAAAATAGACACATAGATCAATGGAACAGAATAGAGGACCCAAATATAAGTCCAGGGAGCTACAGCCACCTAATCTTTGACAAAAATGTCAAAAAATACTCATTGGAGAAAAGATGGCCTCTTCAACAAATGGTGCTGGGAAAACTGGATAAGTATGTGTAGACGGATGAAAATAGATCCTTATCACTCTCCATGCACAAGAGTAAAGTCCAAATGCATCTAAGCCCTTAACATCAGACCCACAACTCAGAAACTGCTAGTGGAAAAAGTATGGGAACCCCTTCAACATAATGGTATAGGCAATGACTTTCTGAATATAACCTCAATTGCTCAGGAAATAAAACCAGTAGTCTACCACTGGGACCTCATGAAATTACAAAGCTTTTGTACAACAAAGACACTGTGAACAGAGCAAAGAGGCAACCTACAGAATGGGAGAAAATCTTTGCCAGCTATACATCTGACAGAGGATTGATATCCAGGATATACAAATAACTCAAAAAACTAAATAATAAGAAATCAAATAACCCAATTAAAAAAATGGGCTATGGAACTAAATAAGAGTTCTCAAAAGAAGAAATACAGATGGCGTATAAACATCTAAAATAAATGTTCTACATCCTTAGCCATTAGGGAAATGCAAATTAAAACTACTTTGAGATTCCATCTTACTCCTGTCAGAATGGCTACCATTTAGAAATCAAATGACAATAAATGCTGGTGAGGCTGCAGAAAAAGATGAGCCCTTCTACACTGTTGGTGGGAATGCAATCTGGTTCAGCCATTGTGAAAATCAGTGTGGAGGTTCCTGAGACAGCTAAAAATAGATTTACCATATGACCCAGCTCTACCACTCCTAGGCATACATCCTAAGGATTCGTCACTCTATCTGAGAGATACTTTCATAACTAATTTTATTGCTGCTCTATTCACAATAGCTTGGAAATGAAACCAGCCTAGATGCTCCTCAACTGATGAGTAGATAATGGAGACATGGTACATTTATATCATAGAGTTCTAGTCAGTAGTAAAGAAAAATGAAATTATGAAATTTGCAGAGAAATGGGTGGATCTGGAAAGGATTATATTTAGTGAGGTAACCCAGGTCCAGAAAGCCAAACATTGCATGTTCTTTCTCATATGTGTATCCTAGGTACAAATGTTTGGACTTCTATATGAGTTGGAATAATACTCAGTACCAGAGTCCCGTAAGGTAGAACGGGGATATAAAGGGAATATAAAGGGAGGCAGGCAGGAGGACTTAAGAGGATGGTATTGTGTATATGTAATATGTAAGTAGAAGAACAGATTACTGGGGGGTGGAAAGGCCAAAGTGAGGTCAGCGGAAGAGACTGAGTAAAGGAAAGGTGGGGGAAGGGCTAGTCAAAATCTCAGTGGGTATGAATAAGTCATATGGAAACCTATCTTTTCTGGACATTGGCATACTCAGAAGCCATAGATTGTTACTAGAAAATTTTTAGTTCAAGGGCTGGGATACCCTCCAGTGAGTTGTTGGCCAGGAAGGTCCCTGATACTCCCCAACACATTGCAGGCCATTGCTGAGGCTCCTGGTTTCCCACCAGGAATAGATCATAAGACCCTATTGCTGAAGATTCCACATATTTGGGCTGCAAGGTAACTAAGAAATCCTTCTGGAGCTGAGCTGAAAACCTCATCCATGTAGACCAACTGACAGAAAGGTATAAAAAGCTACACTGCATGCAATTCCATGGGAAAGTGAGAAACCACCAGTGGAGATAAACAACAGTGGACACTGTAAGCCTTAAATTTAGCCAGTCAGGCCAAATGAGCCAATGGTGCAATAGTAGCATGTCTGTTATGGGGTAAACCAACTGCTCTCTAATTGGACTAGAAGGCCTGCTCCACAGGAGAGAATAAATGCCTGATTCTGAAAACCTATGGCAGGGAAAGTCATGAGTCCTAGGGGTGTAATGTCTGATGGTGTCTGGCTAAATGTATATACTATGCTCACCAAACAGCCCAGTAAGTATTTCTCTTTCTCTTAATGTTCATACCCATATATTAATGCTACTCTCACTTTTGGTTAGAGAAGCTTCTCTTTTCAGATGGCAGTGACCTTGGGATTACCCAGAATGCATCATGGTGCTGTGAAGTGAGAAAAATGCTCAGCACTGAAACATGTCTATTACACATTCCCAGGCTCAGAGTCCATTTTGGAAGAGGTGGCGGAAAGAATATAAGAGCCAAAGGAAGGGTAGGACTCCTTATAACGTGCTCCTCCAGACACAAAATGGCCTGAATATCCATGATCTCACAGTGCCTGACACTACCTACACATGACCATCATAATAGGATGAAAAGATGATGACATCAAAATAAAAGACTGATTGAGAGGTATAATGGAGTGTGGAGTTTCCAAGGGGGGAAGGAATTACCATGATTTCTTGTCTGTAGTTGTGGAAACTGCCAATTAAAAAAATGAATAATATGGGTAAATGAATTTTAGCATACTTAAGATCATAGTATTCTATATTATTATAAACAACATATGTTGTAGAATTCTGCATATATAAAGGGAAGAAATAGGCAGTAATCTATGGTGCTAGAAATAAGAATAGTGGTTAAGATTGAAGAAGGATGTAGTAGTGACCAGGTAGGGGTTAAGCAAGCATTAAGGTAAGGTATATGTCTGGGATTTCTAAATTTATTGAAAAAAAGGTTCTTAGCTAGGAAGATGGCTCAATGGCTAAAGGTGTATGCTTGCAAGCCTGCTGGCCCAGGTTCAATTCCTCACCACTCATCTAAAGCTGGATGCAAAATGCATTTGCGATTTCCTGGGACAGTGACAGGCAGAGCCAGGGGGATTCCAAGATGTGGCCCAGCCATTCTGGCATTTCTTTGCAGTCTAGCAGCAGCAAGAAATTAGAGAACAGATTCCTTAAAGTTGCTTTCTGACCCACATGGTGCTCTGGCACATGCTCTCTCACACACACACATATACCCACAGAAATAAATAATTTTTTTTAAAGAAAGACTAGGCTGGAGAGATGGCTTAGTGGTTAAGTTGCTTACCTACAAAGCCAAATGACCTAGGTTTGCCAGATGCACAAGGTGATGCATGTATCTGGAGTTGGTTGGTAGTGGCTGAAGACCCTGGCACACCCATTCTCTCTCTCTCTCTCTCTTCCTTCCTTCCTTCCTTCTCTCTTTCTTTCCTTCTTTTTTCCTTCCTTCTTTCTTTCTATCTATCATCTATCTATCTCAAATAAATAAGTCAATAATAAAAAAATATGGGCAGGAGAGATGCTTTAGTGGTTAAGGTGCTTTTCTGCAAATGCTCAGGACTCATGTTTGACTGCCCAGTTCCCATGTAAGCCAGTCACACAGTGTCGCAAGCACACAAGGGAGTGCATGTGTCTGGAGTCTGATTGCAGTGGCTGGAGGCCCTGGCATGCCAATTCTCTCCCTCTCCCTCTCTCTCTCTCTCTCTCTCTCTCTCTCATTCTTGCATAAAAAAGTAGTCTGTTGGGCTTGCCTCAAAAAAATAGAATAATAATAATAAAAAGAAGAGAAAGACTGGATGGGGAGATAGCTTAACAGTTTAAGGTGCTTGCTTACAAAGCCTGCTGGCCTGGGTTTGACTCCCTAGTACCTAAGTGAAGCCAGATGTACAAAGTGCTGCATGCATCGGGAGTTTATTTGCAGTGGTAAAAGTCCTTGGTGTTCCCATATTCATATTCTTTCTCCCCTTTCTTTCTCTCCCTGCTTGCAAATAGATTAAAAATATTTTTAAAAAGAAAGTTAAAAAATTATTTTGGGTTTTTTGTTTGTTTGGTTGGTTTTTCGAGGTAGGGACTCATGCTAGTCCAGGCTCATCTGGAATTTACTATGTAGTCTCAGGGTGGCCTTGAACTCACAACAATCCTCCTACCTCTGCCTCCTGAGTGCTGAGATTAAGAGGGGGAGAGAGAGAAAGAGGGAGAGAATGGATGCGCCAGGGCCTCTAGCCACTGCAAATGAACTCCATATGCATATGTGACCTTGTACATCTGGCTTATGTGGGTCCTGGAGAATCAAACTGGGATCCTTTGGCTTTGTGGGCAAATGCCTTAACTACTCCAGCCCATGAAAAAGATTTTTAAAGCCAGGTTCAGTAGCAAGATGCTGAAACAGATTTCTTTTAAGGGGAATTTTTTTTTTTAAAGGGGAGTTGGCTAGAACCATGGAAGAACATGGTGGTGAAGCAGTTTGGCTAAACGTAAGAATTGTCCTTGTACCCTTAGGGACAAATCTGGGGCATTTCATTTTGCTATAGATCCCAGATGCCAGAAGGGAAAATGTTTTTTTTTGTTGTTGTTGTTGTTGTTTGTTTGTTTGTTTTGTTTTTTTGAGGTTTCTCACTCTAGCTCAGGCTGACCTGGAATTCACTATGTAGTCTCAGGGTGGCCTCGAACTCACAGCAATCCTCCTACTCTGCCTCCCGAGTGCTGGGATTAAATGCATATACCACCACACCCAGCAACAGTGTTTGGGAGCTCCATGCACGAAGCTTTAGTGAAAGCTCTCTTCCTCTCTCTGAAGTGAATTATGCCTAAAATTGTGTCTCCAGTTAAGATGTTTGCAGTTAAGATAAGACGGGTTAACATAAAAAGTTGTACTTCTCTCACCTTAATTGTTGATCTAATTCAAACTTAACTCCCTGTAATAAGTTGGCTAATTTATTTGTAGTGCCATTGAGATAAAAATTAGAGTTAGAAAATGTAAAGTCCCCTGACCCTAAGTTATGTCCTGTATTGTGATAGACTTTTTATTGCTAATGTTCCATACGGCATAGTCTTTTGTACTGACACTGTACTTTTTGTACTGTTTCAAGACCATAATTTGTTTTACAGCTTCTGATCTGTACTGAAAATCATCTTGTACTTCTTACAAGATTGATATAAATGACCTTCTGGACCTTTACAGTTCCACCCTACCATCTCAGAGGGCCCTATAGCAGGAGTAGAGACTTCCCCTTTTACCATCCCATTTCAGCATTAAAAGTCAAACTTGAACCTGCCATCCATCTTCCAAAAACTTGGGGTCACTCTCCACTGACATTAGACTTGGAGATCATTAGAATACAGACCCAATTTCCTTTGTCCCTGGTAATATTTTTTAAAAGTTTCTCCTGATCATAAGTCTGATCCTAAACAGAGACATAAAATATATAATATGTGCTGATAAATTTTAAAAGTTGCAAAAGGTATCTCTGATTAAGATAACAAGTGCTCATTCTCTCTCTCAAGAAAATAAATAACTAAATAATTTTTTGAGGTACGCCTTACTGTGACCCAGGATGACCAGGAACTCACTCTACAGTTCCACTCTGGCCTTGAACTCACACTGATCATCCTACATCTGCCTTCTGAATGCTGGGATTAAAGGCATGTGCCATCACACCTATCAAATATTTTTTATTTATTTATTTTTGTTTATTTTTATTTATTTATTTGAGAGCGACAGAGAGACCGAGAGACAGAGAGAGAGAGAGAGAGAGAGGCAGATAGAAAAAGAAAATGGGCACACCAGGGCCTCCAGCCACTGCAAACGAACTCCAGATGCGTGCGCCCCCTTGTGCATCTGGCTAACGTGGGTCCTGGGGAATCGAGCCTCGAACCAGGGTCCTCAGGCTTCACAGGCAAGCGCTTAACTGCTAAACCATCTCTCCAGACCAAAAATATTTTTTAAAATTGCATTCTTAATCACATAAGCCTTCAATGGGTTATGTTTTGCCCTCAGGGCATCCTCCCCATTGTTCCAATACAGGGTTGGTTCATCTTCACTGGTGGTAATCTTCCTAACAATTGTATCTTAAGTGACCTAAAAGCAATGTCTGTGTTTGTAACTTCAAACTTGCTTATATTTCTTACTGCGGCAAACTTTATATTTTTCATATCTTTCTGTGTATATTTTCTTTCACCAAGCACATCAGTCCTTTTTAAAATTCAACTTTGCTCCAATTCTCTGGATATGGGCAGAACAGCCTTTTCAACAGTAGTTCAGTTCCTTTTCTTTTTCCTTCCCTCTTGAAACTTCATAAGACAAGCCTTCACCATTCACAATTCTGTCTGTATTTAGCATTTTCAAACTCTCACCAGAATAGCTGATCAAGTTCTCCTTGCAGCACTGCAAGGCTTCTCTAGTCCAAAGTACCAACTCCCTCCACATACCTCCTATAAACACATTCTAAAGGCTAAAAATCAAATGGTCAGATACATTTCAGTAACAGCCCTACTTCTTGGTACCAATTTTTCTGTTGCAGCTGCTTTCTCATTGCTGGGAGGAAACACCCAACCAGAAGCAACATGGAAGGAAAGAATTTATGTCAATTTTACACTTTCTAGGGGAAGATTCATCATGGTGGACAAAAGAAAATAGCTCCCAACACCACACACCAATAGCCAAGAGATGGAGGGAGGGAGGGAGAGAGAGAGAGAGAGAGATCAGCAAAAATGAGATGACTCTGAACACACAGTAGGGTGGGACACCTCAACACAAAGCCCCCTCTCCCAGAAATACACCTCCTCTATCAAGGCTCCAACCTTCAAATGCTTCCCTAGCTGGGGACTAAGAAGGAAGCTTAATCAAAAATAACTGAGGCGTTGGTGGACATTTACATTCAAACCACCACAGAGATGTTACCTGGGTGTAATAATTTATCAAGCTACCAGTTATCATATCTATACTTTTGTGTGTATATTACATCTCAATAAAAATCTTATTAATAAAAAGCATAGGGCTAGAGAGATGAATCAGCAGTTAAGGCACTTGTCTGAAAAGCCAAACAACCCATATTTGATTCCCCAGTACCAACGCAAAGCCAGATGCACAGTGGTGTGTGCATCTGGAGTTTGTTTGCAGTGGATAGAGGCCCTGACATACCTATACTCTCTCTCTCTCTGCTTGCAAATAAATAAAAATATTTTTAAAAATATTTAAAAAGCATACATACCAGAATATAATTTCATGTTTCATAGATTCATCAGTAATGGTACTAGCTAAACAAGTGGTTTGTTTATGAAGTGAAATGTTTTGTTTTCATAGAAAACAATGTCCATGGAAGACTTTCACAATATTTTGTTAAAAAGAAAAAGCAGATTAGTGTCTAAAATGTGGCTCAGTTGGTAGAGTGCTTGCCCTGGGTTTAATCCCCAGAACCACATAAACCAGGTGTGGTGGTCCATGCCAGTAATCCCAGCACTCAGGAAGCAGAGGCAGGAAAATGAAGAGTTTAAGGTCATTCCTTGGCTACATAGAGTTTGAGGACAGCCTGGACTACATGAGATACTGTCTTTAAAAAAAGGTTACAAAACAATATGTTCAGTGCAATTCCATTGTTGAAAAAAAAATGTCTGTGGTATGTATTTCTGGAGTGTGTGTATATGAGTGTATGCTTATTCAAATAAATTGACTAGAACAATTCACTACAAAATATTAATAATGGTAGTCTCTATGTAGTGTGATTATAAGGTTGTTAGGGTTCTCTTATCTGGATTCTTTGATTTGTCTACAATAAACATGTTCTCTTTGTACAAAAAAAGGTTAAAAAAAGAAAAACTATTCAAAACCTGTTGGCAATCCATTAACTACTCTTTCATACATTTTTTAAATTCTATCAAAGTAATCTTTTATTCTCCCCATGGTATCTGAGTCAGACAGAACGGCAGAATCAATTCACCATGTAAAGCATTGAGCTTCAGTCCTCAGCTTTCCTGTTGTGTAATCTTGCTTCTCACATCTGATCTCTCTGTACTTCATATTCCCCTCTGAGTGGCTTGCTGGAACCTAGATTTAAAACCATCCTGTTTCTCTGTTCTTTTCCCCAGGAGGTAGATTTCTTTTTCCTCTCTATAAGGAACATAGCTGATTAGTACAGAAATGTGTCTCACCAAAGAAACCTGGGGGAAAAGAGGCAACATAATACACAATACACTGTTCTAGCAAAACATTAAGGAGTGTAAGGAATTGTTAACCCAGGTGAGACCTCTACAGAGAAACAGGAGGGAGCTAGGAGTTTCCAGCAATCAAACAATCAGAAAGGATTGGGCTCCAGCGGCCACTGGGAAGTGTTTCTACCCATAGGACCCCGCCTGAGACAGAAAAAGCAGAAGTACAGGGAAGGGATTCTCCCACTCACACTGGCTCTGCAAAAGCAAAAAACTGAAGGAAAATGTTAGGGAAAAAGGCCAAAAATGAAATGAGAAGGAAGACTTGGCTCAACAGCTGAGATAGGTTTTTTTTCTGGAAAGTCTGAGAAGGGCTCTGCCCAGGCAAGTCAGAAGCAACTGTTCTTTTAGACTAGGGAGTTCTTGTGCAGCAGTGGGGTTATTGGAATTCATTGGTTTCAGGACATTCCCCCTGCCTCCCGCCTTGGGCTAGTTCAAGGAAAAAACAGGTGATTTGGGCTATTTCAGGGAAATGGCAATTCATTTGTAATTCAGATAGGTGGCCTGTATAACTTCTGAGAAATAGAGACTTATAATTGTAAAATGGAGACATTCTGGTTCTAAAAGAGAATACAAGGACCAGCTGAGCAGCTCCAGACAGCTTCTAGCAACTTTCCTCAACTCCCTCCCACCATACTGCAGCACCTGGAGCACCACTGGAGACCTCAAGATACTGAAGGAGAAACACGAGGGAGAGAGAGAGAGAATGCGCACACCAGGGTCTCCTGCCAACTCTGGATGCATGCACCACTTTGTGTACCTGGCTTTTATGTGGGTACTGGGGAATCAAACCTGGTCATTAGGCTTTACAGGAAAGCATCTTAACTGCTGGACCATCTCTCCAGCCCTAAGATAGATTTTTACACGCAGTTAGGGACAGAAGCCCAGAGGGATCAAGGAGATGCCAGTCTGTTCAGCTTGGCAAAACTGGAAATGGAGTTTGATCCTGTCTCTTTCAAGATGGCTGCCAGCAACACTCCCCAGCAGGAACTTCCTGCTTCTTCCTCAGCTCATCCTCTCTGGGTTGGCCCCCTCAGCCCACAAACCAGTCATATATTGGCCCTACCTGGGTCAGCCCCTTGAATCCATGAACCAATCAAGTCTGTCTTTAGGCACCTAAGTCTGATAACAAGTCTCACCGTAGTTGGATGTCTGATCCTTATAAAGGAGGTTACCCACATGAACTAACTCTTTTTCCTGTACCTCACCTCTACATGCGAGTAAATTTCTCTCTCTCTTTCCCATCTCAGCTGGGGAGAGGAGAACACTTCTCTTGGCCAGGGTATTTTCTTTCTTGTTTTCTCCTTGTATCTTGCTTTGGGGTGCTTTCTCACTTAGATTATATGTACAATTTCTCTTTGATTTCTGAGTCCTTCATTGTTTGTTAATCCTCTATTTTTGTTTAATTTGAAGGGGATCTTCTGGTTCTTATGCTTTGCCTTCCACATGTAGGTGTATGTGCCTCCTCCAGAACCATTTTACCTCCAGAGAGTTCTCTGTAATGGAGACTCTCTGTCTCTCCTCTCCTTTCTAGCTGAGTAAGGTGAAGAATTCTCCTGTGGCTTGAATCTTTCAGGTAGCCTTCTCTCTGGATCTTAATTCCCCTACAGGAGACCTCATAATTATGATTTCTCCAAGATAAACTTAATAATTTATACTACACCCTTCTCAGGGTCCATTTTACCAATTATTTGCTAATAGGATAAGGACCCAAAAATTGATTCACAGATCTTCCCTGGACCCCAAAATCCTCATCAACACCGAGGGATTTGAGCCACTCCTCTCCCCACAGCATCCAGCACCATATTATTATTATTATTTTATTTTTATTTATTTATTAGAGAGAGTGAGAATGGGCACACAAGGACCTCTTGCCACTGCAAATGTACTCCAGACACATGAGCCACCCTGTGCATCTGGCTTACATGGGTTCTGGGGGAACTAAACCTGCGTTTTTAGGCTTCATAGGCAAGCACCTTCACTGCTAAGCCATCTCTCCAGCCCCAGCACCATATTATAATTAAACTACTAAACACAGAGACCAATAAAATATATTGAAAGCATTAGGAAAAAATAAAATATATTGAAAACAGTAAGAATGAAACTCCTAGTCACCTATAAAGGCAAGTCCACTAGGGTAACAAGAGTTTACTCAGCAAACTTTAAAAGTCAAAATAGATTGGAATGATGTGTTGCACCTTCTGAAAGACAACAACTTCCACCCCAGACTACTTGTAGTAGTTTGAATAAATGGCCCCCAATGTATTCAGTGTTTTATTAGTTTGTAGTTTGGATCTATAGCCACCTGGCTGGAGAAGGTGTGGAGGAGGTGTCACTGGGTGGATCTTAAGGTGTGGTGGTGGGTTTAAAATTCCATTCTAAAGATATGCAAAGTGCCTAGTTCCACCTGGAGTTCCTGAAGTATGCTGTGTGGCTTTTGGCTTCTCTCTCGCGCTCTCTATGCTTGGACCTGTAAAACAGAGCAGCTTCTTCTGCCATTATGCAACTCCCCATGGATCTGTAAGCTTTAATAAATCCCTTCCTCCATAACTGTGCCTGGTCTGGAAGTTCATCTCAGTGAGCCTGAAGTTGTCTGCTACAAAAAGTGATACCAGGAGTGGGGTGTCATAAATTTGACCATGTGAATTTTGGTCCTTTGTAACATTTGTTTTAGAGAAATGGACATGGACTTGGTGCTTGTAACTAAAGATGCCTTCTGGAATGCTAAGCCAAGTTTTATGGAGTATTCTGATGAGAGTTTAAAATACTAAGTATGGGACTGGAGGGATGGCTTAGTGGTTAAGATGCTTGCCTGTAAAGCCAAAGGACCCTGGTTTAATTCCCCAGGACCCATGTAAGCCAGATGCACAGGGTGGCATGTGCATCTGGAGTTCATTTGCAGTGGCTGGAAGCTCTGGCACCCCCATTATCTCTCTCTGTCTAATAAATAAATACTAAATTTTTTAAAAAAATAATTGTTTAAAAGTACTAAGTACAGGGCTGGAAGGATGGCTTAGCAGCTAAGGTATTTGCTTGCAAAGCCAAAGGACCCAGGTTCAATTCCCCAGGACCCATGTTAGCCAGATGCACAAGGGGGTGCATGTGTATGGAGTTCATTTGCAGTGTCTGGAGGCCCTGGCATGCCCATTCTCTTCCTCACCTCCCTCTTGCTCTGTCAAATAAATAAATAAAAATATTAAGTACAGAAAAAAAGTAAACTTGGAGGCTTGGCTTATGAACTTTCTAAATAAAAGAAAAGATGCCAAGGGACTTTGTTAAAACTGGGCTACTGACATAAGGGCTGGCTGTGTTCTACTGCCCAGGACCAGAGAGTTTGACCAAGGTTAAATTTGTAAGGGACTAATATTCTTGGCTAAAGATATTGAACTAAGAGATTTAAGATTTTAAGTTAAAAAAAAAAAACCTCAAACAAGTTAAAATTGCAGAACACTGAGACTGGTTTTTGGTTACTAAAGCTGCTATTATTAACACATTAGCAACTTTAAGAAAGATGACACAACTGCTTTACATTAAAACAATAGAGAGAATGCCTAAGAAAAGACTATGATAAAAATACAAATTCTTTTGGAAAGAGTTGACTGAAAAAAAAATCTGCTCTTCAAGGTCATGATTCATTTTGTCCCTAAATTAAAAATATGGCTGTGTCCTGCACTTCTGGTATTAATTTTAAAAACATAAAAAAATGCATGGAGTGGTCATAAATTATGCACGGTTCCAGAAGCCACTGCTGAGATGTGACATGAGGCAGGGCATGATGAGCCTGATAGGTTGAAAAGCCTTTAAAAAATAGACCGTGATTTACATCAAAACCCAAAGATGTTTTAGATATACCAGAACTATAAAACAGCTACCGTAGAGTGCACTGTTAGCCTGTGATAAAAGTTTTTCCTAGCTACTCTGTCAGCTAGAAGGGTGAAATTTAAAAATCTGAAGACTGTTAGTCTCTGGTTATATTAAACTCAAACTGCAAAAATTTGATGTTTGCTTGGTGGTGGCTGAGTTTACATTGTTCTAGTCTCTCCTTACAGTGCCTTATACTAGTTAAAAATTTTTTCTCTGTTCCATGATATGTTAAAAGTATGTAACTTGTTTAATTTTACAGGACTGTCACCTAAGAAACAATCTTAAATATCAGATGAGACTTGGGACTTTGGAACTATCTTAAGCTGGTTAAGACAGTGGAGACCTTTAAAATTGGACCAAATACAGTTTACAATATGTGATAGTTTTAAATCTATTGGGGCCCAGGGACAAAGTTTGGTAGTTTAAATAGATGGTCCTCAATATATTCAGTGTTTTCTTAGTTTGCAGTTTGGATCTACAGCCGCCTGGAGGAAGCGTCACTGGGTGGATCTTAAGGTGTGGTGGTGGGTTTAAAATTCCACTCTAAAGATACACAAAGTGCCTAGTTCCACTTAGAGTTCCTGAAGTGTGCTGTATGGCTTTGGGCTTATGTCCTCTCTCTCTCTCTCTCTCTCTCTCTCTCTCTGTCCTTGGACCTGTGAAAGCAGGCAGCTTCTTCTGCCATTATGGAACTTCCCCTGGATCTGTAAGCTTTAATAAATCCCTTCCTCCATAATGTGCCTTCTGGAAATTTATCTTAGTGAACCTGAAGTTGTCTGCTATACTACTATACCCAGCTAAGCTATCTGTCATACTTAAAGGAGATGCAAGAACTTTCTATGATGGAAGGATAGTAAAGGAATACATGACCTCTAAGCTAGATCTACAGAAAATACATGGAGAGATCCTTCAGTCTGAAGAGAAGAAAAAGCACATACATAAGGAAAGTACAAACCATGCTCAAATATACTTAATACAAAAGAGTAACAAAATAGCAAGCATTACAAAATCAAGAATGGAAGGAATAAATGTACAACTTTCAATGATAACTAAATATCAAAGACCTCAATGCTCTAACTGAAGGACCCAGACTTGCAGACTAAATTAAAAGATAGGATTGGGCTGGAGATATTGCTTAGTGGTTAAGGCACTTGCCTGCAAAGCCAAAGGACCTAGGTTTGATTCCCCAGGACCCACATAAGCCAGATGCACAAGATGTTACATATGTCTGGAGTTCATTTGCAGTAGGTGGAGGACACAGTGTGCCCATTCTCTCTCTCTCTCTCCATATATATATATATATATATATATATATATATATATATGTGTGTGTGTGTGTGTGTGTGTGTGTGTGTGTGTGTGTGTATTTCTCTCTCAAATAAATAAAAATGAAAAATTTTTTTTAATTTTTTTCTTCATTATTTATTTATTTATTTGAAAGCGACAGACACAGAGAAAGAGGCAGATAGAGAGAGAGGGGGAATGGGCGTGCCAGGGCTTCCAGCCACTGCAAACAGAACTCCAGATGTGTGCGCCCCCTTATGCATCTGGCTAATGTGGGTCCTGGGGAATCGAGCCTCGAACCGGGGTCCTTAGGCTCCATAGGCAAGTGCTTAATCACTAAGCCATCTCTTCAGCCCCAAAATGAAAACAATTAAAAAAAATAAAAGATAGGATCCTTCTGTATTTTCTTCCCAGGAAACTCACCTCTCCATATAAAACACTCATTACCTTAAAAGATGAAAAATGGTATTTCAAGCAAATGGGCCTACAAAACAAACTGTTAGACTCCAAGCCAGCATTAGTTAAAAGAGATAATTAAGGTCATTTTATACTGATTAAGGGAGCAATACAACAAGAGGACATCACAATTCTAAACACAGTTTCACCAAACATGGGTGCACACAATTACATTAATTACATTAAGCAAATGCTACTAGATGTAAAATCCCAAACAACCCCAAGTACAATTATAGTAGGTAACTTCAGTACTCTGCTTTCACCATTTGACAGATCATTCTGGTAAAAATTAGCAGAGAAGCATCTGGATTAAATGACATCATAGAACTGAACTTAACATAGAAATGGACTTAACCATTTAACTTCACTGTTAAGTCCATCATAGAAATGGACTTAACAGACATATACAGAACATTCCATCCAAATGATGTAGTATATACATTCTTTTCAACAGCACATGGGATATTCTCAAAAATAAACCATACAGTAGGACAGAAGACAAAAAAAAATTTATTTTGTTTTTGTTTTTTTGAGGTAGGGTCTCACTCTCACTCTAGCTCAGGCTGACCTGGAATTCACTATGTAGTCTCAGGGAGGCCTTGAACTCATGGTGATCCTACCTCTGCCTCCCAAGTGCTAGGATTAAAGATGTGTGCCATCATTCCTGGCTACAAAACAAATCTTAAATACTGGAAAATTGATATAATTTTTTGTATTCTATCTAATCACAATTAAACTATAAATCAGCAGCAAGAAAAAACTATAGGACATACACAAATTCATACAAATTAAATAATATACTACTGAATGATGATGAATGGGTTATTGAAGAAATCAAAAAGGAAATAAAAAATTCCTAAAGTCAAATGATAATGAAAATACCAAAACATATTTAATTCAATGAAGGCAGTCCTAAGTGGGAAGATTTTAGTGCCTATATTAAGAAATGAGAAATGTTACAATAACTTTTTTGTTGTTTCTTAAGGTAGGGTCTTGCTCTAGCCCAGGCTGACTTAGAATTCATGATGCAATCTCAGGGTGGCCTTGAACTCATGGCAATCCTCATACTTCTGCCTCCTAAGTGATGGAATTAAAGGTGTGTACCACCACACCTGGCTACAAATAAATAACAATGCTACACTTAAAAGCCTTAGAAGTGGACTTTCAGTTAAGATGGTGGCTTAGGAACCATACCAAAGCAGCCTAGGGGAGAAAAACCCAAAGAAAACCCAGCAAAATACACACTTTTAGTAAAAAGTGAGGTGTATAAGAAATTAAAATGGCAGCAGAGAAGTAGGAGAGATCCAGAGCATCCAGAGCCCACACAGGCAGGGCTAAGTGGCTCCAGCAGTGGTGGCTTCAGCTCCTGCAGTGGCTGCTCCAGCAGTAGCAGCGGCAGCGTAAGCGGCGGCTCTGGCTCCAGCTCTGGCATTGGCAGTGCTGGCTCCGGCAGCAGCAGCAGTGGCTCTGGCAGTGGCGGATCCAGCAGCAGCAGCAGCAACAGCAGCAGCAGCAGCTCCAGCTCCATCTCTAGCAGTAGAAGCAGCAGCAGCGGCAGCAGCAGCAGCGGTGGCTATGGCAGTGGCGGATCCAGCAGCGGCAGCTCCAGCAGTGGCAGTGCCAGGTCTGTGGGGCCACAGCTGCGAGGCTTGGCTTGCCCCACAGGAAAAGCCAGTGCCCAGCTCCAGAAAAGAGAACAGCGGTCCAGCGATCCAGCCAGCCTACTTGAACCCACAGACACCAAAGAGGGATGCAAGCAGAGCACAGCATAACTGAGACCACAATCATCCAAAAAGGTAACTGGAATTGCACCAGGGAAGGGTCTCACTTGGTCACAAGCTGACTTGGAACCATCAACAGACCAGAAATCTTACGCTCTTTGTTGGTAGAGGACCTGGTTGTTATAATACCTACTCTTGCATAAATACTCAGTGCTGTTTTTCACTGAATGTGTACATTGTTTAGTTAAATTTTAGAATCTATCTGTATTTTGTTCCACTCAGCCTACTTGAATACTCCCACAGCAGGCAAACCCAAACCCTAGGAACAGCTTTGTAGATACTCTGAGAGTCTTAAGAGCCACACCTAACACCTTATCCTCCCACTCTGAAGATATATAACATCAGATCGATTGATACAGCTAAGAATACCCAGCTAACTAGAAAATCCAAGCACTAACTTAATCCAAGATGCAAAAATATATACATGATAACACAAGAAACACTAAAAATCAAGACAATATAAATCCACCAAAAAGTATTAATACATCAGACATGACCTCCAGTGAGAATGAGTTAGAGGAAATGCCTGAGAAAGATTTCAAAAGAATGATTGTAAATAGTTTCAAAGAAGTCAAAGAAGAAAAAAAAGGAATCAAAGAGGAAATCAAAGGAATCAAAGAAGACACAGTACACCAATTTAATGAAATAAAGAATCAATACAAGACATAAATAAGGAAATAGAAATAATAAAGAAAAAGCAGTCAGAATTATTAGCAATGAAGAACACAGTTAGTGAAATACAAAACTCTGTAGAAAATCTCACCAGTAGAATGGATGAAGGAGAGGACAGAATATCTAAGCTAAAAGACAAGGTGGCAGATCTAATACAGTCCAACAAAGAGAAACACAAACTAATACAAAAGTATGAATGGGAATTTCAAGATATTTGGGACACTATGAAAAGATCAAACATAAGAATTCAGGGCATAGTAGAAGGAGAAGAATTTCACTCCAAAGGCATAGTAGGCATCTTCAACAAAATCATAGAAGAAAACTGCCCCCAAATTGGGAAAGAGGTGCCGATGCAGATACAGGAAGCCTTTAGAACCCCAGCCAGACAAAACCTGGAAAGAACCTCTCCTCGCCATATTATAATAAAACTACCAAACACACAATCCAAAGAAAAAATATTGAAAGCAGTTAGAGAGAAAAATCAAGTTACCTACAAAGGCAAGCCCATCAGGATCACAGCAGATTACTCAACACAAACATTCAAAGCCAGAAGGGCTTGGAGTGATGTATTCCAAGTTCTGGAAGATAGCAACTGTCAACCAAGGATACTTTATCCGGCAAAGCTATCCATTCAAATAGATGGAGAAATAAGGACATTCCATGACAAAAGCAGGCTAAAGCAGTATTTGAAGACAAAACCAGGTCTACAGAAAATACTTGAAAGAATCCTCCACGCCAAAGAGAAGGAAAAACACAGATGTAAGGAACCGGGGAAACAACAAGCAATGTTCAAATGCTAGTTAACACAAGAGAGCAAAGGTAGAACCAGAACCACAAAAAAAAAAAAAAAAAAAATGGCAAGCATAAATACACACCTTTCAATAATATCTCTTAATATCAATGGCCTCAATGCCCCAACCAAAAGACATAGGTAGCCGGGCGTGGTGGCGCACGCCTTTAATCCCAGCACTCGGGAGGCAGAGGTAGGAGAATGGCCGTGAGTTCGAGGCCACCCTGAGACTCCATAGTGAATTCCAGGTCAGCCTGAGCTAGAGTGAGACCCTACCTCGAAAAACCAAAAAAAAAAAAAAAAAAAAGACATAGGTTTGCAGACAGGGTTAAAACGCAGGATCCTACAATTTCTTGCCTCCAAGAAACTCACCTTTCTATAAAGGATGGACACTATCTTAGGGTGAAAGGTTGGAAAACAGTGTTTCAAACAAATGGGCCTACAAAACAAGCAGGGGTTGCTACCATAATATCTGACAAGGTACACTTCAGTCCAACGTTAGTCAAGGAAGATAAGGAAGGTCAGTTTATATTGATTAAAGGCACCCTCCAACAGGAGGACATTACAATGCTAAACATATATGCACCTAACATGGGGGCTCCCAAATTCATCAAACAAACGCTATTAGAACTAAGGTCACAGATAACACCAAACACAGTGGTAGTGGGTGACTTCAACACCCCACTCTCATCATCAGAGAGACATGTGGGCTAAATGAGGTCATAGAAGGAATGGATCTAACAGATATCTACAGGACATTTCATCCCAATGCTGCAGAATATACATTCTTTTCAGCAGCACATGGAACATCTTCTAAAATAGACCATATATTAGGACACAAAGCAAACCTTAACAAATACAGGAAAATTGAAATAATTCCTTGCATTCTATCTGACCACAGTGAAATCAAACTACACATCAATAGCAAGAAAAGCTATAGATCATACACAAAATCATGGAAACTAAACAACACACGACTTAAATGATGAATGGGTCCATGAAGAAATCAAGAAGGAAATCAAAAAATTTATAGAATCAAACAATAAGGAGAACATAGCATACCAAAATCTCTGGGACACAATGAAGGCAGTCCTAAGAGGTAAATTTATAGCTTTAAGTGCATATATTAAGAAATTAGAAAGGTCACAAGTAAATGACCTAATGCTTCACCTTAAAGCCTTGGAAAAAGAAGAACAAGGCAAACCAAAAATCAGTAGACAGGAAGAAATAATAAAGATTAGGGCAGAAATTAATGAAATAGAAACAAACAAACAAACAAAAAATCCAAAGAATTAATGAAACAAAGAGCTGGTTCTTTGAAAGGATAAACAAGATTGATAAACCCTTAGCAAATCTGACCAAAAGAAGGAGAGAAGAGACACAAATTAATAAAATTAGAGATGAAAATGGTAACATCACAACAGATGCCAGAGAAATTCAACAAATCATAGGGACATACTATAAAAGCATATACTCCACAAAGTATGAAAGTCTGAAAGAAATGGATGATTTCCTTGATTTATATGACCTACCTAAATTAAATCAAGATGAGATTAATCACTTAAACAGCCCTATAACAAGTGTGGAGATATGAGTATTTATCAAAAATCTTCCAAATAAAAAAAGTCCAGGCCCAGATGGATTCACTGCTGAATTTTACCAGACCTTCAGGGAAGAACTAACACCATTCCTTCTTAAGCTTTTCCATGAAATAGAAAAAGAAGGAATCCTACCAAACTCCTTCTATGAAGCCAGCATCACCCTGATACCAAAAGCAGGCAAAGATAGAATTAAAAAAAGAAAATTACAGACCAATCTCCCTCATGAACATAGATGCAAAAATCTCAACAAAATATTGGCAAACAGAATACAAGAATATATCAGAAAGATCATTCACTCGGACCAAGTAGGCTTTATACCAGAGATGCAGGGATAGTTCAACATATGTATATCAAGAAATATAATACATTATATGAATGAACTGAAGGACAAAAATCATATGATCATCTCATTAGATGCAGAAAAAGCATTTGACAAAGTCGAACATCCCTTCATGATAAAAGTCCTACAAAGACTAGGAATAGAAGGATCATATTTCAATATTATAAAGGCTACTTATGACAAGCCTAGAGCCAACATATTACTAAATGGGGAAAAACTGGAAGCTTTTCCACTAAAATAAGGAATAAGACAAGGGTGTCCACTGTCCCCACGTTTATTTAATATAGCACTGGAAGTCTTAGCCATAGCAATAAGGCAAGACACACATATAAAAGGGATACAAATTGGAAAGGAAGAGGTCCAGTTATCATTATTTGCAGATGACATGATTCTATATATAAAGGACCCTAAACACTCTACTAGAAAACTGTTAGAGCTGATAAACACCTACAGCCATGTAGCAGGATACAAAATAAGCACACAGAAATCAGTAGCATACCTATATGCTAACAACAAACACACAGTGGATGAAATCACAGAATCACTCACATTCACAATTGCATAAAAAAAAATAAAGTACCTTGGAATAAACCTAACCAAGGAAGTGAAGGATCTCTACAATGAAAACTTTAAAACACTCAACCGAGAAATTGCAGAGGACACTAGGAAGTGGAAAAACATCCCTTGTTCCTGGATAGGAAGAATCAATATTGTGAAAATGGCAATCTTACCAAAAGCAATCTACACATTTAACGCAATCCCCATCAAAATTCCAAAGGCATTCTTCACGGAAATAGAAAAAACAATCCAAAAATTCATTTGGAATCACAAAAAACCTCGAATATCTAAAATAATACTGAGCAACAAAAATGAGGCTGGTGGTATCACTATACCTGATTTTAACCTATACTACAGAGCCATAGTAACAAAAACAGCATGGTACTGGCACAAAAGCAGACATGTAGATCAATGGAACAGAATAGAGGACCCAGATGCAAGTCCAGGTAGCTATAGCCACCTGATATTCGTTAAAAATGCCAAAAATACTCATTGGAGAAAAGACAGCCTCTTCAGCAAATGGTGTTGGGAAAACTGGATATTTAGCTATAGAAAGATGAAAATGGATTCTTCTCTCTCTCCATGCAGAAGAATAAGTCCAAATGGATTAGAGACCTTAACATCAGACCTGAAACTCTGAAACTGCTAGAGGAAAATGTAGGGGAAACCCTTCAACATATTGGTCTTTGCAAAGACTTTCTGAATATAACCCAATTGCTCAGGCAATAAAGCCACAGATTGACTGCTGGGACCTCATGAAATTTCAAAGATTTTGTACAGCAGAGGACACTGTGAATGAAGCAAAGGGGCAAACTACAGAGTGGGAAAAAAATCTTCGCCAGCTATACATCTGATAGAGGATTAATATCTAGGATATATGAAGAACTCAAAAAACTAAATAATAAGAAATCAAACAAGCCAATTAAAAAATGGGCTATGGCCGGCGTGGTGGCACACCCCTTTTATCCCAGCACTCAGGAGGCAGAGGTAGGAGGATCACTGTGAGTTTGAGGCCATCCTGAGTCTCCATAGTGAATTCCAGGTCAGCCTAGTCTAGAGTGAGACTCTACCTCGAAAAAACCAAAACACAAAACAAAACAAAAAAATGGGCTATGGAACTAAATAGAAAGTTCTCAAAAGAAGAAATACGAATGGCATATAAGCATCTAAAAAAATATTTTACCGGACTTCCGGCCAAGATGGCGACAGCCTAGCTGCGCTGCAAATCCCGGTGAAAGAAAGGCAGGATATTAAGGGTACATAGTTGCTTTTAGGGGAGAAAAATCTGGGAGGGCACAGAGGCAGGGGAACAGGGAATCGTGGATCCCCTCATGGGCGCGTAGCCACCCCTCACCCTAAATAATCACCGTGTTCACAGCACCGCCGCTGCCGCCGCTGCTGCGCCACCTGCCACTGCTGCCACAGCGTGCCAATTGTTCCCTGCGTGCAGAAGCTTAGACTGCTCCACACTCTCATCCACTCGCACACTTACTTAGCAAGCCCAGTCTCACAGCAGCTGCCATGCAAGCTCAGACTGTGTCTCTCACTTGCGCCAGCTCAGGTGCCATCCCCTACCTGTCTGCCGTGCCAGCCGGCCGCCATTGTCCTGTGGCGGGGGAGCACAGACTGCTTCCGGTTCCCAGCATTCCTACCCAGAATTCAGGCTGCCTCAGTGCTTGGTGCCTCAGTGCCACTCGTAGCTTGAACGCAGGCACGTTTGGCACATTACTGCTTGAGAACTCAGGCAAATTTGGCGCCACTGCCAGGCAGTAGATAGGCGGCTTTGGCAAGTGAGAGCCAAAGCCCAGGCTGCTTGGCAACTGAGCCAGGCTGCATAAGATTCCCATTGTTCTTGAGCCCAGGCTGATATGCTCACCTATCTGCCCATACACTGTCATGGGCAGAACACAGCGCAAAAGAAATAACATGAAAAATCAAATGCAAGAAAGTTCAGTTAGATCACCCAGTCCCACAATGAATACATCTAACCAAAACATAGAAGAACCAATAGGACCAGAACAACAAATTGAAGCTATGAGCAATGCAACCCCGACCAACCTACTGGTAGAACTTGCAGGAAAGCAACAAAGGGCCGACAATTGTGTGGATGCAGCCATCACTAAACTAGAACTAATAGATAAGAAATTGGAACAATTTCAAAGAGAGTTAAGAGATTTGGGGGAGAGTGAAAAAAAATACGACCTTAAAAATCAGCTGGCCATGCTAAATGAAGACATAAAGAAATGCAAGGATGAATTAAAAGAATCATCAAGAAAATCAGAAAATTATGTGAAAAGGGTGCTAGACAGAGGGATGGAAATTATACATAGAAAAGTAATAGAAAATGCAAACTTAATTGAACAAGTCCAAAACTCGCTAGAAGCTCTCAAGAATAGAGTCAGCCAAGTGGAGGATAGAAAGTCTGATCTGTAAGACAAGATGGAAGAAACAGTTAGAGAGTTCAAAAATTTCAGTAAGTTCAAAAGCTCCTGTGAACAGAACATGAGGGAATTGTGAGATACACTTAAACGTCCTAATATCAGGATCATTGGAATACCAGAAGGAGAAGAAATTCAGACCAAAGGCATGGAGAAGTTATTTAACAAAATAATTGAAGAAAACTTCCCCAGTCTCTTAAAAGAAAGGCCCATCAAGATACAAGAAGCCAATAGAACTCCAAACAGACTGGACCAAAGGAGAAACTCTCCAAGACATATTATTATTAAGACTCTAAACATTGACACCAAAGAGAAAATCCTAAAAGCTGCTAGGGAAAAACAGCACA